>OX382329.1:12169394-12875397 GCA_947507615.1 Hemithea aestivaria | reverse complement strand
ATGCATTCTCCTTTCATCCGCAACTTTCGTAGCCCAGCATTCCGATCCATATCCATAACCTTAATTATTATTTTAGTTATTGGCTGAAGTAGCGAATGAGAGAGATGCATCGCGGTATTGTAGAGATCTTTCCTTAACAAGACCCTCTATTATTATAGTAAATGGTAATTACCAGTTAGGATCATTGATCCAATCCCTTTTTGTACGAATACGTGATCTTGAAGTGCTCTACCATTGAATTTTTATCATGATCTTCTATCAAGTTTATAGCAATAATGTGCAACCTAGAATAGTTTTCCGGTAGATTACAATAGGTACCTGTGTAAGGCCAAGGTCACAATGGCACTGTCATGATCATACAATCACTCTACGTACTCTGTTTAGGTACATGGCAGACGATCTACGAACTGTGGACGATGACTGACCTACTTTATATTGATACGACATTATTTATTATCATTTTTATCAGCAATTGTTTATCAGCAATATTATGCGTACAACAAATTAAAATGTTTCTGCTTTCCAATTTGAAAAAAAATTGTGATATTTGATGTTATTGTCACGATAAAGATGTTTTGAAGAAAGACAGTTACAGCATACATAGATCAGATATAAATAGTTGTTTCGAATATTAATTTTCTTCTCTCCTTTTAGTACTTTTTGTGCCATTTTTTTACTAGGCAATTGAATACTTTGTTTAAAATAACCGATAATATGTAAGAAAATCAATACTAAGAATTATGTACTTATATTTAGTACTATTGTTTACGGTCTTCCAGTGAAGTTGTCAGATAGAGTAGACGACGATATTATTAAAAATTATATCTATAGAATAAATCATAAAATTTTGTTTTAAGGATTGTTTTAATGTGTAGTAAAAGTGTGTAGGCCAGTGTAGGAAATTTGTTTCAGACTTTTTTGAGTGTGAGGGTTATAACCCTCCTTTTAGAAATTACTAGTATAAGTCTAAAGCTTATGTTTTCACTAATAACGTCAAAATAACTTCAAAAGAGTTACGTCTATGATGTGCCTTAATCCCACGATTCTAACAATAAGAATTTTAAATTAATTGTTCTTAGCACCTTAACAATTCTTAACGATCTCGGAAAATTATACATTGAGTGAACATATGTTTTTTTTATTATTTAAATTTGTATTGCAAGGCAGTTCTGACCTTCAATGAGTCAGAATTACTGGTTATAGGCAAAAAACTGGATTTGATCAAAGATTTGGCAATAAAATACGTTTAAATGATTTTGATCACGATTGGAATAAAATCTTCGTTTATAAAATGCATGTTTGGCCTCAATAGCTGTTTAGAAACGAGGATCTAGTATTTTAAAAGGTTTTTGTTATAGACGAGATAATATATGAGAATAACGATAAAAAAATTGACCAGTTTTTGGAGTTTATCGACAATTAGCTGCGTTCTAAACCGTTAAACCAATTGTGATGAAATTTGGTTTAATGTTAACTTATAGAACTATACACAGACTAACAACGGGAATACCACGACTTTATAAAGGAAAATTGGACATAGCGAGTTTATAGGTAATAATGATGAGTTTATAGGTATGTTTTGTCCTTTTCCATTCCCAGGTTGTCTGTAAGAAATTGCCTAGTGCGATAAGACCGCCGATTGTTAACCTACTTCATAACATATTATAGTAATAAGTTCTTTTGTATATTATTGGTTTGCAATAAAGCATTATTCTATTCTATTATCACCGAAAGAAAAAATGCTTAATGTATTTAAGCATTTTTTCTTTCATTACAACCAAAATAGACAAGAATACCTAACTAAGTTTGCGGTTTCTTATAATCACGTAAAGGAAGATTTTGTCAAACCCACGCTGCCATTATTGAGATTTTGGTTAATTACGTAAGGATTTGATATCATTTGTTACATGCCTTTCCAAGTATTTGGTGGTTTGCTTGAAACATCAATTACTTAAGGGTTTAGATTGGCTACCCTAGGATTTTTAACTACTGACGCTGCCAATTATATCCCACATAAAGAATATCGTTCCTTAAAAGAAGGTGAGATTGTGGTCAAATGCCTGCTTAGTACTATTGAAAATAACGAAAAATAACACCATATTGAGAACATGAGATACCAGTAGCAGAGTTTGGCACTGCGCTGCATTGTGTTCAGGACTGTAGAGAAATGTTACCAGCGATGGTACTGGGCATGATGAGATTCATCCACTAATACTCAGAGTTACAGGTGCCTCTGTGCAGTGCCGCGTAGAATTTTGTGATTCAGAATACTGGGTGGTGTTGAGGCTAATGTGGGAAACCATGATATTTTCCTTCACCATCTGGCTCATTGTCACGCATCATCAGCATATCTGGTTCATCTAGATGTTTCATCAGGCTCCTTGCCCGTCTTTTCACTCATTGCCATAAAATGACTTAAACAAAGAAGTGAGAGCGTTTAGTTTGTAGGTTCAGGCCTTTGGTGCGTTTAAATAGGTACTTATTAAAGACCGTTCTACTTCCACATTTATTTTGAGTAACCTCTCAAATTTTAAGTTAATAGATTAACAGTAACTGTCATCGAGGTCAGGTTTACGACTTAAGTCTTAAAAGATAAGGTTCAATGACCTACAGTAATTTCTACACTACTTAAAATTGTTATGTCGTAAAAAATGATTGTATTTGCAATTACGATATTTCGGCTGGCGATTCATGATGACGTGACAGCTTCTTGTGGGAAAATGTTTAAATTGCTAGTTACCTTTAGTAGATACACTAGCCTAGATTATAGGGCAGACAGAGCTTGTAGGAAATTGATTAAATTAATGGGTACCTTGTACCTACACGTACCTTGTATTTTAAATTAGCTTTTATCCGTCAATGTTATTTTATTAGGTTTTATCCGTTAAAGTTATTTTAGGGTCTGAGCTATCTACATAGGTACCAAATTTAGCCCAATCGCTCCAGAAGTTTAGCCGTGAAAGATTAACAATTTAAGATCATTAATACAAATTTTCGCACTCAAAAATATGATTGCGGGCCTGTGAATGTGATGAAACTAAACTTGTCTATGGAAAATAAAACTTTTTACTGAAATAATGTAGCTTATATTAGACATTAAACTGAATACTGTCATATAGTAAACATATCTACCTTAATTAATTTTCAAGAAAAGTTTTTTCCGAAAATTACCTTAATAAATTGCTATCTATAAATTTAAATAAGCATACTTTTCATCTTGATGGTAAACTCTTCCAAATGATTCTAAATTGAAATATAGGTTAAATAAATGTAAACAATACGTGTTCTCCGTTTCATCGAACAATATTTTATTCTAATATCTCACAGTCTCACGATTGTGTCGAAAGCAGATTCAGATAAAAATCATGTAATGTGATGCGAAACTTTTTATCGACCACGTTTTTGTTTCTATTAAGTTAAACGCGTGAGTAATGCAAAATGAGTATTTACAAACTATAGTAAAAAACTCAGATACCGTGCGTCATATCACAATATTATGATGCCTGACGGCATTCTCTTAGTACTTAGAAAAGAAGAAAAATCCTGACCAAAATTGCTGAGCATGTGTTATAAAACTATTTCCTTTTTAACCCCCGACGCAAAAACGACGGGGTGTTATAAGTTTGACGTGTCTGTCTGTGTGTGTGTGTGTCTGTCTGTGGCATCGTAGCTCCCGAACGGATGAACGGATTTTGATTTAGTTTTTTTTGTTTGAAACTAAAGTTAGTCGAGAGTGTTCTTAGCCATGTTTGGTGGAAATAGGTCTATGATGGCCGCCGCTACAAAATGGCGGATAACTTTTTTCTTCCACAACCCCATCAATATGGGTATCAAATGAAAGGGCTTGACTAGTAGAATACAACACACTATAACAAATTTAAAATCCAAGATGGCGGCCACCACAAAACTGCGAATTACATATTTTGAATGCGTTGCGTTGGGGGTTTTTTAAATTTTAAATTTAATTCACTTGTGTAATATGTTTTCTACTCATGCTACTAACACATACCTACTTACATCCATTTTGAGTGTGACGGCATATTCTCTATGGACAGCAGTGATGTCATTTGGGCCTGTAATAAAAAAATATTTTGTAATCTCTTCAGTTTATAGAAACTGTTTTTGCCCATATTCATTGACTTGGTTTCATTATAGCCGTATAGGTCAGATTGCAGTCAAAAGCAGTCAGCGCACATAAATAGGCACTATCTGCCATTATTTCAGTAACAGTCTAGATCCGCGACTCCTTATTACTCAATTTTCTCAGTTCACACTAGGTATTAAAATGTTAAATGCTCGTTAATAGTTATTAAGTATTAGCTAAACGTTACTAAATGTTTAATCGTTATTTGTACAGCTTACTCACACTATTGTGTAGAGGTTGTTCGGTCGTAAAGTGCAAAGTGCACGCTGTTGCACTAAACTATTGAGGAACATTTATATGACTGGGTGAGAACTCTACTAACCTAGAACACTCCTCTAGAACCTGTAGCGTTCGTGGCCTTTTGGTCTGAATGTCATCCTGGGTATGGCGATCCCGGCTGTTTCCTCTAAGATATCATCATAATTCTCGTATATATGTAGTAAGGAGTCAGCTGTACCTATAGTTAGGCAAAAAACTCGGTTAAAAGGTATGTATGACATTCTGGCTTTGAGTAAAACTGTCGATTCTGGCTGTTTCCTATGAGATGTCATCATAATACTCGAATGCAGTAAGGAGGCAGTCGTTAGGCAAGAAACTCAGTTAAAAAGTCATATTAATCAGGTCTTGGATGACAATACGAAGAACTCTTCGCTATTCGTCTGAATTGAGTCTTAAATCATATCAATTACTTTCCAATATATGACGTAATTGCACAAAAGTAGGTCTCCAGTAAACAGTGAGAGAATAAGCTGCGATAATGACAATGTGCCTAAACTGAATTGATCAAACAAGTGAAAGTCAAGAGACACGTGAAGGCGGAAGGCGACCGCAAATTATCTGGTAAATTGAGAAATGAGTGGCGATGCCGACCCCGGCTCGGCTATTTGTCCCGCCGGGGTCATTCCGAGACAATTGATTCATCGAGACGCCGCAAATGTGCTCCTGATTGTATGACGACATTGCCACTACATCTAGTGAGCTCAGTGAGTAGGCGGCTCTTTATTAAACCGACAAAAATGTCCCCAGTCTCCACTACATTTGGTTATGTTGACATTTACTTAATAAAGAAGTACTGAGAGGAATATTTGTATGAATAGCGCAAGTCGAGACAGTTTAATATTCATAAATAATACAAAGAATAGTTCACTCTAACATTACTACAAAGAAATGGTTACAAGTGGAGGAGGGTCTTTCAAATCAATTCAATAAATAAACCCTTGGATTAGGCACTGATGCCTGCGGATGAGTGCTTCGGCGTACCCGTTGCCCCGGCACTATGGCGTCCCGCAGGAACACCCCCAGGTTTTTTAGTGGGTATCCCCGCCGCTCCCATCTTTGGCGGGGGAGTCCCACATACCGCCCCGCGCACCCCGGCATGGGGTGATGATGCGTAACGCATTTTTCCTGGGATAAAAAAAAGGCACTGATGCCTGATCTCAACAACACACACACACACACACAGAACACGGAAGAGCTTAATAAATTATCTGCTTGTCCTATCCTATTCCACATATTTTGTAGTAGGTACATTTTTGTAGAGGCTAAAACTGGGTGAATCTTAATTTTTTATCACTATTATTCCAAACTCCATTGCTATTAATCTGAAACCCGGGGTCAAATCCAAACTCAAGGGAAAAACAATCCAAACTAACTTCGACTTTAAAAACTGAATTAGTATTTCTAACGTCGTATGGAGACTACTTAAACATTGATTGATGTATTGAGCATCATTTATATCTGAATGGTCATCAACACATTACCATAATCGTCAAAGTTTATGCAGGAGCGCGACGCGTGCGCAATGTGCTTGCGCAGGGCCCCTCTATTCACTTGCAAATCGCACTGTTGATTGTTGTGATCGTGATATCGCCTGTTTCCTTTGCTTTGATACTGGTACGGGTCGGTACCTCTTGTTCACTTTGTTTATGCAGATGTTTCGGGAAGATTGAGGGGTTTATCTCCTCTTAAGGTTTACTGTGGTCCCATTTCCATATTCCTGTCCTGTCAAACAGAACAGATCCTGAAAGTAAGAATTTTAAATTTTCGAAATAAATAGACAGCATACCACTCATGTAAAAATAAGTCTGCTGATAAGTCAAAGGAAGTCAAAAACAAATTTCGATTTTATAAGTCTTTTGGAAGTACTTCTGTTTGACGTATTGATAAGTAAATAATTTTTGGTTGATTCTCTCTTTATGTATTACTATACTTACTATACATTTGTCCAAGCTTGTATAGTAATACAATATCTCTGATCACTGATCACCATTGGAAGTATGTATGTATGTTAGAATGTGTATATTGTATGTATGTAAGAATGTGGTATATGCGTGAAATAAGCATTATTTTATGGAAAAAATTTTCAAACAAAAGTAAAAAATTAAATTTTATGAAAACATTGTCTCTTATAATTTTTTCATACAACCAATATTTCCATTGACATTTCAAAATAAAGATTCATAATGATTGATTTTTTGGAAACTATGAAAATCTTAATTTTACAATTCCATTTTTTTTTTAAATTAAATTAAAATACATTTTTATAAGATCAACAACATTTTCGATATAAATAAAAAAAAGTATACTTACAACACAAAATCCGTTGTTATTGTAAGCTCGTGTCACGTGTTGAGTACTTTTGAGGTTATAAAATCACTTGATTAACTAATCGTGCAAAATACACTCAAAATTGATAATTTAATTATTATTGATAAAATAGGAATGATTAAAAGTTAATATGAGAGTTACACTGAGATAGCAAAATAATAATTGTCAATGTTACTACTACACTTGATGCATAAACAATAATGATGGCCGACAACTGTGTAGGGAGTGAGAAAGAAAGGAGACTCCGTGCTTTTTACTGGGTCAGAAGTGACACCTGTAGACATCTGGCGGGGATAACTAATTAAATGACGATTGATCAGTTTTCGACCGGAGAGGAAAAATGATTAAATTACTAAAATGGCTATTAAAAAATAATGGTTGATCGTAGAAGGATGAAAATTGAGGATTGTATGTATTTTTGTATGTTGTATCATAAAAAAATAGAAATTAAAAATTTTGTCTAAAAAAAAAAAAAAAATTTAGGGGTGGACTACCCCTAACATTTAGGGGGATGAAAAATAGATGTTGGTCGATTCTCATAGATACCGGATAAGCACAAAAAATTTCATCAAAATCGGTCAAGCCGTTTCGGAGGAGTATGGCAACGAAAACTGTGACACGAGAATTTTATATATTAGAAAGATTACTATACATTTGTCCAAGCTTGTATAGTAATACAATATCTCTGATCACTGATCACCATTCTGCAACAATTCAAAGGTTAAATACTGAACAAAAAGTGCCCATTTATTTGCATCTCCAACCACTGGCACACCGCATTTTGTTGGTGTCAAATAGGTATAGTTCTGTCAATAAAAAAAAACATTAAAAAGAAAGCACGAGTTCATTGGCAGACGGAAGAAGCCGAGACCTTCGTGAAGTTATGAAGCCGTAGAGCGACCGTAATGAGATTTTAACTCGACTGCTCGCTGACGTCGTTTTATTGGGGCACACTCGTTCACATGATTGATTGTTTTACACTTGATCGTGTTCCTATAATGATATTATTAACTATACATATATTATAATTACCTTTAATATTAAAAGTGTGAGAGTTTGGATGACCTGTATTTGTGGGATAATAGGTTGAAACCTTTGAAGTCCAAGACCGCTGAAGGGATGGGCTGAGATTTGGTATAATTTCATATTATATGGATAGTGGGTGAACCACTGGCTAATAACAACTTACTTTTTAGTGCAAGTGGACTGATCTAGAAATAGTTTTAGGAAATTAATGACATTTCGAAGTTCAGCGTACATATAAAAAGGCAGGGTTATTAAAATATTTTTGAAAATGATGTTGAAATTTTACAGCAAGTGACATGTATGCTGGTAGAAGAGACGACCTACGCAAAGCGGCTTGATTTAGCAATGCGCCCTTTAGGGCTCACTCGCACTATTTGTGATACATTTTGCAATATAAATTCATAGAATGAAATTTTTGAAAATTCCTCAAGAGAAGACTGTGGGTGACAACTAGTTATTTAAAAAAAAATGTAAACAAATACAAGTTTTTAAATGTGCGTATAGTTATTTTTAACATACTTTCTTTGTAACGGTAAAATTGTAATATTATCTACTTCTGTAAATAAGTTCAACTTTTTAAATTATTAAACAAGGCCAGATAAAATTAACACAAAAAATATACTTATAGAAAAACATTTTTGAAAATATAATCGAATAATATACATTATAAACATGTTTGAAATTTGTGGATCGAAACTGAATTAAATATTTTTTTCCCTTCCAACCATGTTGTTTGTAAGAGATTACTTAAAGAGATAAGACCGCCGATAGCTTACCTCTAGTTTTATTTTTGTCATCATCATCATCCACTGCTGGATGCCATGCTGGATGGCAGCATGACTGCTGGATGGCAGCCCACACTCGTCCACTGCTGGACATAAGCCTCCCCCATGGCACGCCACAAATAATAATAATTTGTCATATTATGTCATAACTATTTCTTGTATTTTGGTATGCAATAAAGTGTCTATCTATTCTCTCAATTCTATTCTAAATATTTAAAAAAAAATGTGTCGTGTAATATGTTAAACAATTAGTATTACCTCTATAAGCTACAAAGATGGATATAATGACATAGAAATTTGCAAAGAAACCATTTTTTTACGAGAACTCTTTTTGGGATTTGTTGATAAATAGGAAGATTTAATCAGACCTGTATATTTAAAAAAAAGAACCAGTTGACGTTGATGCATTATTTTAAAAGTCGTAAAAAATTAACATTCAATGACCTACACTGCTAATTCTCGAATAGTTTAATGTGAAGTCGGTATCTATTGTAATGAATCTCGTTTGCTTGAACTATGAACTTTCAATGAACTTCAAAAAGGTAAATGTCATCAAATTACTAACGATACCGTTATATAATGCATCCACGCAACTCGTAGGTATAACAAAACATGATATAAATAAGGAAGGGGAACGGCTTTGTAAACTTACATTAGCAGAAGTTTCATGAAGTGAAAGCAAAACCGGCGTCCCCGGCGAATAACCGTATAATTGAAAAACTCAACTTTACAGGAAAAATATAAAGGAAAAACCAATTTTTAGTTAATAACATTTGATCCAGAAACCAAAACTTTTTAAATGCATAACTTTTTAATTTATTACAAGAAAAATGTAAAAAAAAATGAGTAGATGTAATTGAACCTCTAGAATTCGAGTATGATATAAAACAAAAAACAAGACAATGGCGGTTATCTGTTTATTCGCCGGGAACGGCAAACTACATTCTAAATGCTCACACTTCGTGAAATCTGTATAGGGCTTTGAATCTACATCACAATTTCGTGTTACCAACGTCCACACGACCGAATCGTCGCAATTCACCACCGCGCCGCGAGAGTAGCTGAGAAGTCGCTGCGACTACGCAAACTTGATCGTCTTGACTTACGTCTGCAAGAGTCGTGCACCCAATATAAGGCCAGCCTATTATTATTATTGGGGGTCAGCTTAAGTGGCGCGCTCATTTTATTAAAGACTGACAGCTTAAATTCTCTAGCTCTGTTTGCATTGAGGATGACGGTTCTGATATAAAAATCATATGATGGTCGATCTTATAACAATATTTAATTTGTTTAACAAATGGACAATCTATTTTCAACCTTAGACCAAAATGATTGTAAATTATGCGCTACGAGCATCTACTAATCTACAGGTTACAAGTATGGCTATGTGATAAGAGTAGAGTGAGTGGAGTGTGTGTCTGTATTCTGTATAGGTATTTGTGGTGCTACAATAAAGTGTATTCTACTCTATTCTAAGAGTGTTAAATGTTAAAGGTTTAAATATCGTGTTTTTGTAGTACTTATATAGTTCTATTTTCTGTATAATATTCGCAACAAAATTAGGCAGAATGTGAACTGTCGCCTTGATTATAAGAAGGTCATCGGTTGTAAATTAACTTGACATAACCTTACCCTTACCCTAGTTGAATGTTTATGGATATGAAAAGAAATTATATATTTTATTTTTTGTCAATAGGAACGATATTTGGCGTTTGACCATTCGCATTATGTTCCAATGACCAAAATGCTAAAACACACCTATAACCATACCGGGAAACATACGTATAACAATCAAAAAATATCCTAATCTAAATAAATATATATAAGAAAAGTGTGACTGACTGATCTATGAATTCACAGTCAGGAGTTAAACCTCTAAGAAAGGATATTTTTTAAAGATAGGCAAAGCTGCGAACATAGTCGCTTCATAATAAATGATATAAGAGTTCTGGCAAAAAAAAAAACACAGCCGAAGTTACTCCTTGAAGAAGTCTAAAACACATCTAGTCTCTAGTGATTCGATATTATTATCATCTAGAGGTATATAGCCAAAATGCAGTTATTTGACGCATTTCAATTCCTCGTAAAAGCTACATTGGCCTTGGTTTTGCTAAAAACCGGATTCCACACGGAAATGCCAAATTGTTTTGGAGAAGTAACGGTATCGATGAAAGGTGTGACGATTGTTTTGAATATGGAAATAATAATAAGAATTAATTTGATGAAATAGTTAGTTTTACTGCTCAGTAAGCAAATCGTTGGTAGCCTAATTCTTGAGTGAGGATCACTTTTTGGCAAACGTAGGACGAAACGAAGTAACTGTGTTCGAAGAACACTTTTATTAACCACAGATTGCAACGTTGAATGGTCACACGTCGCCTCGACTAAGCGCTCAGATAATTTTTGGAAAATGCGGTAAGCACCCGGACCCCAAGGAATCAAAAAAATAAATAAAAAAAAAGTTTATAGAACCACCTATCGTAATTGGTTATCCAGATATCGCAAAAATAATTCAGGTCATCCCACTCCACCTATCTATATCCTCGCCTATATCATCATGATAACTGGACTAGACCGAAAAGAATAGAGAGGGAAGGGAGGTTTTTGCCCAACAGTGGGACAAACCAGGATATTAAATAAACAATGGTAATAAGACCAAATTACGAGTAAATTGCGTGAAATAAATAAGCTACATAACACCTATTTCGAGTAAATTTACCAATACGGACATAAAATGTGGCAACCATACGTGTGTGTATATACCTACCTAACTTACAGATTGGTTATTAAAACTAGAACGGTCATGAAAACTTGCTTGTGCAGACAGAGATGGAAAGAGACCACAAACCGACGCGCGAGAGTCGGCGACAGTGCTCACAAAGTAGCGTTTAGATTATGGATTGCTCACCCTTCTGGGATGTGTGACAGCTAATCATGAATCATGACGTATTTAGCTTGGTTTTATGACACTTTGCTTAGAAAAATATCTCGGTGTGCGGCACAAATTTCGCCTGGACGCTTTTTTGTGTTTTGAAAGGCACTTAACTATGGGTACCAGCAAAATCCTATAAGGTAGGTTGTAAGGTCGTTAAGTTATGAATCAAGCCTTGTAATAGGTAATTTTGGCGACAAACTGGAACATAATAATAAAGGATGGCCACACAATCTATAGTCGTGATAGTGATGTGGCTCTGACAGTGTAAGTAGGATAGCCTTCTTTTCTGTTCTCCTCCTTGTTTTGTATCAGTCTCAGTATAAAACCTAGTTATTATTATGACCGTTCCACTTCGAAATTTATTCCTTGATATAACTGGCTTGACGACTTTCGCGGTTCATCCCGATAATGCAAGTGGACTGTTACATCATGACTCATCTATTGGTTGACAGTTGACACACTGCCTGTGACTAACTATTGGCAACTGTTTGACCCTAAGCTCGCCGTATACGGACGACGGATCGACGATATTGATGCAATTTGTCGCAAGCGATTGAATTTTATGAAGAGACGAAGAGATGGTTAATTGCAGCTGTTAACCTGGTGGTGTGATTTAGATTTTATTGTCGTCGGTATATGGTAGGCTACCGTTTTTTAAAGGACAGAATTGGAAAAAAATCTTTTTATCAATAAATATTTTATGACCAACACTTTACCCTAAAACGTGTTTCGAGAGCTTTTGTATAATTTACGTATGTTGTCGGGTTCTTGACGACGTTATATCTTGAGTCCTACAACAATTTTGCCGTTCACGCTTATTGTAGACAGAACATTATTCTATCAACTGTTCTCTTGAAAAGATTAAGGACCATCTTGGTACAATGAGTATAAGTAGTGCAAATCTTTTTGATCGATCTGAAGTTAGCTAGACAGCTGTGCCAATTAAATATTATGAGACTCAAAGCAGTTTCCAAAATCGTTTAAAATTATGTGATAAACTGCTCCTGCTCAATCAAATTGCTAATTTCAGACCGATCAAAAGATTTGCGCTACCTATAAGCTTCAAAGAAAATTTAAGATGTGCTGCGAGGCCAGGCATGAATGTTTAAGTTATTTTTGCAAGTGAACTAAAATTATCGCCAAGCAGAAAGAGTTGGGAAATCTAAACAGAAATGGTTTATTTACGATGGAGTTTTATGTTTTCGTTGCGAAATACAATACTCGCTGGTAATAAATTCTGAAACTAAGATTTTTCATGACTGAACTGTAGTTCTAACATGAGTATATAGCTGATGTACGATTTACGAGAATTTGAAAGATCTTTTGACGCGACTTTACTCGTAGTTCTTGTTAAATGCGTCTTGTTATTTACATAGATATAAACAGATACATCATCATGATCGTCCAATTATAATAGGCCTCTCACAATAAGTGAGAATAAGGTTCATCGGTGCTTTTCATCAAGTCTCTTTTAGCCATCTTTAGTCGTCGCGACTTCACCTGAACACTGGTCGTCAAATGCTGCGTTTGTAACGTAGTCTCCACCTCAGAACAGAGTATCTATAATAGATAGATAGATTAACTAAAAAGACGTGTGACAGGCTCCTACCAAATGACAATAACGGGAACCAGGGCAGAGGTGTGGTCGTTAAGATTCATGGATGAGTTCACACTACTTATAAAAAAATGGCAGAAATTGTATAAATTATTATACTTTATAAATACTATTTCGAATTCTTTGTGAGCGATGTAATTTTGATGTAAGCAAGTGATTTTTCCAAAACACGACTGTATTAAAATCAGCTATATTATTGTAATGTCCACTGTCCACACACAAACTTCTGAGCAAGACGAATGAAAATCGCACCCGGGACGTTCGCGTTATTCAGCAGAAAATCGGAGTACCTAACCAACAACTGAGCTATGAATGAGGCCAGGCTTAATACTCATGCTAGACAAAATAGCTCGTAGATCAATATTAAACTAATCACAATTAATTTGGTTCTAATTGCCATTAATTGGTGTTGATTTAAAATTTGTTTTCGTAATAAAAACTGGGACATATTTATTTTGTTATCCTTGTAACGATGCGATAAAAAGTAGGTGTCAATGAAACGTAAATAGGAACTTGTATTTTTCTATTTCTAATTCTAGCTATTAATATTTGCCCGAGTATGAAAATTTCTTTGTTATACATATTATAATACACTTCCGAACTCTGAAGTTATAGTCAACTAACTACGTTCTAATTTGTGTTGTAATAATATTTGTTTTATACTGGCTGCACTTAAAAAAGTAATGAGCGAATTTGATGTTATTTGTAAATATTTAAGACATTAACTATAGGGTAATATGCATCCTTGGTCCGAATAATAAAAGAAAATCAATGAGAGTTTAATGGTACTAGTAAATATTATTAAGACTGACCAAGGGTATCAAGCAAGGGTACCAAGGGTCCAAGGGTATAATATGTTCATGAGTAAATTTAAAATAAATAGGCCAAGCGCTAGTCGGACTACAATGTAGGCTTCCGTAGTACTGGCAAATCGATTTTTAACTACCTTATCTTTCAGTGACAATATCTTCAAAATTATTTAGTGAGTTCATGACTTAAACCATATCCTCCTGTTTTGTTCAGAGTAGTTCAGATTTTAGAGGTAGAAAAGTACAGGTTTCTAGGTCTTATAGTTTCTCTGCAAAGAAGAAGAAACTATAAGGTTTCCTTGTTGACTACGGAACCCTAAAAGGCATTGAGAGAGTTTTTGAGTAACGTAGAGATGATACTGAGTTGTCGGTATTCCAGCCGGCCTTGCCCCAGGGCCGGCGACATTCGAACTCTAGTTTTAGCTCACGGCATGCGTGGGCGATCTTTCCACTCCGCGATATTTGCTCAAAACACACGACTCACGCGCATTGGATCGACTTACACTCCTCTATCTCAGTTTTCTTCGTAAACATGTGATTGAGTGTGCAGTGACCAGTGTTGTGATGAATTACTTTCAGTTCTGTTTAGTGTTTTTCTACCGGTAAGGGGAATCGCATTGTTTTACGTGTGTGTTTAACGTGTCAATACAAAGAAATTCTTTAGTACTAACAATAGTTTATCAATGAAACTAAAAAGCTTTATATTTATAACCTGTAGAGCAATAATGAAAACATTTAAATTATATAGTGAATAATAGATTTTACAAGGACGTTAAACGTGGCTTCTGCATTTTCAAATGACTTCTGCATGTTATTTAGTAAATAAAACATTCAGATTTTTCAAAAAACGTATTGTGTAAGTACTTACATATAATTTTAATACTAGTAAGTAGATAGTGGTGTGATACTTTATATTTTAATTCGTTTTTAAAATGTTACTTTTTTAACTTTGTTTACTTCATTTTTTAAAAACGCCGATTGCGTGAAGCGACAAGCCGGCATATTACAGACGCGAAACGTAGAGTTCAATTAGTTATCAGTTCTCAATGATTTGGATACGGGATGCGTCACTATTTTTTTACCAGTGAAAATAGCTTTATGCACACCTAAACACACACGGGAGAGTGTAGGATAGTTATTACAAAATGCGGGATACCCACTAAAATCCCGGAGGTGTTTCGACTCTACACCATTGTTGGGCTACGGGTAGGTATTGGGTATGCTTAACCACTCGTCCGCGGTAGACAAGTCGCTGAGTTTAACCAGTATTTTAATGTCCTTTTTAAATTAAAAGTTGTACACAGTTGTTCGAAGCCTCGATGTTGCAACACTTTACCGGAGTTTGTGAGGTCGGTTTGAGGTTTTATTTTCATTGAGAACTAAATATTTCACACTCAAGGTTATTTTATGATGCGGGTATGATTTATTACATCGCTGTATTTTTTTATTTGGTAGATTTATTCGTTCCACTCATACTTATGACAAGGCTATGCTCGCGACTTTCCTTGCATTAAGAAATCCTTTCTTAGCGGGTGTAAGCATCATATTGTTCTTAGCGTAAAATTTTAACGAGGTTTGAGTTTATTCACGATTTGCTTAAAAATATACTTAGGTTTTACGTCCTCAAAAGATAAAATCTACCTCAATATTTTCATAAAGCTACTTCAATTCGTTATAGGTACTTATATTGTAGTCTCCATTATTCTTACCTATATGTTAAGGATTTTTTAAAATATTTTTTTAATCTACGTCACAATTATATGTTTTACCAATTTCTTTTAGTAGCGTATAGTATATTTTTTTTAGCGTGTAGTATATTTTGTATTCAAAATTATTATAAAGAATAATTAAGTACAAGATTATCAGGAATTAACTAGCATAGTGGAAGTAAATAAAATTTTCTACTTACTGTTATTGTTATGTGTTCCCGAGAACGCAAGAAATTTAAAAACTGTAAACAATCGATTGTTTCAACTGCATTTATTGGTATTCCAGTAAGTCTAGTATTGTTCTTTGTAACTCTGTACATAGAAAGAATAATATTATATACTTTGATATGCCATACATTTTATGTAAATATGCAATTCACAAGTAAGATGAATGAGATGAAATAGTAAATAGGTGCACTATGATCTATTAATTAAAACCTAGCATGTGGATTTTGTAGAGGTACACAGTTTTTCAAGCATATTATGTAAAACCGTGTTCTGTGCCCAACTTATTCTGACGTCGCAGTCGTGTAGAAGTCGTTTTATAAAAAAAGCACGAAATTTGACAGCGAACACGTCGCTTAAACATAAATTCTATCATGAGTATATCCCCTAGTTACTTGAAGTCCTACGAAACACTGCTCGCCAGTCGTCCTGAGAATAGGATGTTACTTTCGTAGCATTGCATTTTCGTAGTCCGTAGCATTCCGGTCAACGAACTTTTTAATAATATACTTAGATTATCCTGTATCTTTATTTTTAAAAGAGCAAGTAGTACTAAGATTGGGCCCTTATTTTATGCTCTTTAAAATATACTAGCCGCGCCCAGCGGGTTTGCCTGCTGTACTGTAGCCTATGTGTAATTTCAGGAACTAAGCTACATTTATACCAAAGTTTAGCTCAATTGATCTACCCGTTTAGGCGTGAAGAAGTAAGAAACATCCATACATACAAACAATCGCATTTTTAATATTTGTCGAAGATTTGCAGAAGAAAATAAGTGTGTTTATTTTATTACAAGTACAAGAAGTTTTACAATTTTACGATGTTATCATTCGCATGTTACGTTAGTAACCAAGTTACGAAATGTTGATCTTGGCCTCGTGATTACTGTACTCTGTCTATATTTACGCGAGTTCAAATATTTCAAGGAAAAATGTCTTCCTTCCTTCTGGCATGTTACTTGATATTAAACTCGGTTTGTTAGATATTAAAATCGGCATAAAATATTTAAGAATTCTATGTGTGTTTGCATGCAAATTAATTTTTAAAATTGGAAATTGTAATTTTATACAAATAAAGTCATTTATTTTTATAAACTGACTTTTAAAAAAGAAGAAAGGTTCACAGTTCTTTAGTATCTATTTTAATGTATGTATTGATAGCCTACTCGAAATAGGTTTATAAAAAGTAAATGTTTTATTAATTACACTTGCCATAACTCCCAAATAGGTATTAAAAACAATATCTTTGGTATTTTTTTCGACGAATATTCAATTACGGCCAATAATAACATGTATAATGTCTTATCAGTAGGTAAATATGTTTCTACTTCAATAACATTGCTAAACACTAGATGGTGGTCACAACCCACTTTACAAAATGATAGAAGTAAAATAAACTAATAATGTTCGAGGAATGTTAATGTAATTAATGTCGTTAAACCAAGCTAATCACAGTAAGAACTTGCAATAATGCCATAGAAATTATAAGGAAGAGGAACGGACAGTACAACGCAGAAGTGTGTGCTCACGATAAATGTGCACAACATACATGTTGTTTTAATAAAGATTTGTCTATCTATTACCAGCGCAGCGTTTATTCCCGGTAAAAAGACAGGTTCCCTACTTTTTCAGGAACACAATAAAATTCATCTATAAGCGGTCAAAGGTCAACGATATTACTTCCGTATCGGTCTTACTAGTTATTTACAGACGTGCCGAATCATTATTATAAGGGACGCTGCTTAAATCATATTTTCATAGATTTGAAAGAGAAAATTGTAGGAGAGTTCTTGAGTAAAGACCACGTCTCGTATCGGTACGGATGGCCAAGTTAAGTGGCTATGTCTAGCAGAGGACGAATTTAGTATGTAGACATGGACCTTTGTTGTCTGAAATAAAGATATTTGATTTGATTTGATAATTATAATATTATATTAAATTGGCCAATCTAATCTCCCAAGTATTCAGTGAATGATGAACATGACACGTGTTGCAATGTGTCTATGGTTCTGATGACGGACTCGCGAACCTGTCGGCGACCTTCGCAACCGGTACGCCTTACGACTGTAACGTCTTATAAAATGGTGCTGCGAAAGTTATGCTGAATTGCGTAGCCAATTTCGACATTTTCTCGGTACTGTAGATCTTATGATAGTGTTTTGGATATATACTTGGAGACTTGGAGCTGAGGTCATACCATAAAATAATAAATCGCAATGACAACAAAATTCTCAAGGTTTGCTAAAATTTTACTATGACTATCGACTCACAAATGTTTTAAAGGTATTCAGATTAAGCTCATGTTGACTAGGGTTATCCGAAATTTAGTCTAATTGTACAACAAACAACACAACATAACAACACAAACAACATGACGTTTTGTTGACAATATTATAATGATACTAATATTAGGCGAATGTGTGTGTATGTTTGTTACTTCGTCTCTGAATGTCTGTAGCGATAAAACACAAAATGTGGTAAGCACATTCTTAGCTTAGGCCCAATATTCCAGTCAATGAGTGCCCAAAAGGGGCATGTGGATCGAAAAGTCGAAAGCAGGAAAACTAACTTAGGAACTTTGTTTGGGCTAGTTATGAGATAAACATACTAAAAGTCCCCACCCCTCCGGTTTCATAGTGTAGTACAACAAAATATCATACAACACACAGTTTTTGACATATAAGCAAAATACCTAAAAATAGGACCTTCTACGGCCTCCCCCCCCCCTCGGGCTCACCTCGGAGGGGTGGGGACTTTTAGAATGTTTATCTCCTAACTAGTCCAAACAAAGTTCCTAAGTTAGTTTTTCTGCTTTCGACTTTTCGATCCTCAATCTTTCTTTTACTAGACTACAAGAATAACACAAGCTACTTTTATTTAAAGCCAGTATTATTTAAAGATGTAAAAGACTGAAGACGTGAATGGCAAACAACATGGTCATTCGACTGCTTAAACCAGACGGCAAATAGACTGCCGACAAGGTCAATATGGTTAATAAATATCAGTATCAATTGCATTCGAAAATTGTGGCACCTGTTCAAATATTTAACGCCAATTTTTAATTAATAATTATGAATTGTTGGACTCATAAAGCAAGTTGGTTCCATTGTTATTACCCAAACGGCCAAAGAGTGGAACTCCTTCTCTCAGTGTTCTTCGAGATATAATGTTTTTAAATCCAATTAATTCCTTCTAAGGTTTTATGCCATCAGATGAACTAGATGAGCCTGACCAGTGCTGAAGCTGCCCTGGTCTAAAACGCATGCATATTACAGTGATAGAGTTGCCTAGCTATTCAATACGTACGACGTCCTATGCATCACTCATCACTGCGCATTTTTTATGCGTGCATTTTCTTCAGTCCCAGGGAAATTGGCAGGAAAACCTCAAGAAATCTCAGTCCTTAAGAAGTGTTTATTTAACTAGGAGGACAGAATTTGGACACAAATTATTTAAATTAGTTATTAATTCCAGTTCTACGGACAATATTATTTCACAAAGTACTAGTTCATTTCAGACATCAGAGTTTCCTCGTTCAAAACTTTCATTTCGCGACAATAATTTAATTTATTTACGTATTTTCTGTGTACTTAAATATCTCAAAGGAGTGCTGGGGCAATTAGTGGGCAAGCTTCGTCGACTGTCAGTATTACAAACTTTGCGTTTGATTTTCAACGTTTTTGGCTCTAATGACCATCGGCCTCGAGTAAATAACTTATTCACATAGATACCGCAACTCTATTTTTGCGTTTCTGAAGCTGGTAGAGCAAACAACATAGTAATTTCCTTCTATCTCGGCCGAATACTCAGTGTCAAAATAATGTAATAGTCTCTCAGATATTGTTAATTGGGATTCCCACTATGTCAATATAATACAACTAGCTTGTGCTCGCGGCTTTGCCCGCGTGTTAAAATCCTTTCTTAGCGGAGGTCTACATCATAAAATCTATATACATTCCAAATTTCAAGCGAATCCATTTAGCGGTTTGAGCTGTAGGTTGATAGATCTGTCAGTCATTCAGTTACTCTTTCCTTATATGTATGTATTTAGATTATAACGCAGCGTATGATGCTCCTGGATGAGATTGATAACTAATGTTCAGATGATCGCAAGGAGCGGTAGGAGATGAAACACTAGAGACTGATAAGTGGGGTTTCATAGGACAGGCCTATTTACAACATGGCTTGCATAAAGATGAGTTAAAACACTAAGGTACAAAACTACAAGTCAGTTATTTTGCTTCATAGTCGAGGACTTGACACGCTTGGTATATAAATTATTTTTGCGGCATCTACTCAAATATAGTTCTGCGGTTTCAGTAAATGGCGTGCTGATGGCTCGGCACTTATTGACATTTTAGTATTGGTTATTAATATTTATTGCAATACCATCTTAACATTTCTCCTTCGTTTAATAGGGTCAATATTATAAGAGGCGTATGGACGTCGTTAAATGGAGTAGATTTATGGACACCATTGTTGTTTTATTATTGCTTTTACGCATATTTAATTACGTTATATAGCTACAATATAATCATAGATTAAGGAGGCCTATATAGTTGAGGGATCGAATATAAATATTATTATATCGATGCGATCTAGTTCCACGCAAACTCTATCAGTCGCTGCGATCGGTTCTATGTGAATGTGATTGCTTTGAATGGACTAAGCCTTAGGCCTTAACAATACCATGAATTATGTACTGCAAACTGCAATAAGTAAAATCCGCATGGATGATAACATGAAAAATATACCAACAGTGCCAGTTATTCTACCGCCTGAGCAGTGATGTGCAAACATCACTGTGCTCCGGTAGGAGGGCACGGTAGCTAGTGAAATTACTGGGCTAAAGAGTCTTAACATCTCATGACTCTTGAGTAAGAAGCGTTGGTGCAGTGCTCCTAGAATTTCACATAATTGTGAAATCCTAGGTAACACTGTACTGATTATGGGCAGTCGTTATCTCTTAACATCAGGAGAGCGTCTTGCTCGTCTTCTACTTCATCACATAAAAAAAAAAAAAAAAAAATTAAGGCAAATAAATGATCCTACAGTCTAAAGAAGCGATCTGAACGGATCGATGTGAAATAGTAAACTGACCAACCTGCATTTTTGTGGTAAAACTCTTGTAATAAGCATAATACTCTATGTATATTTTTCCTTTTATTAAATCAACAAAGGCTTAAAAAAATAATCATTTATTAACAAATACTCTATTATTTTCAGACGCCTTGGCGCGGCCGTGTATTTCTGCTGTGGGTAAGTACTACTTTTTCAACAGACTATACGATGCAAGTCACTAACCAGGTCAAACATCCACGTCCCTATAAAACAATAGGTTGTCGTGTCACCTCGCACGACCTATAGACTCAGTTCGCTCACTTTCGATCTCTGAATACCATTGAACCTAAATCGGATGCCACCTGTTCTAAACTTTCTGAAACTTTCTAGATCGCTATGAAAATAACATCCGTTTTGAACTGACTAATACTGCTTTAACAACTTCATATTGTTCTGATCAACTTTTATTAGTGATCGCCATTTGTTCGACTGTCATTTATTTGTTTTTCGTGGAAAGGAAATGGTAAATTTGATCAAAATTGGTTTTTGAATCGTTTTCTTCGTTACTACCTCTATAACGTACTTTGTGTTAATTCAGGTTTCAATCTGCCTTTTTTTTTGTTTTCGCCGGGAAAAAATGCATTACGCATACCCTCCCATCGAGCTGCCTAATAAAATTTCCAGCACATTCAGTTCAATGCATCTCTATATTATCCAATCGGAATTTACACTATAAGTACGGGCTTTAAAGTGTGTCATTCAGAGAAATGACACACTTTAATGGTTGTATCAGAGGATACAACCAACTAATGAAAATAAAATTTTAATGTTACCTATGTATATCCCGAAAAGAGCTTTATCTATGCATTTCGTTCCTATATTTTTCCCAGTGTGGAATCTACCACACAAGCCATACATTGTACATATACATAGGGAAAGTTGACAATCACACGAATGAGTGCGCCATGATAACACCATAGCTTTCTATAGTGCAACGACTCCACATCAGAACATAGAATAAATTGCATAGTTAGGTTGTCATTTACAAAGAACCAATATATCTACTGACAGAGCATTGAGAGATTTGTATATCAAGTCGATGTTGAATAAAAATTATCAAAAAAGGCATACCAAGTAACTGTAGTAGTTATTGAAACAGCTTGTTGTTGTTCTTCTCTTCTTCTTATTGAAGCAGCTGTTCATATAATAATTAAGAAAAAAATATTAGACTAGGCTATAGCCTGATAAAGGTATAAAAAATACCATTCAAATAACTTTAAAAGCCTTGATTGACTTTTAGTGATTTTCTACTGGTCTGTGCTGGTATGTGGTCAAAAATGGACAAATATTTAAAAGAACACTTATTTTAAATGAACAAATAAGGAAATACTCCACTGCACAAAGCGCATCATATACTAATTAATAAGTTGCAGATGCAGTGGTAAAGTCAAGTAGTTTGTTACTCTAACCTCGTAGAGCTGAGGTGATTACAGGTTACACTATGTTTTGCTAACATGCGCCGTCTGTCAGTAGATTTATTAAATCTGTTGTACTCCACGTTCTTCGTTCACAATTTATGGGACTTAACATTGTGTGAATAAGGATTGTGAAAAAAGGCAGTCTATCATTATCTTTGCAGTTAATGAATCACTTGTCAATTTGAAGACCTCTACTCGTAATTTTACGATCAGAACTGTTCGAGTGTGGATGATGTATCTACATGTACTTTAATGATGTATCATGCTTATGTATAAGCAAATATATTAATGTTATTACTCGTAAATTTACTTGTTTTTGCTTATGCATAAGCATGAAGACTGTGAGAATCTCTGCAGCATTGAAAACTAAAGAAGAATCTGCTCTTGGATAGCCAAGGAGATAAAAATAGTGTTGATCCTTCATAAAGAGGAGAGGATGATCTGAACAGCATTTTTCTATCAGTTTAACAATAATAATACGTGTACGTGCACTACTCGTAAATTCATTTTCACGCAGTTTATTCGATGTTAATTTTTGATAGTTTGTCTTGATAGTTGTATCAACAATACATGAAGCGATTTGCTAGTCATGAAGTAGGCTGCGTAAATAATTTAAAGATTTAACTAAAAATAAATAAATAAGACATTTTAATAAAACCAATTACATTTACCTAAACAAGCCGTGAAGTCTATTAATTTCACAACGGCTAATAAAAATTTGAAATAAATTAAAATTGCGAAATGAATTAGCAAAAAATTAAATAGTAACAATGCGTCCGCGCAATGAAATGTTAGTTGTTTACAGCGGCGTCGTGTTTTATAGACCAACTGACGTCAAAATTGTTTATTTTTAAATGAGTTATGATTAGAACCGGGGACGTCTTTGCGTGTAAGCGAATCCTCTTCATCCATTCTGCGCGACCTCTGTGAAATGACACAAAGTTCATCATATATTACCATACCGCTACGCCGTTGCCTTATTATATATTATGTAATTTGAATCACATATTTTTGTACAACATGCGTTTTGATTAATTATATTGATCTATATTTATACATATGTTTAGTTGCTTGAAAATTGCATTTGTTAGCGTACTTACCGTAAGATCGTCTTTCGTAGTATTAGAAAGAACTATTAGCCATTTTGTCTATTTTTTTTGTTAATTTGTTTGTTTTATCTATAATAATATTTATTGTAATATACCTACGATAATTTATTTTCTTTGTCTATATTTTCGCTGTTATCTTTATCTCTATTTTCAGGCATAATTGCGGTTTACATTCTGGTATTCGAAGCTATGACAGAAATCCTATCTTATCCCATCTTATGCTTTGTATATTATTATCGTCTTGCGTGCAAATTTCTTTCTTTCTATGATTGCCGATATAATCTTATTAATGAATCCCTGGTCTCAGCAAAACATAAGCGTAATTTTTATGCGGCATTTTTACTTATTCTCTTGAAACGAGCTGTGCATGACACATCCACAATCCACTCACACATAAAGGTTTACACTTTTATACGTTAACACATCCATTTTTAATATTATATATCTATTAGTAGGATAGTTGTAACTTTAAAAGTTAAGGAAGTAGTTTTTGTCATTGTTTTCACTTTCTATCCAGTAAAAGACTAATAAAGTTATAGTTAATAGGTGTCGCAAATGGATTGGTCGCATGACGAACTGTGACTTGACATTTATTATTATACTTTTTAAATGCTATTTATTGTTGGACAACTTTAGGAACACTTTCTCTAAATTAGTGAGTTGGGCCTATTAAATGTTTCCGGGGTTTAAATGGGCGCAAGTACGAAAAACCTTAGTAATTCGGATATGTTTTTTAAATATAAATAAGCCTTCGTTTGACCACATCCTACCTGATAGAAAGTGCAGATGCGGTCGAGACCACATTATTATAATATTTATTGTTCATTTTATTCGATTTGTGTATTATTCATTTATTCATTATAGGAGTCTTTGACCATGATATCGGCTGATCTTGAGCGATGATACGGTCGAACATGGTAGACGTTTATATATATATAATTTTATAAGAACTTTTTGTTTACACTTGAAAATGCCGTATGTTGTGCACAGCGCACCTCACTTTTTTAAAACGTCCACATCGGATAATATGTACAAACGGATACGCATGGCACTTTAAAGCTCGTTTAGTTCAGCCACTCATTCGCGAAAAAGTAACAGGTTTACGTAGTTGTATACTTAATATTACAAATAATGCTGGTAGTACTATAGAGATACAGAATAGAATAGAATAGAATTATACTTTATTGCATACCAAAATACAAGAAAAAGTTATGAACATAATATGACTAACATAAAACTAGAGGTAAACAATCGGCGGTCTTATCGCATAAAGCAATCTCTTACAGACAACCTGGTTGGAAGGGAATTTATGGTAAAATATATAGCGGCGGTGTGCAATAATGACTTCGGATAGTCATTAACATTGTAATAATTTAAATAATATGCAAATTTAAATACTATCATAATAATATATTATACATATGTACCTTATATTAAATAATATAATAACAATATAATATAAATAATATCTACAATATCATAAACATTATAATACCAAACTATATACTTTATTAATAAATACATAAGAATATATACATATGTACCAAATATACAAATACATACTATTTCATTAATAAATACATAATATATAATTATTTGATGAGCAAGCTATAAAGTTTTATGAGGCAGTACTAAGATAATGTTCATACACGAGTTTTTTAAAAGTTTCAATAGTTTTAGCCTGTCTGATGTTAACTGGAAGAGCGTTCCATAATCGGACAGCACGAACCGTGAAAGACTTGTCAAAGTGTTGCGAGGTAGACAGAGTTTTCATCAGTAGTCTCGTGTGTGTAGATCGCAGATTAAACTGGTGAACAGGGCATGGTTTAAAAATTCACATTAATTCTCTTCCTAAAGATAATCACTTACACTGATGATTGCTGCCTAATTGCTCAAATCATGTAAATAGATCCCCGTACGTGCACCAAGGGTGATGCAACAGAACACATAGATTAGCTAGCAGTTAGTATAGGTTATATAGCGTGTGGTGCATTTTCCGCTTCCGAACGCACGCAACACTTGTTTTTATAACCCTGCGAAAGAGCGTGTGAACTATATTATATGTGTATCAATAAATATAACTCATCAGTCATAAAATTGGTTAATTATAATAAATTGGTTATTTTTAATTAAACTGGAATTGGTAATTCTTTCTGCAATATCTGGACAACCATAGCTCTTGAAAGGAAGTTTGAATGAACAGTAGGACAAATTAGCCTGAATGTAAATAAGTAAACACCATTGCCTCAGTTTCAGGCTTCAGGGTGATATTGCAGTGTTACTTAGGAACTCGTCTTTATACTTAATGCATTGCATTTTCTTTGCACAACATAAACTCTAAACACGTCCTACAGGCAGCTCTTACGAAACCCGTTAAAACATTCTGCATACGAGTTATTGTTAAAGCACATAATATTATTCTTGGCCAGCGCAGTACGTAGCACTAGATATCTAGAAGTAGTCACTAAACAGAAGGCTAATAAATAATACTATGATCAAGACCGTGCCAAGTATTGAATCATTCTTACCTAGTTAATGGCAAATTGGAAGCCAACTATTTGATCATTGTTAGCCATCTAGTTAGAGATTTGAGCACACGATTACAGTTTTAGATTTGACTATTTTTACAATTGGACAAATGAAACCTTTTCTTCTTTGAAATCGGAGTTCAAAACTTGGAATCACATGTGTTGTTGTTTCTTGTTAACATTTTTTTATCTAAATAATAATATCATACCTAATATTATACTATTAGATATTTTCTTATTGATTTCAGCTACCTATAATTATAAATAGGAATAGGCCTATTTATTACGCGATCGGCGTTTTTGTACAGATCCTTTTTGCAAATACTATATTTTTTTTATGCATTTGATCGCATTATCTGCTTCAGCATTGTGCTCAAAGACCGTTTTAACTTAAAATTTTAAATAAAACTAAAATCTTACTACTAGATACCAACTACCCCGAATACTCAAATACCTAATTATAATAATTGCGAAACTAGGGATGCGGTTGACCCAATTGAGTTGAAATTTAGTATTCAAGTAGTCTAAGAATTACAATCTACTTTCCAGACATCATCATCGGTTAGTTTTGTAAAATATTGTAGAAGGTAACAAAACGAAATCTTATCTTCAATCTCCCTCCATTCAACAGGCAGCGACTATTATATTTTATCTCGATACATTCATACAAACATACATATTTATGTATATATATTATAGATATTGAATAAGCGTTCTCACCCGTCACGAGGAATTATCGCTGCAGGGCGACGACACCTGTAGGAGCGCGTGCCAAGTACAAATACATCAGGTATATTTACTTGGCTGCTAGGGCTGCTACTTACCTTTGAAGGGACGACGGGGAATAATATCCCTTGATTATGTTGTTTAATAAAGATTTGCAGGACATTTTGAAAAGCCCTATTTAGTGAAGATAAAAATCACGAATGACAGAAGGTAAGAATGGCTTGGAAGAACTTGAGGGCGGTTTACATATTGATATATTGAAGCCGAAGAAAGTCATTGTTGCAATGAATGAAAAAAAAATTTTTTTTTTTTTTAATGGCAAATGCCGTTATTGAGAAAAACAAACTAACAATACTACAGCTACTACAGCAGTTAAGAAATGAAAAAATTAAGATGTTTTAAAAAAAACTTTTTATAAAGTCAGCGACTAAACGAATACGCATGATCCGATTTAATAAGCCTTATTTTTGTTTCAAAGTATATTTGCAAACTATATAGCAATTTCAATTTTATCAATCGAATGCGTCACCCCATCATGTCATGTTCACCCTTGATTAGACATGTGCGCCGATTATAAAACGACCGGCGGCGGCGTCTGGTCGAAAAATGACCGGCGGCGGCGGCGTAATCGGCGTGAAATCGGCGTGGGGGTAAAATTCAATAAAAATCAAAATAAAGCGTGCTAAATCACGTTTCCTAGATATTATTTGTTATATTTAATGAAATTAGCCGTTATTTTGGGGAAATCTATGACAATATTATTTATTAAATATATAAATAGTGGAAATAATAGGGATTCCGTTCCAACTTGACGCTAAAGAGGTGGCGAGGAATTTCAACGATACACTAAATAATAATGAGCATTAATTCCACCATCTAATGCACCGCCCAACCTTTCGCATATGCCTGCATTATGGGTTAATAACCAATTGTTTGTTGTAAAGTCATCATCTTAGCCATAGAATATTCACTGCTGAACATAAGCCTCCCCTTTGGACTGCCATATACATATACCGGTTGGAAGCGACCTGCATACAGCGTCTTTCGGCGACCTTTAGAAGGTCGTCTGTCCACCGTGTGCGTGGACGTCCTACCCTGCGTTTGCGAGTCCGTGGTCTCCACTCGAGCACTTTTCGACCCCATCGGCCATCCGCTCTACGTGATATGTGGCCTGCCTATTGTCACTTCACTTTGTTTATCCTCTGGACTATGTCAGTGTCTTTAGTTCGTCTACGGATCTCCTCATTCCTGATTCGATCGCGTAGAGAAACCTCGAGTATAGCCCTCTCCATAGCTCACTGAGTGAAATTGAGCTTTAAGATGAGGCCAATAGTAAAAGATCACGTTTCAGTGCCGTAAGTCAACATGGTAACTGATTGAACACTTTCATCTAGAGGGTTTGTTGAAACTTAGACTAGACTCCTACAGGGACTTACAACGACGACGATGATGAAAACTGCTGCAGATATTGCTACGATAAAAATAGTAAACAACGAGAGAGCTTATTCTTCGCTTCTACACGAAGCGTCCTTAGAGACTTGACTCACCAACCGCTCGTTGTAATATTGGGAAGGGAGACTTAATATAAAAGCAGTGTTCGTGTAGGGGTCATTCCGGACGGTTCAGCGGTTGACGTTACGTTGACCGTTTTTCTTTGTTTTTCTTGGGATATGTCGGTCTATCTCTTTAATAACCCTGGATGCTACACACCCTCTGGGGGATACCTACTAAAAAAACTGGGGGTGTTCCTGCGGACGCCATAGTGCTGGGGTAGCGGGAACGACGAAGCACTCATCCACAGCCCCGACGGCGTTAGTACTAAATTGACAGAAGGACCCCACCCTCCAAAGCGCACCACCTCTTGGGTCGGTTTGTCAGCAACGAGTAAGGCTGTACTTCGTCTAGACCTAGGTAGAGGGATGGAGAAGGACGTGGAAGATGCAGCCCCGATGCCCTCTTGGGGTTGGTGGGAGGATGGGAGGTCGGTGGTGAACTCCCGTTCGCGTTTCGCGATCCCTTTCTGCGATTGTGTCCTCTCGCAGAATAAGACCTCGCAGATGGCTACTTCCGTGGTTGATAGTGAGAGTTCCTCCCCCATAACTGCGATGAGGGTACGGTGCTCACTGACCCATGCTGGGCACGCGAATCCACTCCGCAACCACAGAGGGCAAGCAGGGGTCGGTTCTCTGCCGGCTACGTGATGCATTCAAGTACGTTCAAGTACTTGCGTAACTTTCGTCGTACAAAACGCCTGCAGGAGCCTGAAGGTCAACGACCCATGCGCTCTGTTCATCCACCGCTGGAGTAGCGGACGGATAAGGCGGAAATTGCACTGCCCGTCGAAGACGAGTCCAAGATATTTCAACGAGGGCTCGACCGCGATGTTATGTGACCCTGGCGTTATGTTGGACTGTGGACTTCACAGCGACAACGATCAAGCCAAGTCCACACAGCGACAAAGATTGCCAACGAACCCCATCGTTGGCCTTCGCTTCTCTTGTTTAGTATGGAACATAATGGTGTGACATAATGGAGTGGAACAAAGTAGAGATTATAGTTTCATACAAAAATCATACGTTTAATTTCACAAAATGTTAGTAATTTACTAGCTATTTAACTGCGTGTCGACCCGAGGCCCCGACTAGTTTCATTCTCTTCTGTTCTTTTTCATAATATATTTGTAGGTGGACATTGGAAATACCGTATAAATTTATATTTAACCCCTTTCAAGCCGTTTAAATTTATGTGGCACATTTTTTGTGTCTCCACTTATTTTATTTCGATAAGAATGATGATAAAAATATCATAATAACGTTAATAAAGTGAAAAAAAGTCACGCCGATTTCACGCCGATAAAATGACCGGCGGCGGCGGCGTGACCAAAATGACCGGCGGCGGCGGCGCGGCGGCGCGGCGCACACGTCTACCCTTGATTAATGAAATAACCTGTCGTTCTTACCTAATGGTTTATAATATACTTTTCTTTTATAATCTTTCTTATATCCTTGAAACATAGATTCCGCGTCGCTTCGACCTACCGAAAACGAAACCTAATATCTATAGGTTAAGTTAATAATACTCGTTACGTTATACAAGTTATAACAAACATGAATATTATCAATATTCACGGCTGATGTAAGTCGTAACTTCGGTCCTCGATTCTAATAATATTTATTTGGTTCTCGCGACCTTGATTTGTTGTGAATGACTCTTGGTTACTATCATGAGACGTTTTTAGAAACGTAAATAGTTGGCGAAAATCACCAACGTTTTTTAATTTCTTTTTAGATAAGTCTCCGCTAAAATTGGCACCTTCCTACGTAAGCGGCTTTCTATGAGTCGTCATTGGTGATAATCTTGTGGCTTGTCTTATACAAATTGCTGTAGAGGTATAGATAACTGGTTGTCTGGAAGAGAACGCGCTATTATACTACTAGGAACTATTAAAATAGGACCGCTTGCATAATTTGTTGTACTCTTTTTATTTTTGTGTGGTATCAATTTATTAATCTTAACTTATTTTTAATTTACAATAATATACATAACCTAAAATTTGAAGATTTTAGCATACATAGAGACAGACAGACACGCTACTGACTTTATTTTACAATATGTAGTGATATAGTGGAGTCTTTCTTAACCTTGAAAGTGTTTCTTAAAGAAGTTCTGCAGAACTAACGGGTAATGTTAAATTCGCACCCGTTCGTCACCCCTAAATTACACACCAATAAGTATCGTTAAACTACTAATATAGTACTGTTATTATTCAGTACACTGTCATTGTCAGAAGCGATTGGTAAGGGGCGTGTCGCGACCCGAAGCGGTCTAATTCGAGGGGACATACTATCATAATTGAACGTTTCCGTTGCTTATTATTGTGTTAGATGACATTTGGGGTTCTTGTTTGAGATGATACGCATCTATTTTACTAGGTGAATAAAATAGTTCTAGGTGTTTTGGTGGGTAATAGAGTGAGACTAATAAAGATATCGTTGTATTATTTTTAATATAATAGAGAAAATGGTCAAGAAGTTACCTTCTTGTCCATTTTCTCTATTATATAAAAAATAATATAACGATATCTTTATTAGTCTTACTCTATTATATATGGTATATATAACCATTACTGGTTATATATAATCAATATATGTCTTTCGATTTGTGCCGAACGGCTTTAAAAAAAAGAAACCTGTGTGCAATTCAATAGAAATATCTGAAATTTCAGCCCAATTGGTTGAATTGATCCATGTCAATGTGCTATGTTTAAAATGGAGACTTGGCTTTAATGGACCATATTGCTAGCACCTTTTCCAATAAATACTTGTTAAAACTATATCGCTTACTTAAAATTAATTGCCAATCCTTAATCTTTATGAATAGCTTAGCTGTGTGTTATACTATAGCGGCCGATTCTAATTCTGAAACAATGACAGAAAATAAACTTGTTCCATTTTCTTTTATCAAAGGCGCATGAAGATCGATTAGTGTTATAGAAGGTAGTTACTCGTATTTTGTTACATAGTATTGCATGATATAAAAGCACCGTGAAGCGTAAATAAATAGGTTACAAAACACATGTGCATATGTACAGTTCGCTGGTAAAATAATCAATGACGCGGAGATACTGATCGGATTTTACCTAATTCGATTCGTATTTCAATCGAGAACATTCTTATCGAACGCAAGTTGCCGCGGTGGTGACCGGCGAAGCGCCAAAACTTCCTTAGATAAACTTGACAAGTTCAGTGTAATAAGATTTTTGACGTGTAGGTCTTTTTTATTTCGTTGGGCTACGTTTGAATTGGAATAAAATGAAATAGAACATTTGTCGCTCTTTATTTAGTTTTTGTTTGCCATTTTTTAAGCAAACAGAGCAACGAGACGAGCCAAATGGTCGCCTAACTTATATTTGCTATTAACTGAGAACCAATGTATTCAATAGAAATAAATCTTCATATCTAATCCTGTGAGTGACATAGGACTTACATCGGCAGTAGGTACTATAAAGCTACCAAACAAAAGTATTTTGTTTGGTACATTGGAAAATTTTGATTTACAATACATGCTCAGATTTATTCCTTCATTTTATTCCTACTGCTCCGAGCAAATTCCTTTCAAAATAAGACGGAAATATAAGATTCTCTTGCGTTTTGTTATTCCGTCGTTGTCCAAATCCACTTTGTTTATAAAAGTAGCTCTAGGTCAAGAACTACGATAAAGCGATTTGGCTTTCAGCCATGGTTGAGCTTTTTCTTGCCATTGATGTTTTAAGAAGGACTACGACAGAGTCTTTGTTTCACAGGTTGACCTAATTAAAGTACTAGAAACTTCCTTATTAAAGTTTCCTTAGTGAAGTTTCTTATTAAATTATTTATCCTTGTTTTGGTTGGAAGACATAAACTAGTTCCTAAATTTCTATCTGGTACGATACACAATCTTAGGTAAAGTAATCTAGTAAGAAGGGATTAAATTTGATTTTCATATGAAACTGCTGAACCAATTATTAAGCTGATATTTTAGTGTTATTTTATGATATGATATTTTAGTCCACGATTTGCCTGAAGGGAATCTTAGAGTACTTCACCAAATTGCCAGAAAAGATGGAGATAATCTCGAAAAACTTGTATTCACTGGCAAAGTAGAAGGGAAAAGACCCCGTGGCCGAAGCCCGATGCGTTGGTCTGACCAGATCCGCACCACTCTCGACTCTACAGTCTACGATGCTCTCCGGGTGGCCGATATGGAGGCTATGGAGATAGGAAAAGATGGCGTAACATCGTGAGGAAGAAAGTCATGGATCTAGGAGTTCATGACCAGATATGAGGACCACGATTGACGGAGAAGGATTTTAGTGTTAGTTTGGCCTAACAAAGAGTATGTAGATACACTATAAAGATTAAGTTTTAAGATCAGTAATTACTTATAGCGTAGTTTTCTGCGCATGAATTAAATTATTTCAGTCATGAATATTTATGAAATTCATTCATTCAAACCCAAATAGAATAGTTGAGGCTAATTTGTACGCCACAATAACTTGATATTTTCGTAGGTGTCTTACTCAAATATATTCGGAATTTACCTCCAAATACTGTACAATAATAATATTATTAGTGGCTGAACATGTAGGCGTTTACCAAAGTGACAGCTACCTACAGCCTACTTAGCTACCTGTTGGCAAATCATGTTACAGTTATAATATGAGCCCGGACTTAATGGTAGAGGCATGTGTGTTTCTATTTTTGAATTGTACCAAGAAAATAATTTTTGCTTCTACATATTTTATATGCTATTTGCTAAAATTTTTTGTTAAATTGATTTTGATAAATTAAATTAAATATTTATAATACCTTGCCTCTTTCAATTTGACAGCTACTATATTTTAGTAATTCATTAATATATCAACGAGTGAATTAAAAAAAATTAAACCAGTTCACTCGCGCTCAATACGTGGACAAGAGCAAGACTCACGTTTCAGTTCGTATGTAACTTGAAAACCGCTCGACCGATTCGGATAAAAGTTGAATAGGACCACCTATAAATATGTACAGTATATATGGTATATGTATACCCACAGAAAAAAAAAACAAATCAGTTTAGGCGTCTTCGAGTTATCGACCTGATATAAGACTGCGACGAATTGTACACCTTTTCTTTTTTTAAGTCGGTTCAAAATGAATAAAGAGCGTCCCATTTATATATCTCACCATCTAATTGTTGCGTAAACGTTAAGAGGCGTATATAAAGTGGTAAAATGTTTTCAAACAGTGACAAGTTAAATGTAAGTGCTAACAAATATAGCCTGTAATGGCGTCGAGTCCTGTAGGCGGCTGTTTCATAACCCATTAGCACCTGACAGAAACAAGTTTTATTTAGATCTGTTGGTACCATAGACAGTAGACAGGAGTGTGTGTTGTTGGAAAGATTTCGTATATTTAATATATTATTAGTAAAGCTTAGATGTTTCTAAACTTAGGAATTATTTTGCGTTGACCAATATAAGAATAGCTAGGTTCGCATAAACTTTTCTTGCACTGATTTTAATTCTCATGAAGTTAAAAATTCTGTTGCTTAACTTGAAGAACTAATAATACTTGAGTATATTGTCATAATTGTAATGGATAAAATTCAAGGTAGTTTCCAAAAGTCGTGAGTATAATAAAATGCAAATTATTTGTGGTTAAATGAAAACCTTAGTGAAGAAACCTCTAACCATAATAACAAATATACAAGACGTTACATCCGAAGAGTTATTAGGACTGTGTTCTCCTTCAAAAATTAAAATATAAAAAAAAAATTCAATGCGAGACATTTTTACGTGTCTTTGTCATGACTGGCTCGTAATTATTGAGCTTTCTATAATAAAACCACTTGACATTATAACTGTACAACCACGTATTTAAATAGTGGCAAAAAGAAATGGTATCATTACCAAAACAAAACACGCTCTACTTCAAATGTTTATGCAATTAAATAAATCGTGAGTTGGTTCAAAACAGGTACATTTCAATTGTTTTCACCGAAAAATATCGTGATTCGTGACATTGATAGCGATCGCTTTACATGTGCACATCCGTGAAACTAGAGGTGACAATGTTATGGAAACTGACACGAATATTAATTATAGGTGAATAATTCTATTTTAATTAGACGTTGGTATTATTTGTGTTTATTATGTTTCATATGCCAGCCTCACTTCGCGCAGATATTCACGCCCAGTTTCAGCTTTTTTTATAATTTTTCAGGTGTTGCTATTTAAATTTTATCGAGCAGTTTTCAATTTACATTGTAATTTATTTTAATAAACACTGACATAAGTATTACTTTAAAATAAATTTAAGTATACAACCGAATGGGCTCCTACTACCAAACGGCCACGCGGCAGTCCAAGGAAGAGATGGCGGGATGACCTCGACTCTTATGCGGAAAGATGGAAATCCATAGCTCTTGACCGAGACAGTTGAAGGGAGGGTAGGAAGGCCTTTGCCCTGTTGTGGGATCCAGTAGGCTCTTAATAATATACACCCGAATCTTACCTAATTTGTGAGCTATGTAGTCTACATACTAATTTAAGTACCTTTACGTCTTATGCTAAAATTATTATTCAAAGCATGAAACTAACACTTTCCGCCTTATTAAACTGATACTGACATACTTGAACCTACGTAATATCAATAGCTCATTGCAACACTAGAGGTAACCCTACTTCGCTTGATTGCGATTTTTTTCCCATGGGAAATTAGTACATTCAATGAAAAGTAACTCGAAATGATTTGTAGATGGCTAAACACGGGCTTAGCTTAGCTTAGGCAAATCACAAGGCAAATTCGTTCTATTGTAAAAGGGTTTCCGTCATAAAACAGTTGAGGTTTATTCATCCGTTCTGAACTCTACTCGTATAATGACAAGTCGGACCTGACGCTCTGATTTCAAAGCGTACTGAAGTCAAATATAAGCTGAGCTCCATTATAATTCAGCATGTGTGCTCCTTATACTTACAGATTTGCAATTTTGCTATGAACTAACCTTCTAGTACTGACTATTGTATCCAATACGATTAGGCTACATTAATATCTATTAAACAAGTTGGATTGACGTAAATAATAAATGTTATTTGATCGCATTTTATTTAATGTTAATTAAAACGGTACATTTATCACTTAAATTAATTAACATATGTGTACAAAATAAAGATTAGATAAACATTGAGTCATTCATCACGCTTGCAATATTTTAACACGCTGACAAAACTTTGTCTTAATATGCAATTTGCCAATTTAATAATATGGACGATCTCTTACGAAGTATGTGCATTTCGAATCTCGGTAGCGTCCAAGTAAAATTTTTGCCACATACTATATTAAGATTTGAACCCAGAATCTCCAGATTTATGCCAGAAATAATTATTCCAAGGACACTATACTAGTACGTATATAAATAAAGTTAATTACAAAAACCAATTTTAAGAGGAACTGAAAGAACTTATTTAAGGAGTTTAAAATCGATATGTTTCTGTAGCACCGCATCTATGACGCAAAATTGTCATACACCTAATAAGAGGTGATTTATATTATAATATGTAATTAATACATATGTACATACGGCGCGTTATTGCGTATAAAAAATGGTTTTAAACAGACGTTCGAAATTGGTCTTCTTAAAGTGCTAATTTTCATACGAATTTAATATTATATTGTTTAGTTGATAACAAGCTCGGCGAAGGTTTTTCCAACTCTAACAAATATGACTTTGATCCGAGAGATTGTTTTTAGTCAACCTTTCGCTGTCATATGTATACTACGTTGGGTAGATACCACGATTCATTTTAAAGTTGAAGAATTAAAGAATACGTTTTCCCGATCATATCATTATAACTGATTATATTGAGGCTTTGATACGTCACAATATGTCCGTGTGCTAGTAACAAAAAAAGTATGTGAGCAAAACAAGATTTATATAACACTTTAGTTTGTGAAAACTGAATTTCTAAAAATAGTATTTGGGTTATATTTTACATTAATATTTTTAAATTAATGTTATCTTTCCCCTTTCCTTCCCCAGAATATTAATACATAACATACGAGTATTATGTCACCGAGAATAATTTTCAATTATAAATTTCATGTTTCCTAATTAGACCGCGAGATTTTTGTCATAGCTAATTTTTAGTTGTTAAATTTAAATTTAATATCTCTCAGTATCTACCAGTACATTATAATAGTCTGTGCGTAAAATAATAATATGGACACGTAAAATGATTACCTATTGTGTAACATATCAATGTCAAATGTTCACAGGTAGGTGACCAGTTGATGGTCATGCTTTATTCTTGTTAATTTATACATGACCTTACTTTTGCGTTTTTTGAACTCGAATTCTGCTGTCATATTCAAATTAGTGTATTTTTTATAAGTGCCTTTATTTAATAAAACTAAAAACTGTATACTAAATAGGTAATTATTGGGCTTAGAATACTTAAAACGCAGATTTATATCGTTTTTATATCGTAGCAAAGTGCGTAGGACTTCGTACCTTCTGAATATCTTGGTAAAACTGCAACCCTAAAGTTGGATTCAATTCCAAACAAACGTAGGCAAAAAAAAATTAATGTACATTTTTTATATACAAAATTCTTTATACTATACACATTTACTAAAAAAACAGTGTTCTATGTTTTAAGTGAAGACAATTCATTACATTGTACATCCGTCTAGACCTAATGCAATTATTAAATGCTCAAGAAAAATCACAATTACAAGACTGGAAGCAAAGACCCTAATTGAATCCATTTAGCTGGTTAACTCTTGCTAGGTGGTTATTATACAAGTGTCAAACGTCATCTTAATCAACAATCACGAATAAGTGGGGTTTACAGATAATATCTAATCTAAAGTGCGGATACCGCGGATCAGAAACATAAAAGAAGCCAATAATTATACCACAGATCGGCCACACGCCACTGTAGATTGATCTCTGGTTAATGCACAAGTATACTATTTACAGCTGCCCATTTAGCATAGTAAGACATTGACATAAGTGTAGCAACTCCCGTTCCACTGTCAAGACTAAACTAACATATTTTTCAAGACGCTACTCCTGCTACTCGCGCTGTCATTGCATACAATTTGCAGCTACTCCCAATGTTATTGTGCTCTTACAAACGTCAATTACTCTTGACAGCGGGATGGGAGCCGCTACTCCCACGTATTATTCTAGTATTGTTTGTTTTTAATTAGTTACAAAAAAAATTACAATCAATAATCTCGTCAAGTGTGTCAAATAAAATAAAATGTCAAAGCACTTCTTTTGTTTAAGAATTTGACACTTAGTCTTCTTCTTCCTGCCCTTATTCCACACAAGGTAGGGTCGGCACAACACGTTTTTCTCCTCCATTCTGCTCTATCATCCGTCATATCTTCATCCACTCCTCTAGCACGCATATCCTCTTTCACACAGTTCATCCATAAGAATTTGACACTTAGTATGTGTCAAATTCTTATAAAAATGTCGTGCTAGATTGGGTTTAAGTTAAATCTTTTTGCTGCACAAGATAATGTGAAACACTTGCGCCATAGGTATGAGTACCTACATGTGACCGATTGAGACGTCTGTCTCTACAATTAAGTTCGTATTGCTCGGAATAACGTATTCATTTGTATCTGCAAGACGCCAGTATGACAAGTAATGGAGTCTACTTTTATTACTATTGTCTGCGGTAGGCATTATTTACTAGTCATTAAAACAGGTCGTAATGAAATAACTAGTAGTTCGCCTTGAACTGGGACCTCGCAGCCCAATTTCCGTGGTAAACCTTAGACTTTAGGCCTCGACAAAATATATCCTAATACAAGAACTTTAACATTAATATTAAAACTCAAAATACAAAAATTCAGAGAAATTAAAACTCAATAAACCTACGTACCGAGATTTTTAGAATATAATCCTTTTTAGAGTTTCGTTCCTCTGAAGGAAAAAACGAAACCCTAATAGGATCACTTGGTCATCCGTATGTCTGTCAAGACCCATTTATACTCTACATCCCATAGAATTGTATATTTTTACCATAATACACAGGTCTATGGCCGCTTGGTACCCGTAAAATTAAACTTCTAAGTTAACGTAGAAAAAAATACACCCGTTTATCCTTCGAAAAACGTACCTACATTTTTTACCATATATTTATGAAATTTGGCAGACTATAAGTACATTTATTTTAAATTCGGGAAAATTTCTGAAAGCTATACATTTGAATTAATTCATTTAAAAATGGCTTTATTTAAAGTACGTAAACATCGAAGTTAAGCAATATTATGTGCGTACGTATTTGGATGGGCGCGTACGTAGTGATCTCAACATTTTGCTGACTTTTTTGGAGAGAGCCACCAGCGGCCCGTGATGCATTATGGTGTGCTCGTGCACCTTTATTGTTGAATGTGCCGGCACAAACAATTACTCTAAGTTTTAAAAAGTTATGCAGACAGACTACTTAAATAACCTTACTGCCAGCGAAAAAGCAGAGGCTCTCAACTCTATGAGTTCGCTTTGCTCGGTCGATGATATATGTATGTATTCATATAAATTATGTATTTAAATTATATTTTATAACAAAACGATTCAGCGAGTTTTTTTTATTCTATCACCACTTCCACAGACATTGTTGCCTGCTTATTATTGTTTATGGTCTCCACTTTCGTGTTTTGCCAGTGGCCGTAGCATGCCACACAGAATCCCGACCAAACTTCAAGAGTAGAACTGTCATCCCATACATTCACAAAACTACAATGTATGGCATGACAGTTCTACGCTTGACATTTCAGCGGGATCTCGTTTGGCATGCTACGGCCGCTGTAAAATATTATTTTACTTGACAGCGAGTTATAGTCCGGTACATTGTGTTCGGGATAATTTATACAAAATTTTAGGCAATGTGACGTAGTTATGTCATCATAATACTATTATATTATAATTATGCCTATACTATTATCCAACTTTGGTTGCTTGCCATTAGCGATGGGTATAAAATAACGCTATCAATAAGGTTTTTATTTTAAATAACTATTTTACTTTATTTTTATTTTACTTAAATTAAATAACATTATATTTTATCGATCGAGCGAAATGAGGTTTATAAAAAGATTTAAAAAACAGCACAAAACGTGTACTTACCTACATGTATGTGACACCTAGCTCAATAGCAAACTTTAGGCGGCCGGACTATAATTGACGCAATTATAGGTATTACCATTGAGCATGTAAAGAAGAGTGTCAACTCCGAAGAAAAAAAATGAAATCGCCTAATGTACTGAATTCATTGGAGTCACCTTACCAACCCAAAAGTAAAAAGTATATTTGATTTCTGATGTTGCCTGCACTGCTGTATGACATTGCTTAGTGATGGGTAGTGTCGATTGTTAGTGATGGCCAGGTCGATAAAAATATATCGATAGTCGGCGCGACCCGTTGGACAGGATAGTTGATGATTTTATTATATGTTTTATAAATAAAGAAAAGCCATGTTATTTCATAATATTTTAATTTAATTTATTAATGCTATTTTTACAATTAATGTGCTAATAAAAATATATACAAATATTGTGTACAATAAAATTAAAAACGTGTATTTTATATTACTGTACATCGCAAGCAGTTATAATATAGGAATCAGGAATAAATAATATTTTTTTCAAGAATTATCGAAGGTCTTATCGAATCTTATATCGTTAAAAAACTTAACTAAACTTAATCCGACTAAGTTTTTCAATGGGCCGAAAAACAAGCTCAGGATCCTCTACAACTCTTAGCCACTGCACCTGTAAAACATACAAGGTTTTTTTTAAAACAACGTACTAAGAAGACCAGCAAGACGCTCTCCTGGTGGTAAGAAATAACGCTGCAATATAATATAGTGCTACCCAGGATTTCACAAATGGGTTCACTGCGCCAACACTTCTCACTTGAGAGTCATAAGATGATTAGACTCTTCAGCCCAGTAATTTCATTAGTTACAGTGCTCTCCTACCGAAGCACAGTAATGTTTGCATATCACTGCTCAGGCGGTAGAATAACTGATGTTGGGGCACCTGCCTAGTCGACCAAGGTAGTCTGTTCCTCATAAATGTTGGTGGACAGTTTGTAGGAAAAAAATGCCTACTCCAAAGCAATTGGTGGCTGTTTGTGAGTATTGATTATATTTTGTTGCTTATAACTTACCTGTTTTCATCCAAAGGAAACGATGCGAAGAATACTGTAGCTGATTCCATACTATATAAGATTTACGGAGCGCGAGTTCCAACTCATGATGAGCCGATAACTCTTCAGTCTCTTCGTGAAACAGGCACTAAGAATTACGAACTTTATCTGTACAATATCTTTATCTAACCAAAAACTATAACGAACTAAAATCTATAGAATATAAACTAAAAACACGACTGTCCAGCCCAGAAACTCTAATGTTTAAAGCAGAAAAAACAATCTTTTTTAAACTTTAACTCACGTTACAAAATATCAACAAATAACAACGTCAAACATTGAATTGTCAATTTTGATTTTGTTTTTTTTATTGTCAATGTTCAAAGGAGGTGTATAAGAAAAAATAAATTATTTTTTATGTTTTTATGTTGGTACTTGCTTCCTTGCGTTGGTAACGTGACTCCAAGGAATCTCATACATTTTTTCAATGTATGGAAGTTACGGGAGACTGGGTATTACGAAATGTACTAAAAAATAATGTTATTGAAAATAAGATAAATTGCTTGAAATTCTCGAATTATTGGAATTTATCGCTATTAATTCTTTAGCTTGATCTACTTGCCTGCTCTTTCTTGCCTGTAGGGTCTTTCTTAAACTTAATGTACCTAACAAATTGTGCAAAACATTATAATTTAGTCATCTCTATAACTCTACAACCCTTGGATCGATTTGGCTCATTTTCGAACATGAGAATTCTTTTAGCTTATACTACCTGATCGCAAAGTTCCATTAAGATTGGAACTTTGGTAACGTTGTAATTAAGCATTTTCTATAACTCTAGAACCCTTCGACCGATTTGGCTGATGTTCGAACTTAAAAATTCTATTGACTTAAACTACGTATTTGCAAAGTTTCATAAAAATTGGACCATCGGTTTTCAAGTTATCGCGTAACAAACATACATACAAACATACACTTTTGATAATATATTTATGTAGGTTATAAAAAATGTGTGTATATTAGAAAAAAAATTATCAGAGCACCAGTTTTGAAATTATCGTCAGACCTATCGTAAAGACTTTAAGTCACCTATATCTCTGCAACCCTAAGGTCTATTTCGCTATTTTTTTCACTTAAATTATTCTATTAACCTATCTAACTTGTGTGTAAAGTTTCATTCAATTTGGATTAACCGTTTTCGAGTAAATGTCGATCAAACTTAAGCGCCAGAGGTCAACCGCTAAACTGGTCGAAACGCAGGCTTTTCGCGGCTCTCGACTCTAAGACCTCGCTTCGCTCGGTCGATTAAAATAACTGTACAACCCTTTGACAAGTTAATTGTAACAATTGCCAATCGACATGATAATGAGGCTTAGAAAAAGCATATAATTTTCTTTGGTGTAGATTACAGGTACGGAGTAAGGATTTAGGTCAATCTATTATAATAATCGCAATAAGAAGGGTTTATTTTAGAAAATACTTTAGTATAATAATATTCTTTATTAAGAAAATTGTTATCACCTCACAATAAGATTCGTGATGAAAAAATCTTCATCGGGTTTTTTATGAAACAAAATTTATGATTTTTAAAACTCTACCATTTTGATAAAACTGAAAGTCTATTTTTGTGCATATATTTTTTAAGTTTGTGTGATATGTTAGTGAATATGTTTTTGCTCTTTATCGTAAAAATGGCTAAACTAATTGTGCTAAAACTTGATATGTAGAAGTCGCTTACCTACTCTAGAATAACACTAAGTTTACTAATAAAAAATATTTATGGCTCATTCTCATTTTAGCTCAAATTTGATGGTCACACGGTTATATTTCCTAAACGGTTAAGGACAGAGATATGAATTGTGGATAGGTGGATAAAACATATATTAAGCTAAAATAAAAGCAGATTGTCATAATAGACGCAAAACATAATACTAAAATTTAACATGAAAGGTCAAAATCGGGGCCATTTTTCGTATTCTCATGGTGTCACACTTAGCGTTTCAGTTAAACATTTGGGCACTACTTTAACAAATTTTCATGTATCTGTTTGTAAAATATACCAAAATTATCGCAAATAAATATACTTTAGGGTCTACAGGCTAAAAAAAAGTTTTCAGTATTATTTTGAATTTAAAATAATATAATGCGGCGGTCACACGATTTTAGGTGCTTTAGATTTGCGTAGTTTAACGGCTGCTGTGAAACATAAGATCAACAATCCAATGCAGAGTTCGATTCATTTCAATGATGGCCATGTTTTGCAATCGTAGAAGTAGGATCTAGGACTTATCGAGCCGTGGAAAAAAATATAATTGCTAAGTTTCAATTTATTCATGGGTGTACCAATCACTTGCATGGACAACATTTTTATGCATTGTATTTTAGTTATTTAAATCAAAGCTAGCTTTTCGAAACGCCAAAATGTGCGAAATAAAGATGTAGTATTTAATTTTATACATTATACCTAACCTTTCCAGAATTTCACCAAAAAGGGATATTTTCGTCACCAGCGTGGCATCACCTTCATAGCGTTTTTTACCATGAAGGTGATTTTTGAGCCACGAAAGTGATTTTTATGTATTGTTTTCTTTTGAAAGGGCCTTTTAACCTACTTAAAAGTACTGTATCTGTTATGTTAGGCTTTTAATACATACAAACCAAATTTCTGACTAATAAAAAAGTAAAGTGAATGGTAAAGTAATATCTCAAATTACGCATATTTTCTTTTGTAGTGAGGTTTGTTTTGACGTAAAATGTCGTTTTTTTGTACATATTTGGTAGATTTATTCTTTAAAAAGGGTTTTACTTGAAAAAGTTGTAAAAAAATAATGACTGAATCACTTTCGTGGCGACAAAAATTTCAAAACAGTTTTTCTTCGAAATGAAACGTACGATTTAAATCATTTATATAAAAGTTTACTCGTGTTATCCAGCTCTATACAATATTATACATAATCATTACAAATAAACAATAAATAAGAATTGCCATGAAGGTGACGATGAGAATCGATTCCATGAGAATGAGCCTTATCCTTATTTTACCGCGATATCAGAATGGGACTGGAACCGCGGGATGCAACTAGTTTTCTCGAAACGAAAATATGATCGAGAAAAACCATCTTATTCATTCATTGAAATACTTAATGTTAAAGTAACATTTTCTACCAGTTTCATTCTGCCAAACCTAACTTCTGACTCCGATCCCATAGATAATGACAAAATTGATGTTGTTAAACCAACCTAATTACATAGTTACTGATTGTCTTATAAATTAATAATGCATGCAATGTCGACCAAAACTTCTAAATAGCTGGAGAACGGTGAATAAAATATTTTGGCCTTGATATTAAAAAGTTGCTCCAGGCATTGACAAAACTAAATTATTCTAGGATTATATTAGCATTTAGGCTTATAAAGTTGACCAACAGTTCGATAGGTAATGGAATTAATTTTATTACTTGTAAATAAGGTATGAGTGCTGTAACTTTTATGGCTTGTAAGTTTAATTACGTCAATATAAATGTACAGCTTAGTTTGTTGAATTACTTAGTTTGTTTTATGAGATAGTAGTTTAGGCACGCGGCTTCGCTGTCGTTAAGAAATTCAAATTCAAAAATAAGTATATACCTTTAACTCGATCTGTGCTTAGTTATACGTTACGTAGCTGTACGTTGCGTTGATAGATAAGTGTATCAGTCGACATTTAACTTTTTGTTTACCGATTACTCGATCATGCCTGAACTGATTTCGATTTTTTTTTAATGTTTGTATGGTCTAATTTAAAGTTTTTTTTTTCTAGTCTATACTATCTCACTGCTGGGCAAAAACAATAATGATTTAAAGTTATGAAATTTTTATTTCTGATAAATATTAAATTTATTACTTAAAGAGCCTTAGCGTCATATACCTACCATAAACCATAAACAAAACGCAGCAAATGCTTTTTACCAAACGTGCGTGAAAGGCTACTTGTTATGCAGGTTTCATTTTTAAGAAATCGAGCACTTTCCTTCAAAACATCGCATGAATTCAAATCGCGTCGGTTAGACCAATACCTGATGCTACGATAGAGAGCATTTCCTTGTCTTCCCACATGAGATAGAAATGCAAAATTAAAACTCTTCACTTACCATTTAGAAGTCTCAAGGAAATTTAAATGTATTGAAGAAACTCAGGAAAGCCAGGAAATGAGTTTCTTTCAGTCGGTTCTTTACTTTTGAGTGACTGTTTTAGTCCAAGTCACGGTTTTATATTTCTTCGAGTTTGCTTTTTGTGAATACTAAATGTAATTTCAAAGAGAGTGGTTAAATAAATGAATGAAGTACTGTTGTACTTACCTCACTACTGAAGTCTTATTATGATTTATTGCGATTTATTTATGAGAAAATTTAAATAGTTTATGTTCAAGTTGGTGTTTTAATTCCTAAACGTTGCGTGTCTCAAAATATACATGACCATTCTCTTTACAATGAGTAAATAAATACAATGAGAGTTGTAATGTTTATGTATTTATTACATTGCACTTTTCGGCATATCAAGGCCTCCAATATGTCTTTATCAAGGTCCCTTTCATATCTTATAATTATAGCACATACTACATAATTAAATATGTACAAACAAGCACAAGCAAAAAATAAATAAATCGACTTCAAGTTCTAATAAGCGAAGGTGAGACGCACATCTTATTCGTATTTTATTCAAAAAACAAGCTCAACTGATTATGATATAATTTAAGTGGAACCACCTGAAAAGTATACCCTCCCCCCTTTCCCCTTTGAAACATAAAAGATTTTCCAAAACGTTTCAGACGTCTTCGATTAATCTGCGAAAATCATTAAAAAGGCGTCGAATACTAAAACTACGAAACTCGAAACTTTCACCATTTTTTGAAGTCAGCATTTAAAAGCGCAGAACTGCGAAACTATCTTTTTATATAAGGTTCCGTGGCACATAGTTTTATATAATATATCTAGGTTGTACATAATATTTAATAAAACCCACAGCGTAACGTACTCTTATTTTACTGATAATATAATATTATTTTATATGGTATGTTGTCTGACAAGTTTTTTGCTTATAAAATCAGAGTTCATATTGCAAATACATTGCAATATTTTATTGTTATAATGCAGTATCAAAAATATCATTTGAATTGCTAATTTGCTAGCCCACAGGTACCTGTTTGATATTTAAAACCGAAGCGGCTTGAGATTAGACATTATACCTATATCTCTGCAGATGTATGAAACTCTGCAGTTTCATACAAATCTTTGTTTTTTGCTCTTAGCGCAACATTAATAGTAAAATTTACTATTAATGTTGCGAGTTGCGAGGCGCCGAGACATATAATATTAAGTTACGATTTTTAAAACTATCGCAAGAGCGACCTACGGATTAAGATAATATTATTGACAATATTTGACATGAGTTGTGTTGTGTTTGTTGTTTTATTTATTTATTAAGGGCTGCCGACAAAAAAACACCTTAAACTCTCGAGTTTACTCTAGAGTTTTGTCAGTAGTGACAATAACATTGTTTGTACGAAACACCTAGGTGTTCTCTCAATTAGGGGAGGCCTCAGCATTTATATTATAAAGTTGTTGGGTTTTCAGAAATATTCCAAACCAGACATTTATATTCTGCAGATATTATTTTGTAGAAAGGGTAGAGTTTCAACTAGAAAATTGTAAAAAATCTGTGCAGTGTGCATGACTATACGATAAATTATATAACTGATCAAGTCAAGTTGTGAATAAACGCCCTCAAACCAATAGACCTACAATTAGGTACAAAACACATTTTCGGGCTCAGGAATCGAGTGAACTAATCTCGTTTATCTTTTTGCTTAAATTAAATTAAAGATAAGACAATACTTTATTGTACACCACATAATATACTACGCAGCATGCTATAAATAAGTAAAAATTATATAACAATATTTACGAGAATGCAGTTTCATAATAACCTTGGTATAAACTCGTTGAGAATTAAGAATGAAATAATATTGTTTAACTGAATGAAGTGAATGACTGTTTTAAATTGCCCTTCGCCGTTTGCAAGGAAGCAATTTGTTTTTCCTGCATCGGCACCGGTCGCTAGCACTAGTCATTAAGCTTGTGGCCAAAGACTGATATTATAAAGGCCTTATAGGCTTTGAAGCAATAATAAGACAAACAATCTATTTTTAGTCGTCTTCTTTGACTCTGCTATACCTTACAAATTTTCTTAGAGGAAGGATAAGAAATTACTTAGAGGGATAGAAAAATTGGTGTCGCCCCCTCATTTGAACTACAAATTCATTTTTCCACAAAAAAGGTTGAGTAGTGCAGAGTCGATGGCGACGAATCTTAAAATACGGGTGTTAGGTCCCTTTAGGTGTATTTTAAGTTATTGGTTATTCAGTACAATGGTGTATAGGGCTTTATTGGGGAGCCCATTAGCCATGATTTGAGCGCAATATATGTACCTATTCCACGAAAATAAACGGTTTTGAGTTTTTTTTTTTAATCGTGGCCCGTGGCTCCCTCCCTCTCCTTGTGTGATGTGAATGACCTCCCCAAATTTTCCCCGTACACCAATGTACTGAAATAACCAATATCCCTGTATATTATTATAGCGCAAGCTGTCGGTTAATCCAATCCTGTAATTCTGCTTTCTACGTATATAAAAGTAAAAATATATAAATGTCTGTAATGAGTATCTCCACGCCTAAGCGACTTATCTTATTCAGCTGAAATTTAGTTTAGTATTAGTTTATTTAGTATGTAGCTACTTTAAACTCTGTATGTACATACAACATTCTTTTTTTCAGAGTGTTAAAGCCTCCGGGCGTGGCTTTAATACACGCTATTTAAAGTTGTAGAGCCACAACACGATTTTGTGTGGATCAAGCTTTAGCTTAACAAATACGTCTGTAACTCGATATTAAGTTGAAAATAAACTTTTAATATACTGTTATTGATGAAAAATACAATGTAGTTAAAGATCTTGGATTCACCTTGCAAACAATTCATCTTCTTTTTCTATAAAATGATCAGGTTCTTAATAGGACGTTTAACGTAGCTTAAAAATAGGATTGGATCAATTTACCAGCACATAATAATTCTCATAAATATTTATGATAAAGCCATTATCAAGCCAGTTTTTGTGTTGTTCTTAGAATCCATCAATGAATTGTTTTTATTTATTTTATAAAGGCTTATTTATCGTCATGTTATTATTTTTTAATCGAAATCGAACTAATAAAGGTTGATTTAGGCTCGTTCTTTTATTTATTATGCTCGTTATTAATTTAGTTTTCCTTGTACAATCTAGATTGTCCCACTAATTAATCAAGTTTTAGACCTTTGAGTTTTAACACATTGATCGCAAAATATTATTAATCGTTTGATTTTCTTTTTGTCTAAAATAAAAAGTTTGATTAATTTCGCGCCACTTTATTATCTTAAATATTTTTGTTATGACACATGTTACATAATGTGTTATTTCAAAAATTATATACCCTAATTTTAAGATATTATACCCTACAGTAGGGTTATTTATTTTATAGAAGAAGATTTAATGACAAGACAAGCTTATTAGGTGCACCATGTAAAAATGACTGCCCATTATATTAGACACATGGCTACCCAGTATTTTGAATTTAAAAATTCAATGTAGCACTGCACTGCACCTGTCACTCTAAGATACGTATCATACTCGTATGTTGAATATCGTCATGTCCAGCTATTTCAGTTACTGGACAAATTATAGAAAATACTATTCCAGCAATTAATAAAATTGTTAATAAATCTTTCAAACGAGAAAGAATATCGATCAATGACTTTATCTGATTCAATTATAATTAATAACGTACGTAAGCAGTAGTTTTTATCACGAGAGACGTCGATACAAGACATTGCGAAAAAATGCCCCATTTCTCATAGGAGTTTCCTAGTTATTGTTAACTCGTTTACAAGGGTTGACATGTCAGCTATTGAAAGTGTATAATAAGATAGTAATTTAGCGCTTACTATGTACCATAGTCAGTCAGGTGTTGCATGCTAATCATTTCTTTCTATTTTTGCAGGCACTATCCGTCCACCCACTGGATTTTCCCACTAGTGGGTGGAGGGGGAATAGTAGAGTGGACCAGAATATTCTTGTAGTAATCGATATATCTAAAAATGAAAAATTTTGCGTATTTTAATTAAATTATTTGTTTGAAATAAGTATGTTATATTGTACCTTCTCGCAAGAACTTTGCGTGTGAATACGAATAGGGAAAATGATTTTAACGATAGGTACTATTAAAATATAATAAAATAAATCATCTATTTCAAGGAATTATTCTTTAAGCTTAAATCTTATTTATCTGTTTGTTCGGATCATAAGGAAAACCCCAAAAGTTTTAAATTTGAGTTTACCAAAAAAAAAAAAACGCTTTTGTAACCTCATCGTACTGTCTTGTCACCCAGTCACCCTTACCTCAGTCACCTCACCCAGTCTTGTCGCACCAAGATTAAGATTATCACCGATTACCGATGTAGCACAACACAACACAAGCATGAAGTTGCTTAGCTTGGGGTTAGGTGGCACTGTGTGAAATGTCCTGAAATATTTATTATTTATTTTATTTATAACTGCCAACTAAATTCAATAGATACTGCTAAAATCATCTGGGGGCCCCTATCCCATTGGCCTTTGATAATGATACTTCTTCTTCAAACCCTCCTAAGCACGAAGATTCTAGGGTCTTTTCTTGCATCTCATACATAAAAGTAGAATGTATGGGATTGTGTAGAAGGGAAGTGTTATGATTCAAACTATCTTTCTTATAATCCGATCCCTTTCTTTTTTTCTCATCAAGTTTTTTATAATTTCAGTGCAATTCGAAATCAGCTCGTTCAGGTGATTTAACGCGAAAGCCTATGGGAAACCGTTTGCACAATGCCGGTGTGGTGTGTTATTACCGATGGTTACCGGTGCCTATTCATTTTCATTAGTTGGCTGCTGCGCGTACGGTGGAACGTTGGCTGTGGTCATTATGGGAGGCCGTCGCGGCAGCGCAGCGGATGAGTGCTTCGGCGTACCCGTTGCCCCGGCACTATGGCGTCCCGCAGGAACACCCCCAGGTTTTTTAGTGGGTACCCTCGCCGCTCCCATCTTTGGCGGGGAAGTCCCACATACCGCCCCGTGCCCCCTGGCATGGGGTAATGACGCGTAGCGCATTTTTCCTGGGATAAAAAAAAGGTCATTATGGGAGGGCGCCAGTGTCTTTGCGTAAGGAAATTTTGTCAGCGTAGGCACCAAAAATAAGTTTTAATTTTTATTTACATCAATTTTGTTGTGCATCAAGTTCCTACTCTTTTCTATCAAATAAAAAAATCGATATGTTAATGTTCTTTCTATTATTGGAACGAGGACATATTAACTTAGGACTAATACCTATTTAAATTTTTAATATATGTATATAATTTTTCAATGTAATGTGTACAAGTAGTTTTTGAATTTCTCCGAAACTAACTCTTAGTAGTAGGGTTAGTTTTTACCACAGATCATAAAGGTTTTTACTGTAACTACAGGCGCAGTGCAAATTTTATCAAAATCAGTTCAGTGGAATCAAGACGTGCATTTAACGCTCGATTATTAAACTCAAACTTTAGTTCAGTTATTTTTTAAACATAAGCAAACAAACTCTATATATATGTACTAATGTACCTCTACATTGTACATACATAAGATGTCGTAATTAGGTACATTTTAGGACGAACACCGCATTTTCCTTTAAGACTCAATTCACTTGTATTGTTCACAAAAACTTCCCAGAACTAGTAGCTATTCACAAACCGTTCAAAGAACAAAGGAGGAAACAAAAAAATCATGTAAAGCACAGAACAATCTGAAACAATTTGTGTACAAAGCATACGTGAGGCGCACGCAACAGTCTCTTTAGCTCAGGCATTCTGCGGTAACAATGGGGGACTAAACACCACTCATTCGAAATGTATGGGAGTAGATTTAACGTTTTGATTAAATGTTACTTCAATTTGATGCTAGATTAGCTACTTTATAGAGTAACTTACGCTCGTAGCTTTGCCCGCATGCAGAATTTCCTTTTTCGAGGTTTTAGTCATAATATCTATCCATGTACCATATTTTAGCCCAATCCGGTGAGCAGATTATAATCAGATACTTTTTCCATTTCAATGATTCGTTTCAAAGAGTTGTCCAGAGTTCGAGCCGTTATCAATTTCCATAAGAATATTTTTTGACAGGTGTTAACTTTTCCGTAATGTGTGTATATCACATTTTATTTTTAAATGTTAACGTTGTTAAATGTGCGTAGTTTAATGACATGCCATTAATATGGTATTTCAGTTATGTATGCTATGTTTAAAATGCAAATTACAACAATTGCAAATAATAAAATTATACTAAGTACTGCATTTTTAGAAGTATAACTAGTTAAATGCGTACCTTGCACATATTTTACCTGACTAGTTTTTTTTACATAGAATATGTTGCGTCATAGCCTACCGTGTATATGTATATTTCATTTTTCAATAGTTATTTTATTAGAAAAGGCTTCTTAAATACCTACATAAACAATTAATCACAAAAACTACTAGACCAATTAAAATATAAACTTAGTAGGTCACTACGTTCGTACGAGTACCTTGCGGTTTTAGGTTACATATGCACTTTGCGATTTACCATAGTGTAGTCAGTCAAACGGAAAACCGTGGGTTCAAATCCTTGTGTGGCACTTTTCCCATCATGGAGATTTATGCCCACCTGTGTGTTTAAGAAGGCACATTAAAATGTAGGATCCGGTTGTGATTTGACTCTAACCGTCTTATTACAAAAGGCGGACTAACGATTGTACCAGGATTAAACCAGGTACTAAGCGAACAAATGACATTCGTTAATCCCAGAACTATCGTAAGTCCGCGTTTTGTAATAACGCAGTAACAGTGTAATTAGAGAACCTGTTCAGTTGGCGTATAAACAAAATTTAATTTTTTAAATAGTTAATTCGTGAAATATACCAAGTTAGAGCAATTAAAACAATGTAGTAAAAAATAATCCTCTATTATTAACCATAAAAACACCAGCTTGTAGGACAAGTAAGACAAGTTTAGCAGTTTGTAGCATTTTTATTTTTTAATTTTATTTTCATCCGGTGCTTAAAAGAAATAGACTCATCGGGGCTTAAGGACGCTGTCAATAGCATTAAATACTGCATATTACTATCTTAGCTATTGCAAACATATCATCATTACATAGTCGACCGAGCGAAGCGAGGTCTTAGAGTCGAGAGCCGCGAAAAGCCTGCGTTTCGACCAGTTTAGCGGTTGACCTCTGGCGCTTAAGTTTGATCGACATTTACTCGAAAACGGTTAATCCAAATTGAATGAAACTTTACACACAAGTTAGATAGGTTAATAGAATAATTTAAGTGAAAAAAATAGCGAAATAGACCTTAGGGTTGCAGAGATATAGGTGACTTAAAGTCTTTACGATAGGTCTGACGATAATTTCAAAACTGGTGCTCTGATAATTTTTTTTCTAATATACACACATTTTTTATAACCTACATAAATATATTATCAAAAGTGTATGTTTGTATGTATGTTTGTTACGCGATAACTTGAAAACCGATGGTCCAATTTTTATGAAACTTTGCAAATACGTAGTTTAAGTCAATAGAATTTTTAAGTTCGAACATCAGCCAAATCGGTCGAAGGGTTCTAGAGTTATAGAAAATGCTTAATTACAACGTTACCAAAGTTCCAATCTTAATGGAACTTTGCGATCAGGTAGTATAAGCTAAAAGAATTCTCATGTTCGAAAATGAGCCAAATCGATCCAAGGGTTGTAGAGTTATAGAGATGACTAAATTATAATGTTTTGCACAATTTGTTAGGTACATTAAGTTTAAGAAAGACCCTACAGGCAAGAAAGAGCAGGCAAGTAGATCAAGCTAAAGAATTAATAGCGATAAATTCCAATAATTCGAGAATTTCAAGCAATTTATCTTATTTTCAATAACATTATTTTTTAGTACATTTCGTAATACCCAGTCTCCCGTAACTTCCATACATTGAAAAAATGTATGAGATTCCTTGGAGTCACGTTACCAACGCAAGGAAGCAAGTACCAACATAAAAACATAAAAAATAATTTATTTTTTCTTATACACCTCCTTTGAACATTGACAATAAAAAAAACAAAATCAAAATTGACAATTCAATGTTTGACGTTGTTATTTGTTGATATTTTGTAACGTGAGTTAAAGTTTAAAAAAGATTGTTTTTTCTGCTTTAAACATTAGAGTTTCTGGGCTGGACAGTCGTGTTTTTAGTTTATATTCTATAGATTTTAGTTCGTTATAGTTTTTGGTTAGATAAAGATATTGTACAGATAAAGTTCGTAATTCTTAGTGCCTGTTTCACGAAGAGACTGAAGAGTTATCGGCTCATCATGAGTTGGAACTCGCGCTCCGTAAATCTTATATAGTATGGAATCAGCTACAGTATTCTTCGCATCGTTTCCTTTGGATGAAAACAGGTAAGTTATAAGCAACAAAATATAATCAATACTCACAAACAGCCACCAATTGCTTTGGAGTAGGCATTTTTTTCCTACAAACTGTCCACCAACATTTATGAGGAACAGACTACCTTGGTCGACTAGGCAGGTGCCCCAACATCAGTTATTCTACCGCCTGAGCAGTGATATGCAAACATTACTGTGCTTCGGTAGGAGAGCACTGTAACTAATGAAATTACTGGGCTGAAGAGTCTAATCATCTTATGACTCTCAAGTGAGAAGTGTTGGCGCAGTGAACCCATTTGTGAAATCCTGGGTAGCACTATATTATATTGCAGCGTTATTTCTTACCACCAGGAGAGCGTCTTGCTGGTCTTCTTAGTACGTTGTTTTAAAAAAAACCTTGTATGTTTTACAGGTGCAGTGGCTAAGAGTTGTAGAGGATCCTGAGCTTGTTTTTCGGCCCATTGAAAAACTTAGTCGGATTTAGTTTAGTTAAGTTTTTTAACGATATAAGATTCGATAAGACCTTCGATAATTCTTGAAAAAAATATTATTTATTCCTGATTCCTATATTATAACTGCTTGCGATGTACAGTAATATAAAATACACGTTTTTAATTTTATTGTACACAATATTTGTATATATTTTTATTAGCACATTAATTGTAAAAATAGCATTAATAAATTAAATTAAAATATTATGAAATAACATGGCTTTTCTTTATTTATAAAACATATAATAAAATCATCAACTATCCTGTCCAACGGGTCGCGCCGACTATCGATATATTTTTATCGACCTGGCCATCACTAACAATCGACACTACCCATCACTAAGCAATGTCATACAGCAGTGCAGGCAACATCAGAAATCAAATATACTTTTTACTTTTGGGTTGGTAAGGTGACTCCAATGAATTCAGTACATTAGGCGATTTCATTTTTTTTCTTCGGAGTTGACACTCTTCTTTACATGCTCAATGGTAATACCTATAATTGCGTCAATTATAGTCCGGCCGCCTAAAGTTTGCTATTGAGCTAGGTGTCACATACATGTAGGTAAGTACACGTTTTGTGCTGTTTTTTAAATCTTTTTATAAACCTCATTTCGCTCGATCGATAAAATATAATGTTATTTAATTTAAGTAAAATAAAAATAAAGTAAAATAGTTATTTAAAATAAAAACCTTATTGATAGCGTTATTTTATACCCATCGCTAATGGCAAGCAACCAAAGTTGGATAATAGTATAGGCATAATTATAATATAATAGTATTATGATGACATAACTACGTCACATTGCCTAAAATTTTGTATAAATTATCCCGAACACAATGTACCGGACTATAACTCGCTGTCAAGTAAAATAATATTTTACAGCGGCCGTAGCATGCCAAACGAGATCCCGCTGAAATGTCAAGCGTAGAACTGTCATGCCATACATTGTAGTTTTGTGAATGTATGGGATGACAGTTCTACTCTTGAAGTTTGGTCGGGATTCTGTGTGGCATGCTACGGCCACTGGCAAAACACGAAAGTGGAGACCATAAACAATAATAAGCAGGCAACAATGTCTGTGGAAGTGGTGATAGAATAAAAAAAACTCGCTGAATCGTTTTGTTATAAAATATAAATTAAATACATAATTTATATGAATACATACATATATCATCGACCGAGCAAAGCGAACTCATAGAGTTGAGAGCCTCTGCTTTTTCGCTGGCAGTAAGGTTATTTAAGTAGTCTGTCTGCATAACTTTTTAAAACTTAGAGTAATTGTTTGTGCCGGCACATTCAACAATAAAGGTGCACGAGCACACCATAATGCATCACGGGCCGCTGGTGGCTCTCTCCAAAAAAGTCAGCAAAATGTTGAGATCACTACGTACGCGCCCATCCAAATACGTACGCACATAATATTGCTTAACTTCGATGTTTACGTACTTTAAATAAAGCCATTTTTAAATGAATTAATTCAAATGTATAGCTTTCAGAAATTTTCCCGAATTTAAAATAAATGTACTTATAGTCTGCCAAATTTCATAAATATATGGTAAAAAATGTAGGTACGTTTTTCGAAGGATAAACGGGTGTATTTTTTTCTACGTTAACTTAGAAGTTTAATTTTACGGGTACCAAGCGGCCATAGACCTGTGTATTATGGTAAAAATATACAATTCTATGGGATGTAGAGTATAAATGGGTCTTGACAGACATACGGATGACCAAGTGATCCTATTAGGGTTTCGTTTTTTCCTTCAGAGGAACGAAACTCTAAAAAGGATTATATTCTAAAAATCTCGGTACGTAGGTTTATTGAGTTTTAATTTCTCTGAATTTTTGTATTTTGAGTTTTAATATTAATGTTAAAGTTCTTGTATTAGGATATATTTTGTCGAGGCCTAAAGTCTAAGGTTTACCACGGAAATTGGGCTGCGAGGTCCCAGTTCGAGGCGAACTACTAGTATAAAACAAAGTCGCCTGTATGTCTGTCCTTATGTAGGTACGCTTAAATCTTAAAAACTACGCAACGGATTTTGATGTGGTTTTTTTTAAATGGATAGAGTGATTTAAGAGGAAGGTTTATATGTATAATATATGCATAATATAGCAGAGAAACACTAATAATTTTCTGTTGGAAGCAACGAAGTGCGGGCGGGTCCAATAGTTACTTATAATTCTCAGGACTGAAAGGCTATGTGGTAACATTACCAGCGAAATTATTAGGAATGATGAGATTCAACCACTTCTATCAATAGGATGACAGGCGCAGACCATGTTCTATGAGAGCGGCTCACAATTTTCAATTTCAAAACACTGAGTGGCTTGTGGCGTTACAATTGAGCATCTGATTCGCTCGTCTTGACATTAATTGTAAAAAAACTATAAAAATAAATAAAAGAGCAATCGCAACAAAAACCTGCATTTTAAGTTTATCTATTTACTAGTGTTTATTGCAATGTGATAAGGTTTATAATTGCAACATGACGAGTAACAATACAATTGAAGCTTTTTGTAGGCTGCGAGCTTCAAGAGCATTGCCATACAATTGGAGTTCTTTTTTAATTAGGACATGTGATTGTTCTTTACAGTAAGGCAATTATTGATTGAACCCTCGGGAGAGGTGATGCAGTTAGTCTTTTGTTTACAATAGTTGCCTTAATAATGGTTTCTTGCTGAACTATTCGACGACCGATGAACGATCGATGATTACGATGAACTATGCTAAAAGAAAAGGGTGAGGTGTTTTTCTATAGGCAAGGCAAGTAAATAGAACAAGCATAAAAGTGGGTTTTCAATGACTCGTAGTGGTGCAGCTCCAACAAGAATTATTGCCCAAGGAAGATAGCACTAAGATAGACATAGCAAAAAATTCAAGCACTGAGATTGGTTCGTCTTTTGATAATGAGCGCAGTGCACTGTTGTGTAGGATAGGCGTTTTTTTTACTTAACATCATCTAGTTCATCTGATTGCATAAAAATCAATAGGTAGCTTCAATCGGTAGGTAGCAAAATCGCTATATTATTATAAGTATTGTTTAATGGTTTTGACGTGGTATAAAAAATTTCACAAAATTATATACGATAATGTAAAATAGGTAATGTTTTTTTCTTGGAACAACAACCTTTCGACAAAAACACATTTCCGCAGTAAAATGTAGATCAAAACATTTTCCTAAAGAGAGGTGATTCTTTATATCTTTTGAATCCGGGTCGGTGTAGATAATGCGGACTCACGGAGTTCATTCCACTTGCAAAACGGCCAGATAACAAATATCGGAATTTGTGAAAAACTTATGAGAAAACTTCTCCTGTTTTTCATAACCGTAGAGAGGTAGAATTTACTATAGAGATTAGATTTAATATTAGGTATGCCATTGCATTAATTCTAAACATTTAAATAAGATGTTTGATACGGACAATCATGATGCTTATCATGGGCTCCAATTTGCTCGTTTGTCATTAATTGGCACGAAAAAGTTTAAAATAATGGTGCATTGGGTCGCTTTTTTTTTTGTTATCGCCGGGAAAAATCCCATCGAGGGAATGGGAGGGTTATGTGGGACTCCCGTGCAGGACAGCTGCACGGTTTACCCACTAAAACAACCCGGCGGCACTCCCGCATCGTCTTAGTGACGGGGGGCTGGGAATTGGCAGAGCCTTGGCATCCAGTCCCCCGTTGCATTGGGTCGCTACATCTAAATTTAGTCGACAGTGCAACTACTCGAATAAAAGTTTTATTTCATGTATAAAATAAAAAAAACAAACCAAGGACATCTACTGCGATGTCGTAAACTGGGACTCGTGCACTTTCTTATAAAACATTTAAATCGAAATTTGTTTACACACAAATGTTTAGTCGTCAGTAGGATGTCTCATTACATAAAACTACTATTTGTAATTACTGGGCTAAAGAGTCTTAACATCTCATGACTCTTGAGTAAGAAGCGTTCGTGCAGTGCACCTAGTGTTTCACATCATTATGAAACCCTAGGTAGCACTGTACTGATTATGGGCAGCGTTATCTCTTAATATCAGAAGAGCGTCTTGCTCGTCTGCTTACTTCTTCACAAAAATACATATGTGCACCACATGAGGAGTAAAGACTGATTTCATAAACTACTGCGTAACAAAATAGGACTTCACTGTTGATTCTAGTGAGTATAGTTATCTGCTATTGTTACTATAGTCTGTGTAAACATTCGTAAAAATATAAGATATATAAATATAATAGTTTCAGTTTCATTGTTTCACTTTCATAGTTACTGCAGCTGTGTTAGATTTTATTTGTTTTGTATTTCAGCTGATTTCAACTTTCAATAGAAAGAACTTTATGTTACCTATGTATGTACCAGGTGCTACCAGAAATGCAGTAATATTCAAGAAACTGTAGTCCAAAGAAAGTGACTGGGGAATGTTACTATTAAGTTATTGTCAGGTTATACGATTGTTTAGACATAATAATTGGGTTATACTCACAGCACAGCACAGCTACCTTACTTACACTGTTAGAGTAAAATTACAATAATTATTATAGGTTGTGTGATTTACCGGCTTTTGGGAAACTAAATTTTCGGCCCCTTTGTTCCAAATGTTAATTTAACCTATAAGTTGCAGTTTCATGTTGCCAAAGTTGCAAGGCTTGTAATATGGCCTAGCACCTGCCTCCTATGTATGTCTCATCATACTAATAATACTGTAAACGTGAAAGTTTGTAAGAATGTATGAATGTGTGTATGGATGTATGGATATTTGGAATGTGTGGATGTCTGTATGTATGGATAAATTTTATTTTCTTGCTTTCTATCTTTCTGTTATGTTTGGATGTACGTTTAATACTCTTTGTTGGTTGGACCGATTGAACTGAAATTCGAGAGAGCTTAGACCCTTAGCCTGGAATAACATATAGGCTACAGTAGCAGACGCAGCTAGTACATACATAATATTATACCATTTAAAACAATGAATAACGCATATACTCGTAAATGCTATTAAATCAAATCTAATGGAAGCCCAAAGGGCCAGCTTCCGCCGCTAATTTAATCAATTGCTCGAGCCTTATCTTCAGTTACCATCGAGCACGTACGAATATTGATTTAAACCATTTGCCTATCAATTTTTACTCGCTATAAATAGAATAGGTATTTTAGCGAACTTGCGTGAAGAAGGAAGAAACACCAAAATACAACAATATAGACAAGTGAATTAAATTAAAAATTTAAAAAACCCCCAACGCAATATGTAATTCACCATTTTGTGGTGGCGGCCATCTTGGATTTTCAATTTATTATAGTGCGTTGTATTCTACTCGTTAAGCCCTTTCATTTGATACCCATATTGATGGGGTCGTGGAGAAAAAAAGTAATCCGCCATTTTGTAGCGGCGGCCATCTTGAACTGATTTCCACCAAAACACTAAGAACACTCTCGACTAACTCTACTTTCTAAAAAAAAAAACTAAATCAAAATCCGTTCATCCGTTCGGGAGCTACGATGCCACAGACAGACACACACACAGACAGACAAGTCAAACTTATAACACCCCATCGTTTTTGAAAACAACAATAATGATAGCATTTTATTTACATGCTGAAAAGAAGATTATGTATTTTTACTTATCTATGTGCATTGTACATAAATACTATGTGCAGCCTATGTGCAGCCTATGTGGTCTTACCAGGATATTTTTGTTCTGATACCAGATTTTTTTTTGCAGTAAGGTGAGCTTGTCTTTCGTATTACCTATTTACATAATATACAAATAGTTCATTATAATGTCATTAATAACATTATTATCATCGGTTTATAATCATTCACCTGATAGGTTTTATAACGTACACCTTTGCTTAGAATAGATTTAGTTAAGTTAAGCATAATAAGCTAATTATTAATAAATACACTACTAATTAATTATTTATTGTCTTTATTTAATGATTCAAAATAATGATCTATATTAATAACAAAGATAAGTCTAACACATGCATTGAGTATATTATGTAAGCTGGTCCACAATTATAATATCCTAACAAAGTTATAGGAAAGTGATAATCATACAAAGTAGTACAAAACGATACACAAATAAATCAGCCGATAACAAGGGTCACGAGTCGCGGCCCTTACATCTTAAATCCAAGACCTATGGGAACGTGTATGCATGTTTGCAAACGTGGATTCACGTTTCTAATCTGTGCCCGCTTACTTTGTATTTATCACCAGAATAAAGCAAACTACTCGTATACAGGGTTAAATTCAAAACACCAGCAACTTCGCAGGACCAGGCAACCAGCATCATAAACAACAACATTTGATGTAGGACTTTTAATAATTTGTTACATTTTACTTTCGTACAAAAATAAATATTAATTTAATATCGAAGTTGCTAGTGTTTTAAAATTAACCCTGCATACAAAAATATTTTTTTTTAAAGCAAAGACAGGGTTAAGTTGCATAACATGAAGGTGATAGAAGGCTGTGGATGATGACGATGATGAAAGCAAAGAAGTAAGAAGACGTAATGTGCTGTCCTGATGTTCAGAGATATCGCTGGCCATAATCTGTACAGTGCCATCTATTTGTTTATCTAGATTTCACATTTATGTGAGATTCTAGGTGCTAAAATTCTTTACCGATTTAAATATAATATCTTAACGGTCGCGGTGGTTTGGTTTTTCAATGCGAGTATTTTAAATGACATCTTCTATAATATAATTATTCTTAAAATTTAGTATTGATCTCTTAGCAAATCCTTAAAAAATAGATTAAGAATAACGAAAATTCACGTTCTTTTATTTTTAACAAAACCATATTGTTATCAAATTTGTTTTTGAATAAATCTATTTCTACCAAAACTATAAATATACTAGTTTCTAAAAAAGATTCTAGAATAGATTCACATCCGCCTAGACTAAGAAAAATGTCCACTTTCTCACTAGATTTAAACATATATATTCCACAAACACAGTTAAAACAACTGTTTAATAAAAGAGTCGTGATCTTTAACTCTTGGATTGAGCACACGTTAGGTCGTGATTGCGACGCCTGCGGAATAAGGAGCAGTTTTCACTGGTTTGGCTTACTATTGCCGGAAAAGGGAGAGTGGATAAGGTTACTTAAAAACTTAGTACAAACTATTTATTTATTTATTCAGATCAATCACATTGCGTACACTAATACATTAATAAAAAATTATTACAATAAAAAAAGATCATTTTAAATGTCGCAATAATTAAGATTGAAGACAGCATGCATTTCAAATAGTATTTTAAACAACATCAAATATTCAAACTTAAAATTTAAAAAATAATCAGTTATACATAATATTAGGCAATTTGTTTGAAGAATTACAAAAAATTAAATAATATGCAAATAAAAAAAATAAAAACTAGTGGGTGATTCTTGATTAAATGTACGTATAAGCTACTCGTCGCTTTCAAGTCGCTCGCTGTCAAATTTGAACAAGATTTTGAAATAAAAGTTATCTACTTTTTTAGGAAATAAAATGTAATGAATGAAATTAGGCGTTACTTTGCGGAAATCCATTACAATAATTATTAGCTATTATTTAACATTTAGTGTTCATTCCGCTCTAAATTTGTGAGTTTTTAAGAGATGGCAAGGTATTCAAACGATACCAAAATAGTAAATCCATATAAATGTTACCTAATTTTTGTTATTTTTCTTATCTTTAAGTTATTAGGTAACGCCCAAGTGGAGTTTTTCAAACTGTGTTTTATAACCTACGAGTCATTGACGCCTTGTTAGGTTGTCTTTATACAGAATCCAAAAATATACTTAGTTTATTCTCGCAGCTGTCCTTACGTGAATAATTATTAAAATATACATACAAAGCGTATATCTTGCGACAAAAACAGAAGGACTCTACTAGTCACAATAAATATTTCTATTTCACCTTTCATATTTCCTGAGCGTCAATTAAAATAGCTGACAAACTGTCTCATTAAAAACACATCGCTTTTATTTTTATTAAATAAATTGTCTATCCGAAGCAAATTTTATAACAAATAAGTCTATTTCCAAAGCTGGCATAATTTAATACTTAGCTCGGACTTTGAACAGGGAGTACATTATAGTAAAGAAGACAGATATCGCGCATTAAAAAATGTTTACTACTGTCCGATATTTTTTACAGACTTCATTCTAACTAACGTAGTACTAAGGCCGTCCGCTGCGTTGAGTGTTTGTTTTAAGAATTTAATGAACAGCGCTAACTGATTTTGGCACGAGCGTTGAGTTTATTGTATGTACAATTTGAGTGTTAAACCTCAAATATAGACAGTGATCGAGTATGACAATAGACGACGATTGACAATAGACAGAGATCGAGTATGACTTATGTAAATAGACATAGGCTCAAGTGCAAGGCAAGTGATAATATGTAATATGAAGCAAAACCAGTTAGCATAATCTATGTAGATTTTTTACACATTAGCTTAAATCTATAGGGCTTACAGATTTTACTAAATTTTATATGGCCTGGTATTATACATTACATGGCTCTGGTAAAACAAGACATTTAAAACTAGAAGTATTCATTGAACTGCGCTTCACTTTTGTTAATGACTCGCGCCATCTACTTTTGTGACTATAATTTGTGGGACAGGGCTTGTATTTCTAAATCGTCATCTATTCGGCGTTATTCCGTTTTTGCATATATATGACTCCGCGAAACTAAAATTGGTCTAGAGTTGTGCAATATTTTGTGTCATCATATTCGTTCTATTATTCCATTTACATTATTGTATTTACAATTTAAATAATAAGTTATCGCCTATGACTATATTTGGTGATAAACCTTGATATTATTTTTTACTTACAAATGTTTTTGATAGAAAGTCAACCCGTAACGAAATTGTTCGGGGTTTATTTATTTACTAGCTGCGCCCAGCTGTTTTACCCGCTGTGTAGCTTATGTGTTATTCCAGGGCTTAGACCCTGGAATCTCTATACCAAATTTAAGCTCAATCGGTTCAACCGGTTAGGCGTGAAGAAGTAAGAAACATTCACACTCTCGCGCAAACTTTCACATTTATAATACTATATTAGTGTGATTATGAACACTTGACCAATATTTAATTTTAATTTATTTATATAAACATAGTCGTGAATAAATCGTTATTTAAATTATAGATATTTGTAAAAACTTTAAAATTGCAAAGTTAATGTCAAATTTTGTTGGGCACACTAGTTTTCGTTATCATACGTTATAAGACCGAATTTAAACGTATGTTTTAAAAGCTGTTTTTTTTTGAAAAATCAATATACATTCTACCAATATTATAAATGCGATAGCATGGATGTGTGTGTGTATGTGTGTGTGTATGTAAGCTAAAATTTGGTATATTGGTAGCTTAGATCTCAGAATAATACATACTATCCTACTTTTCAATAGTTCTTAACAATATGCTAAGTCCCTTTCTTACTCGCTTTACAGAACATCATGCCAAATTCGGCCCCGTTGACCGTTTATTAGAATATTCGTGGCAATGATTTCAGTGAAGAGAAAAGTTTTACTATTTGGATAAGTAAATTAAGTGTATTTACTTAAATCGACATGATTTGCAGCTTTTTTTTTTTTTTTTTTTTTTATGTGATGAAGTAGAAGACGAGCAAGACGCTCTCCTGATGTTAAAAGATAACGGCTGCCCATAATCAGTACAGTGTTACCTAGGATTTCACAATTATGTGAAATTCTAGGAGCACTGCACCAACGCTTCTCACTCAAGAGTCATAAGATGTTAAGACTCTTCAGCCCAGTAATTTCACTAGCTACAGTGCCCTCCTACCGGAGCACAGTAATTCACAGCTTAAATTATTAACGCAAATACATCAATCACTTATCACTTAATGACGTTAACTCATCACGATATTAAATTGTGATAGCCCACGAGATTATGCTGTTCATGAAAAATATACCTATTATACCTTTACAATAATGTATGCTATGCATACAACCAAATCTACTTTTGTAGGAATAGAGACAATTTAATTATTAACATGAGTTTAAGTTTTCTATACATCTATTATTACATATTTGTATAGCCTTGTACAATATAACAAGTTTTCCGAATTGCTTAGATTTTCTGCATTTTTGGATCTTAGATTTAGGGATTGCACAAGGCAGTGTAACATTATAATGTAAGCTCCTGTGGCATAAACTAAGAAAGACGGTAACTTATAAAGGCATTTTCCTCGTAAAAAGAAACCAATATAATACGAGTACATGAAATATTAAAAACAAAACTGTTAACAAGTTGAAATAACAGTAAGGTACCGAACCTTACTAAACTACTAATACCACTGAACTTGTAGTTCGCTACATAATGCTGTACCTACTCTCGTAGAGCCTACCACCACGATAAAGAGATAATAATATAATCTTTTTACCGTGCTACCGCCTAACCTACGCATGTTTGTTAGCGGAACCGGGTGGTTGTCAATAATATTTATTTATTTTATTATTCAGCACAACGCTTGGACTAACTTAATGCCAAAGTAGCATTTTCTATCAGTTGCCTTGTAACTGGAGAAAAACGTACTGGACAATGCGAGGAGTGCAGACAATGTCAGGAAAATAAAGTAAATTCAATCAGATATAAACAAGTGAAATTAAAAAAAATAATTAAAAACAAGCTTTTATTATTATTACCATAAAGTACTTGTCAAGACGAATCAAATGAGCCCAAACTCGATGGGGTTACGTCGTTTTATTACGGAGTTCCTATGACCACCTCCCAGCTCCATCATCAGATCAGCTCCATGTCATAATAATATTGCATTGTCATCCGATTTATGCATGCATGCAAAATTTCAGCTCAATCGGACATCGGGAAGTGGGTCAAATTTAAGTTGCTAGATTTGATTACAGACAGACAGACAGACAGACAGACAGACAGACAGACCGACAGACAGACAACAGGCAAGTGAAAGTAAATAAAAGCTTGTAAAAAACGAGTGAAACTTGAAGAGTAAAGTTCAAACATGTTTTCGTAGGCAAGTCCTCTCGTAGAGCCTGCCGAAGCGCCGTCCGCCTAACGTACGTGTTTGTTTCAGCGTGAGCGGGTGGTGGAAATCGCGGTGGCGAGTGTCGCTCGGGCGCGAGTGCGCGCGCGACGCTAAGCGCTCGCCGACGCCCGACCATGCGCGCAGTCCGCCCGCGACGCGCCGCCAATCCGCGCGCACCATGCTCAACATGAAGCTAAAGGAGCGCCTGGCGCTCGCGCTCAGCGCCTTCCTAGTCCTCTTCACGCTGATGATCGTCGTCGACCTCCAGATGGACTATGGCATCTCCGGCCACAGAGTCCCGCTCCACGGCCGCGTCAAAATCGCCGACGCCGAGGATAAAGGACGCTCCACCTATATCGAATTTCGGAAGCGATTACTTCAGAAAAGGTTGGTGTTGTGAATTTTGGATACAGTGATTTTTGTGTTGTGTTTGCACGGAATTAATGTGGTAAGTAACAGGAAAACTTTATTAATGTAAACAACAAATTATTATTTCTGGTAGGTGACTTCCTGAATTAAATAGAGATTAATTTTAATTTTAAACTAGTCGAGCAGCGATCATTTGTGAAATAATTGGCTACTTATCTTATCAAAGTAACAATGACCCTTTGATACCGGGGAGATAGAGTGAACATAACATCGGTACAAACGTAGCTCTCGAAGAAAATCACCGGTTAATGATTCTCATTTAAAGACAAATGAATAATTATGACAAATTAATACTTATGAATACTTCTCTAATGATCATTAAGAACTAGTTTAGGGGACTTTTTTTTTATCGGTTATTGTATCACATTGTCGTTGATAAAACATATTATGTTTTTTTTATCTATTGAAAGACTATCTCTGAGTATTTCGTCAATATATTTTCTTTATTTCTAAATGAAAAAGATAATAAAATAAATTCATTTAACATATTCAGTTATACTGTATATTTTAAATGAGGAAGGATATATTTCTCGACGATTTAAATAACATGTTTTTAAGTCGAACCTCTTGTATCAACAAAGTAGATGTTTTTCTCAATGATTTAAAAGAAAAACTTGAGTAACTAAACAAAGAACAATGATATTAATTATTATTCTTAGCTAGATATCTTAGAATAATAAATATACTTTTCATTGATTGAAACCACGGGCACGTAGATAAACCTAATAAACTAAGAAATTACTACCTCTGCCACACAATTTCACAACCGCGAAAGTAGCAAATATTTTATACTGTAGGGCCATTTAAATCATAGAAATCGCAGCAATTTATTAGAAATGAAATGAATTTAAAGTAAGTAGTTTCATTCGGCGAATTCTACGAGAATTAAATAACTGGACTTACATATGTCATTTTTCGCCATAAAAAAATTAAATAGCATTAATCTGATATTACTAGCTCGGTGCTTTTAAACGCTGAAGAGTAGTCTATATTTTGTCTCCGGATCTAAACCATCAATATAATATGAATATACGTAACAATCATACGCACATATTCATACACACGAACTGTCTTAAGTATATCAAAATTACTATATTGTTTTGTAGAATAAATTAATATGGCCATATAAATAAGTAAAAATAATAAGTAAGTAGTAGTAGTGGTAAGTAGTAGTAGTGGTGCTGGTAAGTGGTGGTAGTGATGGTGGTGGTAGTGGTGATGAGTAGTGGTGTATAAGTAGTAGTATAATTTTACTCAAGACGCACAAATTGTATCAAGTAATTTTGTCAAAAATGGACAAAAATCATTCTCACAAATACACCAAACATTCTGCATAAAATAAAATCATAAATTGAGATTAGTAGGATATTTTACATTTAAAACTTGCTGTATACGAGTATCTTTCGCAGAAATCATCACATAAATTGTAATTTATGGATTAACGTGTTCTTAATTTGGTCTCGATTTTCCGTCTAATAATATTAAATCTGTTATTTATGCGCAGTTTATCTCTACGTTATCAAGCGCCGGTTTGACAGCGTCTCTAGATAACAAAATAGTTTCTTAAAAGTAAAGAAAACTAATATTACTAGAAATAGATTTACACATAAAAGAACCAGCCATGGTAGTTCTACTTCTTTATAGGTCACTCAAACTTACGCCTGCACTCAAAACGAAAACAACACTGCTTATCAGTGTTTATATATATTTAATATGATTATCACTTTGATAAAGTATGAAATCGGTAGAAGAGTGTGATGTTTTCTAATTTTAGATAGACAGACAGATAACACTTTATACTAAAACTACTATAACTCTACTTTCAAACAAAAAAATAGATCAAAATCCGTTCATCCGTTCGGGAGCTACGATGCCACAGACAGACACACACACACACACAGACAGACACGTCAAACTTATAACACCCGTCGTTTTTGCGTCGGGGTTTAAAATTTATAGCTAAACGACTTAACAAGAAGAAAATCTTCGCTTTGCGTTCTTGTATAGGTAAGCAAATGGTTTTTACTACGGTTGATTTATTTCTCTTTTCAGTAAGCGTCACTTAGCATGTTTATACATATGAGCGAATGGGTTTACTACGTTTGCTTCATTTCTGAGACAACTTGCTCAATCCAGTGGGTATCTTCGTCGACGATAACAATAGTTTCTTACAAGATATGTTTTATTCCATTAATATTATAGACACAAGAATGATATCACTCCTTATAAATGTTAATTATTTCGTGCAAGTAGGTCTGTTTGCGCATATTATTTGGATGGAATTTAACTCTTTGACTCATACGCGCTTGTATAAAATGACGCGAATTTTCATGATATTTAAAAGTGTATTTACATAAAAAGTAGGTGCAAAAGGAAAGATATTGTTTTGATTGGAAGATAGGTTATGATAAAACCAATACGGCTGAACCGATTAAGCTGATATTTGCTATGTGGTAGCCTAGAGTGCCACGTATGATACATTATTACAGTGAGTAAGATCTTTAAACATAGCTATTATACTAAAACACACTATACATACACTATAGCTTACTAATAAACAAAAAATAAATTTAAAATCTTCACTCGAAATTATAAGTATTAAAAAGCAAACAACAACCTGCCATATCATTATATATATTATCTAGTCGTTTTTATATAAAATTTTAAAATATTATTCTAGAAAGGTCACCTAAGAACATAACATATCGTTAAATTCGTTCGATAACAACTGGTTTGGTAGTCAGTTATTAAAATTATTCAAATTATAAATAACGTTTTAAAGAAATACCTTTATTTTATAAGCTACTAGCTGCGCCCAGCGGTTTTACTCGCTGTAGCCTTTCGGGGTCTAAGTTATCTCTATATAAAATTTCAGCAATTCAAAAGTGGTTTTTAGAACTGTGTTCCGGCTCAATGTTTAATGAACCCAGGGAGGGATTTTTCCCACCTTCTAGGTTTACTTTGCTACCATTTACGGTCGCATCGTCCCTTAACATCACGTGAGATCGTGGTCAAAGCCTAATCTAATATAAATAAAAAGATTTGAAACTTAACAAGCAAATTAAATAAAAAACCCCCTACGCAATTCACCATTTTTTTGGTGGCGGCCATCTTGGATTATAAATTTATTATAGTGCGTTGTATTCTACTAGTCAAGCCCTTTCATTTGATACCCATATTGAGGGGGTCATAAAAAGAATTGTGATATAAGACCCTGAATAATAACTGCCGCGTGCAATCCCTAAATACAGCTAGTTTTAAAAATTTAATTTGAACATTTATTTTTAATTGTGTAGTAAAAACAGTACCGATTTTTAAATACTTCCTGACTTCCGACTGAAAGTAGTATTCCCGGTTTCATTATATGATATATTTATGTAGTCACCCGTTGAACTCTTTATTGGGCGAAATGTTCAACAAGGGAAAGTGGCACGAACATCTAATATTTATTGATTGCCGGAATTTTACTTAATAATTATTTTTGCAATGAATGAAAATAGAGTGTTATATTATAAGTTATAAAGGAAAAGTAACTTAATTTGTGATCATTTTTATTCCACTAATAATTTTCTTTATACATGTAAACTTCACTGTTTTTTTTGTATAATTAGGTGTTGATGAATAAAAAAAAATACGTCACATAGATTATAAAAAGAAAGATAAAAAAAAACATTGGACACAAATTCACTTTGTAAATTGAATAAAAATTGGCTGTGAGACAAGTGACTGCAGTTGTTCGGTAGAAGTCACGAGGGGTCATGAGGGGGCTCTGCTTACATATTATTGGCTACAACATTTTAAATTTAAGTGCAATCCCAAAAAACTCCCAAAACTTATACCATAAAAAGCGTTATTGAGAGATCTTATATTATTTCGTTGTACTGTATAATATTATAATAGACTAAGCAGGGAACATTTTCATTTCTTAATTCAGTAAAATTTTTTTTTTACATTATAATACATCTTACTAATATTATGATGGCTGTTTCCTATAAGATAGGAGGCAGTCGTAAGGTCATGTTGCAGGCCTTGTAGGAATCTCGGCGACCTGAAACTGCAACAAATATGTAGGTTGGCCACAAGACCTATAATTTGTGATTTGGCTCTGACAGTGTAAGTAGAGTAACCTGTTCTGTTGGAGTATAAACCCCAATTATTATTATTATGAACGTAAAAGTTTTTAAGAATGGATGTCTGGATGTCACGATGTTTGTTACTCTTTCACGCCTAAACAGGTGGACCGATTGAGCTGAAATTTTGTATAGAGATAGCTTAGACCCTGGAAAAACACATAGGCTTCATAAGTACTGCGGGTAAAACGGCTGGGCGCAGCTAGTTATATATAAATCCCATATATTTTATAACGGCCTTATTTACAGAAACTGGGAAAATAAAAAAAATACATTGGTAAAATGTTTTGATTTTACCATCGTCATTTAGCTCAACTATGTTAGCTTACTAGAACGACTATATATTTTTTTAAATCCTGGTAAACAGTACTTTTCAGCGTGTAACCCGGCTGTGCCAGGCGATAACAAATAAGAGATGTTGATTTTAATGAGAACATTGTGCGATTTTACTACAGTTGTTCAAATACAAATTAAATTATTTAGATTGGCTTTTTATACAGAATTTTAATTGACCGTTACGGTCACAGATTATGGAATTTAGCGCATTTGAATAATTAAGCCAATTTTCATATAGAACAAAAGTAAAATATAATATTACTGTTTTATTTGTTTAATCTAAGAATACATAAAAAATTTATTAATTTTTTACTACTTAGGTACATAAAAAATAAAAATATAACAATTATTAGTTATTATTCAATATTTAGTGTTAATTCCGCTCTAAATTTGTGAGTCTGACTAAGTTTTAAGAGACGGCGAGGAATTCAAACGTTAGTAGAGTGAACCCAGTCCTACTCCCTGTCCAGCGGTCGGCGAGTGAACATCTCTCTGAAGATGCCTCGTGTAGAGGCGAAACACGTGTCAGCGTTGTAGTCTATTTTTGCGTAGCGTCCGGCAGCGGTTTGTCATCGTTGTAGTCGTCGTTTCGTATCCTTTGTTCTAGCTAAGTTTCGCGTAACCTCATAACTAACACTAACAAATAGTTATAACCCTTAATGCATGCATATGCGGCAGGGCGGGTGGTGCACTCGGTGGTGGAATTAATACTTATTACTATTTTGGTAACGTTTGAATTCCTCGCCGTCTCTTAAAACTTAGTTAGACTCACGAGTTTAGAGCGAAATTAACACTAAATATTAAATAATAACTAATAATTGTTGTGATGGATTTCCGCAAAGTAACGCCTAGTTCCATTAATGATAAAAAATATACGCAAGCCGAATCGATATTATATTTATGTAGTATGCCTATGCGCTTCCATTTTGTATGTCATTATTTATTCTAAGTAGGTTTCATAATATCTCGTATGATATGTTTATTAATAGATTGTAAATACATTTAGTTTTGATTAGTTTTATACCTTGTACATATGTAGGCGAAATATTTAGTTTTGGCAAAATGATTTTGTAAAATGTATGTATGGTCACAATAAAGATTATTCGTATTGTATTAATAATAGGTAAAGGTAAAATAACATTGTTTAATATTTTTATTTCTATTCCCATCATTATTCATATTCCGTTGAACAAAAATAGTAGGTTCTTTGTCTACATTAAATGTACATACATATATGCTCATATTTATCTTTACGGCCATCACCTTTGTTTCAAGATAAGAAACATCTAATATTTGTCCACAAATAAATATTGTCAATTGTCACACGCTGGAAATCACACCTTCCTATTCATTTTCGTGTAACTAATCAAACAGCGAATTTTCGTGTCTTTAGTAGTCATGTTTTGACGAGCACTTCTCCTACTCTTTCTTTCTTATTTCCCACATACTTTTGAAGCGGTGGTGTCCTTATGTGGTGCGGATGCAAATCTGGAACACTGAGTTCGAATCCCGGCCCCGCACCAATGCCTGCGGGGTTTCCATTCGCTATACTGGTGGTATGCTTCGGCCGTGGCTAGTTACGACTCAGTGCACAAAACCGTGTAGCCAATTGGTCATTGTGACTGAGTTCCAGCATGATGTTCAGTGAAGTCAGGGAAGGATTTATCCCGCCTTCTAGGTAAAGTCTGCTGCCATCTACGTCCACGTCGTTACTTAACATCTGGCAAGAATGTGGTCAAAGGGTAACCTATAATGAATAAAAAAAACTGATCGGTTAGTCGTTATATTGCGCTAAATCTATGCTTTGATCTTTCTCTTCTTTTTTCTTTTTTTCCGTATTAGGAAAAAAATGTCATAGATGCCTTAAATGGGTAATGATCAAGCGATTCAGGTTTTTTTTGTGCTGCATGAGGATTTTTAAAGAAAATGAGAAAATCTCCATATTTTTATAAGAAGAGCCTTGAATAGTTGGCATTGCAATAGCACCACTAAGAGACAAACTACTTAAAATGAGTAATGAAGAAGCGATTCAGGTTTTCTTTAAGAATTTCTTTCATAGGATTTCTAAAGAAAAAATCGCCATAATTTTTACACGAAGAGCCTTGATGGTATCTAGTGGATCGTAAATTTTTAGCTACCTATGGTTTAAAAAAAATGACCTTCTATCCATATCTTAATTATTAAAAACATTTATAGGTATGTTGCTTTCATTAACGGTTCAAGGTGTTCTAGATGAAAAAAAAACAAATAATTGGTTAATTAGTAGACTACTTGTATAATATTTGTTCCATTGCTACTTATAAAATTAAGAAAGGCCTTGCTATCTATTTAGCGTTCTGATGTAGATAGATATTCTAATGAAGTCGACACGATATACTAATAATAATATAGATATCTAGGTAGGTATATACCTGAGATATCGGAAATATAAAATTGAAGATACATTATTAAATATAAAGGCAGGCCAGGCTTTATGATCTAAAAACTTGCTTAGACAATAAGAGACAAGTTGAGCTAATGAGGTGCCTGATGGTAGGTAACATTTAAGGTAGGTATCAGTTATCGTGCAACCCACAAAAATAAGGGATCTATCTATTACACTTGATTGTTGATAATATTAGAGTAGGGACAACAGACAAGATCAAAAATTTAAAAATAAAATTAGTCCGTAATTTTAATATAAAATAAATATTCGATACGTATTTTTTTTCTTGCAAATAAAACAAAAAATGGCCGAGATATAACGCTTATAAGATTCTGTATTGAGACCCGTGACGTCACACCACTAAACAAAAATGTGCTAGATTTAGTGCTGTGACGTCACGACGAAGTAACTTTAGTGATCTCAGCTTTAGTGCGTTGTATGACCCACGTTTTTTATCAGAATTACAAATAAAAAAGTACGTGTCCAATATTTTTAAATAATCTCTACATTATGGACAAAAAAAGTAAACATCCCTGTTGAATAATTTCGCAGGTAATATTTTGTTTTGTTGGTGCAATAGTGTCATGGAGCACCTGGTATAATACCCTTGTGTACCCTTCAACGGCCAAGTCACACAACATTAACTATAATATGTAATAAAGAAATCGCAGTAAGGAACCTTATACTTGGCACGACTTTGTCTAGATTTCATTACTTTTTAGAGATAAACAAGCAGCTCCATCGAGACTTGGCTAGTTTTTTACAGAATTTTTTTGGTGGGATAAGTATATATAGTTAATATTATGTAAGTACGTAACACGTTTAATTTATCAGAAACCTACGCCACGTTTGACAACAGTTTTCATAATGATTATCGCAGTGCAAACAAAACTGAAGTTTGTGTACAAAAATTACGTTATCAGTTAATTTGAGATAAGAAGGTCGAATTAGTAATTTCGACACATCGAGTTATCTTCGCAATCGATCATGCTATCGGAATTGTTCGGCTAAATACGGTAGGTGTGCATTTTTATCGTGTCGTTCATCTATTTTTGTAAAAAATGTGATTAAGGACGCGGTATTAGATACTTAATGTTACCAGCGAAATTACTGGGCATGACGAGTTTCAATAACATATCCTCCTAATTAGGAGCAGTACAGTGCCGCGAAGTATTTTGATATTTTAAAATTCTGGGTGGCACTGGGCAATCATGATGATTCATGGGGATCTGATTTGCCTTGTCACTTATTACCGTTAAAAACTTATCTTAAAAACTGCATACCATACGCGTATTCAGGTGAATTAAGGATATTTCAAGAAGAAAATCAATAAAATGAAGTTAAGCAATCTAAAGCAAAAGTAACGATACCTACCAGATTTTGTTACAATAAATAATTCTGACAAAAAATAGTTTGAAATTATCTGTTAGAATTTTCAGTTTTATGCTAAGTCCTTTTTGTGAACTAAATATGAGATTTTTCCACAACTTTTTTAAAATTTTGTATGCAATCATATCATAATAGGCACAATCTAATAACGTTGTCTCATAACCAGACAATGTGTGAGGGCAAAAACTTAATACAATAGGATTATACATCGTGATTATTGGTGTCCTCGGGAGATAAAAACTTCTGACAATTGCCTGTTCCTACCATTTTATATTCGGAGGCATATTATGTTCTCGATTAATGTCTCTACTAGCTGCCCCACGCAGTTTTACCTTCTTAGAACCGATCTCGAGGGAAAATTGGGATAAAAAGTAGCCTATATATTCTTACAGGTTTTCAGTTATATCCAAATCGAGTTCACGGCAATCGGTGCAGCCGTGAGGCGTGATAAAGTAATAAACACCATACATCCGGACACACCACGTCCAGAAATCCATGATTTTTTTCTGCGTTCATATCAATAACAGATTTTTTATTTCAGCACCACTACTGATTACTAATATTTTTTATGCCATTTTATACTTCACACATTTATAATATGTAGCTTTAAAACGAAACCACGAAACGCCACTAGTTCATACCTGATATTAATAAAATGGCATAAAGGATTGTCTAATAATTTTAATTGAGTGAGTATTGAAAGCATTGCTTTAATAACAGCTCTTATAATATTAATAAGCCCTTTTACGATCTAATTGAAGTAGATTTTACATTTTGTTTTGTTTGAAAAGCTGTTTTCTTTTGTTACAACAATTCCATTTTGCTAAAAGCGTCTCCTTGAAATAAGCACAACTTGTGGAGATTGGTTAATTAAATAACTAGCTGCGGCTCGCAGTCTCGCCTGCTTTGTTATTCTAAAAAAATATTTATAAAAATAGTAACTAAAATAAGGATCTGTAGTATAATAAAATTATCTTAAAACTTGAAAGATAGTAAAAACGTAGTCTTGGCTAGCAAACCACCATCAATTATTTCGATGTTATCCACAACCATAATAAATGTATGTTGTAAAAAACAGTATGTTACACATAAGCAGTGTATAAGTCGAGCAAATCTTTTTGATCGTGCAAAAAGATTTGCTCTCTCGTTTTTCTTATACATGTGTAAGGTCGTCCTTAATAGTCGCGCAGTTGCAACTGAAAGTCTTTTACTGTAAAATTGATATAACCATACATACTTCAATAAATAGTAAATATAAAAAAATATTTCAGGACAATTTACACAGCGCCACCTAACCCCAAGCTAAGCAACTTTATGTTTGTGTTATGGTGGTTAGGATAACGGATATAATTACTTATATAATTTTCTTTTGCAAATACATAGTTTCTGTATTGTATTGTAATAATAATATTTGTCTACAGTAATGGCAACGGATCTCGAGAATACGAGCAATCAGCTCCGAGCGAACTGAGCAGCGGGGGCGAACTGGAGCCGCGCACGCGGACCCAGGCGCCCCCTGCTGACAAATACGAGGATCTACTCAAGATCATCAACAGCCAGGAGGAGGGCAATGACCTCAACCACCCCGTGGTTGTGCCCCCCACCAGGGATCTCAATGTACTGCGCCCTGAGAACCCGTCGATTGGTGAAATGGAGGACTTGGAGCCTAGGTAACTTTTGCTTCTAAATTTTTTATAGTTTTTTTTATGTGAAGAAGTAGAAGACGAGCAAGACGCTCTCCTGATGTTAAGAGATAACGCTGCCCATAATCAGTACAGTGCTACCTAGGATTTCACAATGAGATGAGTGTGTGATGTGATGAGTTGTTATACACAGTAGTGTATGTGTATATACAGTATATACTATGTACTTACTTGGGCCGCGGACGAGTTCTTCAACATACCCGCTGCCCCGGCATTATGGCGACCCGCAGAAACACCCCCAGGTTTTTAGTGGGTGTCTCCGCTTTGCCCATCTTCTGCTGACCCACATACCGCCCGGCGTTCAAAGTTGCGATGCGTAACGCATTTTTCTTGGATCAAAAAAATAGATTAGGTACTTGCCTGATAGTGCGCCATTAAGAAAGTGGCCGAAAACGAAATCAAAAATGAATGTTTTTATTAAAACACTGGTTTTCTTGACCTCTCTTATAGTTATCGTTATCTTTGCTGCGATGGGGTTGAATCGTAAAAGACGTTAAAAAATTACGAACGCGCTTCACCTTGTAAAGTAGATCGTCCCATGTAAAATTATATCCTCCTCCTTGCGTCGTATTCCTCAATTCTGAGGGTCGTGACCACCTCTCACTATCTTCTTCCTTATGATGTCACGCCATCGATCCCGATTACTTGCCACCTGCATCGCATCGTATACCGAGGTGTCCAGTGTGGCGCGGATTTGGTCAGACCATCGTGTTGGGCTGCGACCTCGTGGTCTCTTTCCCTCTACTTTACCGGTGACCATTAGCTTCTCCAGGTTGTTGCTGGACTTTCTGGCAATATGACCAAAATATTCAAGCACCCGTTTGAGGCAGATGGTAGAAAGCCTAGTTGTTACTTTGAGCTGCTTGAGTATGGATGCGTTGGTACGCCGGGCTGTCCAGCTGATTCGCAACATTTTCCTCCAGCACCACATCTCGAAAGCATCAATGCGATATCTATCTGCTGCCTTCAGTGTCCACGTCTCAGCACCATAAAGAAAAAAAATATTAAAATTAGTAAAAAGTAAAATAGTAAAGTAGTAAATTAGTAAAATTATATAAATTACGATTTTTTTATTGTATTATGATATTCATCAATTATAATTAATTCGGAAATTTAGTTAATGAGTTTTATTTTTTCTTTAGACTGGATATCAGTATGTAGATACTCTGTTATCTATTATATATACGTACAAAATATAATCAGGATTACAGTCCCTTACCAATAAATATCTTTATTCGATATTTCAATTGTTGCAAACCTATTCCATTGAACATACATATTATGTGCCTACACTATGTGCAATAAACGTAATCAAACTCAACGAAACGTGTCTATTAGTTACGATACGGAATATTAAATTACTACCTGTACTAAAATTAATTATACTCGTACATAAAGGTAGATTTTTAGTAGGTTTTTAAAAACACAACACAATAAAATATAAAAGCTAGTTATTTTTGGTCCTGGAGACTACAAAATGATTGAGGAAACGTTTTATCTATTATATTTACGTTTAAACGTAGTGCGTCCACAGTCCCCACCCATAAACTTATAAGCGTTATCTTTCAGTATTTTTTTTATTTTTATCCAATTACATCATACTAATATTATACAGGCGAAAGTTTGTAAGTGTGTACGCCTAAACGGGTGAACCGATTAAGCTGAAATTTCCCTGACCCTGGAATAACAGGCTACAGTACATCGGGTAAAACCGCTGGGCGCAGCTAGTAAAATAGATTTATCAAAAAGGTACATTTAAAAAAATTATTCATATCAAGATCCCTATTCTTTAAAAAAGTTTTGTTCTAAAATTTATACAACCCAAGAGCAGTACGCAGCTTTAAAAGGTCGTCCTATAACATTTACTCAAGAAAATGTTATGAGGCTTGTTCTCATACTATTTTTCTTTATACATACGTAATGGCGGCGTAATCTCACGGCTTATCGTAACAATGCAAAATGTACGTTATGATCGTAAGTAGTTTTTACTTTGTACGTAGATGAAATTATATTTAAATTATAACAATTTTCTGTTTAGTATTGTATGTTAATATAGAGATCGGTCAGTCTTAAAGTTAATGCCTATAAGTAAGGTTAACGACAAATAAGAGTAGAAAAGCTAACACACTAACGCCTAAGTAGTAAAGTTAACACCAAAGTAGAATAGAATCAGAGAACTCTATGGAGAGACTAGTTGTGCAGGGTCCAATTGAAGGGAAGAGAGCTCGAGGTCGTTCTCCAACTCGCTGGACTGACCTCATCAAGAAGGCCACAGAGGCATCTCCAGTCCAGTCCAGTGCTCTCGCAACGCCATTAACAGACAAAAATGGCGTCACATCGCTAAATCCATCAGGAAAATCCAAGCAGAAGACCACGCATCAGAGCAACCACGACCACTCTGACAACTGACAAGAGTGTACGACTAAGAAGAATAGAATAGAAAACTCTTTATTGTACACCACAAATACAATAAAATAAGCTTAGAAATAAAATTACTCATTAGAAAGAAGTGCTATAATTGGCGGTCAATTGGTGGTTGGTAAAGTTAGTAAAGTCAATCACTTTACATGTCGTATGCGAAAACTGGAAAGCTTAATAGAACGTTATAATATTATGTAGATATCTTAAATTTAATAAAAAAGGCTTACATTCTATTGTACTAAAGCCAGCTTCTACCTAAAGTAAATGGTTAGTCAAACAATATATAAATTAAATTACGCGTTACATTATGAGTAATTGTCATTAAAGTACTGCAATATTCGGCTTGAGGAGGATATTAATTAAAATATTCGTCGCGAGGAAAGGATATTACAAGGAAAATTGTCCAAAGTTCGAGACAGCTGACATCCACAAGTACAATTTATGTAGCGCACCCAGTCGTCGCCAAATTAAACGGTTACTTGGCTCGTTATTGCTGCAATTTCATTTTGATAACGCGAAAGTCGCCATCGTCCACGAAATATTTGCGCATAATCGCTCCCAAAGCTTCTAACTATGAGTTATGACGGCTGACTTTGGCCCGCTTCATCCACACAATATTGTTTCACGTTATCTTCCAACGCTCGCCAAAATAAACACGCTATTCCATACAAGAAACGTGTAGTCTACAATAAAGAGCTGACCTCTCCGAGCTAGTTATGTAAGCCGACCGTCGTCTAAAGCGATACCTTTTTATCCGCCGCGAATGCCCCCGCAGAGCACTGAACTATGCATCAAAATCAAACAGGTAGGTCGCTGCCGGCCTCTGGTGGCTGACGTAATTTTACCAAAGCAAATATTAGACCAAATCTCATAGGGCACTCTGAAAGCAATGAAAAGAATATCACATTGCCTCACTCCAGGACCCCCGCACTATCAACGTTTCTTTTTATACATTACTATAAAAAAGGATCGTATCATATTTCGACGAGACGATGATTCTATAATACGAAACAGACAGGCGACCTTTCTTTATCTTGTACTCGGCGAATTTCACATGCCTACCAGGAATCTTATTTAAAATCCAGTTACGGGCTCCGGCGAGATAGGCGCGGGTCTTTGACAATAAAACTAAATGGAATGAATGCACGATGGCTTCCTCAAAATGTAGCACGATATGACGGGATCTTTCAAGACTAAATTCGTACTAGTAGTTCGCCTCGAACTGGGACCTCGCAGCCCAATTTCCGTGGTAAACCTTAGACTTTAGGCCTCGACAAAATATATCCTAATACAAGAACTTTAACATTAATATTAAAACTCAAAATACAAAAATTCAGAGAAATTAAAACTCAATAAACCTACGTACCGAGATTTTTAGAATATAATCCTTTTTAGAGTTTCGTTCCTCTGAAGGAAAAAACGAAACCCTAATAGGATCACTTGGTCATCCGTATGTCTGTCAAGACCCATTTATACTCTACATCCCATAGAATTGTATATTTTTACCATAATACACAGGTCTATGGCCGCTTGGTACCCGTAAAATTAAACTTCTAAGTTAACGTAGAAAAAAATACACCCGTTTATCCTTCGAAAAACGTACCTACATTTTTTACCATATATTTATGAAATTTGGCAGACTATAAGTACATTTATTTTAAATTCGGGAAAATTTCTGAAAGCTATACATTTGAATTAATTCATTTAAAAATGGCTTTATTTAAAGTACGTAAACATCGAAGTTAAGCAATATTATGTGCGTACGTATTTGGATGGGCGCGTACGTAGTGATCTCAACATTTTGCTGACTTTTTTGGAGAGAGCCACCAGCGGCCCGTGATGCATTATGGTGTGCTCGTGCACCTTTATTGTTGAATGTGCCGGCACAAACAATTACTCTAAGTTTTAAAAAGTTATGCAGACAGACTACTTAAATAACCTTACTGCCAGCGAAAAAGCAGAGGCTCTCAACTCTATGAGTTCGCTTTGCTCGGTCGATGATATATGTATGTATTCATATAAATTATGTATTTAAATTATATTTTATAACAAAACGATTCAGCGAGTTTTTTTTATTCTATCACCACTTCCACAGACATTGTTGCCTGCTTATTATTGTTTATGGTCTCCACTTTCGTGTTTTGCCAGTGGCCGTAGCATGCCACACAGAATCCCGACCAAACTTCAAGAGTAGAACTGTCATCCCATACATTCACAAAACTACAATGTATGGCATGACAGTTCTACGCTTGACATTTCAGCGGGATCTCGTTTGGCATGCTACGGCCGCTGTAAAATATTATTTTACTTGACAGCGAGTTATAGTCCGGTACATTGTGTTCGGGATAATTTATACAAAATTTTAGGCAATGTGACGTAGTTATGTCATCATAATACTATTATATTATAATTATGCCTATACTATTATCCAACTTTGGTTGCTTGCCATTAGCGATGGGTATAAAATAACGCTATCAATAAGGTTTTTATTTTAAATAACTATTTTACTTTATTTTTATTTTACTTAAATTAAATAACATTATATTTTATCGATCGAGCGAAATGAGGTTTATAAAAAGATTTAAAAAACAGCACAAAACGTGTACTTACCTACATGTATGTGACACCTAGCTCAATAGCAAACTTTAGGCGGCCGGACTATAATTGACGCAATTATAGGTATTACCATTGAGCATGTAAAGAAGAGTGTCAACTCCGAAGAAAAAAAATGAAATCGCCTAATGTACTGAATTCATTGGAGTCACCTTACCAACCCAAAAGTAAAAAGTATATTTGATTTCTGATGTTGCCTGCACTGCTGTATGACATTGCTTAGTGATGGGTAGTGTCGATTGTTAGTGATGGCCAGGTCGATAAAAATATATCGATAGTCGGCGCGACCCGTTGGACAGGATAGTTGATGATTTTATTATATGTTTTATAAATAAAGAAAAGCCATGTTATTTCATAATATTTTAATTTAATTTATTAATGCTATTTTTACAATTAATGTGCTAATAAAAATATATACAAATATTGTGTACAATAAAATTAAAAACGTGTATTTTATATTACTGTACATCGCAAGCAGTTATAATATAGGAATCAGGAATAAATAATATTTTTTTCAAGAATTATCGAAGGTCTTATCGAATCTTATATCGTTAAAAAACTTAACTAAACTTAATCCGACTAAGTTTTTCAATGGGCCGAAAAACAAGCTCAGGATCCTCTACAACTCTTAGCCACTGCACCTGTAAAACATACAAGGTTTTTTTTAAAACAACGTACTAAGAAGACCAGCAAGACGCTCTCCTGGTGGTAAGAAATAACGCTGCAATATAATATAGTGCTACCCAGGATTTCACAAATGGGTTCACTGCGCCAACACTTCTCACTTGAGAGTCATAAGATGATTAGACTCTTCAGCCCAGTAATTTCATTAGTTACAGTGCTCTCCTACCGAAGCACAGTAATGTTTGCATATCACTGCTCAGGCGGTAGAATAACTGATGTTGGGGCACCTGCCTAGTCGACCAAGGTAGTCTGTTCCTCATAAATGTTGGTGGACAGTTTGTAGGAAAAAAATGCCTACTCCAAAGCAATTGGTGGCTGTTTGTGAGTATTGATTATATTTTGTTGCTTATAACTTACCTGTTTTCATCCAAAGGAAACGATGCGAAGAATACTGTAGCTGATTCCATACTATATAAGATTTACGGAGCGCGAGTTCCAACTCATGATGAGCCGATAACTCTTCAGTCTCTTCGTGAAACAGGCACTAAGAATTACGAACTTTATCTGTACAATATCTTTATCTAACCAAAAACTATAACGAACTAAAATCTATAGAATATAAACTAAAAACACGACTGTCCAGCCCAGAAACTCTAATGTTTAAAGCAGAAAAAACAATCTTTTTTAAACTTTAACTCACGTTACAAAATATCAACAAATAACAACGTCAAACATTGAATTGTCAATTTTGATTTTGTTTTTTTTATTGTCAATGTTCAAAGGAGGTGTATAAGAAAAAATAAATTATTTTTTATGTTTTTATGTTGGTACTTGCTTCCTTGCGTTGGTAACGTGACTCCAAGGAATCTCATACATTTTTTCAATGTATGGAAGTTACGGGAGACTGGGTATTACGAAATGTACTAAAAAATAATGTTATTGAAAATAAGATAAATTGCTTGAAATTCTCGAATTATTGGAATTTATCGCTATTAATTCTTTAGCTTGATCTACTTGCCTGCTCTTTCTTGCCTGTAGGGTCTTTCTTAAACTTAATGTACCTAACAAATTGTGCAAAACATTATAATTTAGTCATCTCTATAACTCTACAACCCTTGGATCGATTTGGCTCATTTTCGAACATGAGAATTCTTTTAGCTTATACTACCTGATCGCAAAGTTCCATTAAGATTGGAACTTTGGTAACGTTGTAATTAAGCATTTTCTATAACTCTAGAACCCTTCGACCGATTTGGCTGATGTTCGAACTTAAAAATTCTATTGACTTAAACTACGTATTTGCAAAGTTTCATAAAAATTGGACCATCGGTTTTCAAGTTATCGCGTAACAAACATACATACAAACATACACTTTTGATAATATATTTATGTAGGTTATAAAAAATGTGTGTATATTAGAAAAAAAATTATCAGAGCACCAGTTTTGAAATTATCGTCAGACCTATCGTAAAGACTTTAAGTCACCTATATCTCTGCAACCCTAAGGTCTATTTCGCTATTTTTTTCACTTAAATTATTCTATTAACCTATCTAACTTGTGTGTAAAGTTTCATTCAATTTGGATTAACCGTTTTCGAGTAAATGTCGATCAAACTTAAGCGCCAGAGGTCAACCGCTAAACTGGTCGAAACGCAGGCTTTTCGCGGCTCTCGACTCTAAGACCTCGCTTCGCTCGGTCGATTATGAAGGGGGTAACTCTGATACATGACCAATTTTCTTATGAGATTGGTTTAATTTAGGCGAGTGTGAAAAAGAGATGAGTTTACATTGTCTGGATACAATGTTTCCCTTTGTTGCGAGAATGTGGCACCTCATGGAGCGCTAATCTAATCGCCCGCGGCGAATGGTGTGGAATGTTAAGCGTGGAACGGAATGAAGTCCTCACGCGGGTATCCTGTTGTAAAAGAGAGTCGATAAATTTGAGAGTGTCGGCTTGATTTCTGAATGCAGGTTATCGGAGCATGCCACAAATCGGGAGTGTTACACGTAGCCTCCTTAGTATTCAGTGTGGTGTCGCGCGACGCCTGAGTCTCGCACCTACGCCGGTACGCGAGGCACGTCCACTTATGTGTTCCACGCAGCCAAAACCAACACGCTACCATCGGAAAATCTTCCATGTAAATCTTGACGTTAACGACCAGGTTTAGAAATATGCGCTAAAAATTTCAAGTAGGTATTCAAGCGGCTGGAACAAGCAACATTATCTTGAAGCTTAGGAACGATGGTAGAGAATTTTTGCTACGTACTTATGCTACGTACCTGCCTTTAGAAATGTATGCTACCTGATTAAGGTAGCAGAAATTGTAGATTTCCTTCTAAAATAGTATAAAGAACCCGCGGCGGAGGTTTCAGTCTCTATCTAAGTCTACCCTATACTCTCACACCTAATTATTGATATCCATATTTTTGTTGCAGCGTAAACGCATCGAATTTAGAGAAGTTTCAATTGAAGATAGCACAACATGAGCTGTACGAGGAAAATGAACCGCTGGTGGAGGCTATTCTCAAGGATATGGCCACTTCACAAATTGTTCACGCAGGTTTGTATTTTTATACGTCTTACCTACAGTATTCAAGTGTTTAGATACTTTCTTATTACTTAGATTAAGTTTCAATTATGAAGTCACCACAATAAGGTACTGAACCAGCGGAAGACCAGCGTAGGTCAATAAGGATCTACACATGCTGAGCTGGTACCTTTTTGCGGCAGGATGTAATTTTATTTCTATAAATATTTATACTATATTGTTTATCTGCTTTGTATACTATTATTATCTTGTGTGCAAATAAATTTATTTCTATTCTATTCTACAAATTATAATTTTACTTAATAAAGCTATTATAATAGCTTAAAAAATCCTACAAGATTGGCTCATTTATTAGAAAGGATAGGTAACAGACAAAAACAGACTCTACCTTATGATTATTAGGAGTCAAAGAGCCGTAAAAATCGTGTCGCTAAGCGATCATGATGACCGTGTTCCGGCACAATATTCAGGGAAGACATTGGAATTTAGGGCTGGACATTGGACATAATATGACATACCCTACTGTGTCTGTCTCAAAAATTAAAGATAAATTATGAGATTATAACATCAGCTCAAGATAATAATATATTATAAATACACGAGCATAAAAATCAGAATGATAAATAGCACCTCAAATCCTTGAAATAAGTAGTCAGTGATATCGATATCATATTTTTATTTTAATCCTTTATCAGTAATCTGTAATCACGTACTTGAATTTCATTGAACAGTAAATACCTAAATAGGTACGATCAATTTCAGTCCAACTAGGTAAATCCCACAAAAACTATAATAAATGTAGAAACCGTACTCTTAAGACAAAAATGGTACCGTCCTGCAGAATACGAGTACGTTTTAAAGAAACAAATAAAATTTTTAGTATAAAATGCTCTCCCTCATATCCTAATTTTATTATCGATCTGATCAAACATGGTCAGGTCCCTACCTGACCACCTGATTTATCCCGGGAGCGTATTCGCACGCATAATTTTTTTTGTCCTAATTTTGTTTCGCCGAAAATGTTTCGCATAACTTTTTTTAGCCTAATCATAATTGGGCATAATTATATCTAGACATACTTATGTCTTGCCATAACTGTCAGTTGCCCTAACGTTTTCTAGCATATATTTGTAAAGCATAAATTTGTATGTCATAATATAAGTACGCATAATTTTGTTAGTCCTAATTTAATTTGTCCGAAAATGTTTCGCATAACTTTCTCGGGCATAATCATAATTTTACATAACTATATTAAGGCATACAACTAATATTGTAAGTTAATAAAATTATTTAGGAAAGTAGTTTATGGCTCCCAGTAAGACTGACTGTCACAAAACCGACTCGGATAATTTAGGTTAGGTTAGGTTTGAACAATGTCCACAGTGCCACGGCAGCGGTCAACAAAGTGCCAAAAATGACCATTCACTTTCTAATTCAGAGAGAGGGTAGGGTATAGAGGAGATTAAAATGAAACAACCGCACAGTAGCTAGTGAAGTTACTGGGCTGAAGAGTCTTAACATCTTATTACTCTCAAATAAGAAGCGATGACGCAGTGCACCCAGAGTTTTACTTTGTAAAATACTGGGTAGCACTGTACTAATTATGAGCAGCGTTATCTCTTACCATCGGGAGAGCGTCTTCCCCGAATTCTTACTTCGTTCTATAAAAAAAACCGCGAGAAGGCAAGGTTAGGTTTTAAGTTAGAACATTGAAATTAATTATTCGTTTCTATTAGTATTAATAATATTTTGCTGATTACAATCCTAGTAATAGTATTATGACAAGATATCACTTTGCTAAAAAATTAGGGCTGGATATATCATTATACTGAAAATTATTAGAGCTAGATATTATTATGTCGAAAAATATTAGGGCTGAATATAATTATGCCAAAAAAATTTATGGTAAGATATTTTAGGCGTTAAAACAATATGCGTAACAATTTTATGCGTAAATATTATTATGCTTAAACATATTATGGGAGAAAAATTTTGGCCAAAAAAGTTATGCCTAAAAACTTTAGGCGTTTTGATGTTTAGGCTGAAAAACGTTATGCCACATTAAATTATGACTACAAATTTTATGCGAGCCAATATGGACCCATTTATCCCACCTTCTAGGTTTAGTCTGCTACCATCCGCGTCGTCGCTTACCATCACGCGAGATCGTGGTCAAAGACGAATCTATTATGATTAAAAAAATTATCTTGTCTGAAGCTAAATCATTTCATTTACAAAAACATTTTCTGGACCAAAAGGGTTTTTGTCGCTCTATCATTAGCTTGTAGGAAGCTGTAGTATTAATTGTCCCTATTTCTCTATAATGGAACGTGCCGTAAGAAAAATATTATAATATACTAATTAAGGACAGTTATTATGACTCTCTTTAATCAAAAAGTTTAGTCCACAGTGTGATCTGTGGTTTAGTCCGAAACAATATTTTTTTGAGATTCGAGACAATATATATTTAGATTTACCTAATGTTCCTGTATCGTGGCATCACCCAATATTACAATAGTATGTATTCTGTATTAAACCCCTTGTTAAGCCCTGATCTCAATTTAAGTATGCAGAGTAATAAAATATTCATTGAGCCGTTGATCGGACTTAGGAAAGCAATTACCTTCGTTAGACGGAATCGTTTAGGCTACGTCGACTCGCCCACCGGCCGGGCCGGCGCCCCTGCCACTGACCGAATGACAGACAATATACCTATCTAGACTGACATTATGAGATTTTCTTCAAATATAAATACATAATATTATTATCTTAAATATGTCGGTAAGTATAGTATTCATCATCAGTAGATGTGAACTGGGCGTCATTGAGTAAAAAGCGAGCACCAAATAACGGTCACTTTTTTCTTTAATTTTTATTTCACAACTCCAAAGCGTGAACGATCGAGCAGTGATTTCAGGTTCAGGTCCTCGATCTTATAAAAATACTATTATAGGTTTACTCCAATGGTTTTTATTAGATTAGTATGGACTTTAAAAAATCATAACTTCGACCAATATATTCCTCCGACCTCCTCCTCCGACAAATATATTCATAGAGTCAGTTTATCAGAGGGCTAAGTCGAGGTGTAGGATCAAAGCTTCATTAAAAATCGCTACAAGAAATGAGAAAAATATGTTAAATGCAATATTTCACAATAACAATATTTCATTCTTCACTAAAAGAAGGAAAATAGAAAAAAATCTGTGAAAATGTCACTCACCTAGCGAGCTTTAAAACGCCTACTAGTTGAAGACTTAAAGTGACCGATATTCTACCCGCAGCCGACTGGACATTCATTTTAATTTCATAAAGGTTATTTGCCAACACTTAATATTCGACTGGACGTCAATATGTTAGCCCAATTCATTGTTATACGAGAGCTAAACGGATTATAATACTTATTGCTGTTTGTGTGACGACAATCATTGCCATGTGTCCGATATATTTTCATATTTATGTTCTGTATTCGAATAGGTATTATTTTTACACATATATACGATATTATTACAAGCTTGACCTAGTTTGGCCAACGATCATTAGAATTACGAGCAGTTAATAAATAGCGTGTCGTTATAAGGAAACTCAATTATTTTTTATTTTATCTATTTAAAGTAATTCTTAACTTTTTTTCGTTCTTTTTATATTCAAAAATTTAATCTTAACATCTAAAATATTAGATATTAATGTTTAAATGCTGTTAAAATATTTCAGGAATATCAAGAAAATGATCTGTTTAAAGTTTAAACTAAAACGAAAGTTCGCTTGAAAAGTTGATAGAATCAACATTTAGTACCTACAATAGGGTTAACAAAGTCTAAATTTGTGTGCAGAATATATCTAATATATAAAATAAATTAAAAAATATTTCTAATTATATTAGGACTTCTGGAATTAAATATTTGCTATTAATATGAGACTATAAGACTATGACAACAACAAAAAAAAGTTGGAAAATAGAGACTGAATACTGTTATTGACGACCGATGGGGTAGACGTGTTCTAGAGTGGAGACCGCGTCTCGGCAAACGTAGTGTAGGGGGTCCTTAGGCGAAATGGGGCGATGATATCCGAAGAGTCGCTGGGAGCGGTTGGAGGAGAAAGACGGAGGAGTTGAGTAGCGTGCCATGGGGAGGCCTATGTCCAGCAGTAGACGAACATAGGCTGATGATGCTGACGATGACTGTTGACGAATTATAATCAGATAACACAAGACACAAATCCTATTATTTCTCCACTGAAACAAATATAAACGAATAGAAAGCTACTTAATTATGTAGGCTCTATATAAAGCTAAAACTGGTAAAGGTGTATGTATATTGAATGAAGTCGGGTCGGCAATCAGTTGCGGGTTAGCGGTCGGCGGACAATAGTGCCACAACAATCTCGCCCTTTGCTTCCAATTGAGCCTTTAATATTTAAACCGTTTAAATGGATTTCGGTGTTGATCTTCATTTATTTTAACTTGTTAATATAAATTAACTTACCTTTATATTATAGGTACTACTGGACCCGCGCGCACTTCGTACAGCCTCACAGATATATTTTTGCAGTATTTTTCTATTACATTATACATTCTCATAAGCTTTTCTCTTGAATCATTATGTCTATTTAAAAAAACGCATCAAAATCCGATATGGATGGTTTTAAAGATCTTATTATGCATAGAGACAGACAAACAGACACGGGAAGCTTCTTTGTTTTATACTATGTAATAATGTAATGATAGCTTTTCAGTAAGCTCTAAAGGAAAAACTAAATTTAATTACTTTTTCATTCTTAACAATAATTATTATAACTCAAACAACTAACAACAGTTAAGCTGAAGAAAGCTTCATGTATCTAACAGCAAAAGTTCTTTTAACAAAATAAGAACAATAGGTACTTTGAAAAAAAAAAAAAAAAATGAACTATAAACGCGATTGTGTGAACAATATAGATTGTGTGGCTAACCTAGGTATATGTTGGAGTTTTAAGTCGCCAAGCTTATTAGTTACTACAAGACAAAACTTGCTAATTGTATCTTTTGTTTACAGAGCAAAAAGAAGGAGGCACACAATTGAAGCTCATCATAGACTATCCAAACGGAGTCCAAGCATTATTCAAACCGATGAGGTAAGACTACCTACATACATCTGCTTACATAACCTTAAAGCATTTATGAAGTGTCCTAGATCATCAAAATTACCTCTATAGTTTACTGGTCCTAGATATATAAGTGCTACGCAGCATATTTGCTTCGGCCGGCCTAGTTTTAGTGGATTATTATCATAATACATAGTTTATTATCTATATTTAATATATCGACGTCAAAAGGACAAGATCTATAGGCTCACGTGTTCTTAAATTGGTAGAAGTTTTTTGAACACTAGGCTCGGGTTTTGACAACACCACATATAGATATTATTATTCTTAACCATTTTAAAATAAATTACCCACATATTTTTTGTTATTAAAAAGCAGAGGGAGTAGAAAGGTAGAATAATATTATATTTAGAATTTCCGATCGTTTAATTAAAAGATAGATTTTAAGGATTTTTAGTTCTTTGAATTAATTTTAGGTTCAAACAAAACCGAGTTATATAAATCCGGAATTTGTATTCTTACATGTGCAAAAATCTTTGGACCCTATATAGACAAGAATCTAATTCTAATAGGTACACAATTATTGTAACAGTTCCTTATTACTTATAAATAGTTTGAATCGTTAAAGTCCTCTTAAGGTCCGCACACACGTCATGTCCTCACCTTAACTTTTATGAGCAAGTTGTGCTTAGTTTCGAGTGGCCGCATGGCAAAAGCACTTGTTCCAAGTTCTGCCGCCCTGTTGTGCGTCTATTCACAAAACTTAGGTTCTTTCACACGATCGGCTTAGCGGCTTGTCCGCCATCAACTACAAGTACTGTTCGAGCCGTGAGGAACTTCGCCATGCCATTGTTAGAACTTCGTTATTCTACATGATTTCTTTGAGTTATTTTCTACTGGAGCCCCGGGTTTGCGAGTTTCTATTGGTTTATGAGTATCAGTAAAGATTTTAGTCAACATTATTTTTCCATGTGCAGATTGCAATTATTAAGGAAATTTATGCTATTAAGTACAAATTCTATGTACTTTTAAAAATTTCCTACGTTAATCTTCTTACATTAATTATTACATTTGCTGCAAACTTTATGAAAGTCAATAAAAAAGTTCCTTTTCAAAGATTTTTTGAATGAGAATATTCTGTTATCTGCTTAATTTGTAAACATCTCATGTCACATTATTTGTTATTAAACTTCTCCAAACTCAATTTATATTATGATTTTTGTGTATTTATTTTTTGGTAGAGGTGTGAAATTAGGTCTTCAACCTATTTTTTTCAACATACGCAGATGAACTTGCCCGCGTCAGCAAGCAACATAATAAGAATGGTAGGTAGATTTATAAAGCTTCAATCCTACAGGGATGACGAATCGCGTGTACCTTTGAGCGTGCGTACCGAGTATAATATTCTGAAAGGCTATCAAATACAATTTATGTCGTGACAAAAGATACAGAGATCCTCCTCCTAAAATTTGCTCCCGGGACCGGAGGAGCGATCCCGAAGGGCCTCTATATCGAGTATCAGACGTCTTAGCACTTCGCTCCAGTTTTAGCAATATTCTTTCATGTAAAATAAAAGGTGACAAGTTGATACTGAGCAGAAACGGCCGTAAATTTATGAAAGTTCGAAGTTTGTGCCGACCTGTCTAGTACAGTGTCTCAAGCTGATAATTCTTAACTTACTCCTGAAGCGTCTTATGGTTGCTAACTTTGAGTTAATTGCAATATAATTTTCAAACAGGAACTGTTGCGATAATTGATATTTTTGTAGATTTATAATAATATGATACCTACTATTTCTTTATATAAATAATGTGTTCTTAAAATAATAATTGTAATTCTTTTTATAATAAATTTTCTTCTTTGAATGTACTACTTATTGTACTGTATTGCCTATACCTAGGTGGTTAGCTGAAAGTTGTCCTTTAAAAATAAGATATTTAAAATTATCTGAAATCGCTCAAGCGGCGTAAATATGCTAACCTCGATAGCGGTTACATTTTTGAGCCGTTTGGGGTAGAGACATTGGGTCCTTGGGGTCCGGGAGCTCACCGAATTTTCCAAAACTTATCTGAGCGCTTGGTCGAGGCGACATGTGACCAAAATGCTAGGGTATATTTGGCCCAACGTATAAGTATTGCCATTCAACGTGGCAATGCTGCCAGCATTCTGGGCACTCTGCCATCTGACAGTGGTTTGGAGCACTTGGATTTTCTGTAGATCGGCTTGTGGCCGATCTGTGGTTAATAAAAGTGTTCTTAACTGCTGTAGTAGCTGTAGTATTGTTAGTTTGTTTTTCTCAATAAAGGCATAAAAAAAAAAATTATCTGAATACATATCATACGTAACGCCTGGTTAGTCCGATATAAAAAAAAAACAAAAAAAAACTTTGCGATAAGCTAATTTAAATCTTGAATAAGTGGTTCGCAAAATCGAGATACAAAATCACGACGGGATCAAGTAGGCAGTATAAGTTTCCGATAAAAATTATGGACTCGTGGGGTTATCCCGACGACATATCAAGGGGCTAGGAGCCTTGGATCTTCACACTGATTACTTGATAAGTTTAGATCGGCCATCATAACACAAACATGTAGATTTAAGGTATTAATCGGGACTTTTCACGTACCTAATTATTTTAAAAAATAACATGAGATGACAATGAAAAACATGAGATTAATAAAATTAACATGAGTTCAAATCGCTTTTAAAAAAAGCTTTAAGTGCGCTGTGAAAGTTTAAAGTGTTATATAACACAAACATATTTTTTTTTAAATCTACCGTTTAACTTACAGCTCAAATATAATATAAATTTATTGCTTTTCCTTTAAATATCGATAGGGCCCTGAGACACGCCCCCAAATTTAGGAGTGCCAAGGCAAGTCTAGTCTCCTACGTCTGGCGAAAGCCCAAGTCGAGGTTCGCGCCATCTGCGGCGTCCTTGAGCTGGTCGCTCTCAAAAACCTTTGGGTCGAGTGTCTCCTACAGTCTCTACACGTCCGGTAAAGATCTCAACCAACAGCGTAGGTCAATTAAAAAAGTTGTAAACATAGACAGAAAACGGTTAATAAGATACCAGTAGCGTAGATCAATCAAAAAGTTGTAAACCGGTTAATAATAATAAACTGCCGAGTTGAGCGTTTTGCTCATTCTAGGACCACGTTTGGGAGGGTTACTATCACGGCCATTCGTCGTCTTTATCTATTCTTTGCACCCTTCGTAGTCGCTGGGGGGCTATAAATTACTTGACAGTCGATAGCGTCCTCTGGCAGCGAGCGTGTATTAGTTTTATTACCGAGTACCTATGCAACGTTAGATGGGAATATGATTACAATTTTTCTTTTTTAAATAGGTTGTAGAAGTATAAGATTTTATTATTATGTTTTCCATGTAATATTTATTTTGTTATTACCTAGTCAGGTCATAAGTATTGTCACACAGTAAATACTTTTCTTTTAGAATGCTGGCCACAAAAAAGTTTATTGAATTCGAATTTCGAATTGTTTATGAAAATAAAAATGTATACTTTTTAGAATTTTACTCATTTTTAAATATGGAGTGGACGCTTAAAGAAGACCGTGTTGCAGTTATTGCGTTGCATCGTTGCGGTTACGCGCCAATTCAAATTTTTGACATACTGAAAAATTTGAATATAACCAAAAGATTCGTTTATCGTACCATCAAACGATACAATGAAGACTCTAGTGTAGATGACAGGTCAAGAAGTGGTCGCCCTCGGTCTGTTAGGACTCCAGCAGTGATAAAAGCTGTGAAGGCGCGAATTCAAAGAAATCCCAAACGTAAGCAGAAACTGTTGGCCCTTCAGATGGGGTTAAGCAGAACCACGGTGAAAAGGGTGTTAAATGAAGACTTAGGGCTTCGGGCATATCGAAGAAAAACAGGACATCGTTTAAATGCTCGTCTAATGGACCTGAGACTGAAGAGATGCCGCGCTTTGTTGAAGCGGTACGCGAGAAAAAAATATCGAGAAATTCTTTTTTCGGATGAAAAAATTTTTACCGTAGAAGAGAGCTACAACAAACAAAATGATAAGGTGTACGCACACAGTAGTGAAGAAGCGAGCAACAGTATTCCGCGTGTCCAACGAGGTCATTTTCCATCCTCGCTCATGGTATGGTTGGGAGTTTCTTATTGGGGCTTAACAGAGGTACATTTTTGTGAGAAAGGTGTAAAAACGAATGCAGTTGTGTATCAAAATACAGTCCTGACGAACCTTGTGGAACCTGTTTCTCATACCATGTTCAATAACAGGCACTGGGTATTCCAACAAGATTCGGCGCCAGCTCATAGAGCGAAAAGAGCACACAAGACTGGCTGGCGGCGCGTGAAATCGACTTCATCCGGCACGAAGACTGGCCCTCCTCCAGTCCAGATTTGAGTCCGTTAGATTACAAGATATGGCAACACTTGGAGGAAAAGGCGTGCTCAAAGCCTCATCCCAATTTGGAGTCACTCAAGACATCCTTGATTAAGGCAGCAGCCGATATTGACATGGACCTCGTTCGTGCTGCGATAGACGACTGGCCGCGCAGATTGAAGGCCTGTATTCAAAATCACGGAGGTCATTTTGAATAAACTTTATTGTCATAAGAATCTATGTTTTGTTAAGTTCATTTTGGTATATAAATGGTTACATAATAAATAAACTTGTTCCAATAATTTTATATTAAACATGTGACAGAATTTATGACCTGACTATATATTAATTTTTATAAGGTTCTTGAATGTGTCTATTTTGATTATGCTTAAAACACTATGACGATGCTTCTTATACATTTCGAGGGCTTATAAGAGTAATGTGTGAAGGCGTCAAGATTTATAATATCTCTTAAAATTACAAAAAAATAACACAGGGAATTTTAATTATACGACAAATCGAAACGAAACATCTTATAACTCTTTCGAATTTAATTTTGTCGGTAATTAGTAATGTTCACTACGTATTAAGTATGTGATAGCGATTGCCAATACCTCACTTACTCAGCTGAATCACTTCGGTTGACCACTCTTATATTGCACGCCGTTCGCCTGAACATTAGGAGCAATTCGAATAAGTTATCAAATGCAATTTAATACGGTTCGCGTTCTGGTTTCACTGTCTCTCCTCCATTAAAAAGACAGGCAACAAATAACTCCTTAACCAAGCAAGTTAAAAGACAAAGGCGGATGTAAATTCGCTTGACGTGTGCTCTCAGATTGCACCTTCTCTCGGCCGATAAATCGGAAGGCACTGCACTGTTTTACCCGAATGGGTACTATCTAACCCACAGAATAAGTAAGAATGAGATATGGTTTGAGTTGCTTCCAAATGCTCCGGGACTTCCAAACAAACTTAAGCGAAAGATTTTGATGCCGTATTGGCTAATTGGAGCTGACAATAATCACTATAAGGCGCCAAAAATAAAATGGTACTTAGTATAGTAAAGTTACAGTGGTTTTTTCTTCTAGGTATGTTACATATTCGTCGACTTTATATTGTAGGCCAGTATTTTATTATAGTCCCTTATTTGTTATTTTAACATGCCCCTAAAATATATTTATATTCTTATTAATGAATCCAAAGTCAAGGTCGGCATCAGACACTTATCAAAATGGACATACTTAATTAGAGCCATCTCAGTCGAACGCATATTGGTTTATATTTTATGTCTCCATCTGAGGCGGTAACGTTGACTCTAGTACAAAAATCCAATGAAGGCCGATCTAAGTATACATTATCTGGGTTCTAACCAGATCCACGATTTAAAAGCCACTTTAATTGCCCAGTGCCGGGGGAATATTTGACCCGCTAAAAAAAGATTTTGTCGTTGTTCCGAGACATTGAAAGATGTTGGTGCAATAATTAGTTAAGTGTGCTTTGTGCATGTTTATTTTATTTAAATGGTATTAATTACTGGATGCCAAGGCTCTGCCGATTCCCAGTCCTCCGTCACTTAGACGATGTGGGAGTGCCGCCGGGTTGTTTTAGTGGGTAAACCGTGCAGCTGTCCTGCACGGGAGTCTCACATAACCCTCCCATTCCCTCGATGGGAGGGTATGCGTAATGCATTTTTCCCGGCGAAAACAAAAAAAAATGGTATTAATTCTGTCATCTTTTGTTAATGTTTTGATAAATGCGCATAGGTATTGATCATAGATATTTCCAAAGAAGTTTTTGCAACATTGTCTCACCGCGATGTTTCTTTTAAAACCTTAGACACATTGGCTGTGGCACTGCTTTATGGAACTATCCCAGGTGCCTGAAATTAATTTTGTATGGATAAATCCTTTGACAAAACACAATGTTTGTGTTTTTCAGCACTCGCATTCCGACCTCAAAAACACAGCTGTTGTGTTTTCAGCAGTCAATGTGTTAAGAAGACGCGGCGGGCGTGTTTTTCTTTTGTAGCTCACGGCTCATGGCCTCACTGCACAGGTATTTCCCGATCGTTCATACCCCGTCGTTCACACTGTTGACGAACGAGAAAAAATGTTTCGTTCGTGCACAGGGATGAACCAAGTAGTGGAACGTGCCCTATTTAGCACTGATTAAATATACCATCTTTCGATACAAATTATTTGTATTAATCGGGACTTATATTTTTTTTCAATACATAAACGCGAGGCAGGCACACGCCGCGTTTTCCCACTCAATGTAGCGGACCCCCTAATAATTTTAAAACAAGGGTCCCTTATCTTCTGGAGTCGATATTTGATACACCTTTTAATGGATTTAAATTACTTTGGCTTCAATTTACAATTTGAATAAGTACCTGTCAAGTGCCCACAGGAATAAGTGTTATATTTTAAGGTTAATTTATGTTTAAAGGTTTTATTAACTTTTTGGGTCGAAATGTCGACCTTAGGGGACTGTTAGTAGACCCTTCAGAACTGTTAGGACGAGATGTTAATACTAGTACCTACTCTTACCATAAGTGATTTAAAAAAGTTTAGCAGTTTTAAGATGGAGTGGCGTGACGTGGCGCGGAGCTGGAATATGTCCAGCAATGGGTTGAAAATGATGAGTCCAGAATTATGTAACGAAACGTACCTGTTAGGACATAATATGTGTATACCTTTAAGTGGCGTGTTACTAGGCTTGAAGATTTCATAGAAAAGCACGACGTTTTCGACGTTTTATTTAAACTTTTACTATAAGTTAGCCTAGTATTTATGACTGAGCTTATAACATCAATTTAAGAATATAAACGGCATCTTCGATCAAATAACTTACTTTTTCAACTGAATTTTTCTGTTGCACTCATTTTGACGGCAGAACAAGCCTATAGAAAAATCGCAGTAGGTAGAGACCGCAAAAATGATACGATAATGATGATTAATGTGTAAATACGAATGGTTTTAATGAAAATAATGATTAAACATTGTTTTATGAGATTTTTAATTGTTACTTGCTTTCACAACGTTCTCGCATGGTTGTAACTTTACTACCTACAGATTGCAAGACGAATCTCTAAATCAATTAAACTTTGTAAGTAAACAAACACTTAAATAAATAGGACCAAGGGGAAAGTTATTTCTTACTCAAAAATATAAATTATATAGGAATAAAAAAAAAGTTTAAAAGGATAAATTACGAGTATAATATTCAGATTACTTGAAAGCTTATAAGCATACCATTTCATCATTATCATCGTCATATCAGCCATAGGACGTCCACTGCTGAATATAGGCCTCTCCTTTGGACTCTCATATGTACCGGTGACCGGTTGGAAGCGACCTACATCCAACGTCTTCCGGCGACCTTACACTGGTACGCCCAGTAATTGCCATAGCTGGGCACCGTTAATCAAATAGTTAACTTCGTTAATCGTTAATCCGCTACAAAAAAAGTTAGCTTCGTTAAACGTTAAAGCGTTAAATTTCGGAAGAATTAACGCAAGTTAACGTTAATCGTTAATTCGTTAATATGTGCAAAATTGCATTTTTATATCGTTGCGTTAGTGAACTTATAAAACCTGTTGGTTTAGGTGCTGGAAGTTAACAGGTCAGGAACAAAACAAAAACTTGTATAATTCAAACATATAGTTCAGTGAATTCAAAATGTGTAATTCAATCGTCGGGCATAAGGTGCATAATATTCCCCTTCATGATCATTAACATGCTGAAGTTCTCGTCTGAAAGCAAGGCTCGTTTTGGTGTTAAATTGTCTTTACCCGTACAATAATACAGACATACAGACTACAGACAATACAGATTAACTGCAGCGCTTGAGGGTATAGCAGTATTGTATTTATTAATCAATAGATTTATGAATATCTCTGTTCCCCGAGGAATGCAGCATAGGACGAGTCTTTTGATTTCATGTCTAGCCACATTTTAACGAGACTTTGCGCTTTAGTCTGAAAGCATTTGAGCTCTTTGGTTTTTCTATAGACTGAGTGACAGAATTGAAAAAGTCTTCCTCGTCATCATCGTTGTTACACGCATTGCTCCCTCCGCTATTTAAACTATCTCTATCCTTCGAATTTTCCGCTGCTTCTTGTCGTAAGGCGGTAAATAGCAGGCATTGGATTAACGATTAACGGACTTTTGCATATTAACGGAAGTTAACGTGTCCGTTAACATTTTTTAAAGTTAACTTAAAAGTTAATCCGTTAATCAAAATGTTAACTTCGTTAATTAACGATTAACGGATTAACGAGTTAATGCCCAGCTATGGTAATTGCCCTTACAGTACTGCCCTTATAGTAAATGAAAGGTTTAAAGAAGGAAATACTGTTTCGCTTTCCTTATAAAGTGAATTAGCTTATAGATCTATTTGTATTGGAAGTGAAGTGTTTTAAAATTATTATAATTAGTAAAAATTCCGACCCTAATGGTATTATTTATGAGTACACCTTTTTAGCGTTTTACGCTAAGTAATAAATGAAAAAGTGATAATTTTTTATCATCATGAAAAAATCATCTAAATTTGACGAGTTACGTGATCGCAAAATCCCTTGTCTGAAGTGTTTCGAGCAAGATAGGGCACGGCTCGGTTCCGATGGTTTCAAAGGCAATAGATGTTATCACACGATGACTTACTCGGTATTTGTTAAGCAATTTTATAATTCACTTTGACAGCTAAAATGCTTTATTTTAAATTAACACGTTTTAAAAAGAAGTTCCTATATGTACTGAAAATATTAAAAATATTAAAGAAGTATTTCGTGGGGTTGTTCAAATTAAAAGTGAATAGGTTAATACTGAACTAGCATGCTGCTAATTCAGATCGCAACATCACTTACTGGTGTGGTTTAAAAAAAAGAAAATAATAGTTAAGATAAGGATGAAAAACAATGAAAAGATTTATAATACGTATGAATAAAACTTTTTTGTTTTAATTGTTAAAATCTTAACAAAACAAGAATGATCTGATATGTCTTGAAGCGATATTATGGTAATTTTTATTTAAGCGATATTATGGTAATTTTTATTTATTTGCCAAAAAAGTTAACAAATTACAAAAGTATACAGTGGCCCCACACTAGGCACAAGGCCCGTGTCGTGGTGACCTGATGTGAGATAAACATGAACACTAATTATTGGAGGTGAGTATATAATATGAACTGGCGACTAATTTATACATGTTGTAGTTATTTTTAGAATACATACTACTGAATATAAATCAAATTAATGTAATTATGCTACATAGGTTAATGAAGTACGAAAATCTATTCTGTTCTAATCTAATTATTATGTGACTTACATTAACCAATAAGAACCCTGTATTTACAGTTGCAGTGTTTTTAACAATTTCAATACAAAGTTCTGTGCCGAAGTTTTCTGGCGACAATAAGTAGGTTAGGTTACTTATGCAATATATTTCCCATATTACGTAGAAAGTTGACCAGTGCAACTTCGTCTGCATTTGAAATATACTTTTCGACCTTTTCTTATATCGATACCATATTATATACACACAAAAATCGGCTAAGTAAGTTTCAAAGTTCGATAACTAACACTGTCACACGGATTTTTTATATTCTATTTAATATTACAATATCATGACAATACTATAGTGGGAGCGATGCAGGTAATGAAACTAGTACTAGGATACTAGTAATGAAACTGTATTGCAGCCACCAAGGCCTTCCGTTTACATATTATTATGTCTCCTTAAGCTACATACATGTTTCAATTAAGTATATATTAGATAATTATTAAACTAAAATAACTCTGTATTCGAGAGTATTTGAGACATTAAATCATGGACCATGAAAATCGGTCCAAGCGTTCTCAAGTTCAAACGAAAATATTAGAACATATCACCATTATGGTGAAGAAGCACATCTATCCGCATCGACCGCGCAGAAGGAATCGAATTTTTGAATTCTTTATATGAAATGTCATGACACTTCCCAGAGTCGAATCGTCCGAATCGGAAGAAGATTTCCTATACAAAAATTATTTCGGCGCGGTCGATAGATATGCGAGCACCATAAACAACAAAGTCGTGTTGTACACGTGTTAAAATATTCTTAAAAATGTAATATTGCCTTCTTGTTCACAGGTTTCCACGAGAGACGCAGACACTTCCAAATCATTTTTATTTTTCTGATTATGAACGACACAACGCTGAAATCGCTGCTTTTCATCTCGACAGGTAAGACTAACTGTCTAACGTTGATTATAACACAGAGATCTGATGTTTATGCAATTTTATATAGAAAACAATGATAAAATATTATTTAATGAATTTTGGTATAATAATGGAACATAAAGTTTATAATATAATTTGAAGAGTGCTCGCGGGTTCTTTTACATTATTTAGATTTTATAAATTTACATTATATATTTTATGAGGTGGATATCCACACTAAATAGTACGAAGCTTACGCCCGTCATCAATGTTTACAAAATAGTAAAAAACTCACCATAGAAATCTCATAAAACTACAAGCGCCAGAAGTAGGTAAATTTTGACCAAATCAGCAAATCGGCCATCGTTTCAATTTCAAAAACACTAACAAAATGATATTCCATTGAACGACTAAAATCACGCTGTGCAAAGTGTGTAGAGCATCATGTCTGGCATTATGTCATCACAAAGAGAAACTCTACTACAATATATTTAACACCGAATTTTAACACGATATTATCATGTCCCTACATAGGCTTGTAAAAATTAAACAAACGTGTATTATTTAAAAACCCATTTTAAATCCAAACACGAAATTTACACTTACTATGTATATTTAAAAAAAAATCAAAATTACAAAACAGTCAACTTACTTCATTAACAGTTTGTTCAAGTCGGCTCAACAAGATACATGCTTATGGAACGGTCTACATTTTAAAATTGGCCAACCTAACTATATCTAATTTTTATTTCGTTTAACCAAGATTTTGTTTCATTGCATTCCTAATATATATCGCTAGCTTATATTCGCGGTATATATAGCACGCGTCACAAAATCCTTTCTTAGCGGTAGTCTATGTTACGTCATAAAACTAAAACCTAACTGTGTTCCAAATTTTGAACCCATTTTAACCAATTTAGCGGTTTTGGCTACGCGTTGATGGATTATTCAGTCATTATTACGTTTTATATATTTAGAAAAATAACGATGGAAACCCTTTAAATTATACTCGCGTACTTAGAAATCCAGTATGTCCTCAAATGACTACTGATGCCCTGAGTCATTGGATCCGTATGAGTCACAAATACGTGGGACATCGTCTGTCCTTTAGTAGTTAGGTATACATTAGGGTTATTATCTTGACTGACAAGTAAATAGGTAGGTACATACTTTTGGCATCTGTAAATAGACTTATCAGTTTAATCATCTCATCACATTTTTCAGAATCGTTTTATCTTTACGATTCATAAAATACATCTTATCTTATCTTATCTTATATAGGGGGCTGAAAAAGTCAGCAACACATCGACCCATTGGGATCTATTGTGTTCACCCCTTGCCTACCGTTTCTTACTCCTCAAAGAAGTGGTTTATTAAAGTGGTGATCCCACTAAGAGAAAGAAACCTGTACTCCTCCGGTTTGGGGTACGCTGTCCCAAGGAGGCTCATGCGTTTCGTAGCCAGTACGTCGCATTCGCATAAAATATGCTCCATGGTTTCTGTACCCTCGCCACAGGCTCTACAATCGTTTGTTGTAGTGAGCCTCATTTTGAACAGCATGTCGTTGGTTTCATAATGCCCAGTTAAGGCACCAATGATTGCTCTTCCTTTGTTTCTTCCATTATTCAGAATGAATTTAGAAGCATCTTTATAGCTGTTACCTAGGAATTTCTTCGAATGTCTCAGCCCTTGACTGTTTTCCCACTCTTGCGTGTGTTTTAAATCAGCATATTCCTTTATGGCCATGTTGATGGTGCATGCAGGCAAGCCCATACTAGGTTCAGGTCCATGCATAGCATTTGCTGATCCCCTTCTAGCAAGCTCATCAGCCTTCTCATTCCCTTCTATACCTACATGGCCAGGTACCCAAACTAGTCGTACTGTGTTGCTGCGGCCTAATTTATTAAGGGCCTTCACAGCATCCAGGACCAGCTTCGAGCTGACTCTGCAGGAATTTAGGGCCTTTAGTGACGCTTGACTGTCACTGAGAATGTAGATGATTTTATCATTTACATTCCTCCTTATGTTTTCTTCAGCGCATGCTATAATAGCATACATCTCTGTCTGAAAGACGGTTGTGTATTGACCCAGACTGTTCCAGAGTTGGATATTTTCCGAGTATATACCTGCCCCTGTACCGGATCCGGTTTTTGAACCATCCGTGTACCATATGCAGCATTCTGCGTCTTGTGTGCGTAGTTGCTGCTTCCAGTCTTCCCTTGAGGGAACATGTATTTTGAAATTTCTTTTGAAGATTTTAATGTGCGGCATTACGTCGCTGATCATGTTCATCTTCCTTTGTAGCTCTTCATTGAGCTTCATTTTTGTGTGCCTTGTTGTTGGCCTATTGAAGTCATGAACTCCTATAGCTTGGAGTCTGTATAAGGCTTTGATCGCCTCCTGTTGAATGACTAGATGAAGAGGTTTAAGGTTTAGGATTCTATCTAGCGCCTTACTGGGCGTAGTCTTAAACGCTCCTGTGATAGCCACAGTGGCCATCCTTTGAATTTTGCCTAGTTCCCTTTTACAAACCGTAAGTTCGGTTCTAGGCCACCATACCACGCTGCCGTATGTTAGTATTGGGCGCACCATTGAAGTGTAGATGAAGTAAGGTACCTTGGGCTTAAGTCCCCAGATCTTGCCATATGCTGATCTACACATATTGAAAACTCTCATAGCTTTTTCTGTCACCTTTTTGGCGTGCAGATTCCACGTGAGCTCCTTGTCTAAGGTCATACCGAGATATTTTACGTCGGTAGCCCATTCTAGCTCTGTGCTAAATAAACGTAACTTTTTCAAATTACCTAGCTTCCTCTTCCTTGTAAAAGGAAGAACCGTAGTTTTGCTCGGATTTATGGAAAGATGGTTAATATGACACCATTCTTCCACTATCTTTAAAGCCTTTTGCAAAAGTTCCGATACAATTTCCGGAAATTTGCCATTGATCATTACTTCTATATCATCTGCGTATCCTACAGCATAGCAGGCTCCTCTGTTTAATTTCGTAAGAAGGGAGTTTACCACCAGACACCAAAGTGTTGGTGACAATACCCCTCCCTGAGGACAGCCTTTAGTAGTTGTCGCATGAATTTCATCCCCTAGTAAAGAGGATCCTATTCTCCTTCCCCTCAGCATGAAATCAATCCATTTGCATAGGGTACGGTTAATGCCGTGTTCATTGGCGGCCTTCATAATCGATTCAAAAGTTGTGCGGTCAAATGCTCCCTCAATATCTAGGAATGCCGCCGCGCAAATCTCTTGACCGTCAATAGCTTGTTCTGCTCTAGTGACTACGTAGTGCAATGCGGTTTCAGTAGACTTCCCGGATTGGTACGCACATTGTAGCTTATGAAATGGTTTCTTTGCCAGAGGACCATCCCTTATGTATTCATCTACAAGTTTCTCCAGGGTTTTTAGTAGAAAAGATGAGAGACTTATTGGACGAAACGCCTTAGCCTCTTCATAGCTTTCTTTACCTGGCTTAGGAATGTATGTTACCTTTACTTCTCTCCATATCTTTGGAATAAACCCAAAGGCTATGCAGGCCTTAAAGAGCCGCATCAGATGCGGGCCTAATGTGGGAAGACCCCGTTGTAGTAGTATTGGGTATATGCCATCTGGTCCCGGTGCTTTGAACGGTTGGAAGTTTTGCACAACCCAATTAAGTTTTCGTTCTTCTACCACCTTTTTAGCAGTGTCCCAGTCTGCCTTTACTGTTCTCAGATTCTGTTCTGATGCAGGCATGTGATCATCTGTATCCGTAGTATCATGAATTTTGCAGTCTGGGAAATGCGTCTCTGTCATGATCCTTAGAGTTTCTATACCTGTTTCCGTTAGTTTCCCATCTTTGGTCCTAACAGCATTTAGAGTTATGCTCTTGCTTGCAGATATTGCCTTGACTAATCTCGAGCTTTCAGGGACTGTATTAATGTCCTGACAATGAGATTTCCACGATTTTCTGTATGCCTTGCGTACCGCCAGATTGTACTCAGTTAGCGCTCGTGAATATTCTTTGAAGCACTTTTTAGACTTTGCTTCATTGAAGACTTGGCGAGTAGTCTGTCTTTTCTTTTTTAGTTCTGGCGTCCACCATGGAACCTTTGCTCCTTTTGCTACCTTCTCTGGGCAGCTTGCGTACCATGCTGTGTTGATGGCTCTGTTGATCCTTTCAGCTTCAAGCTCTATATCAACCGTAGTGTTTAACTTACCTTTGACCGATCCAAGTTCATGTTTAAGTTCTTTAGTGTACACCTTCCAGTCAGTGTGTCTGGGATTTCTTCTGCGTACACTAGGGATCGAGTCCTCTGTAACATATCTAAAGCAGATATACCTGTGATCAGAACCACTAACTTCGTCAGATACACGCCAGTTAGCGATTCTCTTGTATATGCCATTAGTGGCCATAGTTATATCTATAATTTCAGCACGCCTTGAGTCCACAAAGGTAGGCTCATTGCCTTTGTTTAGTAAATGAATTGAAGAACTTACCAGGTATTCATATAGTTCTTCTCCTCGACTATTTGTGTCCGAGCTCCCCCAGATGATGTTGTGCGCATTTGCATCGCACCCCATCACTAACTCCAGGTTCTCTCGACCGCAAAACTCTACGAGTTCCTTCAATGCCCTCATGCAGGAGGGCCTTTCCTCAGTAGGGTATGCTAGATAAACCGAAGCCATTACGACGGCCTTCCGATTACCTCGCCCTGTAATTACCTTGACAGCTGTAAGGTCCCTGGAACATAGATCAGGCAAGGGCATGACGTCGATTCCATTTCTGACATACACACATGTCCTTGCCTTTTCATTAGTATAGTGGAAAATAGATCCCCCTTTACCTAGACCTGAGACAACACCTTTTGTACTAATATATGGGTCTTGTATCAGGGCAATATCGAAATTAAGTTCCTTGAGCTGACGGCTAAGTAAGGCCATCGCCGCTTTACAGTGATGTAGATTTATTTGTACACACCTTATTCCCGCCATTTGGTGATCTTCGAGGGGGATGTCGGCAGCCGTTTATTGACTGCCGCCTGCGTCCTTATCTTCCTCCGTCACCTCCATGTCGGGGGGAGGAGACGACAGGAACAATTCGCCAATATCGTCCAGCACGTCGGTGAGGTGTGATGTGGCCGGTGAAGGAACTGGGCAGTCCCCGATGGTGTTCTGATGGTGGCTGCCCTTCGCCCCTCCGTCGCTTGCAGAGCCCTGTGGAGCAAGTGGCGGGGCCACTGCCCCTGCGCTGGCGGCGCATTAATCCCCCGACTGACTTTCGTCTTCCAGCAGCTTAAAATAGCTTTTGTCGACGCCAGCGTAGAGGCAGTAGTCCTGAGCCTTTATGTAGTCTGCAGAAGTCTTGTCCATAAGGACAATCCTTCTCACGCCAGACGCCTCGATGACAGTGTCTACCACCTTCCAGTCACTTGTCCTTAGCGCAGGATTCAAGCGCTGCATCATCGACAGAACGCTGGGTAGATCTGTGATCCACACGTTCTTTGACTTCCACGCCATCTTCACCGGTTTAGGCAGATCTTTGGCACTAACGACTTTTAGTGTCAGGCCGCCGATCGTCCTCCCAGTGAGTCCAGCGATCCAGTCTGCCGATTCTTGATCCTCGCAGAACACATGTAGTGCCCCCGCGATGACCGTCCCGACGCTAAATCGGGGCAGCGGATCTTGTTGACCGATCATCCTCTGCCACAGGGCGCTTACGATCGGTCCTACGTCATCATTTGTTATCTGTGAAGCCGGGAAGTTCTGCGGGATAACTGCCATCCTGCATCCCGAGAGCGCGTCCCTAAACGTTCTGTTCAGGTTCGGTTTCTTGGGTGCGTTGGTCGGCTGCTCCCCGCTGGACTCCCTGGCTCTTTTCACAGGTGCGATAGTTGCACCTGCCGTCCCTGCAGTTGCCCCTGCTGGTGCACTCTGCCCTGAGAATGTGCGGGTCTGCTTAGCAAGCAATTTTTTGCGCCTGGCTGCCCCGCTCATTCTCTTGGAGATTCCTCTATGCTTGCCTCCCGAAGCATTCGTCCCGACGGTCAAGCCCGGCTGGATGCTAGGCAGCCCGACGGTCCCCTGCACGGTGCGACCTGCATGAGTGCTCTCCGGAATATTGGCAATTGGCTGGGCGTCTCCCGTACCAGTCGTCCCAGCGGGAACGCATGACTTTCTGCCACACTCCCCACTAGTCCCCTGTCCGGAATGACCTCCCTGCCCTTGCCCCTTCGTAGTGCGGTCGGTTGCCCTCCCGCCTAATGACATATCGTCCTTTTTGACGCCCTTGCGGTCATCCTGTTTTATGGTTATTTTGTTAATTTTATTATCCATAAAACTTTTATAAAATTTTTCGCCGGATTGGCTCCCCACCCTCCACGGAGTCCTCAACACTGGGGATGCCTATATAGGCACCAGGGCTACCAATCCAGTATAGCATTCAAGAAAGGAGTGCCCACGAGACCGCACGGCACGAGGCAGTCGATATCTAACCAAGACACCGAAAGCCGCGCACCGCCGCCTGCGGACCCCTCCTTTCCCGAACACTCGCCTAGCGACCGTCTGACCGGACGCCTCAGCCGATTGATCGCGGGTGGCTAGTCCACGACCTCCCGTTTCAGAAGAATTCAGGGCCAAAGAGGAGTGTTGCAGAGTACAACGACAACCACCGCGCTGTACACTGCTCAGCCACCAGGATCCCTTCCTCCTTCCTTACGGGTCTCCACGCACGGCACAAACACGCGGGTGACCTCCCCTCCCTCCGCGTCCCCCCTTCCCTAACCTGATCCGACCCTCACATATTTTAGTGTGAGTCGCCGCCTCAGAGCACAGTCACATATGCCCCTTGGACCGACCAGGTTTCATACGCGGGTGGCCTCCCCGTACCAACCCCCCACCCCTCCCCTAAATAACGATTCCCCCCAATTTTGCCCCATTTTACCCCCCTACCGACCCTCACAGGTTTTTAGTGTGAGTCGTGCCACAGGACACAGCCACTGATGCCCTGTGGTCTTCACGTCATGAGATTTCAGTTCTGTCTATTTCTGATGGAATTAGACCAATAGCAGGTGGCACCACAAGCAGGATAATCTCTCTGACTTGTCTTAGGGATCTACATGACTGTTGCACTCTCCCCTAAGACCATTCCGCTCCTAGGTGATCAGAAGGATCACTTAGGAAGGCTTAAACCTACGCTACACCTACAGCCAAGCAATGGAAGAATGCCAAGCATGTAAGCGGGGGGATAGTCACAACCCTGAAAGCGTAAGCGTAAGCCCCACCCACATAAAAATGTATGATCGGATACTACACATATTGTAAACAAAGAAATTTTGTCATTTCCTGACTATGTCATTCCATTTGTATGAGAGGAATCTATGAAGTAATTTGGCAAGTGAAACTTATTAGTTTACCTAGTTAAATTTTAGTCGCATTAGTTTCATCTATCTACTTGATTAACCATACCTTGCTCTACTGTTTGCAACATCATCCATAACTCTCCCTAAAAGGTTGTCTGGAAGGCATCGATTAGCGATAACACCACCATCGTACGCTTAAGTTTTAAAATTGCGTTTTAAGTTTGTGGTGTTTCAGGAAGTTATCTATTGTCTATGGAACTCTGTGATCATACACGTCTGCATTCATACACGTTTGACTGTGCGATTGGAGAAACGAGTGTACAAATTCGATTTACATTATTTATTGTTCCACAGGATACTAGGATTCCGTCGAGCGATGCCGGTGATCGGCCGGCTAGTGAACATGACAACAGAGATCTATGACGTCACGGAAGGAGACATCTTGAAGACATTCTTCGTGTCCCCCGCCAACAACTTCTGCTTCCACGGCAAGTGTTCGTACTACTGCGACACTGGACATGCGATCTGCGGTAACCCTGACATGTTGGAGGGAAGCTTTGCTGCTTTTCTGCCTTCGAATGATATTGCTGACCGAAAGGTAAGGAAACATAGACTACTAATCATATTCATCATCATCATCATCAGCCCATGCTCGTCCACTGCTGGACATATGCCTCCCCCATGGCACGCCACTCAACTCGGTCCTCTGTTTTCCTCCTCCATCCGCTCCCCGCGACCTTCCGGATATCGTCACCCCATCTCGCCCAAGGACGCCCTACACTACGTTTGCCGAGACCCGGTCTCCACTCTAGAACCTGTGTACCCCATCGGTTATCGGTTCTCGTACTCCTTCTCCCTTCTTCATCTTTCTCTCATCTCTAATAGGTTGGCCATACAGCTTATGTGGCCAACCTATGCTGGAGTTACAGTATGCTTAGATTGTTAAATCAATAATAATTATTAAATCTCAAATTTTAGTTTCACGAGCACCTATTTGCCTACCTAAAAACAGCACATTATAAGAAAACCCCTCTGAAAAGTGATTATATAAAAACTACAAGAACTTAACCAAACAAATAGGTTCATAACCGTTACAATATTGCAATTAACATTAAATATCGCATACTCATTATCATCTGATCACACATCTCACTAGATTAAACTTAATTAGGTACCTAATTACTTGATAACGTTAATGCAAGAGGTATGTTATTTTTATATTATCACAATTAAATATTAAGCAGAGGAATAAAATATCATATTATCTTTTGCATTATAACAATATAAGATCAGGTATTTGAGTATGTTATGAATATATTTTATCTTCCGGTAGCACCCTATTAGTTGTTTTGTTAACATGTCTTATCAGAACAGTTTGTTTTACTCAAGAAACTCACATCTGAAAAAATCTGGTTATTTTATTTATTTTTTGTGAAATAAGGTAGAGTAAAATGTAAATTCAGAGAGTTAAAGAGAATGATTGTGATGGAATTATTACAAACAATAATTATTATTAAAATTTTAAATTGGAATAAAATAAGAATAGTAGAACTTGAAGGGAGGTGGGACATATAAAGCCAAAGCAAAATGTGCAGCATCAAATAAAAATGTGCTAATTATGCGCTGGCTGGGATTAGCGCTATATTATGTGTTAATTTTAATTGACAATTGAGAAAAATTACTTAATTTTAATTGGATATAGGGTAAATAAGCATACATACAAATCAGATGCCTGATGGTTAAGCATCATGATTAAAAAATTATATATCAGAAACAAAGACTTTAAACTCAGGATAACAGGAACAGTTCAGCACCGCGCAGAATTTTATTATTATAATGTATCCACATTAGAGAGCAATTTTTCCAGTATTTAGTAGAGTAATAAGCATAAAATTCTACGCGGTGCTGAACTGTTCCTGTTATCCTGAGTTTAAAGTCTTTGTTTCTGATATATAATTTTTTAACACACCACCTAACCCATTGTGAATATAAATTTTTCTCCTCTCCCTGCATGGTTGTTTGGAAGAGATTGCTTTTAGCGATAAGACCGCCAATTGTATAACTTAGTTTTTATATTATTTCAGTTTTTAATTTGTTGTTGTACATTTTCTTTTGTGTTTTAATAAAGGGTTATTTATTTATCTATCTATTGGATCTCACCAAATACAGTCATTCTCTCACGAAGTTGTGCAAAATCAAGGACAGTTTCGTTTGATAAGATGTGAACATGATAACATACATTTTCGTGTTGAAATCTAAAGAAAATCGATAACATTTTGATGCAGGTATGGCGTCACCCGTGGCGGAGATCGTATCACAAGCGTCGGAAAGCGCAATGGGAACTACAATCTGATTACTGCGATTCGGTATGTTATAAAACATGTGTGTTTCCATATTATTTATTAATCAGGAAAAATAACGATATGAAGGACTTTCCCATCGACGATGGGCGCGGCTGATATTATTCTGTAATAATTTATAAAAGTATTTCTGCAATTCTAGAATATTTTTAGCGCCTAGGCATACCAGGGTTTGATAAGCATTGCGCATGTATGCAGTGACTCTTCAGATCTGATAAACTAACATTCATGGAGTCGAACCTATTAAGAAAAAAAATGTTATTATACCTATGGTCTAGATATCGGGATATTTTTGTGATTATTTCAATAGATCAGACATTTTTTTTGTCCATAATGTAAGTAGATTATTAAAAAATGTTGTACACGTATTTTTTTATTTGGAAATTTAATGAAAAACGTGTGGCTTACAACGCACAAAAGTAACATGGAAGGGTAGTGACGTCACTTGTGGATGCTCGAGTCGACACAAAATGCATCCACAAGTGACGTCACGCGCCCTCACCGAAAAACTTATAAGCGAGTCAGTTATTTTTTATTTTATTCTCGAACAGAAAAATAAGTATTCAATATTTTTTTATTAAATATATATTAAAACTAATACCTTATTATTAGTATAAAAATCAGACCGTCGTTCGTATTTTATCGGCTTATCGTAAAATTATTATTTATATTTATCACCTCAAATGTGATTTGTTTTTATAAAAGCAAACGAAGATTTAATTTCTGATATCTCCGTTAATTTAAAGTATAAATCTTCCTGAAGAATAATGTAGCCACGCACTTACTTTAAAATTGGACATAGTTACTATTTAGAGGTATATGTCCTACATAGCTAATTCCGATTTTTGGCGTTCCTCATACGTTAAATTTGTTCAACGTATGGCACGTTTAGATAAGTCGCGTTGATGTTATCAATTGTCGATAAGTATCGTCAAATTATCGATGATTAGATCATATCGATATGTTTCAGGTGCGCACGATGCCGCCGTACGACTCTGGCAGGAGGCTACTGGATTTGATGGACATGTCGATATTTGACTTCCTCACTGGGAATATGGACAGACATCATTACGAGACTTTCAAGTATGTGATGACACTATATGATTCTATAATATCACTTAATGTTTCCTCGTATATAGTACTGTTGAAAAACCCAATTACAGATTTTTTCGCCGACCATAGTGCTTCTTAAACCTTCCTGCATTATGAAAAAATAATAAGATGCCATGAAAGTTTCACTATTAGAAATACGAGTAGATTAGTTTTGTATCGATGTTCTACAAAATTTTACTTTTCATTATGCCTTTTCCTTGCTAGTTAACTTTAAGAAGGATGATCCCCACTACTAACTGTACCTATAGATACAAATATCTACTAATATAACCAGAATCTAGGTATACAATAAATGATCAATTTTCCCAGAATGTTCGGCAACGAATCATTCACACTCCACCTGGACCACGGGCGCGCGTTCGGGAAGGCATTCCACGACGAGCTCAGCATCCTGGCGCCGCTGCTGCAGTGCTGCCTCGTCAGACACACCACGCTCAAAACATTGCTCAAGTGAGTCTATGTTCAATGTTAGCAACGAATCATTCACACTCCACCTGGACTACGGGCGCGTGGGGGAAGGCATTCCACGACGAGCTCAGCATCCTAGCGCCGCTATGGCAAAATCCTTTCTTAGCGAGTCCGTGGCGGGGGCGTGGCGGGTCTACGTCATAAAATCTATCTATGTTTCAAATTTCAACCCAATCCGTCCAGCGGTTTAGGCTGTGCGTTGATAGATCAGTCAGTCAGTCAATCGATCACTCTTTCTTTTTATATATTTAGACAGATAGCAGATAGGTAAGTCGTCGATCTCGCCTGATCTTAAGCAATGATGCGGCCGAAGATGAATCCCTCCCTGGCTTCGATGATCATCGTGCCAGAACATTATCACAGTCATACCGCATGGCGACACGGTTCATACCGCATGGCGACACGGTTTTGTTCAGTGGTTTCAGCGGGAACTCGCCACGGCCGAAACTTACTACACCATATTATTATGTAAACAAACGACTAAAACTCACGGAAATAATGGTCGAAACTAGGCTCGACCCTGGGTTTCGGACAATTACGATGTCCTTCATCAGGAAACCCAGGGTCGAGCCTAGTTTCGACCATTATTTCCGTGAGTTTTAGTCGTTTGTTTACATAATAATATGGATAACTCTCACGTTAGTTTTCAAAAACGCTTACTACACCATCTTAATTCTGTCCTCTTTTGGGGAAATTACGTATCATGGATGTATTTGAATGCATTTTAGAGCGGTTGTTTTATTATCTTTTTTCTATATCATTAATTATTATCCTTCTATTAGATTTTATTAGTTCCTTATTCCTTATGAAGTATTTCCTTTCATTTAATCACCATGTTATAGCCATAACTGCAGTACGTGTAATCATAATCGTGATATGCTTTTGAAATAGTGAATAATAATAATTATAATTTAATACCTAAAAGCTGTGCCCGTAGTGGCATTGAATTCTAAGAATAAAAATTATTCAACGCACTTTATTTTTTTAATAAATTACAATCTTTAAAGAAATATTTTGAGAAATAAATAGTTATAATTAAAAAGAAAATCTTATGTAAACTCATGCGCCGTATCTGGAAGCGCATGGTCAACTTTCGCCTGGCGAACAGCTGATGCTCCAGGTAATAAAACTCGATAAAAATTATACTGTACCGTCCGACTTCAGTCTGGTAGGGTGTGAGAGGTCAAAATATAAAACTACCTCTTTTTTTTATTTGTTTCGAACGAGAATAGTGTACTAATTATCCTGTCTCAAGGTTCCAAGTGATTTATCAGTTCTTGTATATCAAGTACATGATGTAGTATTAAGGCCTGCAAAACAGAGAACTTAATCATTTAAAAAGGCTTTAATTCTATTGACACTAGCTTCCAGGAATTTAGTGTAAACCAAAGAAACTATGGTAGACAGTGCGTAACAAACCTAACGTTAAAAAAGTTTTATCTTAGATTTTTTAAATTTGTTACAAATATTCTTATAATAAAATAAACAAATACACCGCATTTCAGGATATTACCGATCTAAAAATAAAAGAACGATGTTTTTCTTATCCTTTCCACGGAAACGCGCCCACCTTACCAGCTCTGCGGTCACGACGCTGGATTATACTATTAATATATCATTGCTCATAGAAGAACTTACATTTAATAATGTATTTTAGGAAAACAGTATTTATTTGATCATGCTTTGTAATTAAACAGAATAAAACAGAAAATAGGGATGTTGGCAAATTTTTGGAATTGCTTATATATGATAGACCCATTTCATACACGAATATCATATATTTATGCAAAAATATGTGAAATTTCAATATAAAAATACGTAAATAAAAATGTTTTTTTGAATGTGACGACACAACATTTTCTGGAATTACGTTTCCTATGAAATGTTTCTGATTTCGACAGATTTTAATTATTCATAACTTAAAAACCACTGAACCGATTTTGATGCAACTTATATACTGTGCCCTACGTTGGTTCAAATTTAAGCCTGCAAAAATGTTAGGTACTTATATTTTCAAAGAGATATACGTATTTATAGATGTTTATAGTCTTTACGTGTTTCTAGGGTATAAAAGATACCTACACACCTACCTACTTTCAGCTTAATTGATCTAGTTATTCGGCGTGAACAGGTAACAAACATGCATACACACGCATTCTCATACATCTACGAAAACATCCCTACACATCCCTGATATTGCATTTATTCACGTAATATTTAGTAATAGTGTGGCGCAATAAACTCGTCAGAGCTCTATCTCTTAAATTGAGTTGAAAACTCAATTTTAACATCCGTCTTGTTACAGCCACCACAACGCAGCACCGTTGTCGAAGGTTCTCCGCGACTCAATGAAAGCTGACCCTTTGAATCCAATCCTGTGGGAACCCCACCTCACCGCCATCGATCGAAGAGCTGGCATCATCCTCGACGGCATCAGAAAATGCGTCGATAAGTCGCTGAACCCAATACAAAACGAAATCAACGATTTTGTATGACAATATTGATATGTGATAAAGTGAGTAGAACCTTTACCAGGATTGGTTTCGTGGTGTCTTCGCTTCGGAAGTGAAATGACTCGCCTAGTCGAACTCTCTCATGTGACTTAAGACTTTAGTTTACTATGTTCGGTCTAAGATAGATCGCGTCCTATTATAATTATTATACAGGTTTTAAAATTAACGCAAGATTAAGTAACATTTTTTAAACAAAAAAAAGAAATCTATTCATTTTCCATGAACATAATCATAATTCGATTTTATTTATTATTGTAGCAACTTTTATCGAGATAGATATTCAAGAAATATATTATGAGGTTTTCTTGATTCTAGCTAATATTTTCATCGCGATATTTCTATTGAAATAAGTACTTTTTCCACCATAATGCTTGTGTTTAGCATTATGTCATTCCATATCAATTTTGCACTTTACTATTTAAAAATGTTACCTAAAGAAAAGTGAAAACTGATTCAAATAAAATCTTGCGTTAATCTTAGGACACGTTTAGTTAAGTTTTTGTTAAGCGAAGGTTTCGTCGAAAGGTTAGACCGTAGAAATAAGTATAGTGCCAAAGATTGTCCAAATGAATTTTCGAAATGTTGAACCATTCCACAGGATAATTATTACAGTTTGCCATTGAATGCCAAATACAAACATTATTGGTTGCTTATTCAAAAAATAATAAAATTTTACATTATTGAAGGTTTGTGTTATTGTGGAGTTATTGTTTTGTATATTTCGGATTGATATACACAAGTTAACAAGGTAGATACAAAAAGGAGTTTTTTAAGGGTGCATCTTTAGAATTTCAAATTCATTTGTACAAAATATCAGTCCACATTAAATTTTAACTGATTTTTATATTAATTACTTTTTGTTTGCTTTGGAAACTTTTTATTGATGCAGAATTCACAGGGACTTTAAGTTCTCGATTTTCAGAATAAATGCTACCAATATATCTTTAGATTATAAAATTCACGCACTTTTTCATCAAGATTAAGTTTGAAGATGACTTCTTTAAAGTATAATGGAAACTTTTTGTTACACCCTGTACGTTTTTTATATTATAGCTATCTCAATCGCGAGACTAACAGGCGGAAGTGCAATGTTAATGTACATAATAAGGAAATGCAGTTACTTTACTTTAAGTGTAGTTTATAAGTTTATCTGCTACTTTACTTTTGTTATTTAATCACGAACTATAATGATAAAGGCAGACACCGCTCCAAAGACAAAACTGACGTTGTTTAGGTGATGATAAAGAAAAGGTATTCCGGTCCGTATGAATTTAGTTTTCAAGCCAATAACATTTTATGTGGAATAAGTATAAGATGTATACTGTTGGTTTCTTTGTTATGTATGAATACTGTATTCATATAATAGTTTATGGGAACTTGTTATACATAATATTAATGGACCTTTACTGCTTTTGGCATTATTGTGGGAAAACTGTTTTTATGCCGCGTTCCTTTATGAGAAAAGTCTTTACGTAAAAATAGGTGATCGTAATTTTAATTTAACTTGGCCTCACTTTTGCTTTTGGTGGGCTTTCTGCCTCTTTTAATATAGTTTAATCTCGTTACCATAGCTGAAAGCTCAAGAAAGCACATATCATAAGTAAGCAGTTGAAGCTGCGTGTGATAATCGTTCTCAGACCACGTCTGATTTAATTTTGATAAGTTATCGTTTGAGGCTAATCGCAGCGGAACTATATCGTGTCGCATTTTCATCTATCTGCATCTGTAACTATTACCAATAAAATATAGGAGCTTATTTTGTAGGTAACCGTAGAGAATAGGCTAGAAAAATATGTTTTTTTTTCTGCGTCAATACTTGTCAAAATTTATTTAAATTAGCTTTATAATATGCCACATCAAATATACTGCATTGTGTTTGTATACGTGCGATACACGGACTTGCAATGGATACCTCATTATGCTATGCAAGCACCGTCCATAAATTTCTGTCGTCTGTATGTTCGTTTTTATGTCTGTATGTTTGTTGTCTGTTTATTCGATGATGTTGTTCAAATTTTTTTATTTTTTTTAAACTTATTGTGCATCTCCTATATTGTATTCGGTATTTAACTTTTTCCGATAATTTTTCTGAAAATTATATATTTTTGAAATTTTGCAATATGATATCTGTTCGGTTACCTACATCATTTAGCTTATTATTTTAAGCTTCATCATCTGATCTCATGTCAAATATTTCATTATAACAATCATTTTTAATAACAATTGTCCTAGACCATCTACTTATAAAATGTAAGTTAGATTTTTTTCCGCTTTTTCCATTTAGTTTAATATTTCAGATTTCTGAATTTTATAGTTATACGCTGTTTTTAAGTCCAGCCGTGCTTAGTGACTATTTATTAAATTTATAATTATTAATTAGACGTGGAGATAAAGAAAACTACTGGATTGAGCTTGTGGTATAAGGAAATGAGGCACCAGAGTAAGACCTCTCGCTTGTGAAATGAAGTGAAGTCGCCCACACACTAAAAAGTCATACTTGCATGTTTGTTTTCTATGCTTTTAAATAGTTTGTTAGCGTACATTTACCTATAATAAATTATACAAGCGAGTTGGCTTAAGCTACAGCCACATTTAAGTAGTATCGCATCGTATCTCGTAATCATATTAGTTTCATACATTTAAAATAACTAGAAACACATTATTACAGTGTTGTGACGATATGATCTGACGCGTCACAACTCACACACAAAGTAATAACGTGGCTTTACTATGGGTGCTTCATTTATATTTCAGCAAGCTCAGTCTACTAATTATCGTCCATGTAATTAGAGTTATTAAATTGATTACACCAACCGAGTAACGACGATACAGCGACTGATTTAACGATAGTGTTACATTTCTAGCACGATACCATTGTAAATATTTAGGATACAACTTCTTAGGCTGCCCCCACACTGGGCGATAGCACACACTCGATGAATTCGCCGCGACACCTCACCCTAGTCATTGTGACTCCCCAGCGGCTCACTAGCGACCGATTTATGTCTTTGAGTGGTCGCCGTGACATCCCGAGGTTGTCGTAGTGACTCTACGACGATTTTCGTCACGCGCTCGAGAGCTGCTGTAGCTCAATGTAGGTTGGGCCTTAGAAAGAATGCGACGACATTTTAAATTATATAGGCAAGTCAAAACCATCACTCCATGATACAAGAGCGCCCCTATAGTGTGCCACATATATTGTACAAAAATGACAGCATTGAAAATTTGCACTACTGTAATATCAATGTACATTATGGAATGGTAGAGATAGCGCTAAAGAAGAATCTGACAAACGCTAATTATATTAACTTGGCTAGTAAATGTCCCTACATTACTTTAGCTTTTATTTTTTACATAGTCTAATACCTACTCATATTATTGGTTACAAGCGCTATTTTAATTTTAATGAACTAATTAATTGCTCGTTTTGCAAAAACTTAACTTTTTGTACAATAATTATTGTACTAAAGCGTAGGGGTGCTGGACACGTCTACAAAATTAAAATGTCATTAACTATAAGTAACTAGGCAAATAAGAAATATAAAATAAATTTGATTTGAGCTGCAGCTATACTTCTACTTATTTCTATATTACCTTATGAAAATCATTATAAGGTAGTGTACGAATGAATGAGAAATTTTCTTTGGGATCTAGGTCTTAAGGCCTCAATTTGGTTATTTCCTGTGTTATACTCAATCTGTGTAATGATATAATATAATCTGTGTATATTTGTTGGATATTGTCGACTTGCCAAAGACGTACCTAAAATTGTATTAATGTATGGATATAAAATGTTGTATAGGAAAATTGTGATGCTAATAGATTTCGTGTCTCTGTTGACTGTTTACAAATAAATGTTAAAACGAATTGTAATGTTGATTTTTTATTGATGTTTACCCTACCTTTATGTTTACCTTTTGATTGATAGATAACATAATTATGTATTTCTTTTATTACAATTAATGCAATACATTATAATTAATGCAATATTTGCGATAATTCATATTATTATACTCGTACATACCTAACAAGAACCCCCTAACCTAACAAGAATACCCCTACTTAATAATAATAATCATTTTCCGGTTTTTTCCACTATGTTGACGGGTAAAAAATGTACACATCCTGAATTAAAAAAAATGAGTCAATGTTAGAACGAGTACTAACTAACTATAGTTATAGTAAGCAAAAACAAAATATTGCCACTAAACCATAAAAGCTTTTCAGATTCCTTGAAATAACATTGTAATAATAATATTATTATAACAATGATTTGTGATATAAAGTTTGCATATCAATCAAAATTGATATTCGATTTTATGTCACAGAGGAAAGCAAAAGTCGTAAGTTGGAAGCATAAACAATAAACATCAAGTACCAAAAGACATAGAAAGAATATTCCAAAACAAACCAAATTATATCGTGCAAAATAAGTATATTCGTAGGGTCAGTGGTCCCGTCGCCATAAAACTGAAGACACACAGATATGTCCCTCCCCTATAAAAAACTTGAATATGAATAGTCGGAATATTTGATATAACGTTTTATAGCTTTACGGATGTTTGTTGTTTATTAAAACTGATGGTATAAACTTTTAAGATGGCTTACACGTGTTCAGGTAAGGTGGAAACTATTTTTAAATAGCCAGCGCCCAGCGATTTTACCCGCTGTACTGTAGACTGTAGCCTACATATGTGTTATTCCAGAGTCTAAGCTATCTCTATACCAAATTTCAGCTCTTTCGGTCCACCCGTATAGGCGTTGAGAAATAACAAACATAATCATCATCTCAGCCGTAAGACGTCCACTGCTGAACATGGGCTTCCCCTTTGTACTTCCATATGTACCGGTTGGAAGCGACCTGCATCCAGCGTCTATCGGCGACCTTTATAAGGTCGTCTGTCCACCTTGTGGCTGGACGTCCTACGCTGCGCTTGCTACATCCATACACACTCACAAACTTTCGCCTTTATAATATTAGTATGATTTGCGCCAAACAGCTAAGCCAAATGTTCTTGATGTAAATAGTCCATTGTAACGATATTATGTAATTTAAAAGTTGTCAACATGTTGACCATATATACGTAAACTATTCTGTAGTATAATGTATGCTATAAGAGATGACGAATCGACGAAGTTTAAGGTCACACATTTTACCTGACTATCTTATTATTCAGAAAGAAATAGTAAGAATTATCACTCTCTTTACCATGGTATTATTTTATTTTATTTGGAAAAGAAACAGCTTCTGAACTTATATAGAAAATGGGAATACAATAAACACTTAGCCTAAATAGTTTTCACTGATAAAAATAAGTTTAACAAAATGTAATACAAAAATAAATAACTCTTAATTAATAGAAAATAGAACAAAACAATTTTTATCGTCATAATTAAAGGAATTAGGCATTACTTTGTTTTTAGTTTTTTTTTTTTCATCATAATATTATGATTAAAATTAAATATTAAGATATCCAATATAATATATTGGAGCGGAATTAACACTAAATATTAATAATTAAATATTAATTGTTTTTTTCGTCCCTAAGTTTGCCGATCTTTAAAATTAAGGCGCAACACCCAGCATCTACAACTTCTGTACTAAATATATCCAGATCTATTGCTCTGTTTGCTTTAACTATCCAGTAATTAATACCAATTGTAACTTTCATTTTGCAGTATTTCTAAAAGAAACAATACCTATGTTCTAATGAATGGTTTTAATTATAGCGCGTAAATCTTTATTTACTCTTTATAGAGAAAACATCTCATCTATATTTGCTCTTTATGTGCACCTTTATAGGTGCACATTTTCCTCTTGTTAGTATTATTTTTTTTATGTAAAGAATTAAGTAGACGAGCAAGATACTCTCCTGTTATTGAAAGATAACGCTGCAAATAATCAGTACAGTGCTACGCAGGATTTTTTACAAAGATGTATAATAATATGTCTTTTTGTGGAGTATTCAAACTGTCCACGACGACTTTGTAGATGTTGAATTAAACCATTTTAATATTACGTCTGCCAGCCAATAAAATGTTCATAAAGCTTAGAAAAACGACCTGCGATTTAAGGGTAGTGGAAATCTACTTGAACTCAGACAAAAAAAAAAACAGCCAGGTTTTTATACTTAGACTTCACTTTTATGAAATAGGGTGACTAACTTTTGTATACATGTGAACGAGACGTGTATGACGTTTGCCTGTTTTGATGCCTTCATATTGAGTTTTTTAACCCCCGACGCAAAAACGACGGGGTGTTATAAGTTTGACGTGTCTGTCTGTCTGTGTGTGTGTCTGTCTGTGGCATCGTAGCTCCCGAACGGATGAACGGATTTTGATTTAGTTTTTTTTGTTTGAAAGTAGAGTTAGTCGAGAGTGTTCTTAGCTACGTTTGATGGAAATCGGTCCAAGATGGCCGCCGCTACAAAATGGCGGATTACTTTTTTTCTCCACGACCCCATCAATATGGGTATCAAATAAAAGGGTTTAACGAGTAGAATACAACGCACTATAATAAATTTAAAATCCAAGATGGCCGCCATCACAAAATGGTGAATTACATATTGCGTTGGGGTTTTTTTTAATTTTTAATTTAATTCACTTGTTTACAGTTAAAGAACTTTTAGGTGTAGTTCGGTAATAGGGGTACTTATGTATATCTACAGTTAAATTAAATGCATCGAAATGCAATTTAAAGTGTTCCTTAGGTCGAATTTAGTTTATTCTAGTTTTCTAGGAGGAAACATTTTTGATCAAGATCAGTCATTATGAGTGCATTGTCAAGCAGGATTTCGAAACTATCAAATATCTACATACCTATAGGCTATTATAGGTCTCTAGATATCAAAGTAACATAGTGACTACAATGGCCCGACTTAATATTTATAATAATTCCTTTATTTCAGGCAATAGTACACTGCCACAGACGCAGCGCACCAGAGGCCCATATTATAATATATACCTTACCGACTAACATACATAAATTTTAATAAACTTTAAAACTAGGTGACACGGTAATATGGCTTGTTTGGCTGTTTTATCTGAGTATGGCTTGCCATTAGGCGAACGGTTCATATTTATCTCGTTCAGCTGTCAGTTGCTTGCATAAAAAACATGGGAACTCTCGATTTGTCAGAAATCGCGTACATTGTAGAATATCTAAATCTTCGTTGTCCCTCCTTTGCATGTTGACCGAGAATCAATGTATGTAAATATCTACATTGTTTCCGATTTATATGCAACGGCATAATAATATGTTTATCTTGGACTCTACGATTCCGATACTAGGAATATATGTTGAATTTATTATACATATTTGTATTCTTCTACGCTTTTCTTATCAGAATAAAAAATACTACATAGCTTATAGGTATATCACTATAATGGTAAAATGCGCATGTCTATATTTTTTACTGCTCAAGTTTACAGTAAAAATGTAATGGAATCTTTTTCTTCAGATGCTATACCAACTTGTACATCTGAAGAAAAAGGGTCTGACAATATCTAACATTTTTTATTTTTGTCTTCTCTTTTTTTTATTATTCTTATCCATGTTTTTGTTTCCCATAACATTCATTCTCTTTTTTTTTAATTTAATTTTAAGGTCAACATGTTTTCCAGTCGTAAATGCTGAGGCCTCCCCTAATTGAGAAAACACCTAGGTGTTTTGTACAATATTATTGTCACTAGAGTTTAAGGTGTTTTTTTGTCGGCGGCCCTTAATAAATAAATACAGTGACCAGAAATTTCAACCGTTGAAAGTAGCTTATGTGTTATTTTAGGGTGCAAGATACCTTCAATATCAAATTGTACCACAATCGGTTTAGCAATTTAGGCGTGAAAAGCATTTGTTTTCATTCATTAAAAAAAGCTTACCTGCTTTTGACCACAATCTCACCGGATCTAAAGCGATGATTCAGACTAAACCCTGGCCTCACTGAACATTTATAGTATACTGGCTGCGCTCGGTGGTTTTACCTGCTACCTATGTGTTATTCAAGGGTCTAAGCTATCTCTATACCAAATTTAAGCTCAATCGGTCCACCCGTTTAGGCGTGAAGAAGTATAACAAACACATTCACACACTCAGAAACTTTCGCATTTGTAGTGTGACTAGTAGGACAACACATAGCTCCATTTAAAGGATACAACGGTGGGCTGAAGTATTTCTAAAATCTTTTTAATAAGGACCTAAATATTGTTTATACCTATTACCTAACGGCAGTCCCAGCCTTTACCGGGATCTGCCTGCCGGCTGTAAAAACCCCATAAGAATGAAAGTTCATAAATTACGTTTAAAATTAAACTTTGAAATAGGAAAGTAATTTCAAACAGGTAGGTAAGAATAATGTACGGCGATGGTCATCCGTTACGAGCGACGCTATCGGGGTGGCCGATAACCATAAATTGTATTTCGACGGGACGGTAACTTTGTCTCCGCTCTTTTGCATGAGATTTGGTGGTGGGCTTACTTAGGTCTACATTCTACATTGTAATAATAATAGAATAGAAAACTCTACATTGTTACACCACAAATATACAGAGATTCTTAAACCAAAATACAACAATTACGCAGAAGGTTGCGGGTTCGATTCCCGCATGAGGCAAATATATGTGTGATTCACAGATATTTGTTTCTGGTCTGGGTGGTTTTCAAGGGAGCGTATTCGCACGCATAATTTTTTTTGTCATAATTTTGTTTCGCCGAAAATGTTTCGCATAACTTTTTTTAGCCTAATCATAATTGGGCATAATTATATCTAGACATACTTATGTCTTGCCATAACTGTCAGTTGCCCTAACGTTTTTTAGCATATATTTGTAAAGCATAAATTTATATGTCATAATATAAGCACGCATAATTTTGTTAGTCCTAATTTAATTTGTCCGAAAATGTTTCGCATAACTTTCTCGGGCATAATCATAATTTTACATAACTATATTAAGGCATACAACTAATATTGTAAGTTAATAAAATTATTTAGGAAAGTAGTTTATGGCACCCAGTAAGACTGACTGTCACAAAACCGACTCGGATAATTTAGGTTAGGTTAGGTTTGAACAATGTTCACAGTGCCACGGCAGCGGTCAACAAAGTGCCAAAAATGACCATCCACTTTCTAATTAAGAGAGAGGGTAGGGTATAGAGGAGATTAAAATGAAACAACCGCACAGTAGCTAGTGAAGTTACTGGGCTGAAGAATCTTAACATCTTATTACTCTTAAGTAAGAAGTTATCTCTTACCATCGGGAGAGCGTCTTGCCCGAATTCTTACTTCGTTCTATAAAAAAAAACCGCGAGAAGGCTAGGTTAGGTTTTAAGTTAGAACATTGAAATTAATAATTCGTTTCTTTTAGTATTAATACTATTTTGCCGATCACAATCCTGGTAATAGTATTATGACAAGATATCACTTTGCTAAAAAATTAGGGCTGGATATATCATTATACTGAAAATTATTAGGGCTGGATATTATTATGTCGAAAAATATTAGGGCTGAATATAATTATGCCAAAAAATTTTATGGTAAGATATTTTAGGCGTTAAAACAATATGCGTAACAATTTTATGCGTAAATATTATTATGCTTAAAAATATTATGGGAGAAAAATTTAGGCCAAAAAAGTTATGCCTAAAAACTTTAGGCGTTTTGATGTTTAGGCTGAAAAACGTTATGCCACATTAAATTAGGACTAAAAATTTTATGCGAGCCAATATGGACCCGGTTTTCAATATCTATTATAAGTATGTATTTACAAAAGAAAAGTATATAGTATTACATATATCCGTTATCCTAATAACCATAATACAAGCATTAAGTTGCTTTGTATGGGGTTAGGTGGGGCTGTGTGAATTGTCCTGAAATATTTATTTTTTTAAATTTTTTTAATTATTATTACATGGTAATTTTTTGTCACCTAAACTTACACTATGCTCTTCTTTATTAGAAATTTATATTTTCTTAGTAATAAAATGAAATGATAATGTTTTTAATTTATAAAAATAAATACTAATGTTTAAAATATGCTATTAAGCATATTTTCCATGTCAGCCTGGAAAACAGGCTTTCAATAGAGTCCAAACATGTTGTCAAATGTTAATATTAATTCTGTTCACATGTAATAACGGTGTATCTAATAATAATTTGGCATATCAGAGCCTGTAGATTTCCATACAAATGAACACTGTAACATTGCGTGTTGCTATCGGGGGCACATATCTTTAATAACCATAAATCCCAAATGGAGTGAGCCATTATTATTTATGGCCTAGAAAAAATTTGGATGTCATTTCAATTCCGTGCACTGGAACAGCAGAAATTATGCATGACTTCACCCGTAAATGTTCGACATTTTTACTTAGGCGAGGATTTTTAGTAAACATACAAATAATTTCGGTTTTTGGTTTTTAGTGCGTAAGACTTCGTTAGATTTCGGTGTTTGTTTTTTAATAAACATTTTTAATGTTAAAAATTAAAATAGCAAAGTCAATAAGGTTTTTTATGTGATGAAGTAGAAAACGAGCAAGATGCTCTCCTGCTCTAAGACTCTTTAGCCCAGTAATTTCACTAGCTACAGTGCCCTTCTACCGAACCACAGTAATGTTTGCACATCACTGCTCAGGCGGTATAACATGGGGTAAGGTAAGGCTTTTGCATAATAATAGTAATATTTTTAAGATATTACACGGGGCAGGGGTAAGTAATTTCGCATTGAGGAGGCCTATGCCCAGCAGTGGAACATCTACATACCACACATTATTAAAAATGTTGACATTATATTAATAAGCGATAAAACCAGTGCAACCATTTGTAGATTTTTTTAAATATTTTTATGCTGTAGACCTTCATATTTTACAAGAAAAATTAAATATGACACACACGTAATAATAACGTTCTTAAATTCATGTTTTCATGTTTTAATGAAATATGATACAGCTAAATAAAGTTCTTTAAAATTAGATATCGGAAACCCGCAATCTATAGGCAGAGCTATTCTATAACATTTCATGCGGCCTGTGTATGACAAAACAGGTTCAATACATGATATACGAGGTGACTTCAACACCGGCATGCCTCATTTGTAATAGCCGGGGCACAATGAGTGCACAATACCTCCATGGTCAATGTCCATGTAGTGGCATTGCCTATTGCTTTGGTATTGCTATAGCGACCGATAAATCTCTCGGAAACAATAGCAGCTGCTCGCCTCACGCTGCCGTTGGCGGTGTAAATCACTCGATCTATGGACAACGTTGATACACTGGCTGGTAAAAATTGCTCCTTGCAATTTTGTTCCTAAACGATTTTGAAGCTTACTCCCTACTCCCTTCCTGCACGGTTGTCTGGAAGAGATCACTTTTAGCGATAAGACCGCCGGTTGCAACATCTTTGTTTTGTTTGTTAATTACTGTTGTAATTTTTTTAATTTTCATGTGGTGTTACAATAAAGTAAGTATTAATAAATAAATAAATAAAGCTTGGCGATTAGTTTGATCACTTTTAACCCTTTTTTAATTTAATTCTATAAATTTATACAAAATGCGACAGAATGTTGACAACATGGCTCTTAAAATAATTTGCAGGAATCCATGATAATTATTGATTACATAGTAATCTTTAGTGTTAATTGTTGAATCGCTCTAATTTGTGAAAGTTGTTTTTGTCCAAGTTAGCTTAGGAGGTGACAAGGAATTTATTTATTTCAAATCCATTTTGTCGAAGATCATGGCTATTTGAACCATACAGCAGTTCTAAATAGGAAACGCGTGCTCTCGCAGTACCATTGGCCCAGATTTTTATTTCTCTTTGCTGTTTACTCCTAGATGTTATTCTCAAATTTTAATGTAAATAAAATTACTAGCTCTTTGCTTTTGGCATCCGAAACTCGATGTGGATAAACGCCGCGCGTCGATACTACGTCAGTTGCAGTATGTTTAGGAGTTGCTCTGAAAGTTTACGTCTGCTGTCCAACTGAGGTCGGCAGTGTTTACCTGCACGTGATCATGTTAATGCAAACTCTATATAATAGAAAAAAGTATTTATTGATATTTCACAACTGGCTGACCAACTGACGGTAATGGTTTAAAGATTTTCATTTGAAAAGCTGAACTGCTGCCACTTGCTGCCAGGGTCTAATGTAATATTTTCAATACGATTCGATACGAATTTTAATACATACTTTTTATATAAAAAGGGAATGCCTGAATAGGAGAGAGTATCTGAAACGATAAAAACCATACCCTTTGTCCTGTATTTAAACCAATTATTTATATTGTCTACTTTTAAACATGTTGTTTTGGTTTCTCGTGCAGACATTTTTTCTGGGGAAATAGTTCTTTGTTAGACTTCCTGACTTAATAATATACTCGTAGCTTAAATCTAATTGCAAACTTACTGGAATAGGAAAATACACTTTGTTTTACAATAATTAAATATTTCAGTCACATAACAACCATTAATTCCAATTCAGTAATTTCATTAGAAATCACAGTCCTTTATTCAAAGAACAACATCTTATAGTCGCTGTGAACAGAATAATTTGAAAATTAATTAAGAAGTCAGAACAATGTCCCTAACGCCGGTTTTAATTCAATGTTCAGAGTAATTTTACAGCTCATTATGTAAATGAATATTATTTAAAAATAGCTTCCATTATTTGGCTAACGGACCTCGACGATTGTGAGTTACGGCGTTGTATTAGACGACTCAGAGCTGGATTTGGAACAAAGTGCTGATAAACCAAACCTACCACTCTATCCCACTCTTAGTACTTAGTATATCTCTTTACTGTGACTTAGTGGTATATTAATAAATAGGCAGCGATGGTGATCAATCTAGTAAACTAGTAAAACTCATGAGCTTATCCAACATCTTTGGTGGTGTGGGGCAGAGGAAATAAACTATAGGAGAGTCAGAAAAGAGAACTTTTAAAATTCGTTCATACGTTTTCGAGTGATCAGTGAACACAGAGATAAAAATCAAAAATCAAAGGAGTTAAAAATCTATATAAATTTTAACTGTCAATCGTGCGATTGTGGCGCCCCGTCTAGGGGACAACTTTCGTAAAAAGCACTCTACGCTCTGACCCCTTGATGTTCAAGCTTGTACTACTGCTTATTATGCAGTATTCTGTGGATCTTGTTTTGAGTCCACCCCTGCCTTTATGGGTGTCGACAACTGTCGTCGGGTTTGACGATAATTTCCTTTAAACAGAGAACTCCTAGCGCCTTTCAATTATTAAAATATTCCTTCTAATAGCATTTGCCTTACAGAATTGTAGAGAGGTTTGCGTTTAATTAGACAATCTGATTTGTGTTGTCGAGAAGGATTTTATTGGGTTCTCTAAATAACCGGTCTAGTGTTTTTGTTTATACCTAACAAAATTATATTAAGTAGTATGAAGGATTTTTGTGTTAGATGTCATAAGGCTGATCCCACATATAACGTGCGCGACTCTCGCGAATGTAGGTCATAGTAAGACGTGGCGATTACGTCGCATCCACCACCCAGTGAATCACATCAAACCTTGGTAAATCGTGAAAGTGTTGATGATCATTAATGTTCGAGAGTAGCGAACATCCAATATGGGGTGGGATTAAATGATCAAGTTTTACATGACAAAATTTGAACCCAGATTCCAAGCAGGCGTATTTTCTCGGAACTACGCACCCTTTAAATATCGGAATCTGAGAAAACTACTTGATAAAAAAATTAAAGGCGTTTTTAATAAAAGAAAAGATCCATTTTCTTAATGAACTCCTACAATGGAAACAATAGGACAGCTATTAGTGTTTTGTTGATTAAGTGGCTACTTTGAACAATACGCATTTTTTATTTTGCTTATAGATTGTAGACACAGCTTATTCTTACACGAATTTCCCTTGTCACAGATGTTTTTATGGCGTGAAAAATTATTGAGCTTAGTGGTTTAACCTGAAAAATCACATACAATACTTAATTCCGTTTGTCACACCCACATCCATACTTTTCAACTGCAATGTGCATTACATCTGCAGAATGTCATCATCGCTGTGTTTGGTTTTGGCTCCAATGACTATCTGAGAAATGTTTTCATAGTATAAATAATTTTTTATTCACTTAGATACAGGTGTACACAAAATAATAAGATTCGGTCAAGTCAGATTTTTAAAAGAATTTAAGATCTGTTATTATTTATCTCTGCAATCGATTACACGAATTATTATTGTTGAAAGACGAATATACGAATTATTTTTATTAATTTTACATGCAGCAAGCACTTACCTCTATTGCTTTCAGAAATTACGCGATGGAATTTGTCTTTTTACTCGATAATATTATGATTTGATTGAAATTATGCAAGCTCCCGGGAGAAACTTGTGATCGGTTCGACCAAATGTGGGCAACCCTCGTGTTAGCTTTTCATTGGTAAATGGAGTTCTAGATGTTTACTTATTTCCACCTGAGTTTCCGATGCAATTTGCCAAATTGAATATCAATATGAGACTACTATGAGTTTCTGGTTCGTTTAATGTAGTGAATGTGAAATGCTACCGATATGTAAAGCTTGGTTCAGATGTTTTCCTAGCGTAGATTTTGTTTATTGCGACGCAGAGTGCGTCTCAAATGCCTATTACGGTCCACTTTGTCTACCTAGGTAGACCACGGGTAATAAAAATTACCACGATCTCGAGGCTCGGTCAGCTCTTATCATGTGAAAACACAATACCTTCCGTACCGTGTTCCGGCATGATGTTCAGTGAAGCCAGGAAGGGATTTGTCCCGCCTTCTAGGTTTAGTCTGCTATCATCAACGGCCACATGGTCGCTTAACATCAAGCGAGATCGTGGTCAAAGACTAACCTATAAAATTATGTAGGTATATAAAAAAATAAAACACTGACTATTAAATACCTCCGTCAAGTTATTAAAAAAGAAATATCTGCGTTTTGTCAATCATTTATTTCGTGATCCCGACAAACAGTGCAAACTATTTCTAATCTCCAAGCCCCTAAATTAGTGCTGGTACATTATGTGCATAATTAATGGCATTCCAGTAACGACGCTTTACGTTACCATTCGGACTTGTCGCTCACCACATGTGACTTGCTGAATATTTCAGACCCGCTACAAATAAGGACCAGTCAACAAATCAGGACTAATTTTGTACTTGTGGATACACCTAAGTAATTTATAAAAGATTCCTCTTTTAATAGTGCTCGTAATTTAATTGATTAATTAAAATCGATTGTTCCCTCTTTTTCTTTTCGCCAACAACAAACGCTTTCTCTGTCCGTATTTCTTAAAATACATAATTTCTATAATAAATACGAAAAAACAAATTAAAAACAAAGCTCCTAGTGCGTAGAAGCAGCCAATCAAAGTGCCCATTGTCACCGGTTTCACATCGCGATTCTCATTTCTGCGAGCGCGCCTGAATAAACTTCCACGATAAAAGTAGTTATAATGTATTTGATGTATAAACCCTGATTCAATCAGGCGCAGAAGGACTACATCAACTTCTTCAGCGGGAGGCCAGCCAGGACGCATGTAGAATGTCACTGGAACTTGAGTTACAGGATTTCTGCCTATCATTTGAACACGACGTGATGCATCAAAAGCTATAAGCCTGTCTGTCAAAATGAGATACCGTTTCCCGGCACCCATATCTTTTAAATATTGAGGAACGTCTAAAAATTCCAGAACTTCATAGTCCTTGAAATACGGAGTTCCTTTCACGAACTCTCTAAAGTTTTCTACTCCGCCGTAACCGTCGACTTCTTTGAGCGCGTTTGTAAAAGTCCCGAGAGGATATTCGAAAATTGTCTTTTGCATTCCATCAATTAGATCACTTTGGTAAGCAATACGAACCACCATACAAAACCATATCCACATCAAAAATAAGCCGTTTATGAGCCAGGATTTATTTTCTAACTTTAAAATTTGACCCATGAATATAACAAAAGATTGGAAAAGCACACTGTAATTTGAGTTGGATCTATGTATTCCAAAACGACGTACAATCATTACAGTCACGATAAATATGAGGAACGATGTCAGAAGAGCAGGGGTAATATGAGTCATGAAGGGTTGTAGAACTCGAAGCCACTCGCTAATTTCCCGACGTTTTGGTCCGAACCAGAATATACTTGCAGTTTCAAAAACGTGTGTAATCTGAACCATTGAATATCTCTGCGAAGTTATAATACCAGCCGGGCAAAACACATCCGCGGTTTCATTGACAAGTTCCCCTAGACATCCAGTTGCAGTTCCATTTACGACTACTCCCATGCTTCCATGTTTCATAGCTGAGACGAATCTTATATTAGCGTTAACGACATTAAACAACAAATTGAAAATATCTGCATCCATCCCGGAAATAGATACGACCGTATTATTATCGGCCTTATCAAATTTAATTTTATTGTAAGGAGACATCTCGAGAAGTGTAGATCGAACTTCGCAGCCGTAGAAATTTTGAAACTTATTCGGGAATAGATTCGTTGTATTCTCAGCCAAAGTTACTAGAGTAAAATTATTACATGTTCCTTCACTGTATGGGAAGTACGTTCTTAGTCTAAATGTACAATTATTCTCATTGGGGCTCACTATTAAAATGTTTGCAAAGTCGTGTTCCCAAGCACTCTTTACTAACTCTGTTAAATCTTTCTCTGGTGTAAATTTTGTAAGTACTAGAATAATTCGTACAGGTACCACAATATATTCTTTTAGAACTTCCATGAAATAGATTAATTCTTCTGGTCTGGAAGCTAAGAAGACTGTTTGTTGATAGCCTTTAGTTTTATGGATCATTTTGATGGTATCTGTAGTGGTATTGAGAAGCGATGTAAGTACCACTGCTCCTTGGTACCTCTTCACAAAAACTTCTATATCGTCTGGATTATTTTCGCTCCACACCACTGATGTGACGAAATGTTCTAGGAATATGTTATCTGCGAGGTCAGCGGCCTTTTCTATTATAGAAATATGACATGATGAAACGAGATTGAAAATAGAAAAGCACAGTAATTTCCTAAGGATCTTCATAATTAGACAATGTCACTAATACGAGTATGATTCAATGAAAGGTTGTAATGTCACTACATGACCCTCCGAAGAATCTATTGATTATATGTTGTTTATTTGAGACCCCATTTGATATTTGTTCTTTCTAGTGCTAGATAATGTGTGGCTTTCGGTGTTTATTTGGTAGCATTATGACTAGATTTGTTTACTTATTTCTATAAATTACTATTATATTGTGTTACTTGTCTTCACATATATACCTTGTATAGTCTTTTAATGGTTTTATGTAATTTAAGGTAGACTTTGTTATTATTACAGTTGTGCAGGTGCTTCTAATAAAATGAAATATTTATTTGTTATTTTTTATTTAGTTACAAGTTTCTTTTTTGTAAATACATAGCGTCTAAAATTAAATGTACAAAATTGACAATTACTATTGTATAAATACAAAAGTGGAGATAAATGTTACAAAATATATTTGGACTTTCCACTATTTCATTCATTTAACATTGAATGTTGTTCTAACTTAGTAATAAATTAAAATAAATTAACAACAATAAAATGTACGGCAGTACTTTGTGATATTAAGAACAAATTTGAAATGTGCTTTTAATGCTTACTTACTTACTATAATAATCAAAATTGATTGATGTGTGAATTATAAAATTAGAGACCATACAGATTCAGAATTCAGATGTTGCCGTGTTGCTTGTTTGAATTTCGTTTTTTACTGTGAGAGAGAAAAAAATAGTAGCGACTATCTTAGTGTCGCATAAAATTCGAAAAATTGAAAATGCTTTGGTGTTTTGTGTATCAGGTACCAGTTTTCTAGTGTAATTCTGTAAGCTTGCTTGCGTGATTCTTGCCCAAATTATCAATAATATCTTTCAATATATCATACGTTTTATAAATTTCACAAAAAGCACGCATCTGAACAAACACACTGACAAGCAAACATTTAATATTCACATCTTCCAATAATTTGTAAAAATCCTTTAGGTAATGATTATTTTGAAGGCAACGTTAAAAGCTATTGGAAAATCTGAGAGAATATTTAGTAAATATATTATAGTTCTTATAGTTTAGCCTCCTCTCTGTGTGAGGATGGCGTCAACGAGGAGAACTGCTCCGTTGATGATGGCCAGGGAAGCCTTGGCCAGATTTTTGTCTTTTATTTCGCTCTTGTATGAGTGCTGATATCTGAAAATACAAAGTAATATGCGGTTAATGTACAATTTAGATACAAAATTTAATTTAGTTTTATGTAGAAAGTGAGGATCATTTTGCATTGAATTCAATGTACGAGTATGTAGTTGAATTGGTTAACTTTTTTTTGTTGTCTCTTTAGATTAATTCGAGAAGAAAAGAGATCTAAGAGTGCTTCAAGCTCAGTCATGGCTGGAAGTGGTCCAGAACCGGAAAGAGTGGATGTGTCGTAGCCCAAGACTCGGTTTGGGTCGCTGCTTCGTAGTAATTTGATTCATTACGATAATATCTACTGTTAGGTAAGCTTAATTAGATTTTTTCTACCTTTTATCTAAAGCTAGAACCGTAGATGATAAAAGACATCATACGAGCTACTAGCACAAAAATAAAGCAAAAGATCACATACCTGTCAATGATAATGGCACCACTGGCGACGAAGAGACCAACTCCAACCAGGGAGTAGAAGATGTCAATACGCTTGTGAGAGGGAGTCTGCATCACGTATCCTGAAATTAGCATAATAGAGAATTGATCAGTATACTTGTATTACTAACTAGCTGACCCGCGCGCACTTCGTTGCGCGTGACAGTCTATTATTCAAGCGAAAATTTGGTGCTGCCTTTTCGACTATGATTGTAACTCAATCCCCGCGACTTTGTGAGCGTAAAATAAGTATAGGCCTGTTTAAACAATGGCTATAACATTTGCTCCCGCTGTGGGCAGTGAAGAATATCGGACTGGGTATTTCTACGCAGTTTTGTTTCGCTACCGTAAGAAAGTAGGTACCAATCCTGTCCTTTCCCAGCGGTCAAACTATCTCGGTTCAGCGGTTGTTTGATTGCCTTCACAAATTTTCACGCCACTTTGCAGGAATTAAAAGTATTTGCGTTCCTTTCCCGATAACTCTTGAACTTATCTCTACCGTAATGTATCTAAGCTAAATTATTATTGGTTACTAATTTCTCACACTATCCTTCCCTCGACTCAAATCAATCCCTTGGTTCCTGAATTCCCATTATAACTCTTACCATCCTTCCTCCCTTCTTTAATTCTGATTCTCCCTAAAAGTTAATTTCTGACATGAAAAACTATTCATTAACTGAACAAATTGTTTATCAAAAAATCAGCTCATTTTCGGTTCAGCGGTAACTGATTACCAAGCAAAAGTTATTTTGGAAATAATTCCCGTTCTCGGAAGAATTTTACATAATCCCTCCTTATCGGCTGCTTACGGTACCTAAATAATACGCTGTCAAAATTTCAGCTAAAACAAAGAAGCGGTTAACGATTTCTAACAAAAACTTGCACCCCCCCGAGATAAAAAGTATCCTATATCATTTTTTAGGACTCCATCTACCTCTGTACTAAATTTTAGGTCAATAGAGCCAGCGGTTCAAAATTTTCCATACAAACTTGGACCCCCCTTTACCCCCTTAAAGTAAATTTCTGTCATATAAAACCAAATAACATTTTTCAACACATCCCCACCAATCGTTTTACAAAATTTCAACTCAATCGGTTTTGTGGTAACGGATTTGCATACAAACGTTTTTTGGGAATTATTCCCGTTCCCGTGGGAATTTCGCTAACGTTACCTATAGAACACACTGTCCAAATTTTAGATAAAACTAAAGGAGCGTTAACGATTTCTAACACAAACCTGCACCCCCCCTTTCTCCCCTTCAAAGGTTGATTTCTTTCTTTTTCGACTTATTTTACCTCTGTACCGATTTTCTGCTCAATAGGGTCAGCGGTTCTAAATTTCGCATACAAATTTCGACCCACCTTTACTCCCCCTTTAAATTAAATTTCGGAAATAAAAACTATGCAATGTTCCTAAAAACGATTCAAACAGTGGTTTTACAAAATTCAAGCTTAATCGGTTCAGCGGTTACGGATTGGCATACAAACTTTTACTTTTAGCATGCAAAATGACTTTTTATCGGTCGCTTACGTTACCTAAAGAATACGCTGTCCAAATTCCAGCTAAAACAAAGAAACGGTTAACGATTTCTTACACAAACTTGCACCCCCCTTTCCCCCTCTTAAAGGTTGATTTCTGGGTTAAAAAGTGTCCCATATCATGTTTTAGAAATTAATCTACCTCTGCACCAAATTTTAGCTCTATAGGGTTAGCGGTTCTAAATTTCCCATACAAACTTTGACCCCCCTTTACCCCTCCTTAAATGTTAATTTCTGACAAAAAACTATTTAATGTTCCTCAACCTAACCTCAACAATCGTATTACAAAATTTCAGCTCAATCGGTTCAGCGGTTACGGATTTGCATACAAAGGTTTTTCGGGGATAATTCCCGTTCCCGGGGGAATTTTGCAAAAATCCCTTTTTATAAGTCGCCTACGTTACCTAAAGAACACGCTGTTCAAATTTCAGCGAAAACAAAGAAGCGGTTAACGATTTCTTACACAAACTTGCACCCCCTTTCTCCCCTCTTAAAGGTTGTTTTCTGGAATAAAAAGTATACCAATCATTTTTAGGACTCAATCTACCTCTGTACCAAATTTTAGCTCAATAGGATCAGCGGTTCTAAATTTCCCATACAAACTTTGACCCCCCCTTTACCCCCCTTAAAAGTAAATTTCTGACATAAAACTATTCAATGTTTCTAATCACAATCCCAAAAATCGTTTTACAAAATTTCAGCTCAATCGGTTACAGATTTGCATACAAAGGTTTTACGAGAATAATTCCCGTTCCCGGGGGAATTTTGCAAAAATCCCTTTTTATAAGTCGTCTAAGTTACCTAAAAAACACGCTGGTTTAAATATCAGCTTAAACAAAGAAGCGGTTACCGATTTCCCATTCAAACTTTGACCACCTTTATCCCGCCTTTGAGGTTAATTTTTGGGATAAAAAGTATACCATACAATTTTTTAGGACTCAATCTACCTATGTACCAAATTTCAGCTCAATAGGGTCAGCGGTTCTAAATTTTCCTTACAAACTTCGACCCCCCTTTACCCCCCCTTAAAAGTAAATTTCTGGCATAAAAACTATTCAATGTTCCTAAACACACTCCAGACAATCGTTTTACAAAGTTTCAGCTCAATCGGTTCAGCGGTTACGGATTTGCATACAAACGTTTTTCGGGAATAATTCCTGTTTCCGGGGAAATTTTGCAAAAATTCCTTTTTATAGGTCGCCTACGTTACCTAAAGAACACGCTGGTTTAAATTTCAGCTTAAACAAAGAAGCGGTTACCGATTTCCCATTCAAACTTTGACCACCTTTATCCCGCCTTAGAGGTTGATTATTGGGATAAAAAGTATACCATACAATTTTTTAGAACTCAATCTACCTCTGTACCAAATTTCAGCTCAATAGAGTCAGCAGATCTAAATTTTCCATACAAACTTCGACCCCCCTTTACCCCCCTTTAAAAGTAAATTTTTGACAAAAAAACTATTCGATGTTTCTAATCACAATCCCAACAATCGTTTTACAAAATTTCAGCTCAATCGGTTCAGCGGTTACAGATTTGCATACATTCGTTTTTCGGGAATAATTCCTGTTCCTGAGGGAATTTCAAAAAATCGCTTCTTATTGCACGATGAAATCTTCTTAAGAATACGCTGTCCAAATTTCAACTCAATCCGTCCAGCCGTTTGGGCTGTGCGTTGATAGAACAAAAGTGTACGAACGATTTTATATAATAGAAGATTTCCTAATAGTCCGGTCAATTTAGACCAAAAAATGAGAGTGAAGTTACATAAAGTCCCAACAAGCTGAATTTTTGTAAAGTTGTTCAAAACATAATTATAAACAATGTCTAGAAGTTCCCCATCATTCCCCTGTAAGGAAAAAAAATAATTCAAGGTCAAAGGTAAAAAAATGAGTTTTTCGCGATTTTCAGCAAAACGGTAAGTTTTATCATAAAAATATCTTAAACAAAATTGTAGATCATAAAATTGTCTACAAAAAAATATTTAATACTTTTTTTTCTACGAGCCACAGTTTTTGAGATATAACGATTCAAAAAGTTGTAATCTATTATATAAAATCGTTCGTACACTTTCGTGCTATCAACGCACAGCCCAAACGGCCGGACGGATTGAGCTGAAATTTGGACAGCGTATTCCTTGGAAGATTTCATCGTGCAATAAGAAGCGATTTTTTGAAATTCCCTCAGGAAAAGGAATTATTCCCGAAAAACGTTTGTATGCAAATCCGTAACCGTTTACCCGATTGAGCTGAAATTTTGTAAAACGATTGTTGGGATTGTGTTGAGGAACATTGAATAGTTTTTATGACACAATTTAACTTTAAAGAGGGGGTAAGGGGGGTCAAAGTTTGTATGGTAAATTTAGAACCGCTGGCCCTATTGAGCTGAAATTTGGTACAAAGGTAGACCAAGTCCTAAAAAATGATATGGGATACTTTTTATTCGGAAAATCAACCTCTAAGGCGGGATAAAGGAGGTCAATGTTTGAATACGAAATCAGTAACTAATGACCCCATTAAGCTACAATTTGGTTTAGACATAGTTCGAGCCTAATTTTTTGTAGACAATTTTATGATCTACAATTTTGTCTAAGATGTTTTTATGATAAAACTTACCGTTTTGCTGAAAATCGCGAAAAACTCATTGTTTTGACCTTTGACCTTGAATTAAATTTTTTTTCTTACAGGGGAATGATGGGGAACTTCTAGACATTGTTTATAATTATGTTTTGAACAACTTCACAGAAATTCAGCTTGTTGGGACTTTATGTAACTTCGAATGTCTAAATTGACTGGACTATAAGACATTAGTTCCGTGGCGTTACTTTGTATGAAAAATAATGAACTTTAAATTAATTTCTATTTATCTTCAGATGATTTTACATGTTTTAGAAATTAAAAATAAGCAGCAAAAAGATACTTATTACTGATATATTATACACGCGTCATGCGCACATTAGATTAGTTCCATTATTTTCCGCTGGCGCTGGAAATAAGTTACATTTACTAATTTAAATGAATTCTAATTTGTTTACTGATGATTTTACATTGTTTAGAAATTAAAAATAAGGTGCAAAATGATACCTATTACTATATTTACGTTCGTCGTGCATCATCAGACCTTGTTTACTATATAGCATCAAAGTACTCGTCAAGACGAATCAAATGAGCCCAAACTCGATGGGGTTTTGTCTTTTATTCACGGAGTTCCTATGGTCACCTTCCAGCTCCAATATCAGATCCTGGTTACTATATAGTATCAAAGTACTCGTCAAGACGAATCAAATGAGCCCAAACTCGATGAGGTTTTGTCTTTTGATTACGCGGTTCCTCTGACTTCCATTCTTGTTTATTAGCATTTTATATGCGAATCTTTAGATTGATATAACTCTTTTATTTATGAACCGATTTGACTAAAACCAACACTAAGTTTCAAGTAGAGAAAACTGCAACGTATTAGTGAAAATTTTATTCAAATCGGTGGTGTTGTTTAACCACACAAGTGACACAAACTATTTACAAATTTAGCCAAAATTAAACTAAAGGTCACGTTTCGTTTACAGCCACATCGATAGATGGCGTATTTTTAGTTTGTCGCACTTTTTGCTTTTTGATTTTTTTGAATTGAATTTACTTTATATTCTATTACTTTTATTTCGAATTTTTGATGTAAATTAGGGGCTATGTTTCCGATATAAATGATTATTATTTATTTTATTATTTTATTTTACGTTTCCCTAGGAAAAATTGACAAAATGTTTTACGAATTAGATCGCGCAAGCGACTTTTTCGCGTCGTTTTGTTCATATGCGTATTTTCACAGTTCATCTTAGTAAAGGATCACAATGAATGGGGAGAAATTTCCATTATTATTATATGTATGGATGTATGGATATGGATGGATATGGATTACTACACTAACGATGTCAGTAGGTACCTGAACCCAAATTGAGCTTAGGATTCCGAGAGTAAGAGCCATACAACAAAAGCTTTATCTTTTTTCAGTGCGAACCTGAATACAACTCTTACTGCATTCCCTGAACGGAACGCTTTTACTGAGGCATGGAGGTCGGTAATCTGATAAGCTAGTAAGTAATATTTTCATTTAACTTAGGAAAGTTATAAGAAATGTAAACATAATAATATTATACCTATACTAAAATTTTTGATACTTAATTTTGAGCTGTTTTTTTTTTCGGCAAGTCATCAGAATTATTATTAGGGAGTAGGTATCATTCCATTGCTAGGCATTCCTACTTTCTGTCTTTATCGGTTTATTATTAGTTAAGTAATTGATGGATTTCTTACCAGCGGCGGCTCCAGCGAAGATGATGAGGAACCCGACGAAGGTGCCGGTGACCAGCATGCCGATGTCAGCGTCAGCATTGTAGCTGTGGTAGTGGAGGGCCACGCATGAACAGGTTAGCGCCTGGAATAGATCAATTAGATTTGTATGCGACTTTGGCAAAAAGTATTGAGTAGATAGATAGATGTAGGTATGTATGTAGATGTAGATATAGAGCAAGTTGACTATAGGCAAAACTGAACCTTCCATCTGTGGTCGATGATCGAAATGACTAAAGTTACAAAATAATCAGAATGTCATATTTCTGGAATGTTTTTGTACTTATTTTGAAATTATAAACTTTAATAATCGTATAGAGGCAATAAACTGATTCTGAGTGAAAAACTATGAAAACTATTTTTGTTCCTTTGTCAATGATACCAACGGATATACGGACCTAACAGATAAACAAACACTACAAAAATAGCAGCCCTAACATTGGCGTGCCCTTTTATTACAGTTGACGTAACTGGTATCAAATATCATGACGTCACCAGCACAACCTGTTTCGGTGCCCGCAGGAAGTGTGACAAGCAAATGATGTCATCGTGTGAAGGCGAATGATCACGAGGTCACGAAATAAATAAGAGGTACGAAAGCTTCCACACGCACTAGAAGTATGAGCAAACTATGTATAGTCCAAACGCTCACACTTAGTAAACCATCTTATAGCGAGGGCTACTAGAGTCAGCAGCACTTCGACATACTGGTTTCTACCTCTATTTTCTTAAACCCTATCCTAATGTTCCTTACTCTTTAAAAAGTGGTTCATTAACGCTGTGATCTCACTAAGAGGAATAGAAATACGTAGAGTCTTAAAAAAGAACTAAATTATCGTAAATTGACTTACAAAAGAGCCTATTTGAATAAATGAATTTCAAGTTTGAGATACTTCTCCGGTTAAGCATGCGCACTGCGCAGTCCCTAGAAGGATCATACGTTTCGTAACTAGGACGTCGCATCACGCATCCTCGCTAGGTAATGTTTTCATACACTCGCTCGTCTCTGCGTTGGTGATACCGGTTCTGAATTCTATGGTGGCCGTTCTAATGTTAAGTAATCGGTGTACGAGGTCGCCCACTAATCTAAACCTTGCGATCCATCGAAATGGGTCAACTCATCTTGTTTACGGCCCCTATACTTTTCACGTGGAGGTTTTTAAGTTTTATTGCGATTTTGGAGGTCAAGGTTGACCACATTAATATTATGTTATCTACTTAAAACTACATTGCATCATTATTTTCGTACTACAACCTCCGAATTGTATTTTAATGCGGAAAATCCAGCGTTTTGGAAAACAAACGAATAGTTAAAATAATGGATCTAATGATGAATGTCATAACGGCTCGATGAGCGATGTGAGGACTCGAGGACATTAATGTCCCTAAATTTTGATTCTCTGAGCCATACATTTGTGTACCTACCTATATTGTGCCAAATTCGGTTTTATTTTTGCTTTGATGTTTTAAGATGCTTATCTTTTAATTAATTATACCACTACCATTACTTATTGTGGTTATGCTGTATGTATTAGACATTATTTCTTTAAAAAAAATTATAACTACCAAAGTCTCACCGCTGCTTTTTTAAAGTGCACCAAGCCCCAAGGACGTCTTTGTCTGGCTGAAATTACTAGCTGGAAATATATTGGCACTGTGTAGGTCTGCAATTTCAATTGACACACAATGCACGTATCCTGCTCATATACGAATAGCAATTGCTCTCCTGAGACATAATTTAACAATCAATATCCTTCAATAATGACGTTGTTGATTTGAATAAATATTTTAATTAGCATGTTTCCAGTCACATAATAACAGATCTTAAAGTAGAAACTTGTGTTTTTCAGACGTATTAGTAATGAATTCAAATTTGCCTGTATCCTATTATCTCACTCTATTCTTTAAGTCAACCTCTCCATGCAAAGTCGTTTGTTTGCCTGGAAAGCATCGCTTGAAGCAATCTGACCGATCATATCAAACACGCATAGTTTTGTATTTAAAATAAATAGGATTTGAGTAATATAAAACATCATTGTATTTGAAAAATAAAAAAAAATTCCACAACGAAGTTATAGGGGGTCGAAAATGGTCTGAACTGCTTCCAGAAAAGGATGGTACGGCCGTGCCGCTTTTTTTGTTGAAAAATAAAAATATTTTAAAATAAGGTGCGTGGTACACTGACTCACACGTACATTAAAGCTGAGGTCACAGAGACCTCACCTTGATCTATACTGCATATTATTAATTCGCTATAGGTCCTGATAGAATTTAAATTAAGTTCCCGTGAGTACACAAGTTTACCACGCCTCAAATTACACGTTTGCGATAGTACATATTAGTATTAGTACATATTAGTATTAGTAGATAGTTCATATTTATTGCCTACACGAGTAACTACTCGTGTAGGCAATAAATATGACTGATTCTTTATAAATTGAGGTCAAAAGAAACACGTTTTACAAAATAATATTAATAAAAAAAAACAATTTTGTTACCGAAATCACGAACAATCGATTTTGTTGCGGTTAGAGCTCAAGGATAATACTCGTATATTCTATAGATATTTGTCATTGATTTTTTTATTAAATCTGTAAAAAAAAATATTTATGGTGTCACATCCGTAAGTTGTGGTATCAAGGGAGAAGAGAGAAAAAAAGTAGTCTATAATATGTATTCTTCCCTGAGATTGTTTTTTTTTATCTATGATTCTTCCAGATTTTTCATCAACATGCAGAGTTTCACAGTATCAGTGGATTTTCGTGAAAGGGCATTAAACATACTTATATTATACAAACTTTCATTTTTATAATATTAGTAAAACTAGAAGGTAGGTTTAATGACTTGTATTTTAAACAGGTATTTTAACTTTAAACGTTTATCTACTTACCACTAATCACTTGTGTCAAATTAACATACATGATAATATAATAGGTATACGATTACGTAAGAATGCGATAATAGGACTGCCAAAAGCGCTAGGTAACAAGTGAATTAAATTAAAAATTTAAAAAACCCCCAACGCAATATGTAATTCACCATTTTTTGGTGGCGGCCATCTTGGATTTTAAATTTATTATAGTGCGTTGTATTTTACTAGTCAAGCCCTTTCATTTGATACCCATATAGCGGGGGTCGTGGAAAAAAAAGTAGTCCGCCATTTTGTAGCGGCGGCCATCTTGGACCGATTTCCACCAAACATAGCTTAGAACACTCTCGACTAACTCTACTTTCAAACAAAAAAAACTAAATCAATATCCGTTCATCCGTTCGGGAACTACGATGGCACAGACAGACAGACAGACAGACTCGTCAAACTTATAACACCCCGTCGTTTTTGCGTCGGGGATTAAAAAGTAGCTTATGTGTGTGTTATGTGTAGCTTGTGTGTTATTCTATATGGATCTAAACTACCTTACATAATTTCATCCCGATAGAAAATGGCGTTATCCGTGAAAGGGTAACAAATAAGGTACATAAATAGTTGTAATTAATAAAGTAAGTAATAAATAAATATGTCCTAAGATAACAAATAATAGGCATATAGCTATATTTTCCAGTACGATAGAACTGTATTTTTGAACTCGGCGGTTTTCACATTATAATTTATGCTTTATTGTTTTTTTATCAGCCGATCCTAGAGTTTCTTAACAGAAAATTTTATAATCTTTTATATTTAATTACTCGTGATTATAAATTCTTAAAACTATTTTAAATGCATTTTACGAGTATATTATTGGCAGTTTATCAGTATTTCAGTTGATAACCTCACACAATGTGGCTATCAGCTTTCCTCCGGCCGTGACTGTGCCAGCCTTCATCGTGCGTGTGGGCGCGGCTTTGGATTTTATGCTTTGTTTACGCTTTTTACGATACAAATGGTGTGCAAACGTGAGCGTTTTCTAGGAAACTACCTCTAAAAACGAGGTATAGTTTGGCAGTTTCATAATTTCATATAAATATTTTGTTTTATGTTACCGACACACAAGCAAACTTACTTCAATCAGTGGTCCTCTCTGTATTTTGAAACGTGCATTGATTGTAATGTTTGTTATTTATTTGAATTTAAAAATATACCTATCTACTTATATCAACTTACCTCAGAGAAATACTAAATACACCCTTTGACAGATAACAATTTCCCAAATCGAACTATTAAAATGATTGTTCTTTGATATGATCGGTTTTTACACCTGGTATTTAAAGTGACCTCATCAATCGATTCAATCAATCAATTATGAGGTAATCACATACCAAAGGGCCGACTCTTACCTCGGCCAACGTATAAGTTTGGTCATCTAGAGAGATAATGTAGCCTATATAGGTAATGGGTACTTAACCCTTCCTTCAGGACACGATCTCAACGATTTTTATTTTTTAAATGTATTAGTTGTAGTTGACATCATGAGTGGCCACGGATAACAGGTCATCCCACCAGTGTTTTAGTATATTTACAAGCAAAACGGAGGAAGCTCTCGTGACTCAACAATCGTATCACGCAAACGTTAAGAATAGCCACAATTGGTTGATGTCAGCGTATTTACGACCGAGGTATTATGTACTTAGTTTTGTTTAATAAAAGCTTTAGCTGTCGGGAAGTTTTTCATTTTATATATAGCACGACAATTATATTTCTAGGTCATCGCCTATAGATGTTAAGTAACCTATAAGTACCTTTCACCGGGGGTAGACTTCCTTTGAAGGAGGTCGACTAGGTGGGTACCCCAACAGTGCCAGTTATTTTACCGCCTGAGCAGTGATGTGCAAACTTTGCTTTGCTTCGGTAGGAGGGCACTGTAGCTATTGAAATTATTGGGCTGAAGAATCTTAACATCTTATGACTCTCAAGCGCAGTGCACCCAAAATTTTACCTTTGCAAAAACTTGGTAGCACTGTACTAATTATGGGCAGCGTTATCTTTTACCATCAGGAGAGCGTCTTGCTCGTTTTCTTACTTCGTTGTATTAAAAAAAAAGTGCATTGTCGCGACACCTCAGCGGCTTTCCGACGATTTTTGTCGCTCTACCGAGAGTCCTTGTGATCCAATGTGAGGTGGACGTTAAGTATGCACACAGCAACAGTGACTATCGTGGATATCGCTACAAAACGACTCCTAGGTAACTCTGTCACCGTCACCGGGTAAGTGGTGGGTAAACACTAAAACAAATACATAACCCCAAACGTCAATGTAAGTGAATAAAAAAAATAAACCGATAATAAGCTCGCTTTAAATAAGTGAGAGCGAGATGCATGTAGTCATTCAAAACTTGAACAAAGAAAATGTAGAGCTCCTTAAAAAATAATATTCTAAATCGGCTAACATTGGTGAACATATTTTAAAAAAATCTAGAAATGTGATTAATATATAATTCATAGTATACTCGTACAAGTCATATTTTAGCGAATCTATGACTAGTAAATAAATGATTGTCAATATGTAGTGATGATGTTATTGTTATTAATAGTTCTATGTATTTCATTATTGACGTGACTAATAGTTACGTCCTGAGTGAGTAATTAAACTTTAATAGTATTCATTTATTCATGCTTGATAAGAAGGCATTTGCATCCTTTAAACATTTCACAATAACGTTTCTTTAGCTTTCTCTGTTGGAGAATGGTGTTATCAATATTGGAATTAACGCAATAAATTACAATTACTATCTTAGTAAAGTACGCCACGGGCCATTTATAATTTGCAGGGAGTTTCAATAGAGACACCAAGTAAACCAATTAAAATTTGTTTGACAGACAGATGATATAGAAAAAATTGTTACATTTTTTAACTAAACGTGGTAAATTTGGAACTTATTCATATTATGTAAAGAGAATTTACTTGAAAATCCCACTTGTTCATAGAAAATTTATAGAATTTAATTTTTACATATTATTGCAACGTATATTTAAACTTAGTGTTAAATATTGTTCATGATTATCTTCTTCTAAATATATAAAAGGAAAGAGTGATTGACTGACTGATCTATCAACGCACTGCCCAAACCGCTGAATGGAATTCGCTTGAAATTTGGAATGTAGATAGGTTCTATGATCTAGACCGCCGCTAAAAAAGGATTTTACCACGCGGGCAAAGCCGCGAGCACAAGCTAGTAATTTATAAGTGTTTAGTGTTGTATTTCTATAAAGGTCATCTAACATGGACAACGAATACTAAGTATTTTTTTATTATAAAGATGTTTACAACGTAATAAACCAGTGGCCTTTAATACACATTTTAGAGTATAAATATTATTTTAATTTCCTATTAACATTCCTTAGTAAATATTTTCTTTAGTTTATTTGTAAGGGGCTCGATCTATTTAATATTCCGTAAACATAAACCCGTTTAGGGAGCATCTTTCAAACTTGTTTCGAACAATGTGGTTCACCTTGGGACTTTTACTTTTATTTAAAAATAACTTTTTTTGTGACGCACTTATATTGTTTAGTTTTATCATATAATTTTATCAACAAGTAACAATATTTACTTATAAATGAGTTGGTACAAGCTTAAGCTCGTGACTTCGCTCCCGTAGAAAAATCCTGTCTAAGCGGAAGCCTGTTTTTGACACCGGCGCTCGAGTATGGGATAGATTGAAAACCAGCGCTGCGGAGTGGTTTCTCCCTGTGCCGAGTGCCGCACAAAGCTGAGTCTATCCCATTTGACAATAGAATTGTTCAAATTGTGTTTTTTTTTTCATGTGTATTTATTTTTGCTGTTTTACTGTCAATAAATAGCTTTTTATTTTTAGAATAGATATCTCAGTAGCAAATTCGATAAATGATCTAATAAAAGTTACCGCAATCCGTTCAGCGATTGAAGCTGTAGGTTTTTCCTTAAAAGTACCTAAGTTTCATTTTTTCATAAAATTGTTCACTTATTTATTTCCATATAGACAGGCACGGTTATATAATATGAAGGTAAATTCTACTAAATAACAAACTAATGATATAGCGATAAACAACACTTAAGACTTGTGTTATCTCTATTTGTATTAGAACGCACTCCATAGTCCGAAAGATTTAATTAATAAGTTAAAGACATTGAACTTTATTATTATTATATTAGCCATTTATGTCCCACTGCTGGGCAAAGGCCTCCCTTCCGTCACGCATTGAACTTAGATAAAAATAATAAAAGCTACCCAAGAGTGAGTCGGACTCGTAGACGTAGGGTTCTGTACAATATGTTGGCATTATTATTTTAAAATTTGTTTCATTAAAACAAAATAACTACCTACCTCAAAGGGCATTATTAAAGGGGATCAGTTTGTCCAAACGTCAGTTCGCATAACATGTTTCTAAAATAGTTAACATTATATTTTATTTACTTAATTATGTGTAATAACGTTTATACTAATTCATACGAAAATACTGTTTGACTTTGTTAAGTTAATCTAAATATAAAAAAGGAAAAAGTGACTGATTGATCTATCAACGCATCGCTCAAACCATTGAACGGATTCTCTTGAAATTAGGAATATACGAGTAGATAGATTTTATTATGTAGACTTCCACTAAGAAAAGATATTGCACGCGGGCAAACCCGCGAGCACAAGCCAGTTAAATAATATAGCATTAAAAAGAAAGTATTTCCGTACTTAACCACAGATATTAAGACATAGAAAATAATAATGTCAAGTGGATTCTTGTGGTGACTCACCCGAATAATATTCATAATAGGGTTCCGTTGCGGTACGGGACCCTAAAAGGGCAATGAATGGTCTATCACAGAATAAGCAGGAGTACCATGCCCTTATAAACAAATGAAAGTGAACAAGTCAACGGCCGCATTTCACAGCACGCCATGCAAGTTTATTTAACTCTCTATTTTTGAACCGTGTGCTGAATTTAACATGAATTATGAGCGAGAAAATAATGCAAGAAACGGTTAAACGGTTAATTCTTCTATATGTTTTTTTATACATTCCTTGATTGGTATTCTTGTGCCATTAGTGGTAAAATGCAGGCGGTTCGCCTACATTTCTAGTGTTTACTGCCATATACCTCTATATAGATACCAGTATTTCCGTGTGGCATTGCTAATACTAAAAAGTAGGTATACTGGAATGATCGTTCCTAGCGTTTGGATAGGGGGACAGCCCCTTTAGCCAAGCGTGCTCGAATTAATCATCAGCAATTAAAAAAAAAAAAACAAATAGTAACAACTGGTATCCCATTATTACATTACAAAACAACACAAAATGACAACATAAAACGACAAGCACTTCTGCTGTAGGTAATTATTTTTTAATTGCAGTTAATGAATTCATCTGAGCTCATCAGCATTATAACTTAGCGTGAACATTGAACATAGTAAACAATGCATGACTCAACAGGTGGTAAGATCGGCTGGTAAACAAATGTACAATATTCACTTTGCCTTGTGGTTTACAATGCTGTAAAGTATCATACATTTTATTCCGGGGCTTAAAACACCTATGTACCAAATTACAACCCAATAGGATGAGTTTTGCCGTGAAAATATAACAAAACTAGCTGCTCTAGCTACTAGGAGCCTATGTGTTATTCCAGGGTTTCAGCTTTCTATATGGTACCAAATTTCAGCTCCGTCGGTCCACCTGTTTAGACGTGAAGTAGTAACAAACATTCAAACGCACACACTCACATACTCGCACACTCACAAACTTTCGCATGTATAATACTAGTTGCGCCCAGCGGTTTTACCCGCTGTACTATACCTTATGTGTTATTCCAATACTAAGCTATCTCTATGCCAAATTTCAGCTCAATTGGTTCACCCGTTTAGGCGTGAAAGAGTAACAAACATACATTCAGACATCCATTCTTACAAACTTTCACGTTTATAATATTAGTAAGATTAGTGTGATTCCGTTCCTCTGCTACCCTGTGTTACCTACAGGGTTGCCGGGGGCCGGGGGGGGTGGGGCGGCAGGTAGGGGGTATTCTGTGACCGCTTGCTACCTTATCCATTAACCATAAATTATATATTTTTAATTTTCTGCAGCTATGTTATAATTTGTCTCACTCGTTACTTTTTATATGCTATTGTATAGTATTGTAATTGTAATGTCCAATAAAAAGATTTTTACCTTTCTTATAATTCCAAGGTCTAAGCTACCTATATTCGCATTCGTGTCCAACAGGTAAACATAATTATGACTTTTATATTTGTCGTGCACCGGCAAAACATAAACATCTACGCACTACGCGTACATAATAATATTTCTGTAAACAAATTATGTCTGATTAAACTTACCAGCTCCAAGAACTTGATGATGGACAATCTGCTGATAGCCATTGTGAATCCAGGTATATTTCGAGTGGAGAAAAATAAGGGATTGTTTTCACAGACACGAGCGCGCGCGGTCGGTTTGTCACTGAGACTGCGCACTGCGCAATCCGTCCACAACTCACAACCCGCCTTCAATGGCTCCTCTATGAGATCATCGCGACTGTGACCATTACGTTATTAACGTGGGATACTTGGAATCACACCATTACGAATGTATTTTTTTCTGAAAATGAGCCATTACGAATATGAAGTCACTTTTTTATGACAAAGAGCAAAACTGCATGTAAGCATCTTGTTTTCCCGTATCAGACATCGTGACGCCCCAGGTTTTGAAAAAGGTGATGAATGTCTGGAGAGTCGCTACGACGACGTCACTTTCTCGTGGCGATATCGTCAAGTCCAGAGGGGTATAACTAAATAGGTACTGTGTGGTGTAGACATTATTATTAAGATGCTCTAGCCACTAGCCTAAACTACCTACGCCGATCATTTTTTAAAAGTTCTCAGATTTAACTTCTCTAAATTAATTTAATAGGATTTAGATAGGTACATAGTCACTTAGGTATTCAAAAATGAATTTTCCAATAAATTACATTATAAGAATGTGCATTATTTACAAAACAATGCTATTGTTTGACGAAAATAATCTAGAATATCTTTTTTTCTTCCCAGTGTTAATAATCAAATTATTACAAATCGTTACACGTGAGTGTGTTTCTATTTTCTATTATGTGATGGAAGTCAAGTCTTAACCTAAATAAAATCGCCCAATTTTAAATTGCACCTGTCTAAAATAATATCACTAACGTGTAAGATAAGGTAAGTGAGAACTTTGAATTTAAACCCCCTCTATAAAAGTAGTAAAATCAAATTTATTAGAAAAACCTCCCTGGCAATTGATAAAATTATGGTCCCTCTACTCGCACCAGACACAATTAAACATTTCAATCTTTATCTTCAAGAAGACTCCTAAGAAAAAGTAACAGTTGGGGTCCCTAAGAAAGCACTCAAATCTGAGCTTACACCGACGACCGTCGTCCCACAGAATACTAAATAGTACACCGTTGTGATGACATCATCGTTTTATAATGGATCAATATGACGCCACAACATTGCAAACAATCACAAATCTACGCCTTAGAGGTCACTAATGTCTCTAATGAATACTAATTCATAATAATTGAATAGATAACATGATTAAATTACGCATCTTAATAATAGTATTATGTTTTTGAGTGTTACAGTATATTTTTTATGTTTTAAATTTAGTGCCAGCACAGTGCCAGTTATTCTACCACCTGAGCAGTGATGAGCTAACATTGCTGTGTTTCGGTAGGGGGGCACTGTAGCTAGTTAAATTACAGTTACTTGCGTTGGCCCCCTGTGCACTCAGAATGTTAAATCATTTTAAAATCCTGGGTAGCACTGTACACTGTACCTACTAATAATTATGGGCAACGTTATCTCTTACCATCAGGAAAGCGTCCAACTCGTCTTCCTACTTCTTCGTTTAAAAATAAGTTGCATAGTGGCCTTCAACAGAAAGGCGGCGCACCGAGGGCGGTTCTCTCTAAACTGGAAAGATGTTCTGGACTCCCACTCCTCAGGTGAGCTGAGGTAGCTCCGGAGAAGGACACCTGAAAGAATTTGGATGAAGTCTTTGCCCAGTACAGCTTAGACAAAAAAATTGCCGATATAATAAATTTACCAGACAGGGAGTTCCACATAACCAGTCAGTCTTTTCGTGGTAAGACAGTCGCAGTCAAGCTGGAATAACTTGACGAATGGTCCGCTGAAGAAGAAACTATGGGTATGCAGTAATGTCGTAATTAACCATCCCTCTACCCCCGACGGGAGGGTAGTGGAACGCATATTTTCTCAGCTTAAACATAATAAAACATTCGAACTATCACATTTATATTAATAAAAGTATTTAAAAAAATATTAGTACAAGGTAAGATTAAAGATTTATTAGATTATTCGGATATATGTAGTAGTGATAGTACGTTTCAATGAACCGCGATATGAATAAAATATCTATTCCGATAAAATTACACATTTTTATCTTATCTCAGTACCTAATACACATTTACTAAAATACTAAATGAAAAAAAGTCGAGTATTCGAATCGAGTTTTGTATCTAAATATATAAAAGGAAAGAGTTTTGGTGAGTCTCATTCTCATTAGCTGACTGATCTATCAACGCACTGCCTAAACCGCTGAACAGATTGGGTCGGAATTTGAAACACGGATTGGTTAAATTACGTAAACCTCGGCAAAAATGATTTCAGAACGCGGACTAAGGGCTTGTTCACGTGAACGCGCGGGCGCGGGCGCGGCAGACTTTGCTTGCACCGCGCGTGCGTTTGTACGTGAACACTTTCATAGCACGTCGTATGTTTGATATTTCGCGCCCGCGCCCGCGCGTTTACGTGGGCCAACGCTAAGCCACGCGCATAAGATAGTTAAAATAGTACGTATGTTTCATATTTCAGGTCCGCTCGGCTTAATTGGCGTCTCCAATTAAGGCGAGCTTTGGAGTTAAAGGAAGGAAAGGGCTGGTAGTAAAAGGAAATTGTTAAAATATTAGTTAATTAACTTACGAGTAACTTTTCCTTAAATTTTAATTAATCATAAGGTATATATTTTTACAATAGTCAAATAACATTGAGTACAGTCAAATACATACATATATAGTAAATTATTAATCTGACTGACTTTATCTACAAAAATAATGAATTACTGCTAATTAAAAAGCTCTTTTAACCTTTGTTTAACGAGCATGATAATGTCGCAAACATACCTACATAATATTATAATAGGCACAACAGGGTTATAATGAGATCACTATTTTTATAAAAAGAAAATGATCAGTATTTTTCTACTATATTACGCATGTATTACATAAACATATATTTATTTACCAAAAACAGTTTTACAATTCATCTCTATTTACTATTGGACCCCACACTAGGCCATAGCCTGTCTCGTGGGTTCCTCGAGGGTTCAGAATTATGCATTGTACAATAATATAAATCAACAGAAAAGTTCGACGACAGTTTTGGAAATATACTAGGTATAACTATAAAAATAAATATAATATGAATAGTTACAGAGTTATAGGGCAAACAGTTATGTAATCAACCTAAGCTCAACTAATGTGTATAATAATTTATTATTAGATACTGTTCTCTGTTTATAACAAATATACTTTGACTGGCAAATTATTATACATATAAAAACCTTCCTCTTGAATCACACTATCTATAAATAAAAACTGCATCAAAATCTGTTGCGTAGTTTTAAAGATATAATAAGGACAATCAGACACCGAAAGTAACTTTATTTTGTACTATGTAGTGAGTAGTGACTAGCTTATACATATCTGGGGGCACGGCAGTGCCCCCGCCAAGTCGAGCAAAAAAAGCGGCACGGCCGTACCATCCTTTTCTGGAAGCAGTTCAGACCATTTTCGACCCCCTATAACTTCGTTGTGGAAAAAACTAGAAGCTTCAATTTTTAACAATCGAGTATGCATTGTATAAACACGATTTATTCCAAATTTCATTCAATTTGAACTAGTCGTTTAAAAATTATAACTAGTCAAAGTTTTGTAATTTTGTCACTCACTCACTCACTCACTCACTCACTCACTGACCGATCATCAAAAGTCTAAGGCACTTCTAGCAGACATAGAAGGTTCAAACTTGGTAGATACTTAGAGTTTATTGTATAAACCATAGGAAAACTAAAAAAAACATGCAATTTCGGTCTAGTTTTCGAGATACATAAACTGCATAAATTACTTTGTAATCCCGTATAAATGTATAGGATTACAAAGTTACATTTGCAGTCAACGGTAAAAATTGCATAAAATCCCAATAATAATGCCATAATATATATGCCGTAATAATGTATAAAGCCAGGGAGGGATTATCCCGCCTTCTAGGTTTAGTCTGCTCCCATCTACGGCCGTCGTCACTTAAGATCAGGCGATATCGTGGGCAAAGGCTAACCTATAACGAATAAAAAAAAAACAAAAAGTAGTGAGATGCCACCAAAAACATAACTTGTAAAAAATACCAAGTCTCGCAACTGCAGTTCTTCTACCGTAAAAAGTTGTGAGATCCATGTACTACCAAGTCGGTTAAATCTTTTGTGTTTTAAATTAATCGATTGACTTGGCAATCGCATTATTATGTCGGTATATTACTTTAAAGATACATTGTTGTGTTTCATGCGATGGCCAAGTCGATCTATTAATTTAAAACACAAAAGATTTTACCGACTTGGTAGTACATGGATCTCACAACTTTTTACGGTAGAAGAACTGCAGTTGCGAGACTTGGTATTTTTTACAAGTTATGTTTTTGGTGGTATGCTTTACTCGCGTTTCAAAATATTTTTTAAGTAGTGCGGTGGTCATAAAATCTGAATTATAACACAAGGGAACAAAATCCAACTTTTTTTTTGTTGCATGGGATTTTATGGTTGTTGTTTACTAATTCGAGGTCGCTGATTTCAAATCCACGCGTAGTTTTTTTCTAACAGCTCTAGTTTTTGAGATATAGCTATGTGCCTTATTTTGTTACCAGTAACACTTTACTTTCGTTAAACCGAGCTGTTTTTAATTTAACTTAATTTTTTTATTTTGTTTACGTCGCAAAATGGTTGTAGAAACGATGCCAATTATTCTCGTGACATATGTGGTCAATATACGTCAAAAATATGTAAATTAAGTACGTCAGAGTTCAAAAATCGGGTGTATTTGGGAGACTTTTCTTTGGGCACTCGTGACAAGTGCTAAAAGCCTAAAATGAAATGTAAAACATACGTCGACTCATTAAATTTAAGGGCAATTAAGAGAACACCCCATTTAAGGATCAAACATTAATATGATCTGGCGGGAATCATCAAATCATGAAAACGATTGCTATTTTCGCGGGGTTGATATATAATAGGGGATAACCTAAAAGAAACGGTTCAAATCGTTTTATTTTACCTTGGTATCTGTTACCTGACCACTACTGCTACCTTAGCACATCAAACAAGGGCTCATGAAACAAAATGTTAACGCCCTGAACAAGATTGTTGATTGATTTCAGTATATCTATGAAAGTTCCATAATTTGAGCACAGAGACACTGAAAACGGGAATATTTGATGTTCCACAAGTAAGAAAGTTAATAAATGATGATAACTTTGAGAGTTACCATAATCGTTATAAAAAAAAATGACTTAAAAAAAATATTTCTAACGTGCGAAATTTTCTTGTTAAATGTTAAGCATAAAAGCTTTTTGAAGCTCTTCGAAAGGATGTTGTTGCACTTCCAGCAGCTTGGTTGTAAGTTGTAATATAAACATTCAGGTACACTTCCTCTACAGCCATTTGGACCATTTTCCTGAAAATCTAGATCACTTGAGTAAAAAAACAGGGGAACAGTTCCATCAAGATATTCGGAACATGGAAAAGCGTTGTCATGATCTTTGTCATACCAAAATGGTGGTAGACTACTGTTAAAGCATTAAAAACAGCCTTTGTGAACCAAGTTAAACAAGAAAATCATATAAAAGGTTTATTTTTAATAAGCAGTAGCTGTTTTTGTGATGTTATTATTTACTTCACTTAATTTTTCCTGAAAATCACGATTTTCCTATATCTCAAAAACTAAAGCTCATACAAAAAATCTGACTTCAGATCTGAAATCAGCACCCCGAAAATATACAATATTAGTTGCAATATCTCATGCAACAAAAATGCTGTTCCCTTGTGTAATCAATTCGTTTAGCAGTTTGGATTGTGCGTTGATAGATCAATCAATAAGTCAGACAGTAAAGCTTTCCTTTCATATTCGTAGACTAGATGCGATACGCAGTTTGACTCGCGTCAGTCCTAATATCGAGCAAAATCGGGACAAAAGGTAGCCTAAGTTTTCTTCCAGGTTTCCTAGCTATCTAATATAGAGGTACACAATATCGATATTCATCGTAATCGGTTCACGGTTCTATGGTTTTTAATTGAAAGATCAACTTTATTTCTAAATTTCTCATATTAATATTTCCTACATTCACTATCAGTAATAGATAATATACACGTATTATACATACATAACTAAAAATATTTCGAGTTGAGTAAGTGGTTGAGTGATGCGTAGGTTTCAAAAATTTAGTGCGAAGGAAATGACTACATATACAAACTACATTCATTGTGTGAGTTACTCTGTTAGTAATAACTCTAACTATTATAAGTCGTGGACATAGTTACTTGTTTGAACTGTAAACGACACTGAACCATTAGCATCGATTAAATCTATGAAGGCATACGCAAGGTCTATAAGGGTGATTCCTGAGAGTCAAAATTTTACGTGTCTGGGGGAATAAACTACCCGTAACATAAAAATTCTACCCAAAGGTATTTTTTTCCTGTTAGTCTAGGGTTCAATCTACTTAATGCATGATAGACATCAGGTTATATTTAGCTGCAACTATCTAAAAAAAAATGTAAAAGCCCTGAAATTTGATTACCGTGGGCTGTCCCTTACACATTTTCGGAACAAAATATATTTTTTACACTAATTTATAAAAGGAATTTAATTAATTCCTGTGATCAAAGCTCTAAAGGGTGAACTGTTATATGATCAAAAAAATACGCGAAGGCTGTACTCAGCGTAGTTTTAGAAAAAATAACAAATTTAGGTTTGTCCCCGGACAAAAAGTGATTCCCATGGCGCGCGACATAACTACCCACATTTCACAAACCACAATACTTAGAAGCTTGTACGCACGCTATTGGCTAACTTCGATTGCGCTCTAAACATAGTGAAGAGAGGCTCCTCCACTCGTTGTTATAAACTGGATTTACGAAGGTGAGAAATTGATTACCGTGGTTTTGGTTCACTAGATCATTGATTACCTTTTCCATGTTTAAAAATATTTTTTTATCCATTACGGTTTTTCTACTAGGGTGTGCAGTTAGGAAAAGGGTATTGTTTATCATATATTTTATTAATTTTGGTCTATAATTATGGTATTTAAAAATATTGACAAAAAACTATACAATTTTGATTTCCATGATATTGATTCTCATGGCATTTTACCACGGTGATCAATTTTACCCTGAGTTTTCTTGCGCATTCTTTCACTTTTTACCCAACTACAGTGAAGCCGCAGGTATGGAAGTGATTTTGACAGTTTATATTTGTATATTTCATTATTTCAGATATTTTTTTTATATTGTATACATCAGATTTTTTTATATTGTACTATAATAGACAGCCGCTCTGGCTTATGCGGCACCATTATATCCCCACATTAAAAAGTCGCTCAGCGAGCTATGGAGAGGGCTATACTCGGGGTTTCTCTACGTGATCGAATCAGGAATGAGGAGATGAACCAAAGTCACTGACATATCTCCGCGGATCAGGAAGCTGAAGTGGTAATGGGCAGGCCACATAGCACGTAGAGCGAATGGCTGATGGGGTCGAAAAGTGTTCAAGTGGCTACTACAGGCAAGCAAACGCAGCGTAGAACGTCTACCCACAAGCGTGGCAGACGACCTTATTTAGGTCGCTGAAAGATGCTTGAAGCAGGTCGCTTTCAACACCGGTGTTATATAATATGGAGGTCTAAAGGGGAGGTTTATGTTCAGCAGTAGACGTCTTATGGCTGAGATGATGTATGATGAAAAAATAAAACGAAACTATGGGCTGTCTGCAACTTTCAGTCCAGATTAACCTAACTAATGATAAATGTACAATCTGATGACAGCTTCTGGAGTGAATCCTGTCAGTGACTGTGACTGAGAACTTAATCTCATATTCTAGGACTATATATTCAATATTTTTACATTGTTTAAGACTGCAATACGTTGATTTTATTTAGTTTACATGATTATTATATAGAGAGCCAATATAGACCTTTTTAATACTTTATGTTTGGTGTATATCTGTTTGGATCACCTTTTTTAATCATTTCTATTTTATATGATTAGTATGTAGAGGTCAATATTTAAATAATAATATAGAATTCAAACAAAATAGTTTTAATTTTGATTCCCATGCCACACTTTATTGATTCCCGTGGCACCAAAAATTTAAATTTAAATATCTTCTGAACAAAACAAGTTATAATGATGCCTATTTGATTGATGTGCTTATAATTATGGGAAATTTGATGTTTTACATGTAAAATGCAATAATACTTTGATTTAAAATCTGCCACGGAAATCACTTAAATACGCCCGATCTCAGGATTTACCCATAAATAACTTTACTATCAGGATGTTACTCAAGACTTGAATGAGAACTAAATTACGCCCGATCTGACGCTTATGTAACCCATGATGTCATAAATACCAAAATTCCTCAAACTCAATGTCATATAATCGCATTTAAAGAAGGAAAACAAGTAGGTAGGTCATAGATAAAAATAATTAAGGTGGGTGAAAAGTGCAATAAGTAATATAAGCGTGGCTGAATTAATAAAAATATATAATAAATTGTTTGCTCTACATTTTATTGATATCTAACATTACTGGGTCAATAGAAACTATGATGAATACATTGAATATCTTCTTGCTTCATGGAAAAAAAATTGTGCTGGTATGCGATTGCATAAAATATATTAATTTTTATTATAGGACAATTTTAATAACGCTAAAATGAAGGTTCCTACATAAGTAGGTTTGATGTCCTACACAGTCCTATGGACCTAAGTGAAGGTCCATTTCAAAGATTGGTCGCTTACTCGAGTGGACTATAATTATTAAAGCAATATAATAATTAACATTAGTAAGTAGCTGTAGTATTGAGAAAAACACAGATACAATTAAAGTACTAAAAATAATGTGTATTCTTCCGTATTCTACCATTTACAAAATTAAAGTACTTAAAATATTGTGTATTCTTCCGTATAGTACCATTTTGAGAAGTTCATTAAGCACGCCCACACCGCTCCCTTATTTGAACGGCAACCGTTTAGCACTACCATGTAACTAAACAATACGTACTAGTATTGAGACATAACCATTAATAACTCGGCGAGGCTTCGTTAATTGTAGTTAATTTGTTAACAAAAATCTTATTGTGCTCGTAGCTAGCAAGAAAATTAAAAACTTCCGTTTTATATAAAAACTAGCTCATGATCACGGCTTTGCCCGCGTGACTAAATTCTTTCTTAGCGGAGGTCGTCATGGAACCTATCTGTATTCTAAATTTCAACTGAATCCGTTCAGTAGTTTGAGCTGTGCGTTGATAGATCAGTCAATCAGTCACTCTTTTCATTTAGATATTTAGATCATAATATCATAATATATTATAAAAACGAAAATATGGATATTGTATTGTGTGTTTATTACCCTTTCACGCATAAACTGATTGATCTAAAATTTCGTATGTAGGTAAATTTATAAGGGAGCTTAACTGGAGCTTTTTGTGTCCCTACCTTAAAATATTTTTTTTTTATTAGAAAACATCATATTTTCTCTTTCTAATATTACTGTTCTAGTTATTATTTTAATTCAGTTAAGGACCTATATTATAACAAGCAGATGAGTTTCTTACATGCCCTCAACGAATTAGGGAAATAATAGAAGTCGAACACAGCTCAAAAAGTGATTCAACGCAAAGTACAACTATATGGGCGGGGCGTAAAAAGTACAACTCACCCGCCGCTCAGTCACACAACGCGCTCAGCGACAGAAGCACGCATCGTTTGATTTTTAAAAATATTCAAAATAATATAGTTAACGGACAAAAATGACCTCTTGTGTGGTAAATTGGTGTAAAAATGGAAAGAAGGCAGTAAAAAGCAGGAAAAACTTATCACAGCTAACTAATATTATTTAAAATCAAATTATATAATTTCGATTTTAGTTGACATAAAATACATAAAAATATAGGGTAAACTAGGCATGGCTGAAACAATGTTATCTTTGTCGTTCATTGCATTCGCATTCAATTAGGTAACGTTATATTTATTTTGTATACTAGCTAAACCCATGGCTTCACCCCCGCTACAAAAATGTTATATTTGTACAATAAATAAGAGCATTTGTTTTTGAATTAAATCAATGATGACTTTTATAAAAGTCTGAAAAAGAAAGAAAAAACCTCTAAAGTGAAGAATTCACCTGACCCAGCCCCCCCGGCTTGGCCTGATTCGACCTGATTCTGGCATCGCGCTTTTATCACCGCACGAGCCGACACCGATCGAAAGCCCAGGTTTATACGACTAATGTCCAATTATGAAAAATGACAAATATTTTAGACGTCCAATCATAAAAATGCCCATTTGGAAAATAGTCCACTCATAAAAATGTCAAATCGTAAAAAGGTCCAATTTGAAAATTGTCCATTCTAAAACGTCCATTCGCAAAAATGTCCAATAAAGTTTTATTTTATCCGTGGTTCTATAAATAGCTAATCCCGTAGTCCAATAATTAAAAGTGTCACGTACCTGAACAATCTTTATTTCCAATGCAATGACAGCTGTCAAACTTGAAACGTCAATATCTCGGAAAATACTCGTCTTAGGCTGATGCTGTCATAGAAGAAATTAAAGGTCTTGGAGAGATTGTCATTTCAGATGACAGCTGTCAAACTTGAAACGTCAATATCTCGGAAAATACTCGTCTTAGGCTGATGCTGTCATAGAAGAAATTAAAAGTCTTGGAGAGATTGTCAATTCAGATGACAGCTGTCAAACTTGAAATGTCAATATCTCGGAAAATATTCGTCTTAGGCTGATGCTGTCATAGAAGAAATTAAAGGTCTTGTAAAGATCTTCATTTCAGATGACAGCTGTCAAACTTGAAATGTCAATATCTCGGAAAATACTCGTCTTAGGCTGATGCTGTCATAGAAGAAATTAAAGGTCTTGTAAAGATCTTCATTTCAGATGACAGCTGTCAAACTTGAAATGTCAATATCTCGGAAAATACTCGTCTTAGGCTGATGCTGTCATAGAAGAAATTAAAGGTCTTGGAGAGATTGTCATTTCAGATGACAGCTGTCAAACTTGAAACGTCAATATCTCGAAAAATACTCGCTCGCACAGACGCTGTCATAGAAGAAATGAAAAAACTTTGAAGATCTTCCAGATTTTGATATTTCAAGTTTGACAGCTGTCATCTGAAAGGTAAATCTTCCTAAGACCTTTCATTTCTTCTATGACAGCGTCAGAAATAAACCAATTCGTGTTGGACATTATTCTTAATTGGAGATATTTCATTTTGGACCAAATTCATGTTGGACATTTTTTCTAGTTGGACGTAAGCCGTGCAGGACCAAATTAGTGTTTGACCAAAGTAGTATTGGACATACCTACTAGTTGGACAATTTGGAATTTGGACATTTGTCGTACAAACCGATAAAACTTATTCCATATCCTTTTTGGGGATTCTAACTACCTCTGTACCAAATTTGGCAAATTTGCCATTACCTTGTCGAACGCATGGTTGATGAGATATTCGTTTTGTTTCAAGCATACCAAGGTTACCCTAGTCAGACATAAAAGAATATATTTGAGTTACCCGTATGGCCATACCGAATTTAACTATAAACAATTTTGATACTTTAATTATTTAAAAAAAAATCGCTACTGTACTTGGTTTACTTGGCTACTGTACTACCTCTGTTTAATCAGATAAGTAGCTCTGGCGCGAAAAAGTAACACACATGCTTCACATAAAACAGACATGCGTCTAATAATGATACTTTTATAAAATGATAATAAAAGACGATGTGTTATATGACACAAATATAATATTAAAAATACATAAAATAAAGTAATAAATCGTTTATATAGGGTAATCCAATTCTTTATTTTTTGCGGTGGGGTGGTCTTTTCGATGTCTCGTAGGCGGGCATTTTCCTTTATTTTTAATACTTTCCAAAACAAATTTTCTGACTGATGATTTCGATTCGCCTAGAAATTACAAAATAAATAAGATTAATATCATCTTTTAAAAGTAAAAAAGGCGTACCAGTATGGTAACAGTTAAAAAGGTGCCATGAATATAATGTTAAAAGAAATTCCCAAATAAAGCAATTGTATTTGTACTTGTACGTAGGGACATCTAATACATTAAAACAAAATAAAAATGCCAAGTGCAAGTCGGACTCTTTTGAATTGAACTCTTTCTTGAAACATCTCATATATACAAAAACAAACGGAAAAAAGCACTTTATTGTTTGGGAGCCCCTTTTTTATTTTATTCTATTTTTATTATTATTACAATTTCAATATATATTATTTCAAACTTTTAACTATCACGGTTCGTGAGATGACAGACAGACAGACGAACGGACAGCGAAGTCCTAGTTATATGGTCTCGTTTTCCCCTATGGGTACGGAACCCTAAAACGCAATTTTTCATACACATAATAACATCATTAAACTTGGACAATATGAAAAGTATCAAAAATTTTCAGTCATACTATAATGTATTTTATGACTTTAGTTGTAAACAAATATATAACACAAAATAGTTATTTATGGACAAAATAACGATTATTTTACGTTTTCAATGATGAGGTTCAATGAGCTTGATGATGTACTGTTAATCTAACTTAAACGTACCTGAGATATACGCTGTTCTCTTAGAAACACTTAGTCAAGGCATCAACCACTTTTCTATTTGCAACTGCTGTATACGCCGTATATATACATTTTGTAATTCATTTGGCAAGCACCGCCACGGATTATTTTATTCATTTTCATCAACATTATTGTGAAAAATCTTCGAAATAACTTATTAATCACTAAAAATACGAACAACATGTTGTTGTTTACATTTTTTTTGTCAAATTTGACAGAAGTAGTTTGAAAGAAATAGGTAGAATGTTGCCATTTTTATTTTAGTTTTTTCTTACTAAATTTGTACTCCTTCGTTTTGTCCATCCCGTTTGCACATGTTGATTGAATATTTCTGTTTCACTCAACACTATCCGACTAAGTAAAATGACACCCCAAATGAATGAATAGGCGAGTTCATGTACAGAAAATTAATTTAGCATGGTTATGCCTTATGAATGTCCACGTGTCGCGTGAGTATTATAATTTAGTGGTGTGAGTTTGGGACCACGTTTTTGCGGAAAAAGTAAGGGAGTTACAGGGAGTTGCATGCCCTGTTAATTTTTGTGCTTTACATTGAAATTTATCAAAGCGCCACCTACAAAATAAGGTCTGAATTTGTTTGTAATAAGACAGCATAGACAAGAGATATAATCTGTGTAAGACAGTGATGCAAGCAAGGAATGTTAGTTCAAAAGCTTTTTGATAGATGTCTCTGTTACGAATATCTCGTAGCACGTGTAACACTAAGCTGTAGCAATTTGTCTACGATAACCCTCGATGACGATAACAAACCTAACAAACCATATTACTAGTAGTTCGCCTCGAACTGAAACCTCGCAGACTCAATTTCATTGAAAATGTTAGATCCTAAAATTTTTAGGTTACACCTATACCTAAAGGTAAAAATATAATGTACCTACGAAGTGTATATTTTATGGAAACTTTAACTTTAATAGTCGTAAGTAAGTTAGGACCTAGTGCAGACAGACGAATGAAATGTGGCTGAGGTCCGTACCAACATCCTCATAGATTGTAGCTCTTGTATAGGAAAAAGTTGCCAACCACTGCATTAGAAGAATCGAAATGGCTTCTAGCAGATTTTTTTAACGTTTTTAATAAGGAAAATATAACCATAACATTGATATCACTAATAATAACTACTCGTAACATCACATCACCCTGAAAAAAATATCTAGTTTTACTTGTGTTTTACTACAAACTAATACCGCGACTTTACGACTATACCTACCTCTTATTGATATATTGTAGCAAATTCCAACATTTTTGTCGTAGCTTAGCGTAGTAACTTTGATCTAATCTGTGATCTCTAATGGTATGCCATTCAAACGAGCAAGTATTTCATTTAATTATAATTCATATTTAAAATAAAACCGAGCAAGCGCAAGTTGGACTTGCCGCCTTTTTTCGTTCAAAAAAAGTCAGCAAAAAGTTGAGGTCACCCATCCAAATATGTACACGCATAACATTACTTCACTTCGATGATTACGTACTTTACATAAAGCCATTTTTTGAACATAATAATATGAATTAATTACAAACGATTAGTCTTCAGATTTTGTCCTGAATCTGAACCTAAAATAAGTATTTTATGTATTCAAAATCTGCCAAACTTCATAAACGGCAACTACCCTATGAATTTCGATTTATTCGGAGGGTCGCAATGTATGTTTTTGGAGCATAAAAGTAAAAAGTAAAAACGAGCGGTAGCGTCTTAAAATAGATCTAAATAATTGTTAAATTTACTTATAAAAGTGGAGCAATGTAACCTTGAATAAAAAATTTGAGTGAGATTTAATGAAGTCTATTACTACTTATCATTAAGGTAAATATTATATATGGAAAGTACTACAAAGCATACCAAAATTAACACAAAATTAAAGGGAAATAATACTAAACTCTCGGATGCTTGGATATTACTATAGCTATTATTATATGAACTTGAAAATAGGTAAATTAAGTGCATACTTCCACCGATGGGGTCTATTATTATATGTAATATCAAACTTAACGTTTCAAATAAATAATATCTATATGAACCTATCCTGCACCCTGCGGTCATTTAAATTAATATTGTGAGTATGTTAGTTCTCATGTAATCGATAAACATCGTAATTTAATAATCTCTATAGCTCTACAACCCTTGCTGCGATTTGGCTCATATTTGGACTTGAGGATTATTTTAGTTTGTATGTTGATAGAATTTGAAAACAAGTATGTTTGCAAAATTCTATCAAGATTGGATTAACGGTAACGTTGTAATCAAGCAATCTCTATAACTCTAGAACCCTTCGACCGATTTAGCTCATGTTCGAACTTAAAAATTCTATTGTTTCATTCTACGTGTTTGCTAAGTTTCATAAAGGTTGGACTATCCCTTTTCAAGTTATCGCGTAACAAACATACATAAAAACATACACTTTTGATAATATATTTATGTCGGATATAAAAAATGTCTATTTATTAGAAAAAAAATTATCAGAGCACCAGTTTTTTAATTATCGTCAGACCTATCGTAAAGACTTTAAGTTACCTATACTCTGCAACCCTGGAGCCTATTTGCCTATTTTTTTTTACTAAAATTATGCAATTAACCTACTTAACTTGTGTGTAAAGTTTCATTAAATTTTGATAAACCGTTTTTGAGTAAATGTCGATCCAACTTAATCACCAGAGGTCAACCGTTAAACTGGTCGAAACGCAGGCTTTTCGCGGCTCTCGACTCTAACGGCCGTTCCCAATATCATGTCTATCCTTAGTTTTGCCCTACTAGAGATAGAAAAATCTATCTATCTTTAATTATTTCGTCCCTATAAACATATCGCCGGTAAGCAACGCTATCCCCGGTTCCTATTTATCGATGGGAGGACGGATAGACTACCTGAGATAAGTATTTGTATGAAAATGACATCTGGCGCGTCCCAATATTGTTTTGAGTGCTATCCGTCAGTGAGCTCGTCTACCTCTAGTAACGTTAAGTTTAATCGCCCGATTTTCAAGGATTACCAAAGTTTTTACAGCAATTTAAGAAGATATTTTTGTTTAATACATTACACAAATAATATTTGACATAAGTTCAAGTAGTTCTAGTGATATTGCTCGTTTCGTTTGGAAGAATTAAGTGATTAGGAACCAGATGAAGACAACTTTCAAACCCGGTGTTATCAAGAGTGTGTTAATAGTTAATTATTTAGAGCAATACAATGATTATGATTTTGAATATAGGTTTGGATTGAGTAAACCTGCGATGATGATTATGATTTTGAATATAGGTTTGGATTGAGTAAACGATTTGTTCTCATTTTTTAAATATTTTTCCAAATTATTATAAGATTCACAATTATATTCAAAACTCCATAAACTTATAATTCTACATAATATATCATTCCTAGCCCTAGCTACTACGCCCAGTGGTTTAACAGTAGCTGTACAAAGTATAAGTAACAAAAATAATACACATTCAAAAACTTTCGCCTTTATAATGTTATTGTTTTACTAACACAAAGCGCGGGATGGCCAGATGCAGATGCCAATGGTGACACATGTTGGACATTAGAATATAATAGTCCAACATGGAACGTTCCGTTTAAAAAATTTAAAGTTGTAGGTTATGGATAATAAAGAATTAAAAATAATAATATCATGTATCTTAATACAAATTTAAGATAATTATTTACAAAACATGTTTAATAAAATCTTAGTGACAATACTTTTGAATATTTCAACAATAAAATGTTGTTTAATTCCGGCTAGAAATTATTGGATCACGGGTGATGCTGCGTACTTTGGAACGTAAGAGAGGACGCAGATAGGCGGCCTATCTACCGTTAGCTAGAGATAGGTCACAGTTATCTGTATTATTGGGACGACTAGAAAGATAGATTACCAGATTACTAACGATTAGGGATAGCTATCTATCCTTCATCGCCGGTATAATATTGGGAACGGCCGTAAGACCTCGCTTCGCTCGGTCGATAAAGAAACTATTTGACCATAAATATAATAATTAACATGGAATTTTACAATCACTAGAAACTTTATATATCTAAGACCTAAAGGTTTAGTATCCTTAAAGCAACATCTTCTACAGCTTGCCTGTAGAGTTTTAAATTAAAACTAAATAATCACTAAATAAATTATGATTTATTATTATAGCTACATAAACACTACAGAAGAATAATAGAACAAGGTAGTACTTCAAAAGTCTTATTAAACTCACACTCGTATTTATGTCCTCGCTCTCGACTGCGTACTCTACTCAGCCTCAAAGACAAAAAATTGCACATTCTCGACCATTTTTTAGGATTCCGTATTATTATTTCAAATAGCCTCTAGGTACTTCTCATTAAAATGTTGTGTCGAGGGCATCTAACACGAGCGTTAGTTGCAGGGATTGCAATGTGTTTTGACAGATTTAGTTCGGATCGTGCTATTGCGGTCGGAACTTGAGAAGAAGAATGAGAAGAGAGCGTCAACGATCATGACAGCTGCGCAGATGAGGGCACAAATGCCGGCGGCTTGGGCGTAGGTGCGGCGAGGGCATTGAGGTATTTCCTTCCACGAGAACAGGGTGAAGCCACCGCATGCCGCGAACAAAGCTGCGCCTGATGCCGACCACCACGCATCCACGTATGAATCTGGTATTGCTGACACTACTTCTCCTAGAACAACATATTGTTATATTAAGCTTATTGTTCTAGTATATTTGACAGTAATTTTATTATTGACGTTTCCCTCAGATGTGGCAGCCATTTGGCGCAAATTGGCGCATCTGTTACGAATTTTTGCGAATTTCGTGACGATTTCATCGTAATTACAATTATGATTTTTCGCAATTTTTGTATGGGAGGTATAAATAAAACGTCATAGACATTTGGCCGTGCCTATTGGCATTCTTGTTATTTTCTCTGTACTTTGTACAAGTTAGAGCAAAATCAATAAAATAAACAAAAAAAATCCATGCAAATGCAAAAAAAAAGCATCAATATCCAGGAGCGCGGTCCACAGATGCGTACATAATATTCATTTTTTAAACGGTTTTATTTAGCTTACTCTGTTTGTTTTATTCATTTTTCTTGGGTCAAATTTAGTAATTGAAATTTCACCCTCTTCCTGTCAACCGATTGATCTGAAATTTGATATACGCCTTTGGTTCTGGTGACAATACAATTATGTATATTCAATATTGTTTTAAATCCAAGATGGCCGCCGCTACAAAATGGCGGATAACGTATTTTTTTTTTTTTTTAAATCATATCAATATGGGTATCAAATGAAAGGACTTGATAAGTAGAATACAGTGCACTATACAAAATCAAAATCAAAGATGGCCGCCGCTACAAAATGGCGGATAACCATTTTTTTCAATCCCATTAATATGGGTATCAAATGAAAGGGCTTGACAAGTAGAATACACTGTACTAAAAAGTCTAAAAATAAAAAAATGTAAAAAAATGTTTTTAAGTTAAACGGTTTTATTGTAAACATGTACTAAAAGCTAAAAAATAAAATCGTGAGGCACGTCAAATATCTAAAACTCTAACGAACAGTTTCACTGACAATTGTAGATATTTGACGTGCCTCACGATTTTATTTTTTAGCTTTTAGTACATGTTTACAATAAAACCGTTTAACTTAAAAACATTTTTTTACATTTTTTTATTAAATTGGAAAAGTAATAAGAGAGTAGGGTAGGCGTTGGAGTAGTACTTAGTCGATCTAAACGAGATCCATATTAATAGTCCAATCATTTAAGAGTTACGCTCTGAAGCAATTAGCTAAATACTCGTAATGCAGCTCTAAATACTTTATTTCGTGCAATTTAATCGTACAAGTTACTTCACTTCTCTCTTACCTAATGTACTACTAGTCCAGTCAATTTAGACATTCGAAGTTACATAAAGTCCCAACAAGCTGAATTTCTGTGAAGTTGTTCAAAACATAATTATAAACAATGTCTAGAAGTTCCCCATCATTCCCCTGTAAGGAAAAAATTTAATTCAAGATCAAAGGTCAAAACAATGAGTTTTTCGCGATTTTCAGCAAAACGGTAAGTTTTATCATAAAAATATTTTAGACAAAATTGTAGATCATAAAATTGTCTACAAAAAAATATTTAATACTTTTTTTCTACGAGCCACCGTTTTTGAGATATAACGATTCAAAAAGTTGTAATCTCTTATATGGGTGAATCCTGAGAGACAAAATTTTACGTGTCCGGGGGAAAAAACTACCCGTAACATAAAAATTCTACCCAAGGGTATTTTTTTTCTGTTAGTTTAAGGTTTAATCTACTTAATGCATGATAGATATAAGGTTAAATTGAGCTGCAAGTATCTGAAAAAAAATGTTAAAGCCCTGAAATTTGATTACCATGGGGTGTCCCTTACACTTTTTTGGAACAAAATATATTTTTTACACCAATTTATAGACGGAATTTTATGAATTGCTGTGATCTAAGCTGTAAAGAGTGAACTGTTACATGATCAAAAAAATACGCGAAGGCTGTACACAGCGTAGTTTTAGAAAAAATAACAAATTTAGGTTTGTCCCCGGACAAAAAGTGATTCCCATGGCGCGCGACATAACTACTCACATTTCACAAGCCACAAGACTTAGAAGCTTGTACGCATGCTGTTGGCTAACTTCAATTGCGCTCTAAACATCGTGAAGAAATGTTACTCCTCTTGTGGTTATAAACTGGATTTACGAAGGTGAGAAATTGATTACCGTGGTTTTGGTTCACTAGATCATTGATTACCATTTCCATGTTTAAAAATAATTTTTTATCCATTACGGTTTTTTGACTAGGGTGTGCAGTTAGGAAAAGGGTATTGTTTATCATATGTTTTATTATTATTGGTCTATAATTATGGTATTTAAAAATATTGACAAAAAACTATACAATTTTGATTTCCATGGTATTGATTCTCATGGCATTTTACCACGGTGATCAATTTTCCCCTGAGTTTTCTTGCGCATTCTTTCACTTTTTACCCAACTACAGCGAAGCCACAGGTATGGAAGTGATTTTGACAGTTTATATTTGTATATTTCATTATTTCAGATGTTTTTTTTAATATTGTATTCATCAGATGTTTTTTTTTATATATTGTACTATAGTAGACAGCCGCTCTGGCTTATGCGGCACCATTATATCCCCACATTAAAATAAGTCGCTCATTGAGCTATGGAGAGGGCTATACTCGGGGTTTCTCTACGTGATCGAACCCACAAGTGTGGCAGACGACCGAGTTATTAAGGACAGAGTTATTAAGGTCGCTGAAAGACGCTTGAAGCAGGTCGCTTCCAACACCGGTTTTATATATGGAGGTCTAAAGGGGAGGTTTATGTTCAGCAGTAGACGTCTTATGGCTGAGATGGTGTATGATGAAAAAATAAAACGAAACTATGGGCTGACTGCAACTTCAGTCCAGATTAACCTAACTAATGATAAATGTACAATCTGATGACAGCTTCTGGAGTGAATCCTGTCAGTGACTGTGACTGAGAACTTAATCTCATATTCTAGGACTATTTTTTCAATATTTTTACATTGTATAAGACAGCAATACGTTGATTTTATTTAATTTACATGTTGATTATATAGAAAGCCAATATAGACCTTTTAAATACTTTATGTTTGGTGTATATTTGTTTGGATCACCGTTTTTAATCATTTCTATTTTATATGATTAGTATGTAGAGGTCAATATTTAAATAATAACATAGAATTCAAAGAAAATAGTTTTAATTTTGATTCCCATGCCACACTTTATTGATTCCCGTGGCACCAAAAATTTAAATTTAAATATCTTCTGAACAAAACAAGTTATAATGATGCCTATTTGATGGATGTGCTTATAATTATGGGAAATTTGATGTTTTACAAGAAAAATTCAAAAATACTTTGATTTAAAATCTGCCACGGGAATCACTTAAATACGCCCGATCTCAGGATTTACCCATATAAAATCGTTCGTACACTTTCGTGCTATCAACGCACAGCCCAAACGGCCGGACGGATTGAGCTGAAATTTGGACAGCGTATTCCTTGGAAGATTTCATCGTGCAATAAGAAGCGATTTCTTGAAATTCCCTCAGGAAAAGGAATTATTCCCGAAAAACGTTTGTATGCAAATCCGTAACCGTTTACCCGATTGAGCTGAAATTTTGTAAAACGATTGTTGGGATTGTGTTGAGGAACATTGAATAGTTTTTATGACACAATTTAACTTTAAAGAGGGGGTAAGGGGGGGTCAAAGTTTGTATGGTAAATTTAGAACCGCTGGCCCTATTGAGCTGAAATTTGGTACAAAGGTAGACAAAGTCCTAAAAAATGATATGGGATACTTTTTATTCCAAAAATCAACCTCTAAGGCGGGATAAAGGAGGTCAATGTTTGAATACGAAATCAGTAACTAATGACCCCATTAAGCTACAATTTGGCTTAGACATAGTTTGAGCCTAATTTTTTGCAGACAATTTTATGATCTACAATTTTGTCTAATATGTTTTTATGATAAAACTTACCGTTTTGCTGAAAATCGCGAAAAACTCATTTTTTTACCTTTGACCTTGAATTAATTTTTTTCCTTACAGGGGAATGATGGGGAACTTCTAGACATTGTTTATAATTATGTTTTGAACAACTTTACAAAAATTCAGCTTGTTGGGACTTTATGTAACTTCACTCTCATTTTTTGGTCTAAATTGACTGGACTATACTTTAAATAAATGATTCACCAAACAAAAGGGACAGAAGGGCAAGAAAATGGCCATTTATTAGTAGTGCAAGGGAAACATTTCCCCTTAATGGCTCTTAAAGGACAATGGACATGTCACTGAACTTGGAAAAAAGTGGAAAGTTGCCTACCAAATACCTACAACTACGATCATTTATGAAACAAACAAATTTAAATGTGTGTTTACAGCTTCAAGACTTGTTCTCAAAACAACATCGAAAACTTAAAATTGAAGCATTGTATGTATGTATTTTTATGACAATATGCGATAAAAACAAACAAATCAGGTATATTATGATTAGCATCATGATTGCCTATATCAGGCACAGTACCTACCACCCAGCGTTTTGAAATTCAATGAAATAAAATGAAATGAAATACGCCACCGCGCCTATCACCTTGAAATATTAGTTGTTGAATTACGTCACCCTTCCAGCCTCCAGCATATTTGTTTTTTCTTATCGTTGATAACTTTAGATCACTGCACCGCAGTACGTAAGAGTAATTATTATTATACTCACTGTTATGATTAAACACTGGCATCATCATCGTATTCTTCCGAGTCTAGATAAGCCAAAGTGAGGTCTAAAAAGGTCACGACCGCGGTGAGGATCGATATTGACCCCAGGAGGAGCGCCGCGGTGTGGTCTCCCGTTCTAGGATACATGGATCCTTTGACCCTGGCCGACAACAGAAGACCACCGCCCACTGAGAAGAGGACCACTCCGAGAACGCCAAAGAACATGTCTTGGACGAGGTCTAACGGCACGAATAGCATCTCCCCTGGGGACAATAATTTGAGTCAATATCTTTGAGTCTTAGTACTTTTAAAGTTACTTCTAAAGAGAAAAAATATATTTTGCTCTTTTTATATTGTATTTGAAGACGCCTAAACCGAATAGGAAAGTTCTTATTTAGTTTTGGTTTCATTTTAATTTTAGCGAAATACTTAGGTGTATATTATGAATGTGGAGAGGTTTTCAAGATATGGATAAAAACGTGCATAAAAACGTTACACTTGCTTATTGAAAACGAAATCTCTATTGCTCTGAAAATATAATATAAGATAAACAAAATCCTACTCGAAATAGGTACAACGCGTAAAAAAGATCCCACCAAAAACATTCTGTAAAAACTAGCCAAGTCTCGATGGAGCTGCTTGTTTATCTCTAAAAAATAATTAAATCTAGACAAAGTCGTTCCAAGTCTAAGATTTCTTACTGCGATTTCTTTATTATTATAGTTAATGTTGTGTGACTTGGCCGTTGAAGGGTACACAAGGGTATTATACCAGGTGCTCCATGACACCATTGCACCAATCTGTCCGCTAACCATTCATGATAGAAAATTGCCACTTGGAAAACGTTGATTGAATAACCAGTCAATTGTAGGCTTGATAAAGCTGCGTATTTCAATAATACTTATGTTTAGGCGATCCAAGTGTCATGGAGCATCTGGTTTTGTCCCCTTGTGTACCCTTCAACGGCCAAGTCACACAACATTAACTATAATAATAAAGAAATCGCAGTAAGAAATCTTAGACTTGGAACGACTTTGTCTAGATTTAATTATTTTTTAGAGATAAACAAGCAGCTCCATCGAGACTTGGCTAGTTTTTACAGAATGTTTTTGGTGGGATTTCACTTCTTTTTGTAGAAACGCTATATTATAAGGTTACTATAAGGCCGACAGACGGACAGGTGAAAGTAAATAAAAGCTTTACACAATTTTAACCATTGACTGCAAATGTAACTTTGTAATCCTATACATTTATATGAGATTACAAAGATATTTATGCAGATGAATTATCTCGAAAACGAGACCGAAATTGCATGTTTTTTAGTTTTCCTATGGCTTTTACAATAAATTCTAAGTATGTACCAAATTTCAGCTCTCTGAGTTTATGGGAAGTACTAGTTCTATTTTGATGATCATGAGTGAGTGAGTGAGTGTCGAAAATGCGAAACTTTGCTTTCGCTTAACTTCGGAACTTAATGACCTACAGACTTGAAATTTTGGATTTTAAGTATGTAATTATAGCTTACTGGATGGCGAAAATTTCTATGTTCTGGTCCTATCCAGAGGTTCTCAAATAGGGGCCTGAAAATGCGGCGAAATGATTCCTGTAAAGGATGGTACGGCAGTGCTTGCTTCGCGCTCGACTTGGCGGGGGCACTACCGTGCCCCCAGATCATCTGTGCCCTTATATCATTCAAATCAAGTGAAATCCTATAAAATATAGAACGTTTTTACCACTGCCACCCTGTGTAAGTATAAGTTATTCACAGAAGTGCTGAAATGTGGATATGGACCCCACTTATAAATATGCATTTTTAGCAATTTAAGGTGACGCTAAGGTGAATATGATGATTTCGTGTTTGTAATACACCTAGTAGATAAGTAACTCTAAAATTTCATAAAACTTAGTGAAAAGTTTAAAAAGTTAGACCCTTAAAACTCCCTCTATTTTTAGACCCAAATTGTGTAAGCACTAATAAATCTATTTAAAGTTTAACAAGAACCAAGGGTCCATCTTACAGAGGATTACGCTCTTAAGTAGGCAATATTTTCCTCTCTCTTCTTCTTGGTCGTTATCCTCATCGCTGAGGGTCGTGTCCTTATGGTCATCTATCTGTAAAGGTGTTTATCACCGTCCGCCATGCATCCCTATCTTGGGCATGTCTGAGAGCATTATTGAGCAATATTTTCCTAGGTACCTTAAATTGTTAATTAAAATGTGAGGTAGCATAATAATAGCTACACCGTTTGCTACTTTTGGAGACGCCTACGCAGTACTTAGGCAGCTCATTAATTTATCAAGCTAACATTATTCTGGGGTAACTTAGTCAACCTACGTGGGTGGCTCGGTACTTCAATAATTCTGGACCTTCCTACGTCATTGCTATGTCTATAAGGCACTTTAAGTATAATGTTATATATCTAACAAAAAAAATCATATACCACAACGTAGTATTACAACAATATATTTAATAATATATACTACCAAAAACTTATGATATCTTATGTAGAGCCAAGATTAACTATATACCTGCAATAATTACTGTTAACTAACCATGGCCTAATAACTGATAAATCTGGCTTTATAGAAGAGTAATTGAAAGTTTGACTTGCACAAATTTTGCCGAATTTTATGACCCAGGAAGAAAGACTGAATAATATAATATTGTGTATCCGCAGGTCAAAAAAGTTAGAACAAAATTTATGGAATACACACTTCAAATCACAGATTTTTTTTTTAGATGTAACTTTATTCCAAGAATAGGTCGATAGTATGTTTCGCACCTTACGCCGATATCACGGTAATGAAACGGCTAATCCCTATGGTTTAGCTAAAAATGTTAATATTTTCTTATCTACGCCGAATAACAGTACCTAACACTATGAGCTGATGAAATATTTCGTCCCAAACTTCGTGTAACTCTGTTAGGTAGTCATACGGTCACGGGAGAGCACTCTCAAGGGTAAGTAGTATGCAGTAAATTTCATTCAAGTAGAGAAGCTGCAATAGGTACTTAATCTATGCCCGCCTCTTTTCTATTGTTTTTTTTTTTGAAAGAAGTGGCATTGTTCAAGCTATTAAAATAATCTTTCTACGCAGCCGGAATATTACAATCATAATTTCACAGTGGCTAGGCTTCGGCCCACTGGACAAAACCATGTCACTAAGCGGCCATTATGACCGTGTTCCGTCAATATATTTCGTGAAGCCAGGAAAGGGTTTTATTTCGTCTTTTAGGTTTAGGCTGCTACAATCTATTGCCACATCCATCGCTTAAGATCGTGGTCAAAGGCTAATCTATGATGAATTTTAAGAAATAGAAGTGTTCTAAACTCTAATCTTACTATTACATATATCTAGACACGCGGCAGCGAGTCAAGCCAAGTTCAAGAAAAGGAACTGGCGACCGCGCCGTGTGTTATATTACACGAACCATCCAAAGCGCGTTTTGACGACTTTTTACACCCTCGTTATGCAAAAACTATTACACATAGACAAGTCAAATTTGGCACATGTACTCGTATATACGAACTACATCTGTAGTCCAAATTTTATAAACACAGCTCAAACGGTTTTTTATATATAAATATCCGGTATCCAAGAAATTTAAGGGTGAAGAGGTGATAGATCAAAATTATATCCCACTTCCAGATGACCTAGAAAGTTCAAATTTGGCATCCAGATAGGCAAAGTCATAGTAACAAAGGAAAAAATCAGAAACTAGTAAATTTTAATGATTTAATAATATTTTTAAATTTAATAAAAATTGTTAATTTTAAAGTGTGGCAATTAACTTGCAAATTAAATATGATCCACATTCCGGTTTCCGATTAAGCTGAAATTTGGCATGTATGTATAAATTGGATGACAATGCAATATTATTGTAAAATAGAGGTGATCTGATGATGGAGCTGGAAGGTGGCCATAGGGACTCCGTAATTATATGACGCAACCCCATCGAGTTTGAGCTTGGTGCTAGACAGTAATAATAAATGCCTGTTAAAAAAAATCACATGTTACCTACTATAAGTACAAACTACCTCTATGACTGATAATAATGGTATGGTAATTTTAAGTAGATACTTTTGTTATATTGTTTATGAGTCACGATAAGGAGTAGATACCTAATACCTATTCTATTCCACCTCGATCCTCTCTCGTCGGCGGAGAGTAGAGCGACAGTCCCATGGCCGGTGCACCGGAAATAATTAAAATCAAATATAAATTAAGTTCTAGTAAGCCCAAAGGGCTTGATAATTAATCTATATGATAGGGCTTATTATGACTACTTCATTTCTGATATGCGTCAGGTATTGGCTCAGTTATTACATGTGGATTTTAAGAGCTTCACGTGAGAATAATCCTATCAAAAACATAAATGTGAAATTAGAGCCAAGTTCAATATTACGATATTTGTATTATGTAGGTACCTATGCGTTAGTTGTTTGTTAACTTCAAAGACAAAAGAAGTGAGATCTAAATGGGTGCCAAGTTCAATGGTTAGTCCTGAAATATATTTATAACATAAAATATTCTATTACAACTTAAAATATTATTTCTTCTTATAACTTAAGATAAATATGTTATTGCCTGAGATCTAATTTGGCTTGTTCTCATATACGACATATTATTAAGTAGATACCTGCATACAAAAACAGTCACGAAAGAGCCCTATGTTCCACGGCGGCTAGTTTTATAGACAGTTTTAGTAGGCAAGTTAATTATAATATTTCGCATAATACAATATGAGAACAAGCCAAGTCAGATCTCAAGCTATAATATATTTATCTTAAGTTATAAGAAGAAATAATATTTTAAGTTGTAATAGAATATTTTATGTTATAAATATATTTCAGGACTAACCATTGAACTTGGCACCCATTTAGATCTCACTTCTTTTGTCTTTGAAGTCAACAAACAACTAACGCATAGGTACCTACATAATACAAATATCGTAATATTGAACTTGGCTCTAATTTCACATTTATGTTTTTGATAGGATTATATATACTTTATAATATATAAACGTGAAAGTTTGTATGAACGGATGTTTAGATGTATGATTATTACTCTTTCACGACCAAACGGATGGACCGATTGAGCTGAAATTTGGTATAGAGATAGCTTAGACCCTGGAATAGCACAATAGGCTACTTGTACAGCGGGTAAAACCGCTGTGTGCAGCTAGTATGTAATAAAGGGATATTTTACCAATGATTTCTCCCGACAATATAATGACAAAGCCCAAGTATGTGCCGGAACATAGCATGAGCGTCGGCACATCTGTGAGGTCGTAGCAGTATAGGTGTAGGACTAAACATGCTGTAGCTAGAGTCTGAAATTAACAGTATTTTTTACAAGACTTGCGTATACTCGCGACCCGCGTCGGGTAAGGAAATCTTACCACTAACTGGACAAAAACTTGTCACTTGTCACAAAACGAAGCCAGGAAAGAAGGACTTTACTCCGCCTACTTGACCGACGGCAATAATCAATTATTTTTATTTATTTATGTGAAACGGCTGTAGTTCAATTGCGGCCATGCAGCATGGCCCATGCTTGACCTATTGTGATCGCCGCTTATTATGGTGAGATTGACCAGTAGGCGCAGCGCTAGAGTTCTCCACTGACACTTGCAACTTCTAAGAACTGTAGGATTTTCCATGGGATAACTTCTCTAAGCTCATCCGAGCTGAGCAGGTGCTCAGAATGGAGCTTTAAGCATCAGTGCTCCACACACCCGATAGTTACATCACCCCACCCACCCGCTAGTTAGTTGTAATTAGCTATTATAGTTTCATCTGCCTCACTACAGAATCTGCAGGCAATGATTAATACTATTGGCAATACCAATTGGAGTCAAGTACCCAGCATATTTTACGGAGATATGAAATAATAGCACAACTTTCGCCGAATCTTAAATATAGCCTTATAGTTTTAGTAAACCACTAAAACTATATACAAGGTATGTAATTAGGTATGCAATGTATCAATTAAACGTTTTACTTACTAACTCGAGTAATTTAATTACGCATGTCGGTATTAACATTTTATAATAATATATATTAAGTAATTAAATTAAAAAATCTAAAAGAAAATTTCAAAACACAGCACGTTTACTGAAAAGTGACACCAACTAAATGGCAATTTATGTCAAAATATGCCAAAATCCGAGTTATTTTGTTTCTTCCCAATACTTAAACGTGTTATAAACTTTATCAGATTTTAATTATTAGATAGAAGTCGTGAAAATAATAGATACATATTATTTTAACACCTCCAATATTCTGAAAATGGCAAATAGGTACAAAGTGCGTATGCTTATCATGTGTATTAAAAACTTATTTAGCTACTATGTTTTTATATCGCTGACTCAACGAATTAGGGAAATAATAGAAGTCGAACACAGCTCAAAAAGTGATTCAATGCAAAGTACAACTATATGGGCGGGGCGTAAAAAGTACAACTCACCCGCCGCTCAGTCACACAACGCGCTCAGCGACAGATGCACGCATCGTTTGATTTTTAAAAATATCCAAAATAATATAGTTAACGGACAAAAATGACCTTTTGTGTGGTAAATTGGTGTAAAAATGGAAAGAAGGCAGTAAAAAGCAGGAAAAACTTATCACAGCTAACAAATATTATTTTAAACCAAATTATATAATTTCGATTTAAGTTGACATTAAATACATAAAAATATAGGGTAAACTAGGCATGGCTGAAACAATGTTATTTTGGTCGTGTATTGCATTCGCATTCGATTAGGTAACGTTATATTTATTTTGTATACTAGCTAAACCCACGGCTTCACCCCCGCTACAAAGATGTTATTTTTGTACAATAAATAAAAGCATTTGTTTTTGAATTAAATCAATAATGACTTTTAATAAAAGTCTGAAGAAAGAAAGAAAAAACCTCTAAAGTGAAGAATTCACCTGACCCGGCCCCCCCGGCTCGGCCTGATTCGACCTGATTCTGGCATCGCGCTTTTATCACCGCACGAGCCGACACCGATCGAAAGCCCAGGTCATACGACTAATGTCCAATTATGAAAAATGACAAATATTATAGACGTCCAATCATAAAAATGCCTATTCGGAAAATAGTTCACTCATAAAAATGTCAAATCGTAAAAAGGTCCAATTTGAAAATTGTCCATTCTAAAACGTCCATTCGTAAAAATGTCCAATAAAGTTTTATTTTATCCGTGGTTCTATCAATAGCTAATCCCGTAGTCCTATAAAAAGTGTCACGTACCTAGTGAACAATCTTTATTTCCAATGCAATGACAGCTGTCAAACTTGAAACGTCAATATCTCGGAAAATACTCGTCTTAGGCTGATGCTGTCATAGAAGAAATTAAAGGTCTTGGAGAGATCTTCATTTCAGATGACAGCTGTCAAACTTGAAACGTCAATATCTCGGAAAATATTCGTCTTAGGCTGATGCTGTCATAGAAGAAATTAAAGGTCTTTGAGAGATTGTCATTTCAGATGACAGCTGTCAAACTTGAAACATCAATATCTCGGAAAATACTCGTCTTAGGCTGATGCTGTCATAGAAGAAATTAAAGGTCTTGGAGAGATTGTCATTTCAGATGACAGCTGTCAAACTTGAAACGTCAATATCTCGGAAAATACTCGTCTTAGGCTGATGCTTTCATAGAAGAAATTAAAGGTCTTGGAGAGATCTTCATTTCAAATGACAGCTGTCAAACTTGAAACGTCAATATCTCGGTAAATATTCGTCTTAGGCTGATGCTGTCATAGAAGAAATTAAAGGTCTTGGAGAGATTGTCATTTCAGATGACAGCTGTCAAACTTGGAACGTCAATATCTCGAAAAATACTTGTCCTAAGCAGACGCGGTCATAGAAGAAATTAAAAACTTTGAAGATCTTCCAGATTTTGACATTTCAAGTTTGACAGCTGTCATCTGAAAGGTAGATCTCCCCAAAACCTTTCATTTCTTCTATGACAGCGTCAGAAATAAACCAATTCGTGTTGGACATTATTCTTAATTGGACATATTTCATTTGGACCAAATTCATGTTGGAAATTATTCGTGTTGGACATTTTCCTAGTTGGACGTTAGCCATGTTGGACCAAATTAGTGTTTGACCAAATTAGTATTGGACATTAATACTAGTTGGACATTTTGGATTTTGGACATTTGTCGTAAAAACCGATAAAACTTATTCCATATCCTTTTTGGGGATTCTAACTACCTTTGTACCAAATTTGGCAAATTTGCCATTACCTTGTCGAATGCTTCGTTCTATTGTTGTACTCCTCAAAACATCACGCATGGTTGATGAGATATTCGTTTTGTTTCAAGCATACTAAGGTTACCCTAGTCTGACATAAAAGAATATATTTGAGTTACCCGTATGGCAATATCGAATTTAACTATAAACAATTTTGATACTTTAATTATTTTTTAAAAAAAATCGCTAGTGTACTTGGTCACTGACCTCTGTTTAATCAGACAAGTAGCTCTGGCGCGAAAAAGTTACACACATGGTTCACATAAAACACATGCGTCTAATAATAATACTTTTATAAAATAGTAATAAAAGATGATGTGTTATATGACACAAATATAATATTAAAAAAATACATAAAATAAAATGATAAATCGTTAATTTAAGGTAATCCAATTCTTTATTTTTTGCGGTGGGGTGGTCTTTTCGATGTCTCATAGGCGGGCATTTTCCTTTATTTTTAATACTTTCCAAAATAAATTTTCTGACTGATGATTTCAATTCGCCTAGAAAATACAAAATAAATAAGATTAATATCATATTTTAAAAGTAAAAAAGGCGTACCAGTATGGTAACAGTAAAAAAGGTGCCATGAATATAATAATAAAAGAAATTCCCAAATAAAGCAATTGTATTTGTACTTGTACGTAGGGACATCTAATACATTAAAACAAAAAAAATGCCAAGTGCAAGTCGGACTCTTTTGAATTGAATTCTTTCTTGAAACATCCCATACATATATACAAAAACAAACGGAAAAAAGCACTTTGTTGTTTGGGAGCCCCTTTTTTATTTTATTCTATTTTTAGTATTGCAACAAAAATACATCCGTGAAAATTTCAACCTTCTAACTATCACGGTTCGTGAGATGACAGACAGACAGACGAACGGACAGCGAAGTCTTAGTTATATGGTCTCGTTTTCTCCTATGGGTACGGAACCCTAAAACACAATTTTTCATACACATAATAACATTCCTGCTTTTCATTAAACTTGGACAATATGAAAAGTATCAAAAATTTTCAGTCATACTATAATGTATTTTATGACTTTAGTTGTAAACAAATAGATAACACAAAATAATTATTTATGGACAAAATAACGATTATTTTACGTTTTCAATGATGAGATTCAATGAGCTTGATGATGTACTGTTAATCTAACTTAAACATACCTGAGATATACACTGTTCTCTTAGAAACACTTAGTCATAGCAGCAACCACTTTTCTATTTGCAACTGCTGCATACGCCGTATATATACATTTTGTAATTCATTTGGCAAGCACCGCCAGGGATTATTTTACTCATTTTCATCAATATTATTGTGAAAAATCTTCGAAATAACTTATTAATCATTAAAAATACGTACAATATATTATTGTTTACATTTTTTGACTCAGATTTGACGGAAGTAGTTTGAAAGAAATAGGTAGAATGTTGCCATTTTTATTTTAGTTTTTTTCTTAATAAATTTGTACTCCTTCGTTTTGTCCATCCCGTTTGCACATGTTGATTGAATATTTCTGTTTCACTCAACACTATCCGACTAAATAAAATGACACCCCAAATGAATGAATGGGCGAGTTCATGTACAGAAAATAAATTTAGCATGGTTATGCCTTATGTATGTCCGAGTGTCGCGTGAGTATTATAATTTAGTGGTGTGAGTTTGGGACCACGTTTTTGCGGAAAAAGTAAAGGAGTTACAGGGCGCTGACTATAGGTTTGTGCCAACAAGAATTTATGGCAGTAAAAGTTTTGAAAGATTGTAAAGGTAAAAATTTCATGAAATAATCCCACAGCTCAAGACCGTGCCCAAGACCTCTTGACTGAAATTGAATTTTAGATCCTTTTTTTTGACGAAGGAAAATGTGTTACGCATCATCACCCCACGCCGGGTGGCGCGGGGCGGTATGTGAGACTCCCCCGCCGAAGATGGGCGCGGCGGGGATACCCACTAAAAAACCTGGGGGTGTTCCTGCGGGACGCCATAATGCCGGGGCAGCGGTTACGCCGAAGCACTCATTCGCGGCCCAAGCTTAGACCCTGAAATAAGATATAGGCCATCTACTGTACAGTAGGTAAATTCGCTAGGCGCAACTGGTATACCATAATACTCGTACAATCGACTGGGGATCATCTCAGTAGAGAATTAAACCCAATAAATAGGTATAATTGAACAAAGCACCATCCCACTCCGTGACTGTTGAAAGTTCAAGGAGTCTCGAAGAGTATTGCTTTTATTTCCTTTACATTTAGCGCGTTATTACCCAACTAAAGTACCTACTGGCACAAAATTCAATCTGAAAACCTATTTACGTACGATAATATTGTATTTCCAAAATATATTTTGTATAAAATTTGCATTTACTTTCAATGTTCCTAATAACGTTATGTGATATAATGTGTGTACAAATATTATTTTATTGGGTACCTATAGGTGTAATCTGTAGTAGGTATATCTCTACATATAGGTAATAGGTATTTACGTTTAGCTATAATATAATTGAGGATCTAGAAAACCACACGACCGCTAAAGAAAAAAAAATCTATCCGGGTAAAAGCTGAGTAGGTAGGTACCCTTTGAAACAATAAAAAAATCTTCTAGTATTGTTAAGTGAATACAGCATAGGCTGATTTTGGTAGCGCAAAACTCGAAAAAGTTTAAATAAAACCGGTCAAGTACGAGTAGGACTCGAGCACCGAGGGTTCCGTACAAACCCGTAGGTTTGTACGGAACCCTAAAGGAAAGTGGGTATAATTTATACTCTATTATATATACTGTAGGTTTTGATTCCCTTGCGAGTACTTTCGAGCTTGAAAGTATGCGGCTGAAATTGCTGTTTCTTTTGATTGCGTCGACATAGATGTTTGATTTTTTTACAGCTTAAAGTTACTATAAAGCCAAGCATTTGATATGAATTTCAATTTAATACCTGTACGCGTTCTTGAGGAAAGAGGTAGTAAATACAAAATTATTAAAAATATTTTTTTATATGAAGTAACTAAAAATGTACAGTTTTCGCAATTTTGCCTGTGCCTATGATCTAAGAAGCTGCTGCGTACCAAATTTCAAGATTCTGAGTTAACGGCAAGTACCCTGTAGGTTTTGATTCACTTGAGAGTAGCCGCGAGTTTAAAAATACGGCTAAAATAGCTGTTTCCTCTGATTGCGTTGACATAGAGGTTTGATTTTTTTACAGATTAAAGGTATTATAAACCTTGTATTTGATATGAATTTCAGTTTAATACCTGCACGCGTTCATGAGAAATAAGGTAGTAAGTATGAAATTATTTAAAATATTTTTTTATATGATGTAATAAAAAAATTACAGTTTTCGCAATTTACCCTTTATCCGTACTCTAAGGAGTTGCTTCGTGCCAAGTTTCAAGATTCTACGTTCACGGCAAGTACCCTGTAGGTTTTGATTTTTTGAGAGTAGTTTCGAGTTTAAAATTGCTGCTAAAATTGCTTTTTCTCTTGAATGCGTTGACATAGTAGTTTGATTTTATTACAGTTTAAAGGTATTATAGACTTGAGTATTTGATATGACTTTCAATGTAATACATTTACGCGTTCATGAGAAAAAGTATAAAATTATTCAAAATATTTTTTCATATGATGGAAATAAAAAATTATAGTTTTCGCAATTTTTCCTTTATTTGTGCTTTATGGACTTGCTTCGTGCCAAATTTCAAGATTCTGGATTCACGGGAAGTGCCCCGTAGGTTTTGATATATTTGGGAATGTCGAAAATTTGCTGAAATTTGGGACATATTCGACTATATCTTTTGATTGCGTTGGCCTAGAAGTTTGAAATTTTCACAGCTCTAAGAGGCAATAGACTTTAGTATTTTCTGTAAATTTCAGCTTGTTACCTCCACGCGTTCCTGAGAAAAAGGGTCTTGACAGACAGACGGACGGACGGACGTTCCGTTTTTTCCTTTTGAGGTACGGAACCCTAAAAAAGTAAAATATGTAAGTAACAAAAGCTTTTCTTACCCAAACAACAAGTTTAAAGTATTTTTGGCACCACATAATGAAAGGTTGCCTATTCAATTCAATTCAATTCATTTATTGATTGCAAGAAATACGTGTACATAATAAGATGTTTAAAATACATAATTGGCTCAACATATTTCTGCCGTATAAAGCATGCAATTTCTATTTACAAATTAAATTCATTAAAATGTCAATAATGCAATAATTATAAACAATAAAGATAATATTATGTAGGTATAAATATACAAAATGTCAAAAAAACGTAAAGATTATTAAACAAAACACAAAAATTATATACAAGAAATATATACAATATATATATATATACAAGAATTGAAACTGTAAACAAAAAGATAGTGTCAAAATATAATATTAATTTTAAACATATAATGCGAGAAAAAAATGGGAATGTCTTTATAATCAAAATAATGTCAATATAGATTAAAATTAAATGTCAAAATAACTTAACAGATATATCAAATGTCAAGAGTTCAGGTTAGAAACATTGAAATCTAAATTAATTTGTTTATCTTCCAAAAAATCTCTCACTGAATAATAACATTTCATAGCTAGCAACTGTTTTAATTTTTGTTTGAATTTATTTACAGGTAACTGTCTTAGAATTTGAGGGAGTTTGTTATATATTTGGGTAGCCATGCAGTAGACACTTTTGCCCATCATTGCAGTTTTGGCCTTTCTATTGCGGATTTTATGTTGGTCTCGTCTGTAGGGTCGGTCCTCACCTAAGCGTGGAAAGAGACTAGGGTTGTTTTTAACAAACACTGAGGTTTCAAAAATGTATAAAGATGGTACAGTTAAAATACTATGTTCTTAAAAAATGGTTTGCACGTGTCTGTCATTTTTAGATTAAACATAGCCCTAATTTGTTTTTACACTCAAAGTTCCGTCCACCATGAAATGAGAAATTACATTTTTAATAAACCGTTTTGAGGGTCAGATAAAAATGCCTAAAAACTCATTGAGTTTTATGCACTACGTACTAGAGAAGACACACATGAAACTGTTATGTTCCATTCAACTGCGGCTATCTGGCTGCACTTACACTCTCTTGATACCTCTCTCCAGTGCATATCTAAGTACTACTAGTTTAAAAGTTTAATATTATGTTCTCTTTTGTGTAACGATATTGGACTAATATACCTCTATAATTCTACTAAGTAATACGAGATTACAAATGTAAAAAATATGGAACTATATGAGTCTATGAGTGTGTATGTTGCTTTTACACATAAAAACTACGGAACTGATGGCACTGAAAATCGGTATATTGTATCGGTATGATAGCTGGAAATGAAAAAAATATAGCCATTTTTTTTCCAAATTTTCCATAGCATTGAGAATAACGTAAAACTGCGGGACGCTACTAGCTCTGTCTACGGCGAAGTCAAAAATTTCTGATGCGAACTTTTCAAAATGGGACAAGACTCGCTTGATTTTACTTCTCTAGTAGTATATTAACTCAATGCAAAAACCACCAAGAGACCATGATAATGATAAAATTTGCATAGAAAAAGCATCAGATATTGCGGCAGCGATCACCTACTTTTGAAAGAGCGTTTCACTTTTGGGGCTTTTGTCCAAACAAAATAGTATTCAGGTTTTATTTCATTCGATATATACTGATTTATACACTAGATACCTATTTCCGATACGTATTTTACAAGCTTTTATTTACTTTCACCTGTCTGTTGTCTCTATCTGTAATCAAATCTTGCAAGTTTATTTTCACCCACTTCCCGGTATCCAATTGAGCTGAAATTTTGCATGCATGTATAAATCGGATGACAATGCAATATTTTTATGACATGGAGCTGATCTGATGGTGGAGCTGGAAGGTGGCCATAGGAACTCCGTAATTAAATGACGCAACCTCATCGAGTTTGGGCTCATTTGATTCGTCTTGACGAGTACTATGGTGCTGGATGGTAATAAAAGTTTTTTTTTTTTTTATACTAAATAGGCCTACGTTTGACCACATCCCACCTGATGGAAAGTGGAAATGCGGTCGACGATGGATCACGTATGACGCCTAGAAAGGTACCTATTCACTCGTGCCTTGAAGATACCCAAGTTGTACCTCTCGGGAAACACAGATGACGGCAAAGTGTTCCAAATGCGACCAGTTCTCATTAGAAACGACGAAGCAAAACGCTTGGTAAAATAAAGTAATAATAATAAAAGCTTATTTTAAAAAGTTTTTTTTTAAATTTCACTTATTTTAAAATTCATTAAAGGTTAGGCCTTTGACCACGTTCTCGCGCGATGTTAAGCGATGTTGCGGCCGTAGCAGACAAAACCTAGAAAGCGGGATGAACCCCTCCCTGACATACTAAATTCAAGTCTCATAAGTTACTAAATATATGTAGGTATAGAGCTAAGGAATTTTAGCAGACTTCTAAAAAGAGATGGTTCTCTATTTGTCTGTATGTTTTTCTTATTGCTTGTCTGATTTTTGTTACTCTTATGAGTAAAATATTAGGTAAGCATTTTTCTGTTATATTAAATTTCAGTCTGTCTTTTGTAAAAATTTAAAATTTTTATTACTTACGTATACTAAAAAAAATGAAAATGAATGAGGTTTATTGGCATACTTGAGACATACATGCATAACAATAAATAACAAAAGTGATAATATTATATACTAGACATAGAAAAAAAAACAGCAGCCAAAGGGGGCAGACTCAGCGTGACGCCATGATACTAGTATATCCATTATTAATAGTGATAATAGTGACGGAAACTGTAAGTCAGCTCTATTTTCCATCTGCAAGCTTTCAATCTGTCAATAACCAAAGGCCATTCATAAATAAATGCCTCAACTGTTAGTACTAGATCATCCAGAAAATTGCACTCTAGAGAATAAAGCGCACAGAACGTAGCTTCAGGCGTTTGGTACGAACCAGTTCAATCTGGTTATTTTCAATGAAAATTCAATTCTGATGACAGATGAGCGTGCAAATGTGATGCGACTGGGAGACCTGTTCCAATAAGTAGGTCGAAAAAAGCTGTGTGATGAGTTAGAGACAAAATTGTGTCTGTATTTTGCGTTTTTGTATTGTGTAATATTATCAAATGCGAATGTATGATTATTTGTGTGTATGCGTGTGTTGTCTATTCATGCCTAAATGACTGAACCGAATTCCAGCTATTACGCTGGCCACATTGTTTTTATAATCGTTTCATGTTAGTATGTCAGAGTAAATGACAAAGTTAATAAATTGCGAAATAAAACTTTGCTGACTTCATAATTCATATAATCACAAGCGAAAATGGGTATACAAAGGTAACAGTAGAAATGTAAAAACATTCAGATCGCCATTATCTACCTTTCGGCTTCGCTTTGTTGAATACAATATTAATTAGATAATTATTGACTTGACGTTAAGGAGTGGTGCATGCAGCTTTAAAATGATAGAGTGGTAATCTATACCTCTCATAAGTCGTATTTAATTATTACACATAAAATTAAGATAATCAAGTTATTGCAGTTTTGAAGGGCTTAACTTTTAAAGTTAATTAAGTATTGATAGTAACGTCCTAGTTACTGGTTCAAGTACCTAAACCGCAATAATATTTATGAATATTAATTATAATTAATATAGGTACTAATCATGATTTATTTGAAAGATATAAATTAATAACTCATTTGCATATTAAATTTTCGTAATAAAATAGGAATTTGGGTAGGTGAGTTTTGGTATGAGGATTTTATTACTTTATGGTTGATATTTACAACTAGCTGCGCCCGGCGGTTTTAGCCGCTGTACTGTAGCCTTTGTGTTATTCCAGGGTCTAAGCTATATCTTTACCAAATTTCAGCTTAATCGATCCACCCGTTTAGGCGTGAAAAAGTAACAAACATACACAGTCACACACTACTGTGATTATAGCAGCTTAACATAAAAAACACACAATTTACAGAGATAATCTAACTATACCTATGCTGCAGACGTATACGAAGACGGCCATTATTATAATCGCTCACCATCAGGCGTCTAACATAAAATCATTTTCTTTTCATTCATTATAGGTTAGCCTTTGACCACGATCTTGCGTAATGCGGCCGTAGATGGTAGTAGTAGTCTAAACCTAGAAGATGGGATAAATCCCTCACTGACTGATGATCATGACCGGTACACGGGCATGATGACTGCTCGGTCACACGGTTTGGTCCAGTGGGTGGTAAGAGTGGTAACTAGCCACAGCCTAAGGCCGCCGGCCGGTGTGTATGACGCATAATGGGATAAATTATTAACAAATAAGCTACGCCCAGCGGTTTTACCCGCTGTACTATATGCTTATGTGTTATTGCAAGGTCTAAGCTATCTATCCGCGTAGGGGTCCTCCTGTCATTGAGGACCAAACGCCGTCAGGTCCTCGGATGAATGCTTCGGCGTACCCGTTGCCCCGGCATTATGGCGTCCCGCAGGAACACCCCAAGGTTTTTAGTTGGTATCCCCGCCGCTTCCATCTTTGGCGGGGGAGTCCCACATACCCGCCCCGCGCCCCCCGGCGTAGGGTGATGATGCGTAACGCATTTTTTCTGGGTCAAAAAAAAAACGGTCTAAGCTATCTCTATACCAAATTTCAGCTCAATCGGTCCACCTGTTTAGGCGTGAAGAAGTAACATACTCACAAACTTTCGCATTTATAATATAAGTGTGATTAGAAAATCAAGAGCAATGTGTCTGGGACATTGAAATCCCGGAAACGTAACAAGAAAATGATCCATTACACATTCAGTAAACAACATTTCCATCACAGCAATGACTAAGCCCTTGCCTATGTCGTGTTTGACTTAGTGCTGCAACGCGGAGCATTTCAAACAACTGAACCAAACTTAAAATGAATGTAACCACATAACAAGTGATAAATGCAGACAGCACTTTAAAGACACGTAACTGACGCCGTAAAGTTTGTATTAAAAATACTTTCTGCAATAATTAAAAAATAAATATTCATCGAATTAGCTTGGTTAAGCCTTAAAAAGCTCCTTCCATATATCATTATTTTTCAGACTACTTATTCGATTAAAAAAAAGAACGAGCAAGAACATGAGTTACAAGTTACACCTTTGCCTAAATAACCATCTGTCACCACCACCCACCTGTCTGTAAGCTTTTTAATGAATTAAATAAATAGAATTGAATTCACTCTCGATTTTGCTCCATGGTGAGTGCCTTTAGATAGTCTGTGAATGTAACCTATCGACGTTTGCAACATTATCTGGGAACGCCTTTAACGTTGCTTATAATAACATCGGCCTCGGGTGTTTGATGTGATCCATATTTCACGAGCACCAATAACACGAGCGATTGCTCTCGTCTCAACATATTTCGATTATATAGAGCTATTGATAAAATATATTATTGAAATTGCTATGCTTGAATTAGGCGGTGAACCAGAAAAATATTCATCTGTCTCGTCCCACGATTTCTTGATAAAGAATCTCTGTATTTTTATGTAGAGTAGCCTCTATTGATTGTTGTGGTAGATTTCTATTGCAGAGGCCACCTGGGTAGTACCTACCACACTTTGACACTAATTTATCATCCAAGCAGAAATGTGCAGACAAAACTGTGTTCTTGACTGAAGGACAATGTTATCAGCGAAATTACTTGGACATGACGAGATTCTAAAAGCTAATTTTCTTAAGTACCTATCCCAAAGTTTCAGACAGTCTTCTTCAGTCCTGCGCAATGCGCACCATTTGTATTATACAACTAGCGGCCCGTCCTCGCTTCGCTTCGGGTGCCATTATGAATAAAAAAATAAAATGAAATAATAAGACTTACGCAATACCTAAATATTTCAATGACAAATCTACAGATTTAGTATAATACTGTTGAATTTAATATTATTTATAGTTGTAAATAGCTTCCTCGTTACCTATTTTTCTCATCCCTAATTTATTGGCACATCACTAGATGCTCTGTAATTTTTGCTCAACTCTATACTCTGTGGTCTGTTGTCAATTCTCAATAAAACATAGTTTGCAAATTATATTTAGTTTAATTTCAATAAATACAACAGGTTATGGACCAGACCTTCCTGATTGTTCAAAAATAAAAGTAAATAAGTAAAATAAAAGTTGAAAGTATAAGTGAACAATTTTGCGAACTATTCAGTATTTCAGTATAACCTCAAAGCACATGTCGGTCGGCGAAATCTTCATTAGCAAACAGCAAAATGTCGTCAAATAATACAATGGCACTGATTGAAAAGCTAACCGGAAGAGAAAATTATCCTACCTGGAAATTTGCAGTGCAAACATACCTTGAACACGAAGAATTGTGGAGTTGTGTTTCTTCAAGCGGCGTTATAGATAGAAAACTCGACACAAAAGCAAAATCTAAGATAATTCTGCTTGTAAATCCAATTAATTTTGTTCATATACAAGAAGCTAAAACGGCAAAGGAGGTATGGGAAAATTTAGCCAAGGCCTTTGATGATAAAGGATTGACACGACGGGTTGGTTTGTTACGTGAATTGATAACCACAACGTTAGAAAATTGTCAAAATATAGAAGAGTATGTCAACAAGATCATGACATCCGCACATAAGCTCAGGAATATTGGTTTTCTGGTGGATGACGAGTGGCTAGGAACACTTTTACTAGCTGGCTTACCAGAAATGTATCAGCCAATGATAATGGCCCTGGAAAGCTCCGGAGTGGCAATAACAGCAGATGCTGTTAAGACTAAGCTTCTTCAAGATGTGAGGAACTCTGAGTCAGCTGCGCTGTATGTTAATAAAGGAAAAGGAAATCAGACGCAGGGTGCCAAACAAGCTTTTAATAACAAAACTACTAAAGGACCTAGATGCTATGTGTGTAATAAATATGGGCATATAAGTAAATACTGCAGAAATAAGAAGAAAGAACAAAAGTCAAAAGAGGACTCTGGTTTTGTAGCAGTATTTTCTGCAACAACTTCAAATAGTAACAGTAGTTGGTTCATTGACTCAGGAGCTTCAATGCATCTAACGATGCACCGTGAATGGCTATACGAAGAAACTACACCACCTGTAAGTACTATAAGAGTGGCTAATGACAAGAAGTTAATTGTGAAATCATGTGGGAAGGTGGACTTAAATGTTGTCGGTGAAAATGGCAAGCTTTCTACAATAAAGGTAGAAAATGTTCTGTATGTGCCCGAACTAGCCACCAATCTTCTTTCTGTCAGCCAGATTATAAAGAAGGGATGTAATGTACAGTTTGACAAAGATGGCTCCAAGATATTTAATAAAGACAATCAGCTAATTACTTCAGCAAAATTAATTAATAATATGTACAGGCTAAATACACACAGTGTTCCGGCATACATATCAGCTGTCAAAGAGGATGATTTTTATTTATGGCATCAGAGAATGGCCCACTTGAACTATGAAGACTTGAACAAATTATCAGAATCAACTGGTGTAAAAGTGAAAAATGATGGTAAAGTAATATGCATTACTTGTCAAGAAGGGAAGCAGACTAGGAATCCTTTCTCTTCTGAAGGTTCTCGAGCGAAGGAGAAACTAGGCCTGGTTCACTCAGATCTATGTGGCCCAATGGAGGTACCATCATTCGGAGGAGCTCGTTATTTTGTAACGTTCATTGATGACTTCACCAGGAAAGTATTTGTTTATTTATTAACTAATAAATCAGATGTTTTCGACAAGTTCAAAGAATTTAAAACCTATGCGGAGAATCAACTTGGTACCACTGTAAAAATTCTCCGTACAGACAATGGTAGAGAATATTTAAGCAATGATTTTCAAACATTTCTTAAGAAATCCGGAATTATACATCAAACATCCGTGCCATACACTCCCCAACAAAATGGCTTAGCTGAGAGAATGAATCGAACATTGTTAGAGCGAGCAAGATGTATAATCATAAATGCTTCATTACAGAAACAATATTGGGGGGAAGCAGTGACAACTGCCGCATACATTACCAATCGCTGTCCAACAAGATCATTAGCTTATTCTACGCCTGAAGAAATGTGGACAGGCAAAGCCCCAAATATCAGCCACATGAGAATTTTTGGATCTGAAACCATGGTACACGTTCCAAAGGAGAAAACTAAGAAATGGGACTCAAAGGCAAGTAAAATGATTTTTGTTGGATATAGTGAACAAAGCAAAGGATATCGATTATTAGATCCAAAAACAAAGAAAGTAGTTATCAGTAGAGATGTAACATTTCTAGAAAGTATGATAAAAAGAGACTTTGCTGCAGTACCTTTGACAGAATCATCAATAAATCAAAACAAAAATGAGACAGATTCTACCAGTAGTGATATGGAAAATTATTCTACATCAGAAAATACAGTTAACCAACATGAATCTAGTGAAGATTATCAAACTGATGAAGGGTCGTTGTACGAACCAGATGAAACAATGACTTTTGATGAAATGCAATCGACAAATATAACTACAAGATCTAAAAATAAAGCTCAAAATAATGAAAATAATACTTACCTTTGTTCTAATGTGAGTTCAGAGTTAGATATCCCAGAAACATACAGTGAAGCGATATCTTCAGAAAATACTAACTCGTACAAGTGGAAACAATCAATAGAAGATGAATTACAGTCACACGCTAAGAATAATACTTGGACTATTGTTGAGAAGCCAGAAAAAGTACGACTGATTGGCTGTAAGTGGGTTTTTCGAATAAAAGAAGGAGAATCAGCTCCACTCTTCAAGTCAAGATTGTGTGCTAAGGGCTGCGGACAAAAACCAGGAGTGGACTACACTGAAACTTTCTCTCCCACAGCAAGATATGATTCGATACGAGTTCTATTGTCAGAAGCTGCTCAAAACGATTATGAAATGATGCAATTTGATGTTAAAACTGCATTTTTATATGGGTATGTTCAAGAAAACATATACATGACTCCACCAGAAGGTTTGGATGTTCCACCTAATATGGTATGTAAACTGAATCGTTCTATATATGGTAGACGTGTGCGCCGCGCCGCCGCGCCGCCGCCGCCGGTCATTTTGGCCACGCCGCCGCCGCCGATCATTTTATCGGCGTGAAATCGGCGTGATTTATTTTTCATTTTATTAACGTAATTATAACATTGAAATCATCATTATTATCCAAATAATACACAAAAAGGTCTCACATAAATTTAAACGTCTTGAAAGAGGTAGAAAGAATAGAAAAGAATGATACTAGTTGGCGGCTCGACACGCAACTGTCACTACCTGTTGCTTTTGCTATCCGTGTAGTAAATTACTAACATTTTGTGAAATTAAAAGCGTGATATTTGTACGGAGGTATAATTTCCACTTTTCACCATTTCGTTCCACACCAAACAAGCAAATGCCAACGATGGGGTTCGTTGGCTATATATCTTTGGCGCTGTGTGGGATTAGCAAAGGCCAACATAACGACGGGGTCACATAACATCGCGATCGAGCCCTCGATGAAATATCTTGGACTCGTCCTCGACGGGCGGTGGAATATTCGGGAGCAAGTGCTCCCGGGAAAAGTTGCCCGGATGTCTCCCCGCCTGATCCGTCCGCTACTCCAGCGGTGGACGGACAGAAAGCACGGGTCCTTGACCTTCCGGCTCGTGCATGTATTTTCCGGGTACGGATGCTTCGGAAAATACTTGCATGCACCACGTAGCCGGCAGAGAACCGACCTCTGTTTGCCACCTCTGTGGTTGCGAAGTGGATAGTGGATACGCGTGTCCAGCATGGGTCAGTGAGCACCGTACCCTAATCGCAGTTATGGGGGGAACTCTCACTATCAACCATGGAAAGAGCCATGGTTTCAACCGAGGAATCGTGGCAGGCCACGGTCTCATTCTGCAAGAGACCACTATCGCAGAAGAGGATCGCGAAACGCAAACGGGTGTTCACCAACCGGAGACCTCCTTATGCATGCCCGTAAGAGGAGGTATCCGAGGCGCATCTTCCACGCCCTTCCGATCCCCCTACCTGGGTCTAGAGTCTAGACGGAGTACGGGGCTACTCATCGCTGACAAACCAACCCACGAGGTGGTGCGCTTTGGAGGGTGGGGTTAAACTCCTCTTGACTCTACTGAGGCCATGGTCCTCCTGTTAATTTGGACCAAACGCCGTCGGGGCCGTGGATGAGGGCTTCGGCGTTCCCGCTACCCCGGTACTATGGCTTCCGCAGGAACACCCTCAGTTTTTTAGTGGGTATCCCCGCCGTGCCCATCATTAACGAGGGAGACCCACATACCCCAAGAAAAAAGGACAACATAACGCCAACCACTGAATAGTCCGGCATGACCCTCCACTAACACGGCCTTTATATTAAATCTCCCCTCCCCATATTACAACGACCGGTCAGTGAGCCAAGTCTCTGAGGATGCCTCGTGTAGAAGCATGTCAGCTCTCTCATTGTATACTATTTTTATCGTAGCAATACCTGCAGCAGTTTTCATCATCTTCGCCGTTGTAAGTCCCTGTAGGAGTCTAGTCTAAGTTTCAACAAACCCTCAAGATAAAAGTCTTCAATCAATGTGTCAGTCTTCACTCAGTGAACAATGGAAAGGGTTTGGGTTATGGGAACTCGGGGTTTCTCTACTCGATCGAATCAGGAATGAGGAGAACCGTAGACGTACTAAAGACATTGACATAGCCCAGCGGATAAGCAGAGTGAAGTGGCAATAGACAGGCCACAATGCACGTAGAGCGGATGATCGATGGGTTCTAAAAGTACTCGAGTGGGGACTACGGACTAGCAAACGCAGCGTAGGGCGTCCACGCACAAGGTGGTCAGATGACCTTCTAAAGGTCGCCGGAAGAAGACGCTGGATGCAGGTCGCTTTCAAGGTATATAATATGGCAGTCCAAAGGGGAGGCCTATATGCTCAGCAGTGAATGTCCTATGGCTGAGATGATAACTTAACTAACGAGCAATTAGTTATTAATATTCTTCTTCTTGGTCGTAGCCTCATGACTGAGGGACGTGATCATGGTGCCTCATCAGCTTTGACACCACTTCCTTCCATCTATGCCGGTCCTGCGCCATTTGGATTGACGCTTGTAGGGTGGCTCCCGTAGCATCCTGGGTTATATGCGTCCATCGCGTGGGTGAGCGCCCTCTACCTCTCTTCCCTTCTACACTGCCAGTAATAATAAGTCTCTCCAGACTGTCTGGGTCGCGTCTGACGGTGTGTTCGAAGAATTTGAGGACTCTCTGCATGCAGATTGTTGAAAGCCTGGTTTTAACATTCAGTTCTCTGAGGATTGACTCATTTGTGCGACGTTCCGTCCAGGATATTCTCAGCATTCTGCGCCAGCACCACATTTCGAACGCGTCAATCCTCGTTCGTACTCGAGACTTCAAAGTCCAGGTTTCCGAAGCATACAGGAAGATCGAGAAGATAAGGGTCTGCATTAGCTTCTTCTTCGTGTTCCGGCTAATGCTTCTATTCTTCCAGATCCTTTCGAGTCTTTTCACTGCTGACTTAGCCATTTGTGCCCTCCTGACCACTTCTTGCTCGCAGTCACCATCATCACTGATTTGCGATCCTAGATACACAAATTTGTGTACCACTTCGAGGTCGCGCAATTCGTGAGTTCTCTGCAAAGTACCAGCTCTGTCCACGAACATGAGTTTCGTCTTGGACCTGTTGATACGCAGTCCATATTCACGACTGATGGAACTAATTCGAGACAAGAGTTGAGCTAGTTCGAATTCTGAGGAGCCTATAATTGTGGTATCATCGGCAAATCGCAAGTTGTTTAACAGTTGTCCACCCACGCGAATGCCACCTTTCCAATTATCCAACACCCTTCTCATTATATGTTCGCCGATGAGATTGAACAGCTGCGGCGAAAGAATACAGCCCTGTCTAACACCTCTCTCGGTATGAAACGGATGTGATAGGTCCTCCTCTAGCCTGACTTTAGATCTACCGGTGGTGTACAGGTTTTGCACTAGAAATGTGAGATGATCAGGTATACCCATCTCCTTCATCACGCTGAACATCTTGGCCCAATTGATGCAGTCGAAAGCCTTTGCATAATCGATGAAGCACAGAGTGGCGTTGATATTATGCTCTCTGCATTTTTCGATCAAAAGCCGGATGTTAAGGATTTGCTCTCTAGTGCCTCTACCTTTAACAAATCCCGCTTGCTCCTTGGGTATTTGCTGCGTAATGTAGGCTTCCAACCTTCTATTAAGGATCCTGAGGAAGATTTTGCTGGCATGGGAAATGAGGGAAATTGTGCGATAGTTCTCGCATTTGCGTGTCGACCCTTTCTTATGCAGTGGAACTACGATCGACTCCGTCCAATCTTCTGGCCACTGCCCAGTTCTCCAGACTTTTTGGCAAATGGTGTGCATGATCTCGGTTCCCATATCTCCCATGTTCTTTAGCATTTGCGCTGTTATTCCATCGCTACCACACGCTTTGGGTTTAAGCTTACAAATGGCTTCTTCAACCTCCTGCCTAAGAATGTCAGGCTCTTTATCAGTGAAGTCAAGTAGTGTGCCCCCCTCTTCATCGTTCTCGCGAAACAGCTGCTCGCAATAAGCTCTCCATCTATTCAGTACCGCCTCCTTGTCAGACAGCAGGGTGCCAGTGTCATTTTCTATTGACCAATGCTTAGGCTTGAATTCTCTGGCCAAGCACTTGACTTTTTGGAACATGTCTCTAGTATGGGCGGTTTCAGAGCACTTCTGTACTTCATTGCAGATGTTATCAATGAAGACATCTCTATCTTTCCTGCATAGTCTTTGAGCAGTTCTGTTAGCTTCCGCGTATAGTGCTCGGTCTTCTTCAGAACTTAAGCCTGCTTCTTTTAGAGCCTTCCTCTCATTGACTTTCGTCCATGCCTCAGCACTCATCCACTCAGCATTAGGAGCAACACTTCTGTGATTAGCTTCAGCCTGCTTAGCAACTTCCAGGATAGAAGATTTGAATTTTTGCCATACTGCCTCAGGAGCCTCGAATGGGTCCAATTCTAACATTTGAAGAGAGCTAGGAACTTCATTGTGATACGATTCTTGCGCAGATTTATTTAATTTGATGGGTTTGTTCATTTTCACTTTCGGCCGAGCTTTTAGACGGATTTTTAGTTTAGCTGTAAGTAGCTGATGGTCGCTACCACAATCCGCCCCCGGACGCGTTTTAGCCATGAAAATTGAGGATCTCCACCGTTGGCTTATCATAATGTAGTCTATTTGATTCCGGTGTAGACCATTTGGGGCTGTCCATGTGTACAGACGTCTAGGGTGTTGTTGGAACCACGTATTCATGATTGTAAGGCCATTCTCCGCACAGAAATCCAGAAGTCTTTCTCCTCTTTCGTTTCTTACGCCCAAACCGAACTTTCCTACGATGTTCCTCAAATGGTGATCATGTTTAGTTTTTCCCACCTTGGCATTAAGATCCCCAAGGACAATCACAGGCTCTTTTTTAGGGATTCCACGTATAGTTCCGTCCAGTGTACCGTAGAAATCTGCTATCTCTTCTTCTGATGCATTAGATGTTGGTGCATACGCAGTTATCAGATTGACTGGATATGGTTTTGCGCCTATCTTCACCTTCAGGACTCTGTCATCCACACATTCATATCCGATTAGTTTGTTAATCACTTTTTTCCCGAGAAGGAGCGCCACACCACTATAACTCTTCTCCGGATGCCCAGATATAATGGCTAGTTTCCCTGACGGAGTTGTGTAGTGGCCTGTGTCTTTGACATGCGTCTCTGTTAGGCATAGTATGTCCACCTTGTACCTGTCCATTTCTTGCTCTACCACTTCAGCAGTTCCTGGCTTTGACAATCCGCGGACATTCCAGGTTGCTATCGAGAGTGTGTGGTGTTTATTATTATATGATCCTAAGTTGTTGTGAGGATAATACTGTGCAGCAGTAGCAATATTTCCACAAGGAGCCTGCTGTGACACTACATTGTGGCCGGTCACTGATTTCACACCAAGAGGCCCGGACCTCAATTGGCGCCGGGTGTCAGCCGGATGGTCCGACAAACTTAATACATTGCCAGACATTCACACCATAATTTTCTTGGGAGAATAGTTGCGGTAGTATCCCCATCCTTTCCGCACCAGTCTTTCAGAGGGAATTTAGTCCTCTCGGCTACTGCAGCCGCGTGGCAAGCCAGTCAGGTTATCATATCCGCCGCCTGATACTCGGCGTTGAAACTCGTTTAGCACCACCCGGGGGGAACGTGCAGGGTTGCTAAGGGTATCTCCTGCGGACGCGAGTTTCACCTCCCCCCCCCCCCCCCCCCCCCCCCTATTAATATTAATTAACCCCTAATGCGGGCATATGCGAAAGGTTGGGTGGTGCATTAGATGATGGAATTAATGCTCACTATTACATAGTGTATTGTTTAAATTCCTCGCCACCTCATTAGCGTCAAATTGGAGCGGAATTAACATAGTTGATATTTAATTAATAATTATGATAGATTTCCGCAAAATAACACCTAATTTCATTAGAAACGTGATCCAGCACGCTTTATTTTGATTTTTGTTGAATTTTACCCCCACGCCGATTTCACGCCGATTACGCCGCCGCCGCCGGTCATTTTTCGACCAGACGCCGCCGCCGGTCGTTTTATAATCGGCGCACATGTCTAATATATGGTCTTAAACAGGCACCACGGTGCTGGAATCATAAATTTGATTCTACACTGAAGAAATTTGGCTTTAAGAATAGTCATGCAGATAAGTGTGTTTATATAGGAAATGTAAACAATAACAAAGTGTTCTTGTTATTGTATGTAGATGATGGACTTTTGTTTTCAAAATCAAAAGCATCACTGGACATTGTTTTAGCTGAATTAAAGAACAAATTTGAAATAAAATGTTGTGAACCTAAAAATTTTGTTGGATTGCAAATTGAAAAGTCAGAAGGACATATATACATTCATCAGTCCAAATATATAGAAAAACTACTGAACAAGTTTGAGATGTATAATGCTAATCCTAATTCCATTCCAGTTGATCCCCATACAGCTCTAGAGAAGGGTATCGAGGCTTCTGACAAGAACGTTCCATATAGAGAGGCTGTTGGATCACTCATGCATCTAGCAATAGTAAGCAGGCCTGATATCATGTATGCCGTCAGCTTGGTAAGTAGATATTTAAATTGCTATGATCACACACATTGGAATGTTGTCAAAAAGATTATGAAATACCTCAAGGAAACAATAAGCTATGGTTTGCATTATACATCTACACAAGATGCCATGCTTCAAGCATACAGCGATTCAGATTATGCCAATGACACAAGCACACGTCGTTCAATAACTGGATATGTTTTTATAAAAAATGGAGCCGCCATAACTTGGGCTACACAACGTCAACAAAGTGTTGCCTTATCCACGACCGAGGCCGAGTTTATGGCTGCTTGCTCAGCCACCAAGGAAGCGATCTGGTTGAAACAATTATTATGTGATATAAGTGCATTTAAACAAGATTTAGTATGTGTTAACATAGACAATCAAAGTGCAATTTGTTTAATAAAAAATAAGGACTATCATAAAAGGTGTAAACACATAGATGTAAAATATAACTTTATAAAAGAGAAATATGTAGAAAAGCAAATAGATTTAAAATATGTTTGTAGCAAAGAACAATATGCTGATCTGTTCACTAAAGCTCTTCCTAAAGTTAGATTTCAGTACTTAAGAAATAAAATAGGTATTTTAAGCTCAAGTTAAGTACATAGAGTAACATATGTGTTTTATCTGTTTAAAATTTAAGTTAAAGTATTGTCTAACTGCCTCAAAAGATATTAGATATTTTTATTTGGGTGAGAGTATTTATATTAAAATTATTATGTTTTAGAAATCTAAATACCTAACACATACTGTTTTAGTGTGCCTATGTTATATTTCTTTGCAGTCTTATTATAACTAAAGAAATAGTATGTTTGTTTCTCTTTGTTAAGTTTTTGTTTTCAAGTTTGTATGAGGAATGCTATTTGGTGAGAGTGTTGAATTTAATATTATTTATAGTTGTAAATAGCTTCCTCGTTACCTATTTTTCTCATCCCTAATTTATTGGCACATCACTAGATGCTCTGTAATTTTTGCTCAACTCTATACTCTGTGGTCTGTTGTCAATTCTCAATAAAACATAGTTTGCAAATTATATTTAGTTTAATTTCAATAAATACAACAAATACCATTGCTAGAAATAGAAAATAAATAAATAAATAAAATTTTCTTTATTCAGGTAACTAATGACCCACATTATACAGTACATCATTTACCTAACTATAAATATTAGTACATACTTTAACTCATTATATTTAGACATGCCAATGATATAATTAGTGTAGAAAATTAATTTAAAAATGTCAATAAAATAAATTCATGTTGTTATACAAATAAGAATAATAATAAATAATAAAAATAAAATAATGTCAAACAGATCTATACAAATTATGTCATTTTAGAAAATAATAATAACCACAAATCGAAATAATACAAATAATAATAATAGTAGAGTCAAAACTTTCTTTTAGGCATTAAGACGGCAACATGCCTATTTGCACAATGTTGCATAATGGAACAGTCAAATCTTTCTGCAATCATCGCCAAGACTGTGTTAGAGCTGCTCCGTACTCTACGCAACAGGGAAGTGGCACGCTTGCGCATGGTCGCATGAAAGCAGTCCATACGTGCCTCTGCAAACATCCCTGAGGCGCTGCAGTAACGGGGCAGCCCCATCACAGCCCTGAACGCATTGTTGTATTGGACGCGGATGGTGCTGTACTGTCTGTGACTATATTGCGCCCACAAGCTGCACGTGTAGAGCGACGTACAGTATGCCCTGAAGAGCGTAGCTTTTACTGCCTTTGAGCAACGAACAAATCTGCGGGCAATCATGTTCGCTCTGACTGACAACGCCCTCCGCTCCCGCTCCATGTCAGCATGATCTTTAAGATCAACGGTCAAAATGTGCCCTAGATACTTGAATTCAGTCACTCTTTCAAGAGTTGTACCATATAATTTTATTGGTGGTATATTCACCGGGCACCTTGCACCGTTTCCCTCAAAAACCATGCATTGACTTTTCTTTACATTGTAGAGAAGCCCGTGGTCACATGCAAATTCCTCACAGATCTTCATTAGCTTCCGCACACCGACACCGACGCACTCAGCAGCACCATGTCGTCTGCATAACTTAGGTTATTGACGCATACTCCATCTATATGGCAGCCGACACGTCGCAAACTGAGCGCCTCGACCAGCCCGTTTACATATAAGTTAAACAGGGTTGTAGAGGTTATTCCGCCCTGTCGCACCCCGCACTCCATTTTGTATGGCTCCGACATTGTTCCCGCCCATCTTACAATGTTAGTCTGGTTCATGTACCAGTACTGGAGCATGTCAGTAATCTCTTGCGGCACATTCGCGTTCCCCAACTTGTCCCACAGCAGATTATAACTCACACGATCAAACGCTTTAGACAAGTCAAGGAAACACGCATACACTGAAGTTTTGCGATCCGTGTAGTATTTGACAGTATGCTTAAGACACAGTATAGCACTTTCAGTTGATAGTCGGGGACGAAACCCGAATTGATTGTCGTGCAATGTTATGTGTTTATTTAACTGTGTATTAAGCAGACCATCAAACACTTTCGCAGCAACTGTGGCAAGAGAAATAGGCCTGTAATTAGTTTTATCAGAGAGATCACCGGTTTTATTCTTCACGATAGGCACTACCACTGTTCTCATAAAATCAGGTGGCAAGTAGGAGTGACTCACGCACAGCGAGTAGAACATGGCCAACACCCTGGCTATGTGGGGTCCGGCATGCTGCAAGTGCTCAATGCTGAGTCCGTCGTGACCTGGAGACTTGCCTCTTGAAATATTCCTAATGGCTTTCGAGACCTCTTTAGCCAAAAAGATAGCTCTCACTTCTTTTTTGTTCTTGACAGCATTGAGCACTGGCACCGACGCACCCAAAGGCGCTTTCATCGCGAAAAGATCTTTAAATAAATTGGCAATCTCTTTCTGATCGCTCACACCATCGACGCTCACAGGAAGGCCAGGCCGTATATTTACTTTATTTGTAGCTTTCCAAAAGCCTCGAAAATCACCCTTGGAATGTGTGTCAGCAAGAGCGTCCATTTTTATCTGGTCTTGGTGGTGAGAAAATGATTACGAACATTAAATTCGCATCTTAACACGAATTTAGTCTTTTACAACTTGTGATCCTATTTATGATATTTCTATCTTAAAATATTCTAGTAGCTTCTGGTGCTTCGCCGGCCACTGCCGCGGCCTTTACAATGTTTGGAGATACTACAAAGATTTCAGGGAAATAAAAACTATCCTATACTCTGTCCCAGGACTCAAATTGTGTTAAAACTTATTTCCCTAATTCGTTGGTTAACTGATTCCTTATACAAACTCTTAAATGCCTGGTTTCCTATCTGAAAGGGCGGTTTCAGGGATAAAAGCTATTTTGTGTCCTTCCTGGTACTTAAACTAACCTTTGTAGAAGTAAAAAAAAGCTTAATTGGCCTAACGAATATAGATAACTCATACAAACTTCACCCCTGTTCCCCTTCTAAAAGGGGATTTCTAAAATATAAAAACTATCCTATGTCCTATTTTGGTATACAAACTACCTTTATTATACTTGCTAAATTTCAGGCCCAGCGGTATTAGAAATTTCAATACAACATTTGCCCCCACTTTTTTAGGAGAAAAATGGCCCTCTTTTCCCCCTATAAGAGGGGAATATCTGAGATAAACACTATTTTACATCCTCTCCTGGTACTTAAAAACCTTTGCATACCAAATTTCAACTCTATCAGTTCAGCAAAAAGATAATAAAAATATATATGTTTAGGTATTAAAAAGAACCTATAGGATAGGTATTCCAAATTTTATCATTCTAGGTTTAGGAGTTTCGTCTCTACTGTGATAATGATGAGTCAGTCAGATTACCCTTCAGAGTTTAGTGTAGTCCCACATATTATGTTAGTTAGGTTGGAAAGTATCCACAATGCGCAAATCGAGCGTACGAAGCGAGAATGAGGCGATGCGCTTGAGCTTGGGAATCAAACAACTTTTTTATACCAAATTTCAGCTTAATATTCCCGTTCCCATAGGAATATTGTGATGAATAAACTATCCATTATCGTTTCTTGGTAGTCAAACTACTATTACACCAAATTTCAAACTATTCAGCTCAGCGGTTACATTTTCCATATTAGTCCCGTTCCCGTGGGAATTTTGTATTGAAAACTATCTTGTATTCTTTTTTGGTAGCCAAACTACCTTTGCATTAAATTGCAGCTTAACCACCACGTGACCACCACGTGGTTACAAATTTCTATATTACTCACGTTCCCGTGGGAATATTGGAATGAAAACTATTTGAACCCTTTCCTGATAGTCAAAATACCTTTATACTAAATTTCAGCGTTATAGGCTTAACGGTTACAGATTTCCATTTTGTTCCCATTCCCATAGGTATTTTGGAATGAAAATGATCTTGAATCCATTCATGGTACTCAAACTATCTTTATACCAAACTTTAGCTTAATAGGCCTAGTGTTTACAGATTTCCATTTTGTTCCCGATCCCGTAAGAATTTTGGAATGAAAACTATCTTGAATCCATTCATGGTAGTCAAACTACCTTTACACCAAATTTTAGATTCATAGACTCAACGGTTACAGATTTTCATTTTATTCCCGTTCCCGTAGGAATTTCACAAAATCCCTTCTTATCGGTCGCCAACGTTACCTAAAAAACACGCTGTACAAATTTCAGGTCAATCTGTCCAGCGATTTTATCCCTGCGATGATAAGTCAGTTAGATTTCCACTTAAAATTTTGGCTTAGACATAGATTGTTCCCGTTTCCGTAAGAATTTTGGGTTGAAAACTATCTTGTACTTTCTTGGTAGCCAAACTACCTTTGCTTTTAGTTTCAGCTTAATCGGCCTAGCGGTTACAGATTTTCATATTATTCCCGTTCCCGTGAAGAACCGTTGTGAATCCTTTCCTGACAGTCAAACTACCTTCCAAATTTCAGCGCTATAGGCGTTACCGCGATTTCCATTTTGTTCCCGTTCCCGTAAGAATTTTAAAATGAAAACGATCATGATTCCATTCATGGTACTCCAACTATCTTTATACCAAATTTCAGCGTAATAGGCTAGAGGTTACAGATTTCCATTTTGTTCCCGTTCCCGTAAGAATTTTGGAATGAAAACTATCCTGAATCTTTTCATGGTAGTCAAACTATCATTATACCAAATTTCTGCTTGATAGACTCAACGCTGACAGATTTCTATTTTTTCCCGTTCCCGTTGGAATTTCGCAAAATCCGTTCTCATCGGTCGCCTACGTTACCTAAAAAACACGCTGTTTAAATTTCAGCTCAATCAGTCCAGCGGTTTTATCCCTGCGATGATGAATCAGTAGATTTCCACTTTAAATACATATTGGTATAGAGTATATAGATATACTCGTAGATTGTTCCCGTTCCCGTGACATTTTGGGTTGAAAGCTACCTTGAATCCAGTCATGGTAGTCAAACTACCTTTTAACTAAATTTCAACGTAATAGGCCTAGCGGTTACAGATTTTCAGTTTTGTTCCCGTTCCTGCAGGTATTTTGGAATGAAAACGATCTTGAATCCATTCATGGTAGTCAAACTACCTTTATGCCAAACTTCAGATTTATAGGCCCAGCGGTTACAAATTTTCATTTTGTTCCCGTTCCCGTAGGAATTTTGAAATAAAAACTATTTTAAATTTTTCCATGGTAGTAAAACTACCTTTACACCAAATTTCAGCTTGATAGACTCAACGGTTACAGATTTCCATTTTGTTCCCGTTCCTGTGGGAATTTCGCAAAATCCCTTCTTATTACCTGCCTACGTTACCTAAAGAACACGCTGTCCAAATTTCAGCTCAATCGGTCCAGTGGTTTTGTCCCTGCGATGATGAGTCAGTCAGTTTTCTATTTTTAACCCCCGACGCAAAAACGACGGGGTGTTATAAGTTTGACGTGTCTGTCTGTCTGTCTGTCTGTGTGTGTGTGTGTGTGTATGTGTCTGTCTGTGGCATCGTAGCGCCCAAACGGATGAACGGATTTTGATTTAGTTTTTTTTGTTTGAAAGTAGAGTTAGTCGAGAGTGTTCTTAGCCATGTTTGGTGAAAATCGGTCCAAGATGGCCGCCGCTACAAAATGGCGGATTACTTTTTTCTTCCACGACCCCCTCAATATGGGTATCAAATGGAAGGGCTTAACGAGTAGAATACAGCCCACTATATAAAATTTAAAATCCAAGATGGCCGCCATCAAAATATGGTGAATTACGTATTGCGTTGGGGGTTTTTTTAAATTTTTAATTTAATTCACTTGTTATATATAGGTATAATGTAAGTATAGATAGATGGCACTTGTCTGATACCTAACTGATATGCACTCATGATGCTTACCAGCGACCAGATTTACGGTTAAAGATCTTTATATCTCAGAAGAATTTTACAATTCACTTATAGAGAAAATACAGTATTTATCTTAACTAATTAAATAGTGCGGGTAGACGTGAGTATACAAAAACTAAATACAGCAATAATGACAGTTTTAATATTAAAAAAAACAGTGAAATAGTCCACCTATTTCAGTCTGTGTTTAAAACTAGAATTTAAATTCCATAATTCATTAAATTAATGCAACATCTAAATGTTATAATATAATACTTAATGGTAATATACTCGTCGCAAAACAGTGAGCGGTAGATCGCAAAGGTGAAGAAAAGTCAAGTGAACGATTAACTTACTGTAGAGACCATAATAGCAGACATTAACAGAGTACAAACATAACATTACCTATACCACTAATATCTTAATATATAAGAGGTAAATGTGTCTGATCTATCAGCTGCTCAATCCACTGAACCGATAGGGTTGAAATTTGGCAGAGAGGTAAGCTGATATGTCGTAAATCTGCTAAGTAAGTAATGTTTAAACACCACATTATGTTTTTGTATGTTTCTCTAAAATTCTTATACCATTTGATTTTTTTATTGGTAAGTAGGTTGGTAGGTTGGTGGTTGGTTGGTTGGTTGGTAGGTTGGTTGGTAGGTTGGTTGGTATTATAGTTTTAAGTTGTTTTTGTACATTTTTGTGTTTCAATAAAGGATTAATTATTTATCTATCTATCTAGGTTGGTAAGAAGAATAGCTGCTGATAGGGTTTAGAGAAATGAAACCACAAAAAAGTTATTCTGTACCAATGTGTAAAAATGTTTGGTATAATATAAGGGTCAAAGGTAACAAACATTAAGCGAGTGACGAGAAATGGATGAATGAGATAGGCAATGAACAGTGGCATAATGATGATGATGATAAAGGTGTTCGCACATCTATCCGCATCGACCGCCCCGAAAGAATTTTTGTATAGGAAAACTTCTTCCGATTCGGACGATTCGACTCCGGTATGTCTGCGAGGTTTCATGACATTTCATATAAAGAATTCAAAATTCAATTCCTTCGGCGCGGTCTATGCGGATAGATGTGCTTTCACCATAAAGGTAACAAAAATTACGTGTATTTCAACAGGTGAAACCACAAGTTATTGCTAGTTATCCGTTTTAGGTGATATTCAAGCAAGTATAAAAACAATCTATTAGTAATGCAAATTGCTACAAACGCAATAAGTTGCATACGGTATAGTAATTGGAAACATGACATGGATTGATCGATGTGTCTTTCTTACATACTTGTATAACTAAATAGATTTTCTATAAGGAAAATACTGGAACGTAACTACTAATACCCAGAAACCTAATCCACTTTGCTAACTGAGCAACTGTTGCAGCAAATAGTACCAGTGGTTTTTATGGCTATTTGTTATTTCATATGTTTTTTTTATGCGAGAGAGTAAGAAAACGAGCAAGACGCGCTCCTGATGTAAAGAGATTACGCTGCCCATAATCAGAACAATGCCACCTGGGTACGCTGCACCAACGCTTTTTACTCAAGTATCATAAGATATTAAGACTCTTTAGTCCAGTAATTTAGCTACAGTACCTTCCTACCGAAGCACAGTAATGTTTGCACATCACTGCGCGGCGGCAGCATTACTGGCACTATTGGGGTACCCACTTAGACGACCTCCTACAAAAGAAGTCTACCCCCGGTTAAAATTAATTGAGTAGGTCTTTAATGGTAGTAGGTCTGTCTGCATACGAGTTCTACGAGATATTTAAAATATCATAAAAATCGGTCCTGGCATGACGTTTTTATAGTGCTCGCAGACTTATCCGCATCGACCGCGCCGAAAGAATTTTTGTATAGGAAATCTTCTTCCGATTCGGACGATTCGACTCCGGCAAGTGTGCGAGGTTTCATAACATTTCATATAAAGAATTCAAAATTCGATTCCTTCGGCGCGTTCAGCTCTGATGGATGTGCGTTCACCATTAGAAAGAGTTGATAACAAACACTGCGCTTATCTATAGGTACTTACTACCTTACAGAAGTATATATTAATATGTAATCTAGATTATCGTAAAGTCATGATTTTATATAAATTTTGCGTTTTTATTTCCTTTGGTAACTATAAAATCGAGCCTTTCTAGTTGTAGGTCGAAGGTATAATCCTTGTACTTCACAAATTACATTCGATTTTGGGTCGATAGCATTGAAATATAGATCGTCCAGTATTATATTGCCATTCTACGTTACAACAAGACCTTAAACAACAATTGCATCTAAAAACAAGGGGGTACCGGATACAGTTAGTTGCAGTTTTTCGCACTCGCAGCTCTGGCATTATGACGTCCCGAATTGACACCTCCAGGTTTTTAGTGGGTATCCCATAGCCCAGCTATGGCGAGGGAGTCTTACATGTGCCCAGCTAGTTTAAAATAATAAGCCAAGCGCTATTCAGACTACGCGCAATGTAGGCTTCCGTAGTACTGGCAAATCGAATATTAACTGCCATAACTTTCATCAACGATATCTTTTTAAACTGGAAAGTTCATGGATGAAACAATATTCGTGATTTTTTCAGAGTTTTAAAGCCAGTAAGTAGTTTAGAATTAATAATTTTGAATTATTTTTTTGTACCGTTCTCTTACCCTTAGATACTATTGTTCTTATTGGTGCAAAATTACAGCTTTCTAGGACTTATAGTTTCTCCGCGAAGCCGCTGACGGACAGAAAGACAAAGCGAAACCATAAGGTTTCCTTGTTGACTACGGAAGCTTAAAAAAGGATTCAATTTGGTAGGTAAAGCAATGTACAAATTGTGCAACTGTGTGTGTGTGTGTCTGTACAATTTAACTGTATATTTTTCAATCAGGTTGCATATAATAAGTGGCAGAAGCGTTATTAGTGCGGTTAGAGCGGAACAAGATGATATCGGAGTAATAGTGGATGACACTAGTGGAACGTATCGCAGGTCACGGACGATCCAATGCTACTCGCGACATTTACGCCACTGCACCAGTCTGCCACCCATTTGGATTATTCGTAATTGGATTGAACATTTCGTGAATTAAATATATGTTTTTAAATTTAAAAGCTTTATTTCCAAATGTTCGATATAAAACATAGCAAATTTATTAATCAGTCATAAATTAGTCTCGTCTATCCGAACTCTATAATACTCTAGTATTAGAATGAAAATATTTCAGAAATTTTAGGTTTTCTTTTTTGTTAGGCTAAAGTTAGCTGGACAGTTCCTTACAAAACCTACATTTTCACCAAAAGCTATATAATAATTAAGGTGGAACTTATATTTATGACAATCGATAATAACAATTAAAGATGGTGCTATGGCGTAGGTTGCTTTTTATTGTTTTATTTAGGTTAGCCTTTATTTTAAGCAATGAATCTTTCTTATTTTCGGAAAAACGACATTATTATTACAATAATTAATTGATGTTGAAAAGCACTTTTTATCGTTTTGTATCTAAAGTGACATACTCCTTCTACTAATTACCTCTACAATTTACCTCCTATTTACCTTTTCTCTCTGAAACTGAAGAGCTTTCAAAAATTATACAGTAATTTGATAAGGTGCTATTTTTCATCGCGCATTATTCTTACCGGACTTTTTAAACAGCTTTTTAATGAAAAAGGTAGTGAAAGCTAGTTCATTTTAACTTTTAAAACTTCAGTAAGGCGTTAGTTTAAATCCGTTGTGAGGCTTATTGCGAAAGTTCATTGTAGAATGTAGAAAATGGTTAAAGTGTTTTATTTCCTTGCAAACTTTTGCAAGATTTAACTGCACTTTGTTCTTTAAACGCCACCAGTGGGCAGGTTTATGGCCTATTTCGGTAAACAGTAAGAGAATTATGGTAGTTTTATTTGCATTAGAATAAAACATAGAGCAAAGAATAAAACATTTAAATAAAGGGGAATTTTTAATTTAAAATATTTGTAAATATAAAAGTTAAGTGTGACTGACTTAATGAACACTTACTGACTGGATTAAACCGACATTTTTGCTACAGAGTACAGGGACTACTGATATACCTATAAACATCCGCTTAGGAAAGATGCGGGCTAAGCGGCGAGGACATACTAGTAGCAGAAAATGGGGATACCTATATTTTTTAATCCATACGTATTACTGTAAGTTCCACTCCTTCTATTCCTGTCTTGTCCTTCCAATTTTAAACATATTTTCTTTTTCGATGAAGAAAACACACGTAGCGACAGGCAAATAATATATACGCTGACTCATTCATTTATTTCATAGATTTAATTAAGCATTGAATACCTCCTACGATATAATATTATGCTATTGAAATATTAAGTTAGTCCTAACGTTCTGTTGAATATATTAAATAAATACTGTACTACCAACTCAACACATTCAATTAAAATAAATGGTCTACTTTCACAAGTAACATGGTTCATAATGAATTTAGCACAAAAGTGGTACTAACATTGCACTTTTGACCTATTTGAATTTCAACAGAATTTTATTGAAACAAACGGAACTCGGTGACGGAATTTCTTAGCACCTTTGCATTCAAGAGTTAGAGCTCAGTTTGACCTAAATCTAGAAACGTTATGAATATAATGTCCTTAGTAGTTTATAGAGCTTCCAAAGTTTAAGGTGGCGTATATTGTAGTGCACGTTGCACTCGGGAATCGGGAACACCTTAACATAATATAATTTTTAAAGCTACGTTTTGTATACCCAAGTTTATTGGTGTCATTAATGTATCGTGGAGTTTCCTATCGTTCAAAATTTCAATAGTGTGTCAAATTATTTATGTTGTTGAAGATGTCGCATATAGAAACTCAATTGTGACATCTTTAAGGAAAAATGTAAATAATTTTAGCTTTTCCAAAATTAATCACTACTAAACAATACTTAATTTAACTCCATTACGTTCATAACATCGTACTAATATTATAAAGGTAAAATTTTGTACAAATTACCTCTATATATATTATGTGAGTATGTGAATGTGTATGTTTGATACTCTTTCACGCAAGAACAACAGAACTGATTACGATAAAATTCACTGTGCAGCTGGAAACCTGGAAGATACATCGGCTACTATTTTTTTCGATTTTCCCACGAGATTAGAGCTTACGCGGGAAAACCCGTGGGGCGTACCTAATAATTAAAATGAATACGATAATAAAATATACATTACTCAATAAAACATACATTGCTTAATTGTGTTTTAGTTTTAAGTTTCTCTGTATATTTGTGGTGTATAAAGGTGTATAAAGAGTATTCTATCTATCTACATTAATCCAAAAATAACTGACAACACATAATGTTTAGAAGGTATGTATTTGATACTTTTTAAAAACTGCGCAAACATTTAGAAATATTCTTCACTTATGTATTTCACACTGTATATTTCACTGGCGAATTCACTAACATGTGAGTCCTTATAAATCCAGTGGAAGCTGGCAACTTATTTTAGTAATAGTAAATCTCAAATTACCCCATAAAGGTAAAAGTTTCAGAATCATGTTCCTGTTTAGGTAAAGTGAGCTTCGGGCTAAAAGTGAAGCACGGATTCACCCGACGCACGCACAAGGTGAGGCAACTGAGAAAGGGCGCTCCTGACTAATATAAAACGAGGTGCATCCTCGCTTACTGTATTCAGCAATCAGCTGAACAAAGAGACACTTCACTCAGACATGGCTACTGCACTGGTGAGTAAAGTGACAACATTCTATTATAAAAAGACGACTTCAAATCAAAATATATCTGGAATAAAATAGGAAGAGTTCCTTTCATACATATTTTAATAGCTGAAATTTTTTTGCAGTTTTTTTAAAACATTTTCATAAAAAGCTGGGGCACAAGTAAAATACAGAAGAAGAGTGTCTTCCCCTTAAATAAAATTAATTGAAATCGGAAACTTTAAAACTATTTTCAAAATAAGCCCTCATTTTAGATAGAGGTGTCTTCTATATCGTGGTATAGTTTCATGATTAGTAGATAGTAGATTCGGATCTTATTATATAATTAGGATTTTATCTAATAAAATAAATGGACCTATAATCAAGAACAGGCGGAAACTTTAGCATTAGTAACTTTACCAGGAAGTCTAATTTGAAACTATTCATTTCCCTGGAAAATGTGGGTCTAGAGTCTAGATGAAAACAAAACAGCGATTGAATCGTTGGATTGAATTCTATAGCAGGTTACTAGTTGAAATAATATTGACTTAAATACAGAACAAAGGGCATTTTCTCTCGATCGAGTTCGTGAGCGTGCCTCATTTTTTGACCTACGTATTTGCACAGCTTCTGTTGTTGGGACATGTATTGAATGAAATTTACTTTTTCTAAATTAGTATTCGCAGCTGGATTGACTAATCAACCATAAATCAGTCAAAATCAAAAAGCATTTATTAAAATAGGTAGGCTACAATGGAGAACTCTGGCGAGTCAATTATTTATGCTAATTAATGCCTAAGACAGATTTTAAAGCAGTTACACGACTATTTGGCGACGGTAACCGTTGACCATTAGGCGGGTTGTTTTCTTATGTGTCAGTGTCTTACTTAAAAAATGCATTTTATTATTATTTTGTTATAAAATTACATCAGTTTTAAACACGGGCTGGACGCAGAGCATTTTTATAAGCACACACTTAGACAAAAAAGTCCAACAAGCTTTTGAGCCTATCTGCGAGTCCATCTAAAAAATCCATTAAAATAGAAAATGGGCTCAAAGATAGTCTCCGCTAAGTTATACCTATTGCTAATTAATGGAAACTACTTTAACTAGGCTATATCCATCCTAATTGGGTGGTAATTGCTAGAGACTATAATATTATAATTATCATTCAATTAATAATATATTCTTTATTAATAATATGTTCTTTCATTACAGTGGTTATTAATAATATCGGCATTCATAGCCATAAGCTCGTGCGGTCGCTTGGAGCCGCAGTACCTTCCCCCCAAACCTGGTAATGGCTTCGGAGGCGGTAACGGTGGTCTAGGAGGTCTGGGAGGCTCTGGAGGATCAGGTAATAGGATAGAATACTTTAGAGAACACTTAAGAGGGTTAACGCACGGGGAGGGATTCGCTTTGACAGCGCGGTCATTAAATCGTATTTGCACAGGAATCGCCACAAATAATTATATAACGCACATGGCGTTTTCGCTCTTTTCTTTGTAATAGTATAGACTCGAATTGCAAACCAAATTAACAACTTAAATTTACAGAGCTAATAATATACCTATGTAGTACACGCTAGAAAATTAGTGAGGCGGTTTTTTTAAATGTTCTACAGGCAATACAATAGGTATTAGCAAATTTCAAAACAGACCGCTGCACCAGATTTTTAACCTAGCGTGTTAGTAGTGTAGTTTGTAATTGTTTTTACTGGTGATGACGCAAATCTAGCTAACTACGCCTAGGGGCTATGCCCGTTTGATATGTTATTATATCTGCTATTTTATTTTAAAGCTCATAATTACACAAAATATCAAAATACGAGTTGAAAATAGTCTATCCTCAAACTCTACTACAACCTCTAAAGTTGACTAATTATTATTGACAGGATCAGGTTCGTTCAGCGCATCTAGTGGCGGAGGAAGTGGTTCGTTTGGAGGAGGCAGCGGATCCTTCGGAGGCTCGGGCGGAGGTAGCGGCTCTCAGATACCTATCACTAAGTTTGAGAACGTGAACAACGGAGATGGCAACTACCATTTCAGGTAAAATTATCCCGCCTTCTAGGTTAAGTCTGCTACCATCTACGGCCGTATCGTCGCTTAACACCACTAGAGATTGTGGAATGAATAAAAAAATAAGGCCGAGTTAACATGGCAGACGGTACTGTACTCGCTATGAAAAAAGTGGAAAGCTTACAATTCATTTTGTCTTTTAAAACATATGGGTGACTAAAAGCGGCGGTGCTATATATTAGCCACCTGCGCTAACAAAACAAAACTGCATTAAGCCCAGTGCGGTATTTCTCGCTACTCAGAGCGGTAGAGAATATTGCCCGGGATTGAACAGGCCTTTACGCTTAACATTGCTGCTGTAATTGACTGTCTTTTCTGATTCATTGATTCAGAACCTGACAAATAATTAAATTTTTCAGCTACGAAACTGGAAATGGCATATCCGCCCAAGAAAGTGGATCCCCACGGGCGCAAGGACCTGAAGGCCCCGCTGTAACCGCCGAAGGTTCCTTCTCATACAAATCTCCCGACGGCCAGCAAATATCGCTCACATACACCGCTGATGAGAACGGATTCCATCCTGTAGGACCCCATCTACCGACTCCACCACCGATCCCGGAAGAGATCCTGCGTTCCATTGAATTCAACAAGCAGAACCCTAATTCGTAAGTGGTCTTTTGAAAACCTTTCATTTTAACTGTAAAACATTGGAGGCCTCAGAAACTGTTGTGACACGACGTACGTATTCCTTAGGAGTTATATTTTATTGTTTCCTTTACCAGTCTATATACCTTTAAAGTAATAGACAAAATAAATACACTCATATAAGCTGCAGAACAAAATGTTGCACAGCTGAACCCGTCTTTACTTAAATGTAATGAATACGTAAAACAAATATTATTTTACTCTGCAAAGTTAGAAACTCAGAAGCGGTTGTGTCATATGAACAAACTTAGATGTCGTTTTAGTAACAGTAATAAAATTAAAGCTAACAGACGAAGAGCTTTCATTTTATACGAGTAGGTAATTAATATTGTCTGTGGCGGCTCCAGATTAGTGCCGTGAAGCCCCGTGAACAGGCGTGAACGTGAATGTGGACGGTTTTCGCGGGGTTCACGCGCATTCACGCCTGTTCCCCGATCAGTGTCGGTATTTTGTCCCGCGACAAAGGGTTCGCGCCCCCTTCGCGCGGGGTTCACGCGTACACATCCACATTCACGGTCCCGTGCCAGTTTCGTTTTTCAGATTTTTGAAATCGTTACATAAAAAATACTCCGGACTACAAAGGCGAACGGACGTATGCAGTTTTGCTGCGCAAAATGGAGTGGCGCGCAAACTTTTGGAACTAATCTGGAGCCGCCATTATATATTGCCACAGCAAACAAAGTTATTGCAGCAGCAGCTTCTACGTCCATTTCGCGGCAGGTATCAGGAACGATTGAGAGCATCCCGTGAATGTGGAGGGCACGACTTGTGCCGTGAATTCACAGCGAGAATTCGCGCGTGAATTCACGGCACTAATCTGGAGCCGCCATCAGTGTTTGTGTTCACGACGCGAAGATTTGCGAAGGCGTTAAGCGCTTGCGCACCACGTCTACGGTCGTAAGGCTAACTTGCAGTTGGGGCAATGCCACTTTGATATTACACCCATATGAGAGGGGGTCTTTTGGGTTTGTTTTTTCAAAAGTATTCCACAATAAAAAGCCTACGTTTAACTTCGTCGTCCTGGAATGAAGTATATTTAACTAAACAATTTATTTGCCCCTCAAATGTAAACGCTTGCGTTGCGTTGTTCTAATGGATTATGAATAATGGTGTCCACCCAGTGTCGGTCTGTGACCGTTGCAAAACTTCCCATTTCTCTTGTTAACTTCTTGGCTCTTTAGTAAGTCTTCAAAAAGATAGATAGATACATACATACTTGTAATCACGCCTGGTTCCCGTTGGGGTCGAGTGTAGGGTGACGAACAGTAACGCATTTTTCCCAGCGTCAAAAAAAAACAAAAAAGATAGAGACCATTTCCCTCCCATCTCCATTTCATAAAGACAAAAGTGTAAAACCCCATATTTTTTTTCTTCAGGGAGGGTTCGTACAATGGCGGCGGAGGATCTGGTTCTGGCAGTGGATTTGGCGGCAGTAGTGGGGGAGGCAGCGGTTTTGGCGGCGGCAGTGGGGGAGGCGGCGGTTTTGGCGGCGGGAGTGGAGGAAGTGGAGGAAACAGTGGAATTGGCGGGAAGGGGAGTGGCGGGAACGGCGCCAACGGATACCACTACTGATCTCGATACATACTCGTAGCTAACTCCTATCCAAATCGCACATAACTACTACTAGTATATCACTATCAACAGATATAAGACATCATAAACTTGGCCAGCTCCACTCGCAAATGTCCGCGTGATGAGTCAAATTCTCATACCAAACATGAAAAGCACTTTTTGGGTAATATTTTGGCAGTTGGCGTAAGAATTTGCGCGTGGTGGGGTTAAGAACTTTACGCTGTTGCTTCCAGTCTGAAACTGTGAGTAGATTCCTGCATTGACCAGACTAGACAGTAGGGGCTAACTTAAAAACGGTATAAACCAACTAAAATAATATGTACTTACAGAACGTTAAAGTTGAAAAGCAGTTCTTAATTTTGTCGTAAGATTATGCGACACGTTGTGAAACTAACGTTATGTTTTGACATTCCTTGATGTGATTTAAATTTTAGTTGGATAAATAAGTTAACTTTTCAAAAAGCCAAGGCGCAGCCAGGAACAAAGATAGAAAAGGATTCATAACGCCTAAGATTTAAAGGTAGCAACAGATGGACTGGGTAATACAAAAAAGCTATAAATATGGCCTTTGAAGATGCAAAGAACTTGAACCTGACATTTAGAATCGTGTAATAGCAAATACCCGCTACAGACTTAGTTCACTCGAACCGAATGATCGACGTCGATGAATGGAAACCAATCGAGGTATTAAGGCCTCATAGTCGATTGCTTTTAAAAGAAGATAATTCCGGATAAACTGGATGGAAGTCGTGGAAATAGAATGATAAAGAACTATATTAAACTTATTTACGTAATGCTAAAAGGGAATTTGCACGGAGAGCTTTTGCAAGCGATCTAATTTTTATACCAATTCGACTTGCCGATTGCGGTTTAAAAATCGGGGCGTGGCCAAAGTCCGTGTAAAATTTTATTATGATAATATAGGTATATATGTATGTGATAGAAATATTATTGAATACCTACGCTTAAGCCGGCGTCACACAAAACCGGAACGCGCAGAAGAGCGGTCGAGATCCGGAACGAATGTTTTTGTAATGTTCGAATTTACACGCGTCCTGACACTTACTTATAAAGCGGGCGTGATCCCGCGCAGTCAGGATTAACATAAAAGATCGCGATCGCTTTCTGCTCGTACCTGCTCTGTATGACACCGGCTTTAAAGTTTGATCTGTTCTACTCAATACAAAATTACGTCTTAATATTGATATTTAGTCTATTGTCTTGATATTTTGTGGGATGCTCTTTAGAAAGATCATCTTGATGCGGATGTAGAAAATGTCGAAAATTACCTTGAAAGATTTAAAGGCAAACTGAGTGTTAGTGTTTGCGGGTTAGTGTCTTGAATTGGAAAATATTTTATGTTTGCAGAGATCGTCCAGTCTTAAAGTGCACGCCATTCCATTAAACTTCAGAAATATTGAATATGGCGGAGAGATGCATTATAAGACTGGGCGAACTTAACAAAATAATTATGTATTGGGATGATAATATATTACAGTTAGACGTTAGCGTCCAGTACAATGCATCTTTGTCCAAGTGATGAGCCATTTTAAAATTGGTCCTGTCAGCCAAACAAAATGTTACAGGCATCTAAGGCGATGAAGTGCAATATAAAAGTGGTTTCTGCGATTTTGTAGGATGTTAGCGGCATATTTCCCCCTGACAATGAAAGCTTGGCTTTATAATGATTGATCTGTGATACCACAATGTAACGCGCACTATATTATAGTTTAATTTATTCATATATTTTAACGATGTACATAGGCATGTGAAATGTTTAATAAATAAATAAACATGGGTTTATGAGATATTTGTTTTGTTTAATTTTGAATTTGCGTTTAAGAGAGCATGAGATGCAATAAAATAAAAAATAGGTGGTCGTAAATAACAACCTGCAACACCAGAGGGCCTACTGGTGTGTATCATAACACTATAAACCAACAAAAATAACATGTTTTTAGCCGTTAACCGAGTTACCGGTGAACAAATATTTAAAAAAAAATTAAATTAAATTATGGACAAACTAACATGATTTACAATACTAATTATATTGATTTACAATACTATTATTTTACTCCTCAATGTCCAAATTTTTATTTTAGTCTCTTAATAGTGATAGTAAGCATTGCGTGATAGCTAATAGGCCCTCAAAGATGGATATTGCTGACCTTTCAAATTTCAACACCCTATATCTTTATATAGAGTACCTACTTCGTTTCAAAAACAAAGATAAGTTTTTCGGGGTTCGACGGTTGTATATCTATGAAAATATCATAGATATACATATATATTCACAAAAACTGTTATATCCGATATATCTTATGATATATATCAGATATATTATGAAAAATATCCGATATATATCCAAATTATTAAGATATTGATCCTTTAAACCCTGCAAATTAGCTAAAAAAATATCTTCGTTTTTGAAACGTAGTATATAGACCTTAATCACTCTCATTCCAGCCAAGACTTCCATCCACGACTCACGACCTGCTCATTCTACTTTCCGCAGATGTACCACAGGAAGCTCTTCTCGGTCACACACTTCTCGGTCTTTCTTGTGCCCATATTGGCAACACACATTTTGTGTGAATGCGATTTCTTAACCACGAAACGCATAAGCTCCCTTGCTTGTGCGTTGTCTCCTCACGCGTATTTTATTAAACTTACAAAGAAAAAAATAAGTTTCCAATATTTTTTAATAAAGACTTTGACCTACTTGACGGAGGATCCCTATTATACGATTTTAAAACATCCCTATTCCTCAGAATGTTTCTCATAGGATAACGATAAAAGGATATGTCTGCACATTATAATCTCTGGGTGCTAAATAAGCTCGGGTGCTCCTACGTAAATTGTGTACTCAAATTGTGGTGCTCCTACGTAATTTTAATTTAAACTAACTAACTAAGATGGCGCAGCGACCCAAATTGAGTCTTGGCCTCCGACACGAGAAGACGCCACTCCTGCCTGTCCTGCACTGTCGCTTCCCAAGGCTCAGCTTGGAGCGCTCTCAGGTCTTTCATGAATTCGTCCTTCCAGCGGTACTTTGGACGCCCCACCAGCCACTTGCCGGTAGCCCGTCCCACATACGCCCTTTTCAATTTAAATTTACAACATATTTATACAGAATAAATGTCTGTCTTATCTTCAACAATTTTTAGGACTAACGACATTCTAAATTTACCACAGGAAGGTAAATTTAATTAGAAGAACAGTTAATTTACCTTGTTATGATAAGAACTGCCATAGAAAAGGTAATTAAGAGCTGTTTAAACGCGAAATGAATGTTTTAATGTTTAATTAGTATATTTCCTTGAAAATAAATTATACGTTAGGCTGTGAAAGTTCACAGCAGTTGTTTCGTGAAATGTTGGGTAAGTACCCAAAATTTCACGAAAAGACTTAGATATTATTATTATCAACTAAAAGAACTTAATTTAGATATTATAATGATCTTGTTAATTTATCTATTTCTATATGTACCTAAAAAAATGCTGAATTTTTCGTTATCTAAATCTAAATATATAAAAGGAAAGAGTGACTGATTGACTGACTGACTGATCTATCAACGCACAGCCCAAACCGCTAGACGGATCGGGTTGAAATTTGGAACATAGATGGGTTTTATGACGTAGACCTCCGCTAAGAAAGGATTTTGCCATGTGGGCAAAGCCGCGAGCATAAGCTAGTTTACAATATTTTAACTTTTTAAGAGGGCTTATTACGCTGGACGCTCTCTCGTTCACACTATCTGATACATTTTGAAATACATATGAATTCATAGAACAATTATTTTGTAAATTCCTCTCGAGAAGCCCTGCGCAATTGATATTAAAAAATTGCATAGGAAGATTTTTTTTAATCTTTCTCCCCTTAACTTTATTTAACTACCTGTATAAAACTTATGTGGCGATAAAATAATTTTTAACATTTATCTGTTCTACTGGACGCATTATGTAGAAGCAAACAAAAGTTAACTGGTGCAGTGCAATGCTGCATAGATTTTTGAATTTTAAAACACTCTGTGACGCTGTGATCATTATGCTTATCATTACGCACCTGATTTACTAGACTTTTACTCAATGCCTTAAAAATCAAAAACAAAATTGTATGTTAGCTTTAAGATTGTTTTATTTCTCTAACATTGTCTCCGCTTCTCCCATTGTCCATTTCTTTTTCGCCAGTTCTTTGACAAATGTATTAAAAATGCTACTTAAACTTTAAGTTAGTCCTACTAAATTAAAAAATAAATAATATTATCTCGTAAAGGGGTATATTTGATTTTACACTTAACCTATGAATTGAACAGGTGCAATGTTCATCACTTACTTATAAACCCATCAAAGATTTTACAATAAGCAATTAATTACAATTATTATTACCTACCTCATATAATTTTTACTATGTTCTGTCGCCCTGACATTAATACTTAAGTTTTCTTAGCTTTACATCTTTATGGTTCATAATCGAATATATTTAACAAATCCTTGTGATTGAAGGTAAGTTTTCAATTATCCTTTTTAAACATACATACAATTATATGTATAAATAATGATAGATATTGAAATGTCTGTACGTTGCAGAGAATTTAATTTAGTTAACATAGTTAGTAAGATTTAGTTCAGAGATTTTACCCGTTAAAAAGTATAGCTTATCATTTTGATTGTACATGTTTAGGGTATGATGGGACTGCGACTGGCATGCCCTTAAGGGTAAAAGTCCCAAAAAATAAATAAGATTAAAAAAAAAGTATAGCTTATCCCACAATTCCAGGATCTAAGCTACATATCAAATTTCGGAAATCCTCTAAAGGGAGAGTAGTGACCCAGCTGTTAGCCCACAATGACTTTATAAAAAAAGAAATTTTCTTTTTTTTTACGAATACTTTTTTTTTTAAGTTAACCTTTTGAATGCGATGCTAAATAGAACTAGAGCATATATTGCACCTAACCCAATACATAATATGGCCAGTACTACTCATAGGTACTACTCATTTTTATGAGTAGTAAATAAAACTATTTTCCAAAATGCCTGTCCTTATTTTGTTTTGTTTCTTTCTCAACAAACGATACGGGGAGAGAATCTATTCGTCCCCCAAAACTAGGGAAAGGGGACGTTCCCCATTCGACCTCCTAAATTTTTGAGGTGCCATCTCGTCCCCTGATCCATGACATGATACGGCAAAACCAATTTGGCGGGACTTTCACTGCCATATAGCTAATGTTACAACGAATAACATAGTTCTAATTTCGTTTCAAAACGTTTCAAGGTTTACAAAAAAATTGAACGCCAGTTGTGATGCAGGCGACACCGCGGGTTCAACTAACATCAAAATAAAAATCGTGGATGATCAAAGAAGCCGCCGACGGGGGGTGGCGCTCGGCCCCATCGGAATGTTAAACTCAAGCAAGGTGATGGGTGAAGGGTTACGATATAAAAGAGTGTTGTACCCACCAGATATCAGTCAACAACCTGTCTTCAGTGCTAGTGAACAATACATCACTTTGGATACAATATGATCGCCTTCAAGGTAAATATTGCAATTTTATTGTGTTACAAAATCAACCTTTATGAAGATCCATATTTTCAGCTAACGTGTTCATACTTTAAGAGTAACGCACCTTGACTCAATCTTGTAGTTTAATGTTTTGAATTCCTGTAGGAATTTCAAAGGATCATTCCTTAAAAGTCCTATAAAATTTTTTTTAAATGGTAAACCTTTGAGTATCCCAAGGCATTTTCGTACCATCTCTATACATTTTACATTGAATATAGGTCTTGAGGACATGGTCTGAAAAGATATCCTTACAGTATTTTTACATGTCAACCCTAGCATTCATTTAGTCCCAGTATTTGTTGTGAATAATGAATAAATAAAACAAAATGTACATAAAAAGGGAGTGAATAATAAATGCCCCATTCATTCAGATAAATGAGTTACAACGACTTTGAGAAAAAGAAAAAATACACCACGATATACAACTAGGATTCGTCCAATAAAAAAGTGCAGCTGTATAAATGACATTTCCAAAAGTTAGCGGTTAAACGTATATAATTTGTACACCAACTTGTACCACCAATGTCTTTATAATAGTTAATGTACATAATATTATGTATATTATATCTACCTCCCCCAGTTTAACCTGCTGAAATGTAGCCTACGCTAGGCACTGAGTTACTATATTATTTTCAGCTCAAGTGCTACCGTTTAGGCGTGTAGAAATAACAAACATATGATTATGTACAAATGCACATAAACTTTCTCATCTAGAATACGAGTGTACCTAATTACTAAATCTTGATTTCAGTGCATCGCCGCTCTAGCAGCGCTCTCAGTAGCCTGCGCAGAGAACGCTCGTTTCGGAGGTTTCAACGGAGCATACAAAGGTGGCTACAATGGCAATCTCGGTGGACCGCAAATACCTATCCTCAGCTACGAGAATGTTAACAATGGGGATGGATCTTACAGATACAGGTAACTATGTTATATATATGCTACTAATTTTATAAAAAGGCCGTGGTTTTACTCTGTCAAAAGTATCCATTGGACACTTTACATGTTAATATTTCTATTCACGTACAACACATTAACAGTGCCCAGCGGTTTTACTTGCTGAAAAAAAGCTATCGGATTAGAAGTAAGAAGACGAGCAAGATGCTCTCCTGATGGTAGATAACGCTGTCCATAATTATTAGTACTTACAGTGCTACCCAGGATTATACAATTATGTAAAATTCTAGGTGCCCTGCGACAATGTTTCTTTATTAAGTGTCATAATGTTAAGACTCTTCAGCCCAGTTTCACTAAATGTTATTGAGCGGAGGTTTAAAATTTCGCAAATTGTATTTCCTTTATTGTGAAGTTTGCTATATTTTTAGTTTTTGTCTAAAATTACGAGTAGGTACTTGAAAACTTGAAGTGCACAACATGCCATCCCATTTTATTTGAACAAAACATAGGACTTATCAACATAAAGTCTTTGTTTAAGTACCGAGGCTTAATTAAGAATTCCACAATAAACTTATACCGCAGCTGTAAAACAACTTTACGAATAGATACTAAAATAACCCCAACACTATATGGGTATAAACTAATTTATCAAACTATTTCCTTAATGCATTACAATTTAATTTTCAAACTTTTAATTAGGTACGTTAATAATCCTGGTCACTAAAGCTGAAGTTTTGCTGAACTGAAAAAAATAGAAAAGGACTCGTATTTAGGTCTATACTATTATATACATAATTATAAAACTGCTCATAAAAATAAATATTTATACCACTAGTAGTAATTGACTTTGCCTCATTTTAAATATATTTAAAGTAGCCTGACTTGACATCAAAAATCAAAATTAGACTAAGCATCTTAAAATCTCAAGATGATGAGCGCAATGCAGTGCTGTGGGACTTACACTACGCCAACATAAAACACCAATCATACGTAAGTGACATATACGTGCAGCAAAAAAAAACCTAATCATTAATATTAATTTTCAGCTACGAAACCGGCAACGGCATATCAGCTCGCGAGTCCGGAGCCCCTCGTGCTCCCGGTCCCGAAGGCCTAGCTGTGACTGCTGAAGGAGGCTACTCTTTTACTCTTCCCAATGGAGAGAAGGTCTCCCTGACTTACACCGCCGATGAGAACGGATTCCACCCCACTGGCTCCCACATCCCCACTCCTCCCCCCATCCCAGAGGCTATCCTCAGGTCTTTGGAGTTCAACAGACAGCATCCTTCTTCGTGAGTTACTTTCGACTGTAATTTTAAATCAAAGATTTCTGTTACATGTATGATTCCTAGAAAGGCTCTTGAATTTTAATAATCATATTGCAAAGGAAAATACAATACTAGTAGTAATCACAAAGCTCAAAGTGATGAGAATGCTTATTATTTTACTATATATCAGAAAAATATGTTTATTTAACAAATTATAATTTATTCGTATTTTCGCGTTTATAATATAAGTAGGACTTTTAGTTTGAGTTCATAATTAATTGATGTTATTTTTTCAGTGAGGGCGCATACAACCCCGGCCACCACAACGGCAAATACAACTACTAAGTTATAAAGATCTCTGAACCGCGGCGTTACCTCATATGACTTAGATTACCTTAATATTTATTACTATCATTGTAATTTGCGTTGTAATTTTGAAATAAATATGTGAATGTGAAAAAAAATGTATTTTGATATCCTATCTTTAAGTTTATTTGTAAGGATGCCTGTAGCTCAATTGGCTGTTTGGAAGTAAACAATTAACAAATATACATACACAACACATACACACAAACCTTCGGTTTTCAATAATTATAATCAAAATGAATTCTAATGTGACACTTAAGTGTCACATTAGAATTGGACTTTTTGTCCCGGTGTACGCCTTTAAAAAGGCCCGGGCTTAGTCTGTGTTTAAGAGCGACTAAATTATTATAATACTCCAATACATATCATACTGTAGTATGATATAGGGATAGAGGTTACTATAGGATCAAAATTGTAGATCCCAGCTGCTTCTTTAAGGTTGGAAGCTTTTTCTATAAGGTAGGCAGCATTCGTCAGGTCATATTGCCTTGTAGTATTCCAATCTTGTCGTCCTGAATCTGCCACATACAGGTTGACCACACAATCTATAATTGTGATTTGATTCTGACAATATACCAGTACCTACTTTTATAAATTTAAACCCCACTTTATTTTCATCAGGCACAACTTGTAATATATTTGAAATCACGTTGCAATCTATTGGCGCAACCCTATGAATATACATAAAAAATCACAGATTACCTTAAGTTTTCAGTGTAAATTACAATTAGCAATAAAATAATTGCGTATTTCAAGATCTAACTGCAATTATGTATCATCAAAGATTGTACGCGTTTTGTACAGCCATAAAACAACATTTTGCATATTAAACCTATTAGTTACAATTACGTTGCTCTTGAAATAAGTAATTTGCTTTAATGCAATATTTACGGCGAGTAAATTAATTGTACTTGAAGTAATTATTAATTAGTAGGTGTAATATAATCAGATTTTTGCAATTTTATAGCCTATGTTATCATATTAACAAGATAACGTAGATGTAGCTTAATTTAGGTACAAATTATAACTTTAAGAATAGAATAGAATAGCCCTTAGCCTTTTATAACCCTTTATTGCACAGCAAAAATACTATAAAATAAGCTTAAGAAGATTACACATCAGAAAATAGTGTTACAATTGGCGGTTTTATCGCCAATAGCGATATCTTCCAGACATGTTTTAATGTAATGTTAACATAGAGCAGGAACTTTATTAACTCTTTCCAGAAAGAGAAAAAATGCTACGAATTTACTTCGCGAATTTACAAGGCATCCGCATACATTGCATCTAACAAGCGTATCTCGAGGGGTAGTTGAATTCGCCGAATCAAATCGCGGAGAAATTGCTCGTTCTAGACAAAGTCCATACGTTAACATTTGACGCATTTGTCGATCACGACTGCTGTTTACGCGGTGATGCAGGCGTAAATGGTAGCAGATAAACCTATTTGGTGGTACTTTCTCTCCCAAGCTTTTCTGATCATCGTGCTGGAACACGGACCTCTTGGGGAGACGGTAGGTATTGTCTTGGCGACATAGTTTTATCTGTGGTAACAGCCACGGCCAAAGCCTGCCAATAGTAGAGGTACATTTATAGCTAATGGAAAACTCGCATTTTAACATAGTCAATGGCGTGTCTGGTATATAAACCTTGTGGTGCAGGATGTGCAACCAAACGGAAATACTAAAATAAAAAGAAATACATTTATTGTTCGACTACCTATAATTATATAACACACATAACACCAAAGACAATTACAACATTAATAATGCTCTAACTAGCCGATATAAATAATAAAAAAAATATAAATAATATGTAAAAACTTAAAACGTGTGCCTTTTGGACAAATTGAACACAATTTTCATTTTTACTGAAGAACTTGGTAGAGTTGCATAAATGAGACGTATTACTTAATTTTAGGTAAAAATGCTTCGGAATACGATTTCGTTTTAGATTCATAAGTTTTTTTTAATTATGATGTAAAAACGTTGCTGAAGTATAAAAACAGTGTCTATATCAGAGAAAAAGGGTCTTAACAGATAGACAGACGGACGGACGAACGGACGGACGGTTCCGTTTTTTCCTTTAGAGGCACGGAACCCTAAAAATCATAAAACTGATATTCGTTTAAAAAACTACGGAAATATTTAAGGTGGCTCCTCCAAAACTTGGCTCTTTAATGCCCGCCTCTCCCTACGAATTCCTACGCAAAACTGCGATGCGCTTGTCATCCAGCCATCCATACATAAGATGTAAAGTCTCCATACATCTTAGCCCAGTAATTTCTCTAGAGTTTCCTCTTTGTGTAATTCACTGCTGAATATTGGGTTAGATCACGATAACTAGTCCAGGTGGGATCTCATATAAAAACACTCTTAAAAAATGTACTTTCCTATCAGGGATAATTTAAACAGGACAACGATTAAAAAAGTATGATCATTTATTATCTTCAAGCATGCATAAGGTACAATAAATTACTAGATACAGTTGTACATAGATATCACAGTCCTTTATATGAGGTACTATTTACATAACACTTGTTTATCAATCGTAGTTAATAACGATATGAATTTCTTCCGCCGCTGTAAGAACCGGAATCACTGAAAAAAAAACAAAGTTACAAAACAAAAAATGAGGTGAAATCTTACTAATATTATAAACGTAAAAGTTTGTAAGAATGCATGGATGTCTGGATGTCAGCATGTCTGGATGTATTTTTGTTATCCTTTCACGCCTAAATCGGTGGACCGATTGAGCTGAAATTTTGTATAGAGATAGCTTAGACTCTAGAATACGGCGCAGCGGCGCTAGCGGGCGCAGTAAAACCGATGGGTGCAGCTAGTATTAAATAATATTTAAAATATATATTATACATATTATGTAGGCTACTTATAGGTAGCGCAAATATTTTTTACCAATATACCTACAATAGTAAGAAATAACGTAGTCTAGCAATTTTGGTCTCCCTACAGACTACCTGCCCCATTTTTTTCCTTTTTTACGCATACTATACACCGCGCAATTTAAAGTTACAGGAAGATTTTGTGGGATTTCCCGCTGCGCTGTAGACAACGGCGGATGTCCCTACTAAATACGACCTACTAATAGAAAATAATATGCCCCACCCATCGAGTAAATATCCACGCCCCACCAAAGGTTTTAATGAAAAACTTGGGTAGGTCATAATTTCTAGTAAAAACAAATGAATGACACAGAGGGCTTCTGTAAGTAACCTTCAATGTAAGAAAAAGAATTGTAGCTCTAGGATCATCAAGGAAGGAAACAGGGGAATGAATTTGTAAGAAAACACACTATTACCTTTCCACTGAAGAAGTTAGACACTTACGATGAAGAATTTTTAAAACTATCGCGAGTGTTCTCCATAACTATAACAACAAAAACGGCACCACTCACGTCTAATATTCCAGGACATCGTAATTGTCCGAAACCATGGTCGAGATATTCTCGGCAATATTAGACGTGAATTGTGCCGTTTTTGTTGTTATAGTACTTACGATGAAGGGTTCTGTCTGTTCAGTTCAAGTGAGCGTTGTATAGCCTCGGGGATGGGTGGCGGTGTGGGCAGATGGGCTCCTACTGGGTGGAAGCCGTTCTCATCGGCCGTGTAGGTGAGTGAGATCTGCTGGCCGTCGGGGGACTTGTATGAAAAGCCTCCTTCAGCGGTGACCGCAGGGCCTTCGGGGCCGGCCGCGCGTGGGGACCCGCTCTCGTGGGCTGATATACCGTTTGGGGTGTCGTAACTGGAAATTATAAAAGGAAAATTGTATCGTAGCTGTTAGTGAATTTAACGAGGAAACTATTATGAACGTAAAAGTAGGTAAGCAATGAGTAATTAAAAGGTACTAAATACTTTGGCTAGAATACAAATCCCAGACTTGATCCCTTCATCTCGACTTTCACCACAAAACTTACTTCTCTACGTAACATTACGCTACGATATAATGAGGTGCTTTCTTCCAATTTGCATCGTTACGGTTTCAGTACTGGCATATATACAGTAGACATCTAAACAAAAAGTTATATATTTCAAAAGAAAACCCAACATTAAATTTAATTTTCGTATTTACCTGGACCGCCCGGGATAAAGGCATTGTGGATGCCCTCTGCCCCAGTTAACAAAGGAATATAAGTAAATTAAGTTATCTACCTGAAACGGTAAGTCCCATCGCCATTATTAACGTTTTCAAAGTTGAAGTCTTGCTGTCCACCGACACGACCGCCACTGGGAGCGTATCCTTGAGGCAGGTGGTCCAACCGATCCGAAGATGCTGCCGCTACCAGCAGCACGGTGAGGCAAACACTCTGAAATAATCATATTAATCTTTAAGTACCACTTCATTGCGTACCAACAGGTGAGACTGTAATCAAACGCAGTCCTATTCTATGTAAAAAAAATATTCAAGTAGGTATATCAATGCATCCGCAATTACCGTCTCGGCGCCTCCAATATTTGTGTTACAGATGTTTGTCATGATGGGCTGTCTGCTTGTGTGTCTGTTTCTATCATAAATAAAATATATAGACAAAAATATACATAATACACATACATAACAATACATACAAATACATACAATACTTACAAATATACATTCATAATAGTGAGGAACTCCTAATTAATTTAGGAATATACTAAACCAATTTTTTTAACCAATTATCATTGCAATTTTGACAAAATACCTACTGCTACATGGTAAGCTTATTTAACTGTGACAACTGACAACTGTAAAGAATAAATCCCTGACTGAATAGCAAACTAGTTTTTACAGTTTGGCCAATTACTTTGCCGCAACCGAAACCAGTGTGAATCAGTATATTTAGTACCTATAATGTAGGTACAGCTATTCAGTATTCTGCGTCATTAAGACTCTCTCATCTTTGATAACCAAAAAAATATCTGCTAAACGTAAGCCTTTAAGAATACTACCAAAGCGGTGACTCGGTATCTGCAACAAACGAGATGCCGCAATTTTCACTTGGTGAAGGATTTTGTATGGAGATCAAAAGGTTGATCTATAAAGTACCTAATTTTACGAAAAGGTCCCGACCGCAAGCGTAGGTGAGACCTTATTCATTTTACCTAGAGGTATCAGTTATTGCCTCATGTAGCTCTTGAATTGCCTAGGAAAAGGTCAACCGAATTCTGAAGACAATAAACTTGCAACATTCTGTATTGCACTTTACTGAGGGATTTATTGATGTACGACGCATTGATTATTATTTTTATTAGATACTTTAGGAGTATTTATTGGGATAATTTAGATTAAGTTATTGTAAAATCTTTGAAGGAACCTCGACCTATCGGGGCGATTTGTTAGAGAAAATATGTTAGCTGGCGTTCACACATGTGACACATTATTTAAAAAATACTTATTCTATGTTTAGTAATAAAAAATTCACCCCAAAAAGAAACAATACTTGTATGTGGGTTTTTACATTGATTATAATAACTTCGTTTTTAATCTTATGACACACACATACATATAATATGACATAAATTACATATTTATTTTTGTAAATGCTTAAGTGAGTACTAGTTAGCTGCAATTTTGTATTAGTGGCTTAAACCCTAAAAACCCTATTATACCCTAAAAACTGTTTTAGGCTGTTATATAAGACTTTCCAAGGTCTATTTAGTATTGAGGTAATGAAAACGAAGGTTTCTCACCAGTTTCGTCATGATAGATCAGGTGTGGTATCGGAGCTGATCCTCGACTCTGAGTACCGAGGGCAGGGATGCGCTCGGTATATATTGTAGTGGGATGCCCTTTCGATTGCCTCACCTTGCCCGTGTTGTAGCTGTTTAGGCGGTACTGGAACAAGTTAGGAGATGCAGCGAGCAGATTGGAATAGGGCTGCAATTTTAGAGCTCTATCCCAGTAGGTATATCTGATTTTTTATTAATGACACGCTGCACCCAGTAGCCTATGTGTTATTCCAGGGTCTAAGCTATCTCTATACCAAATTTCAGCTCGGTCGTGAAAGAGTAACAAACATACATCCAGACATCCATAATCCATATATTCTAACAAACTTTCACGTTTATAATATTAATAAGATGTACTAGCTTTTGAGCACGATCTCAGCGACGATGCGGCCCTAGATGGTAACAGACTAAACAAAAAAGACGGGATATATCCCTGCCTGATAAAATTCGAATTCTTTAAAAAAAAATGGTACGGCATCAGGCATCCTTAAAACATGATGCCTAAGACTGAGCAAAGTGAAAAGAAGGAAGTCGGAAAACGGACTCTTGCTCCGGGACTCTCCGACCACTAAAATTTTAAGTAATGCGGCCTATTTAATATTTTTAAGTTGTTAAATAAATCGCTAATGCTTGTGAATTGTAGTGTATGATGTATCAGGATAATAAGATTCCTCGCCGAGCCCCGCCCCCGCTCCGCAAGGCAATGATAACCAAATTGGAGACATTACAATATTATATACAATACTATTAATACCATTAATAGAAATTTTACAACAATTTACAATAATTACTATAAATTATACATTTTAGAGTTCTAACGGTGGGTAGGGTTTCTCAATGAGTCAACCAGTCTGGTTTAGCTGCGATTCGCTGAGGTTGGAAGGTGGTTATTTAAAATATTTGCCTAAGTCCTAGAAAGACTCTTTATTATGTACACGGATGACAAGTAGTGGAGTGTTACGTAACGTAGGACTTCGTTTCTTTTGAATACCTAGGTAACACTGCGACTTTATAATAATCAGGCGAGACCGTTAAGATCATGCGAGCGTCTGACTCGTCTCACTCTTCGCACTAAAAAGTTCGATTAGTCTCACGTAACATGATTCCAAAGAGTGGTTCCTTGTGTTCAATGAAACAACGTGCACATTAAAGCTGGACGGACTCTGCAATAATTACTTTGAAGTTGACCACAGACTATAGACCCGCCTACGCTTTTCTCCAAGTACGAGTACATACATATAAAAATGTTTCTCCTGATTCCCTCTGTCTATTGAAGCAAGCCGTATTAAAATCCGTTGCGTGTATAATAAGCTGGCTGAAGCTGACAGACCGCCGTCTGTAAGTATAAAGATATATTTTTCACAAAGCTATACAACAAGATCCAAACAAAAAATGTATTTTTTATAAACCGACTACAAAACCATGTAAATAGCAATATTCTCCTCTCCCTGCACGGATGTCTGGAAGAGATCGCTTTTAGCGATAAGACCGCCAATTGTAACACATAGATTATGATATTGTGTTTTATTTTTAAGTTTTATCTTTGTATATTTTTCTGTGTTCCAATAAAGAGTTATCTATCTATCTATCTACAAATTCCTATTTTTGAAGATATTTAAACTGAATTGACTTGAAGATTTTTTGTTTCGAATAGGACTACCATCCGTCTAGCGATTTTCAAGTTATGAAGATGTGCGAGTGTGTTTTTTTTATTCCGTCATTGGTAAAAATCTAGTAATAACCTAATTTAATTCGTATCGCTCAGAACTTCACTTACAATAGGTACCTTCCAGTTGCATAGTTCGGCATGTTTTATATTAAATATAATCTCGAAATAACTTATAATGTTATGCTAACAAGGATCGTTTACCTCCAGCGGTTCGTGAATAACACTTTACTGAGTGATACCACGGTAAAGAGATATACAGTAGTTTGACTCCATAGAAACGGGCGGAAAATGGAAGTGAATAGATGTCGGTAGATGTGGGTAGAAGTGGGTATATAATCCAGAAGCGGGTGCCACGCAGCGACGGGCGGACGTCGCGATAGTTTTTTGCAAGTATTTAGTGTTATTTACGTTATTTACTTTTGACGTATGTATACATAATATAATAAATTATATAAAAATGGCAAAAAAATAGCATACTATATTATGCTGTTTTTGGTAGCTTGAACTTATCATTGAACTTATCAGGAAATCCAGAAATAACATTATTAACCCCCGACGCAAAATCGACGGGGTGTTATAAGTTTGACGTGTCTGTCTGTCTGTCTGTCTCTGTGTGTGTGTGTGTGTGTGTGTGTGTGTGTGTCTGTCTGTGGCACCGTAGCTCCCGAACGGATGAACGGATTTTGATTTAGTTTTTTTTGTTTGAAAGTAAGGTTAGTCGAGAGTGTTCTCAGACATGTTTGGTAGAAATCGGTCCAAGATGGCCGCCGCTACAAAATGGCGGATTACTTTTTTCTTCCGCGACCCCCTCAATATGGGTATCAAATGAAAGGGCTTAACTAGTAGAATACAACCCATTATATAAAATTAAAAATCCAAGATGGCCGCCACCACAAAATGAAGAATTGCGTATTGCGTTGGGGGTTTTTAAATTTTTAATTTAATTCACTTGTTTATCAAGCAACATGGAAAGGTAATAAAATTAAAAAGGTCAGTTAGTTAAAAAGGGGAGGAGGAGGGGAAGGGGGGGAGGGGAAGGGGGGAGGGGGGGGGGGAGGGGAGGGGAGGAGGGGAGGGGGAAGGGGAGGATGGGGAAGGAGTGGAGGGGAAGGGGAGGGGGAAGGGGAGGAGGGGAAGGGGAGGAGGGGAAAGGGAGGAGGGGAAGGGGAGGAGGGGGAAGGGAAGAAGGGGAGGGGAAGGGGGAAGGGGAGGAGGGGGAAGAAGGGGAGGGGGAAGGAGGGGAGGGGAGGAGGGGGAGGGGAAGGGGGAAGAGAGGGGGAGGGGAGGAGGGGAAGGGGAGGAGGTTGTCTTGTCTTGTCTCTTGTCTTATCTCTTGTCTTGTCTCTTGTCTTGTCTCTTGTCTTGTCTCTTGTCTTATCTCTTGTCTTGTCTCTTGTCTTGTCTCTTGTCTTGTCTCTTGTCTTGTCTCTTTTTTTGTCTCTTGTCTTGTCTCTTGTCTTGTCTCTTGTCTTGTCTTTTGTCTTGTCTTGGGTTTTAATATACGCCGCCACGACATGATATGTAAGTAGGTAGTAGGTAGGTAGCTCAAGTAAGTAGAAACAGGTAGGTACCTAGTACCTACTGTATGCGGGCAGCGGCTGCCCGGCAGCCCTATGACTTGCGCATGTACCGCGCGACTGTAGGTATTTATGTTCAAAAATCACGCTCAGTCAAACTACTGTATATCTCTTTACCGTGGTGATACTATTTGATATTCTGTGGAACTGTGTGGAATCCTAAATGTAAATGCAATGCAAGTTACGTCGTGCCAACAGATTTGTTCTTTGTATGATATAAATTTCAAACAATCTTTAGGGCGTGTCGTTTGAATTAATCAGGACTCAGGACCTATTGTTATGAGTTAAAATGAAAACAAAGTTCAAAATCAGTTCAGTTCTATTATTATTATTTAAGACAAAATGTGAGATTTAAATATTAACAGAACATGGCTGAGATATAACACTTATAGATATAAGTTTTTGTGTTAGGATGTGTGACGTCACTACACTGTGCAAAAATGTACGAAACTTAGTGGAGTGACGTCACGATCAAGCAACTTTCATTTAAAAATAATTACAAATAATGTTTATTATCAGATTTACAAATAAAAAATACGTGTTTAGAAAAAAGATAAGGATAAAAAAATGTTTATTATCAGTTCCAAAAACTAAATAAAAGTTTGTAATAATCTACATAATGGACCATAATAAATGATTTTACTTATCGTCAATGCTGTAAAGCTGTTGTTAAGAAAATGGAGACAAAAATTTTGAACGGAATGAATGTACCACTATATGTGTTCAAAAACTTGTCATAATAAATGAAAACATTAAAAGAAATATAATAATTAATTGATTTAACTCATAGTATAATAACTAGTCACATAGCTTTGAAACCTCGATATAATTCACCAAAGACTATCGTCTTCGTCGTCATCTAGCGTCGTCACATGTGCCTAAAATAGACAAGCATATTCATCAAAATGCTATCGAAGTTTCCTAAATCTAAATAGAACTCAAACAGTAACATTTCCCATTCAATGATACAGAATTGGCATGCGATCTGACAGCACTCAGGACCAATGTTATTGATAGAGGCTGGCTACTATCATGAAGAGTATGCGACGAAATGTGGAACTACAAGTTATGTCACAGGATTAACAAAGACGCTAGCGCTCTTACTAACATTGGTAATGATCATGGATAGAATGTACAATAGCTAAGCGGCGTTTCACACTTAGCGAGGTACTTTCGATTAGGCCCTTTCATTCAAGTTATACTTTAATCATAAAATTCGCGAAAAATTCAACGTCGTAAATCGGTATGGAAAATGAATCTGTTTTTCACAAACTTAAGATTATTTTTTTTTAATGTTAGGTTTTTTTAGTTTTTTCTGCAATTTGGCGGATAGAGATAGAAGCACCCTCTAAGTAAGTAGTATATAATATAGAAAGTTTAATTAGGCCTACCTCACATTGTATCACTGTGACTCTAGAATTGGTGATAAAAGTCATCCGAGAGTTGTTGCACCGATGTCGTCGACAATCACTGTCTTTCAAAAATTATCAATTATAATGGCCCAATATGGCCCTGCGACCGGTGGTTTTACCTGCATTTGTGTTATTCTAGAATCTAATCTATAGTTTTCAAAAATTAGGATCCTCAGCCATTCAGGCACGAAGACGTAACACACTCATCCACACATACATCCATAATTTCGCATTTATAATTTAAGTAGGATAGTAAAATTTTGCCACTCGACAATTCAAGCCAACCTACGTGTGTAGCGCCCTTAATATCTTACAATAGAGACGTTTCCCGAGATAAGACATGACTTTAATAATTCTAGATGTTACGAGGGCACCAATCAAGCTTTGATCTGAAACACGTTTGTTTGAATTACTAGTCGCTAAACGCCTGTTTAAATCTTATAGCAAAACGCTTTGTCTTCTGAATAGTTATTGTTGTTAAATTTCCTTTTGAAACTGAGTGACTTTAGGGTAGATAAGGAATCAAAATAAAAAATACTTAGTACCAAGAAATTAACAAAGTAGGTATATACTTAGTTTATTAAATACGCGATTGCTGAAACTACCTACTCAGAATTCACTGAAAATAACTTCACTGAAAAGAGAATGCCTTTTCAAAATATTTTTAGTTTAGTATTTTGTGTCATATAATATTCATGGGTCATAAAAACATGCAAATGTAAAGACGAAGTCATGCTATGATCTTCACTATCTATCGCAACAAATCATCTACGATCAGAATAAATGTGACTTAATATTAAACTAACTAATTTATTAGCAATTATAATAATATAACGTGTTAATTCCGCTTTAAAAGCTCGCTTTCGCTTTTGAAACACTAAATATTATAAAAGCTAATAAATTTGTTATGATGGATTTCCGCAAAGTAACGCCTGATTACATTAATAGAATAGAAAATACTTTATTGTGACACCACAGAAACATAAACAAAGAAACAGAAACATATGTACAGAACAGAAACAGATACAGAAACTTAGAACTAAAACAATTTATAATATAAAAGTGTAACAATTTTTTCCTACTATATTAATTATATTAAACTAACTTCAAAACGTTGAAAGTATAATATAATCATAAGCTCTTTTACCTTCATCATCTTTATATACAACATTCGTTTGTACTACGTCTGATCTGCAGTCTATAGTCTTTACAGAAAATGAGTAGGTACTTATTCACCGCTAGGCACCTTGCCAGATGCAAACAACTAGGCAATAAAATAAAACACATATCGAATATGTGAGTGGAAGTTTACGGAAAACGGAGCGCCATAGCGTCTGACGTAAATAATGTTAGGATTTGGGAAAACAATCTTATACAGCTGTGATGGTGTTGTTTTAGGAGCTACATGAACCAATGAGGAAATTTCAAGGATAACGTAGAACGCAATTTATAGGAACTAATATATATATCTACTGAATATATCGTATTGACAAAAAAAACGATTTGTGTATGTATCGCATTGTATCCAGTCCAGGAGAACATAGGAAGTTGTATGTCCAATGACCAATGTCCAAAACTAGCAATTTTCATACCTATTTTCAGCGTCGGCTGCCAGCGAAGCGCCATAAAAGATTTGAATCCGCCCCTGTTTTTACTTATTTCATTAATATTAACTAGATTGAGCGGATGGCCGATGGGGTCGAAAAGTGCTCGAGTGGAGACCACGGACTAGCAAACGCAGCGTGGGACGTCCACCCACAAGGTGGACAGACGACCTTAAGGTCGTCGACGACCTTAAAGGTCGCCGGAAGGCGCTGGATGCAGATCGCTTCCAACCGGTACATATGGAAGTCCAAAGGGGAGGCCTATGTTCAAAAGTGGACGTCTTACGGCTGAGATGATGAACTAGATTGAAAACTGACTAGGTAGAATAAGTCATTAAGTTCTCACGAATCGGTAATGTTCTTTAAAAACAGGTAATTTTGAACAACATTACAACGAGAACAAGGACCTTCGCCCTAATATTTACACTTGCACATGATTGTTTGTATAGTACACCAACATCGCATCGACCTGAATTGCTTCCAGGAATCGAATCCACTTGAGCGGCTGAAAACAACTTGAAATAAGCTTCGGAAAAGCCGTGAACTTTGATAAATAAAAACAGCGAATCTAAAACAAGCGTTTCGCAAAAATCTGATTATTATTTTTCGAAATACGTTGCATACCTTCCCTTCATTATTTTCACCTACTTTCTTCGTTCTGTGGGATTACTTCCTAATTTGACTTCCTGACTCATTTGTAGGCATAGGGTGCCTAAATCAGATAAAAATATTTAATATAAAGAAAATAATAAACTTTGTTTTATATTAATACATGTTTGTGCCAGTCTTACATAAATAATTTCTGCTTGGACTTCTTTTCCTTTTCATGCTGATCTTCTTACAAAAGTGAATTCTTCTAAAACTCATCTCAAAACTTTTCTTTGCGTCAGATTTTTTTAACATGCTTGTGTTAAGCCCACAGAATCACAGAAGACGTTATACGCAGTAATCTAAACTGACTTATTATGAAATAAATTATAGTTGGTATAAGATGAATCATAGTTGGCAACTGTAGGAGCCCCCAGCCCATGTACATTTATTTTAACATATAATATTATGTATGTAATTCTAGTATTAAATAAATCAAAACATTATTCATCATTAATTATAACATTATAATATGTAGGTTATCCTTTGACCACGATCTCGCGTCATGTGAAGCGACAATTTGGGCGTAGATGGTAGCAGGCTGATAAATCTTTTTTATCCTGATGGTATCACTTAGTACAGTGTAACCATTTAAATATATAGTAGTAACACTTGTATAATCCACAGGTCGGTCACATGCCGGTTCATAGTGAGCCCAAGTGCTCCAAACGACAGTCAGCTGGCGTGCCCAAGAAGCGGCAGATGCTACAAAAGATATCATGTTGAGCTTCTTGGCCCTCCTCCAACAAAACAATCAGTTACAAATGTATACAAACACACCTTATAATTTATTGGTTCACATCCAGACTCGCTTTTTTACGTTCGGTTCTGATTTCATTTAATGTTTAAAATGAAACTTTATGTTTCATTCGTGGAAACTCTAGCTGGTTAATATCAATACAATTTTCCAATTTTAAACATTTATTTTCCTTTCTCTGTTTGGATGACTGGAAGAGATCACTATTAGCGCTCAGGCCGTCAATTGTTACACTTTATTATTGTTGTGTTCTTAATTGTTGTTTTAATTTTATTAGTAAAAATATGGTGTTTCAAATTATAATCTTATCAGACTTAGAAAAGTTTATAAGTTACTCTATATTTTCATTGAAATAATAATATTAAAACCCCAATTCATAAAAATCATATTACGTACATATAAATTTTTTCACTATTTATAAACACAGTTTTATAGGTACTATTTAAATTCAGTTTGATAAGAAAATGTGATTTAATATTAATGACGTTTCCTACTGGAAAATATTTTTTTATAGTATTTTATTAGTAAAGGTATTGGACATTAAAGCATTGAAAGCAAATCATGCATTAACATTTAACGATTCCATTGTTATGAAAATCTTGCAGAGTTAAGCGAATTTACACTGTAGAGGTACTCGTATATCTAAACTGTAAGACTTTCTGCGACAAATACTTGCATAATAATAAAACCTGGTTACAAACAATAAAACCTAAATAATATTTACCTATGTCAGTATTTCTAAAAGAGCATATAACTTTTTTTAATCATTAAGTAGATCTGGACCCACATTTGAGAGTGAAAATCATGTGAAGTATTCTTAAACAGCTTATTTAATCTACACTACTTCCACAAATATCATTTTTAATTTTATCTCGATGTTTTTAATAGACATTCAAGAGTCAAGAGCGAACTATACTATGCCGTCATAAAACACATTAATAAGAGTGAGAACACGGGCTTATCCGTAAGCGCATATAATTATAATCCTTAAGCAAAGAATGAATACAGTTGACCCAGATAAGGTGTCACGATAAGGAACAATACAGCTGAGTCCATCATTCAGTGATAGGATGGCGGTGAAACACTCCACCATTTTACCAGTGTACTAATTAGTCTAAGCAAGTCAAAATGAGAATCATATGGACGAAGAGATTAGTGGTAATATCATTTACAAGTTTAGTGTTTATGATATTTTATGTGTTAATAAGTCGCCTAAATGATATTCAGATACCAAATATTTACACAGTTGTAGAAAACAAAATTGATGAAAAGCTAAAAGGAATGACTCTACTGTGTAGTGGTTTAGATCCATGTAGCCATGAAGCTCAAGATGTCGAATCAAACAATACAACTACAAGTAATGATAGAGCAAGATTGAAGTATATCCTCCAATGGACGTCCCCAAAGAATGTCCCGTTCGTATATATGGGAAAAGGAAGACAAGGATTCATTGACAGAAAATGTCCGTTCACAAACTGTTATGTAACAGCTGATAGAAAATTCTTCGGAGGAGATTTAACGAAGTTCGATGTTATAGCTTTCGCTGCCCCTGAAGTATTTTGGATGCCTTCAGACCAGTTACCAAACAAACGATCATCTCAACAGAAGTACGCATTTGCTTCAATAGAATCGTCTCATTATTATCCTATTTGCTCCAACAGATACGATGGCTACTTCAATTGGACCTGGACCTTTAGACTGAACTCTGAAGTTAGATGGGGTTACATGAACATTCGAGATAGAAAAAACAATATTATTGGCCCAAAACAGAATATTAATTGGATTAAATTCGAAGATATGGATCCTATTACGGATGAATTTAAAGAACAACTGAAGTCTAAGACCAAAGCTGCAGCATGGTTTGTGTCAAATTGTCATTCGAGAAGTCAAAGAGAAAAGTTTGTGAAAACTCTTCAAAAAGAACTAAAACAATATAACTTCACAGTAGATATTTATGGGAACTGTGGTCCCTTCAAATGCTCACGTGATAATGAATCGGAATGTTTTAAGCTTATAAAGAAAGACTACTTCTTTTATCTGTCGTTTGAGAATTCATTTAGTGAAGATTATGTGACTGAGAAGTTGTTGAATGCTGTGATGAATGATGCAGTACCTATCGTGTATGGGGGTGCGAATTACTCTAGGTATATCTATTTTTCAAGTTTATAAAATCTCATCATATTATCACAATAGAGACTAGCGAATAGAAAATTTCTATAGGAAGAAACGAAACCCTTATAGGATCACTCGGTCGTACGTCTGTCTGTGTGGACAGACAGACGTACGACCATTTACTCGAGAACGCGTAGAGTTATCGAACATTTTTTTTTCTTTAAGTCATATTATTTATGATATTGTCCGCATACCTCTACGTCCTACTGCTGCACATAGGCCTGTTTCCATCTTGCTTCTGGACTTCTATTTTCATTTCATCGTTGGTCACTAAACTGTCTCAGTCTTTTTCTAATTGTACTTCTTGTAATATGTGTCTGTATATTTATAATGTTCTTTTCTGATGTTCCAGATTCCTCCCCAACAGATCGTACTTAAACGCCAGGGAACTCGGAGTCAAGAATCTAGCGAACAAAATGTATAGAATCATAAACAGCCCAAACGATTACTACGAGTATTTTAAATGGAATAAATATTATTCATATCATTGGAAACGTGAAAGTGTAGAGACTGATCCATATTGTTTGTTTTGTGCCACATTGAATAATGGACATTTAGTAAAGGAGCGGAAGGTTGTAAAAGATTTTAGAAAATAGTGGGATCCTCCACAACTTTGTTAGGGTTATCATTAGCTGAAAGATGTCTACCATACGTAAACAAAGTCTTCCACTATAAACGAACACGCATTCATTAACAGTCACTTTCAGTATTTTGATGTATTACCTACTGACAAGATATCTTATATTTAAAAACATGTAAACCTAGTCCAAGAAAAAATACCAAGTTAATTCTGTACAAATATAAAATACGTAAAATCTTGCGAGCGAGCTGGTCTCACACTGACATAAAATCCTTAGAGTCCGTGCATATAGAGCGCAGCGCGGTATGGAATTCTGCATTTTGTGTTCTTTACATCTCTATGTTCTACTGCTGGGCACTGGGTATAGTCCTGTAATGTACCAAGTCCTAAGAGCGCGCACAACCAAGGAGCGTTAAGAGTTTCCTGAATTTGATATGGCAGAACGCCTGACCGCGCTCCGCCTGGACCCGTACTTTATGTACCTAATATATTGTTTTGCGCTCTTGTCTAAAACAATACGTTTTAATGAACAGAACAAAAATTAGCCCTAAACTTAACAACACGACTTTTCGGTACTAAAAGACTAATCCTATATTAAAGGAGTAAAGGAATTAATTGTCTGTGTTTAAGTGATTTCAATCTCTCAGAGGAATTTTATTTCAACTCGGTATCTTCCATTTCTCAATGACTGCATAAATTATGTTATTATCTTTATGAGCCATTTGTCTTATGAATCACGAGGAGAATAAAAATTAATTTAAGTACTGATAGAATTTATATATGGCAACATAATTTACGAAGCTGTACTTACTTTACAGACTTATACAAGATGTTACAAAAGTTCAGACATAAATAGAAACTTATTAACTTATATTATTATTATTTTAATTGCAATAGGCATGTGGACAGAAAAATTTTTTTTGTCCATAATGTAGATTTAAAAAAAATATTGGACACGTATTTTTATTCTTGTAAATTTAATGAAAAATAAGTATGTTACAGCGCCTTAAAGTTGCGGAGAAGGGGGTAATGACGTCACGCCTCAGTACGATTTGTACTGAGGTGTGACGTAGTGTTTCTCCCCCCATAATTTTAGATTCCTTATATCTCAGTCAAATTCAATTATATTGACAAACAAAAAAATACGTATCGAATATTTTTTTATTATTTAAATTACGGACTAATAACATTTAAAAAATGTTAGCCTTGTCATCACGCCTATTGAACAATCTAAAAATATATTATTACTGCTTAATTATTTCTTAATTATATTAAAAGGATGAATATTAAACAGTTTGTTTAGTATAATGTTTTTTATGGTTTATTAAATTAAGTAAAAACGGAAAATCATCTCATTTACGAGTATGTAATGCTTTTCATTTTAAACATAAACTTTTAAATTTTATTATTATACAAGGTACAGTTACACATCACAAAATGTGGTATTCTTATTCCCGTCGGATTCAATTTCATACAAAGTGACCCAACACGTACTCGTAAAGTTAAGTAAGATGGTGTAACCTTGGTCATTGGGCTTCTCTTTTAGCGGAGTTGTGCAATGCTCGGTGGTTAGCCCGGCTCACGGAATAAATAGGAAAGCGAAACGTCCAAGGCAAGCTTCGAAACGCGACAAGTATGATCATACTAGACTTAACGCTCACACTTTGTTAGCGCTGTCTCAATCTCATGATATCTCAGCTACAATGTAGAACAAATGATATTGGGTTTTTTTTTCTGATTGGCAGTGGTTAATGCGAGATTCCGACTGGGCTAGTTACAACCTATTCCAATATTCTGCCACAATCTCCGGTTGGGAGGGAAAAGCGCCCAGGGAAATTACTAGGCTAAGGAGATTTTACATCGTATGTATCTGTATGACTGCACCGCAGTGTTTTGCAAGACGTATTGTACACAACAAATAACTAGGTAACAATGCAACTGTAATGAGGAGCTGTTATCGGTTTACATCACACGAGTGTCAAACTTATGCCGAAAACTTGAAAGATTAAGGCACAAAGCTTGGAGCTTTACAAAAATACTATAAAGGCCGATGTAATGTCATTATGTAATCTGTAGGCCGGCCAGCCGGCGACATTGTCAAGGCCGCCTCGATGGCGCCGGCGCGTGTGCTTTCAGCTGGTTGCGTTGCGCCCGCGCACACTATGCGATTATTGGACTAACTTTTTAAAAATTACCATTTTTTTAAGTAATATGTTTTGTTAACTATTTTATTTTTTATTTAATAGGATAAAATATTATGAAGCTTGTACGCCATGATTAATTTTGTATATATAACACACAACATGTTTGGCCAAATTTTCAATATCATACGGTACACCGATAACAATGACAAATTATGTTAATTCTATATGAGAAAAGCTAACCGTGCTCCTGATTTTTAGACACACATAATATTTACATCCGCTAAGCAATAAATGACGTTATAATATTATGTACATATTGCTAAACAACCAATCTCGTGCAAATTCTACTGACGCACATCCTCCATCCACTTTTACCCGGATCTTTGGAGCCTATAATCCAAAGATTCCAGTGTGAACTCGAGATGCAACCGCGTTACATAATCTGTCCGAATGCGTTCGGTTGCGCAAATGCAGTCGTCAAGCGTGTCCGGGTACGGTAACGGTGCGCAGCATAGAGTTATGATGAGTATAGAGTTAATAATCTGAGCAAGACAAAAAATAATAAATTATATAAAAGAGTAAAAAACTGACTGACTCATCACGAAATCTCTGAAATGAGGTTTCTTTTAGGACGTAGATGCTCAGGATTTTGCTTAATTCCCACGGGAAGGGGAATTAGGCGCTACGAAGTGGGCGCGGGACCATTAGTCGTATAGTATAATAAACTGTATGCGACTAATTTTGGTTGACAGGTCAGAATTGTCTGAGAAGTCGTAACTAGCGCATCAGATCACCAGATTTGGCAAAAATCAAAATTGTTCACGCGTTTTTGGAATGTCTCTTCATCTCCGTATATAATATGCTAGATCTACGATGTGCACCATGGTACTGCAGTGTATTCTGTGGCAGCAGGTTGGCGCAGGAATGCCAGCCATTTGACGCATTGCCTCATCACCGTCGCCATACCATTTGTTATTTTGTATCGAAGGTCGTCCGTTTTTGACGCCGGTCATCAATTTACCGAAGCCGTTATGTGTGATTGGTACACCATTACGTCTTGCATTTCATGGTGCATAAAGTAATTACACTCCGTATAAAATTTTGTATTTTAAGATAAATTTTAAGTGATACTTTGGTGCTAAAAATTAATTAAAATCTGTCTGAAATATCGTTAAATGGACCGTTTCAAAAATTGCAATGTAAACGATTTTCAATTTAGGGATCCCTTTTAAAGTATTTTTGATAAAAATTATGTTTAAGTTAAGACTTTAAAAGGTTTCATCCTCTTCAATTCGGAATGATAAAGATAATAAATAAAGCTGCATTGAAATACCCATCGCGATGTTTTCCTATAACCTTAAATATGAGGACGTGTGTGTTTGTATGTTACAAACATGATAAAAGATAATAACATCCTTAAAAAATCTTATTCAGATAATATCTACAGAACCCTGGCTACCTTGCACTGCGCGATACACGAACTGCAACATTTAGTCCGAAACTCAGATTACCTCCTGAGGGTAATCTCATCTGATCCTACTGGATAATCTGCGGTCCGAAATCGCCAATAAGCGATACAAAGTTGCAGCGTCGATATTTTCTTCGTGTTAGTAATAAACAAAGTATAGTTTTAATTTGGTGAAATCAGGCTAATTCAGTAGGGATGTTTGCGTAACAGAGGATAAGGACCTCCGCTCGTCACGCTCGACTTGCGAACCACTACATCAAACGCACAGCTAATCGGTTAATTGTATGTCAATTTGTCAATACCTGAAGGTACTATAACCACACACTCCTATAATATGAGTTTAGGAAAAATGTGTGTAAAATGTGTGCAATTGTATGGATTGATTTCTTGTGAAGTTTAAGTATTTTTTCATGTTAGTGTAAGTACCAACTCGTTTTTACTGTTGCAGGGTTTCATTCTACGTAAGAGTATAGTAATCATAAGAAAATTATATACATACCTTAATAGTCAATAACCCGACTTCCATTTTTACATATTCGAAATTAATTTTCGAAATGAATTAAACAATATTATATTGTTTGATTTTCATATGATATTGTCTATTTTTTATTTCTAAAGAAGGCGATGCGATATTGGCGTACCAACATAATATATTGGAACACGATATATTGGATGGCTGTCAAAACGATGGGCGGGATAACCTTTGCCATTGCCTAGAGTACAACCAAGGACGCATAAACTTTTATATTATAGTTGATCTGAAACTGGGACGCTAGCTCATTCATAATCACAAGCACCATGTGTATGAAGATCGACTAGATATACCGTAATAATCATGGATTATGCTGTATGTTCACAAAGCACATAACAGTTGTGAATCCGAGTCAAAACGGGGACGCCTTCTTCTTAGTCGTGACGTCATGACTCATCAGCTTTGGCTCTACTTCCTTTCAACTGTTCTGGTCTCTGGTTCTGTAGGATTGACGCTTGTAGGGTGACTTCCGTAGCCTGAGCTACATGGGTCAATCGCGTGGGAGAACGTTATCTACCTTTTTTCCCTTCGACAATGTCATTCATTATGACATAATAATATGCTACAGATGCAATCGAAATTTAATCTGCTTAAACTAAGAGGCGTGTTATGTGTATGTTATATCGTTGGAACTGCAAGAAATTAACGTAGGGGCAATCCTTCGAGCCTTGCAAATAAATTTACAAAATTTCAAAAACTTAAAGTCAGTATCTACATTATTTTTTTTTATTTCAGTTGTTTAATCTATGTTATCTTATATTTAATACCGCGGTAAACAACTCCCCACATAGCAAGAAAGTTAGTTCCAATTCTCACCGAGTCGACAGCTGTTCCGAACGGACCCCTTCGGTATGATTAACTATGATCTATGCAAATCAGTAAGGCATGCAGCAATAAATATGGATAAGTCATGAGGTCGTCTCATCTACCGTTAATAGTTAAGCCCTAATAAGTCATATTCGATACGGTAACCTTCCAGTTATATAACTGTTACAAAAATGTGAAGTAATATTAAAGGAACATATAAAATCGGCGAAGTGATTCTTGCAAGATAGAGAGTACGAAATTTGCGAAAAATAATTTCGATTTTTAAATTCAATATATTTTGTAAAGTAGGAATCGAGAGAGCTGCAGGCGTATTCATTTAGCCGAATTTGGGAATCGAATCGAATATTAAGTAACTTAACTGCGGCTACCAAATCTTGAGCAAACAATTTTTACCGGGCCTGCTATGTCCAACTTAATGAACTTTTTTTTATCCAAAGTACTAAGACGAGCCAGATGCTCTGGTACGATATAACATTGCCCATTATAATTAGTACAGTGCCACCCAGAATTTCAGAATGATGTTAAATTCTAGGTGCACTATTCCCACGTAATAAGACAAATTTAAGAATTGTCATGTTAATTATACTTCTGCGTTCATTACACAGGTACAGGAACAAGTAGCTAACAGCTATATTATAATATAGTTATATAAACAAGCTAATAGCCGCCAGGAAGGCGTCTACCCTAGCATTGCTTACACGGCCCATCTCGCGGCCCGCTAACAGATCTAAGCTTCCTACTTGCTAATGCAACCCTCGCCACTCGACTAAACAAATATTGTAAGATCTAAATTGACTACGACCCGTGACTTAGCGGTCGCTAAATAAACAGAGCTTGGGGTTTGATTGTTAAGATTGAATCAGTACTAGTTAAAATTAGCTTAGTATTGATACGAACCTTCTCCTCTCTAACACAGTGGTAATTCATTTTAAAATTGTTGCTGTAAGCCGAACAAAATGTTCCTGACGTGATGAATGTGACCTGCTATTTAAGAGTGGTCAAACTCTACTGCTCCAGTTTTGTTTAGATATTGTCTTCTTATATGATGTTCATTGAAGTTTTATCGCGCCTATTTGTTGGAAAATACGTCGACAATAACACCGACGTTGCATCGACAACTGGTATTGTAGACGTCTATAGGCGACAGTAACCGCTCACCATCAGGCCACCATCTGTATAAAAAATCCATCGATGTCTAACATAAAAAATACAACAACTATTAAGTAAAGCAAACTTCATGAAATCGGTCACTGAAGGAAAAAGCTTCGATATAGGTAGGTGTCAATCATCAAATAATAATTTATCGCTTAAAACTCAGTAAAAGTGGCGTGAACATGTGAAGGCCTATACCCAGCAGTGGATGGATACGGGCTCAATAGATAGATAGATAGACACTAGCACCCTCATTCTTTTTATTTAATTCTGAGGCGGAATGCATCTAACACGACTCTAGCTAATAATATCCAATCCAGGAGTAAACTGAACCGAAGGCCGAGCTGTGGTATAAAGGTGTTAAACGTATTCTCCATCTGTTTGAGCAACAACATTACTCGCATGGCATACATAATCGCACGTAACAAGGTTGCTGCATAAACAAGGAAGGCGGATAATCTTAGCTATTTCATTTATTATTTTATAGTGTCATCTTCTGGCTTTGGAATAAAAGCTTGATTTAGTCCCATCTACGGCTGCATCGTCGCTTAACTACATGTGAGTTCGCGGTTAAAGGCGATCCTATAGGATCATTATAATGAATTAAAAAAGCTCAAACTGATACACTGAGAAAAATGTCATTTTGGCATAATCTTAAAATATCGTGACGTTGGTTTAAAATAGATGCGTTGTCTTATAATATGTTGATAATAAGTAAATATTACGCTAGAACTGAAATGTGTTAAGATGGAATCGAATTTTGAGAGGTAAATAATGCAATATTATGATACTTGTCATCGTAAAAGAGTGAATTCATCATACTTTAAGCTGAATTCACCTCTTTTATGATTGTCAGTTTTAACAGCTTAAAGTATGATGAATTCACTCAAAGGACGGAGCATAGTGATTCACCAAAAAGAACGATGATAATACTGATGTTGATGATAACAGTATTTAAGATGATGTGTTAAAGCATTATAATTTAATATAGTACATTAGGGGGAGGTCATCGTATTTTTAGAGATACTTCTTCATATTAAACTATGAAATCTATTTATATTACGGTGACTGTCATTGTGTTTTTTAATTAGAATCTTATTTATAATTATCATACTAATTTATGGGACAGTGGACCATTTTCTATTACATTGTGTTATTATTTGAAGAAGACAATGTTATTTCATAATTACAAATTTTTACGATGACAAGTATCATAATATTGCATTATTTACCTCTCAAAATTCGATTCCATCTTAACACATTTCAGTTCTAGCGTAATATTTACTTATTATCAACATATTATAAGACAACGCATCTATTTTAAACCAACGTCACGATATTTTAAGATTATGCCAAAATGACATTTTTCTCAGTGTAGTCAAGCGCTTTGCAAACAGATCAACTAATGTAGCAACTGGGACTAGCAACTTTTTCGCAAATTTCTTTCAACTAGCTGTAGCATAAATCTATGACCGCTAACGAACTTTAATTGGTAAAGCTTGCCAATCCCCTTACTATTTTCTTACACATAAAACAAATCAGGGGGACGGATGGGAATAATCCGTTTGATGTAGGTAGGTATTTTTATTAAGAAACAGCTAGTTTCAAGAAAGTTGCCAATATGCAAGTAGCTGCAATAGTTAGCGTGCCATCCAAAACACGCTACCTACCTTAAATATAATAAATATCCATCATCAAAGCATAATCACCGGAAACCAAATCAATGCCCATGTCATGTCAATCCCATCTCGCATTCCCCTGCAGCCACGAGTTTCATCGATCACCTACATTTCCTGTATTTAGGCTAAAAACGACCGGAATAAGACCATTTCTCACTCAAAATAGTTCCTAATGAGCGCACGCGATTGTCGGAAGCTCATCATGTTGGCACTACCGTAAACCAAAACATAAACATAGTAATTTAGTGAAACTGACGCACAAGCTTTAAATTTCGAACACGTTTCGTTATGTGTTCTGAATAGGGATGTTGACTAAAAAAATTTGACCATCAAGTAAATTATTGAAAAATATCGGACGTATTTTTCCCTTTTGTAAATTTGATAAAAAATGTGCGAGATACATCGCACCAAAGTTGTTTGGTCGGGGATCGTGAGGTCACTGCCCGAAGTAGTCTTTTTAGTAAGTACATTTTGTACTAGATAGTGACGTAGCGAGTCCCCATCCATAAACTTATAAACGTTATATTCTTAGCCTTTTTTAAATTATTCGCAAACTAAAAATAAACTATTATTTTTATTAATATTGCTGACTAATTATATTTTTTTTTACCTTCTCGACATCCCTATAGGCCCCATTAATAGTGATGAAATCTTTTAAATTTTTTAAATAAAATATAAAACAGCCCGAAGCTACACGGGCAAAGTAATTCACTATTGCACGCAAATGGAAAGATGCGCTGGTTGGTTTCTCCTAAGTGGCTTTTACCCTATAAAATATGCAGGCCTTCAAGCATATTGAAGTTCTATAAATAAAAATATTGAAAGAAAACTTCCTTCGCCAGTACTGAATGTGAGAATTCTAAAAGAATTAAAAGTTTTCCATACCACATACCATATTACTGAATTTCTACAAAATGGTTCACAGATTTTCATGTTTTTTTTTCGTGTATATGGTAGGTTTGAAAATAGGTCGTAAAGTATTTTTCTACAGACGAAGACGAAGTTACACGAATCAGTTAGTAATTTATACAGTTTAATAATCTCACTACCCCTTAGCTTTCCCTTTCTTCTCTGAAATTTGTTTTAGCGTTTGACCCCATCATCAAACACTAAAACAATGTGTGTAAGTGTGGTAAGCATTATGATTATGATGACATTATCATGGCAGTTGTAAAATATAATGGACGACAACAATTTTAGTACCTACCAAAAAAATGAAAAAGTTTTTATTCACAAAACTTATGCCACTCGTATATAACACCAAAATGTTAAATACAAAAAAGAAAAGTCATGCATAAATTAGGAAAATGGTATAGGCTGCGGTACCCTAAACTAGGCGAGCGCCTGTGTCTTAGGGCCCAGAGATACGAGTTTACAAGAATTTTATGCTAAATACGATTTTCAAAGGGGTGTGAACCAATTATTATGATTGACAAACATGCTAATGTTAGACTATAGTTATTGTTGGTTGATGATTCTTAAGTATTATGAAATTAATATTAAATTAAGTTACAAGTCTTAATTACTAAAATTTATATTAAAAGTACTATTGGTTTAATCGTTAAGCTTAAACCAAGTACTAATTAGTGTTCCAGCAACCGATTTTGCCATTTTCGTAAAAAATGTTACGAAAATTTCAAAATCGGCATTAAAATTTTCTTAACTACAAACATAAGTTACAAATGTAACGTGTGTGTAGTTTACAAATATAACGTTTGTTTAGAGGGACTAATATAATTTTAAAAAGTAGGTACAGGTTATATTTGTATCATTCAATTCTTAAAAGTTCTCATAGTCAGTTAAAAACGGCCGAAGACAGCAAATAAATGGTATAAATTCCCACAATGGAATTATCCCGCAACATTGATTTATTAAATTGTGAAAGTTCACATATTCTACAATGTTATCTGCAGTATTCGGTGAAAGCGGCTTCTTATTCCGCTGTCTTTGCTACGATCAATTAAGCTAACAGTGCAGTGTGGGCTTATTTTAAACTTTAACCAATTTTAACTGATAAATCTAATATATAAAATTCTCGTGTCACAGTTTTTGTTGCCATACTCCTCCGAAACGGCTTGACCGATTTTGATGAAATTTTTTGTGCTTACCCGGTATCTATGAGAATCGGCTAACATCTATTTTTCATCCCCCTAAATGTTAGGGGTAGTCCACCCCTAAATTTTTTTTTTTATTTTTTAGACAAAATTTTTAATTTATATTTTTTTATGATACAACATACAAAAATACATACAATCATCAATTTTCACCCTTCTACGATCAACCCTTATTTTTTAATAGCCATTTTAGTAATTTAATCATTTTTCCTCTCCGGTCGAAAACTGATCAATCGTCATTTAATTAGTTATCCCCGCCAGATGTCTACAGGTGTCACTTCTGGCCCAGTAAACAGCACGGAGTAGGGATGAGAACGAAGCCGGTCTCCTTTCTTTCTCACTCCCTACACAGTTGTCGGCCATCATTATTGTTTATGCATCAAGTGTAGTAGTAACGTTGACAATTATTATTTTGCTATCTCAGTGTAACTCTCATATTAACTTTTAATCATTCCTATTTTATCAATAATAATTAAATTATCAATTTTGAGTGTATTTTGCACGATTAGTTAATCAAGTGATTTTATAACCTCAAAAGTACTCAACACGTGACACGAGCTTTCAATAACAACGGATTTTGTGTTGTAAGTATACTTTTTTATTTATATTGAAAATGTTGTTGATCTTATAAAAATGTAATTTTAATTTAATTTTATTAAAAAAATGTAATTGAACAATTAAGATTTTCATAGTTTCCAAAAAATCAATCATTATGAATCTTTATTTTGAAATGTCAATGGAAATATTGGTTGTATGAAAAAATTATAAGAGACAATGTTTTCATAAAATTAAATTTTTTACTTTTGTTTGAAAATTTTTTCCATAAAATAATGCTTATTTCACGCATATACCATATTCTTACATACATACAATATACACATTCTAAAATGCATACATACTTCCAATAAGTAAGCTATTTTTTGTCTACACTAGAAATTACTAGGAAATTATTTATATGGCAAAACAACGTTTGCCGGGTAAGCTAGTGTATTATAAATTTAATATGTTTTTGAAAAAAAAAGACGTGTGGCACTCGGAGACTGCCGCGGTAAAGCTATTGCATACCATTTTTATCTATAGATGGAAAAACTAAAAAGTATCACCGCTGTGCCGGTCGGAATGTGGTGGGGTGTTAGGTTTTTTTCGTTACGGAATTTCTGGATTCGGTCCCCACGCTCAAGGCCCGCGATAGAAGCTATGCAATAGCTTAAAAATTCTTTTCATGCCATTTTTAAATATATCGAACTGGAAACACTTTTAAAATGTGTGCAATAATATTATGGAGGGCTGTTCTTAAGGAATTTTCAATAAATTAATTCTTTGAATTTATATTTCAAAATTTGTCAAATAGTGCAAGCGAGGGAGCGTCACTCGATATATACGCTCTTAAGAGCGATACGTGATCCTGATCCTACTAACCTTCACGCCTAAACGGCTCAACCGATTAAGATGAAATTTGGTATGTACCTACTCATATGTATGTAGCTTATGTTCTGAAGCTCATACAGCACGAAACATAAAAAATTATTTTGTTTTGTACATTTGATGATTATGTGATTTGTAGTAGATACTTTGTATAATATTTTATCATCTATGCCAATAATTAGGTTTATCGACATTTTATATAACTTTCCGATCGTAAATACCAATACATTGGTATATAACCTTTTCCACTAACTTGACTAAGTTGTGAATATCCATTAAACACAGACTATATCCACTGAATAGATAGCGAAGAGGAACGGTAAGAACAACTAAACAAGGAAAACGTGCCAGAAGTATGAACATGACACATTTTCAACGCTCGGACTTCGTACACGCACCATCTCAGTCGCCCGATTGTCTTTTTATATTATCTGACTTTTTCTGTTCTTGTTAGACACAAGCGTTCGGTGCTTGGCTTACTAGTATTGGATTATAGTATAAGGCCTTTAAAGGCTTTTATTCTAAAGGCCCTTTTAAGCCCTTTCTTTACTCGTTCCCTAAATTTTGAGAATTATGACTCCTTTCCTGCTGCTTGCCCGAGACCATCTTCTTCCACTGGCTCCGATCTTCGTCTTTGTGGAGTGCCTGGCTGACCGATCTCTCCAATTAATGTAATATGTCTTTAAGCCCCACTTTAATCTACCGGGGGTAGACTTCCTTTACGGGAGGTCAACTAGGTGGGTACCCCAACAGTGCCAGTTATTCTATCGCCTGAGCAGTGATGTGCAAACATTACTGTGCTTTGGTAGAAGGGCACTGTAGCTAGTGAAATTACTGGGCTGAAGAGTCTTATCATCTCATGGGTAACACCTAAATAGCATTGGCGCGATGCACCCAGAATTTTTCCTTTGTAAAATCCTGGGTAGCACTATACATATTATGGGCAGCGTTATCTCTTACCAACAGGAGAGTTTCTTGCTCGTCTTCTTACTTCGTTGTATAAAAAAAATCCAAAACTGGCAAATCTAATCTTAATAAGTAACCTGTGTCCGTTAAACTAACTTTGCTAAGTTGTAGATGCCATTGAAAGTGCAGCCCACTGAAGTGAACTTAATAGAATAATGACCAGGGCTGTTTAGCTTTCCTAAACTAACCCAGAACATCAAAGCAGTTTGTACTAATGTAATTACCCCATAAAGCCTCGCAATATCAACAAGTGGGTCAAGAACCAACGCTTAATCCGATTAACTTTTTTAATACAGGGATTTCCTCCGAATTAATTATTTGACTCAAAATTGGTCTGGGGAATTAACCTTTTTTTAATTAAGCACCATTGGGATTGATTAGCTGAGCGGAGTCTATTAATTTTTTAACAAAATTATGTTAACCAGAGAATTTTACGAGAATACACAATTTCAATGTTATGACATTGCTGAAATAGAAAATAAATCTTAATTTACTCTATAAAGACACTCTATCAAACACAAGCTAAATCTAAATCTCTCTAGCAAAATTAAGTAGGTAGATTAAGATAGGTAGATCTTATTTAGTCATATTTTTGGCCTTTCTGGCGACTGGAACCACAGATAGCATTATGTATATTAGATCGTTTTCATGGAAGTCTCGTATCAAAACTGATGGCTCCAGATCAAACGCAGAAAAATCACATAAACCTACGAGCGAGAGCTTTAAAATAGTTGGAACGTTTATACGAATGAAATGTTTGAGACAAGCTTCTAGAGCAATTAGAAACGAACTGTGGCCGTTCCACTTTTTATATTTATTCATTGGCTGTAACTGTGCACCATTAAGCTATCTGCTTGTTTGCCACCTATGGCATTAAAATAAAAAAATATAAGCCTACCTGAGTTATGCCTGTATGAGTCAGTGCTCAGTAAGCAGAACAACAGGTGATTCCTGTTACATGACACATCCAAGCCAGTGGTTCTACACTTTAAATCCTAATAAATGTAAGTCCCACTAATGTAAAAGTTTGAGTGTTTTTTCCCATTTCACTTAAAAACTGATTGAACCGAATAATATCTCTAATATTATGTTAAGATTTTAAAATATTGTAAAAAGGGATCATTACAGAAGAGATCGCTATTAGAAATGACCGTCAATTGTAACACTTTTCGAATGTATTAATTTAATGTTAGATTTTGTTTCATAACTTTGGTGTACAATAAAGGGTTATCTATCTATCCATCTATAATTAAAAGCAGCGCCTAAGGCAGTTAAAAATCGAAAAACATATTTTTCAAATCAACTTTTGAAAAATCTTTACCATTTACCAAGCATTGAGTCAGTCTCGTGTCTATTAGTAAAGACATAATAAATACTAAAGAGCTAAAAAACTGTAAACATTTAGTCAGGTGGTAGTCAGTTGCTTGTCTGCCAACGGAATACATCTGGCGATAAGTAGGTACATGTTCTAGAGCGCCGGTCGGTCTGCCTTACATTTTACTATCAAATAAACAAACGTAGAGTTGAACCATTTTTAAATTGCACCTTACAACCAAACAAAATGTTTCAGACGTCTATGAGAACGAGCTGCAAAACAAAAGTGGTCGAACTTCTATTTACATTACCATTATGTAGACAATATTGACGATCGCTTCTAAGAACTCGTGAAAAGTTCTTGAGTTGATTCCACTGATGTTGACTCGTATGTGAATGCGAAAGTTTGAGTTTGGGAATCCTTGGTTTAGTGCTAACTCAATACGGCTTTACTGAGTCGAATTTATAGACTTTCCCTGTTTAGACTTTATTTTTAAATTATCATAGTTTTTTAATTATTATTTAAATATATAAAAGGAAAGAGTGACTGATTGACTGATAAATCAACTCACAGCCCAAACCACTGAACGGATTCGGTTGAAATTTGGAATACAGATAGGTTTTATGACGTAGACCTGAAAGGTTTTTTACGCGGGCAAAGCTGCGAGCATAAGCTAGTTAATGTTATATGTAAGTGATTTGTGTGCGTCTGTTACCTCTTCTTAGCTTTTCTGTAATTTATTACTTGTATTTTTATTTACTAAACACTGATTTAATTCAAAATAATGGATAGTGCAGTGCCCCGTAAATATTTGAATAATTAATTAACTTTCTAAAAAAATTGTAATTTTATTATTAAAATTGTTTAGAACCATGTTAATTTCTCACCATCGCTGACTCATCACGGTGTATATCTGGTCTTAAGTTTTACTTTTTACTAACGATGCCAATGAAGGAAGAGAATATTTTTTGCGGTTAAGATGAGTCAGAATAAGTGATCGACTCGTTTATCTTAGGCTATACTTTATTGGATAATGAAGAGCTGTGATTTAGTGAGTGAATCAAGCTCGTTAATATGACAGAAGTATGTTCTTATGTAACACAAGAACAACTACTAGGTACCTACCTAACATGAATTTAAAAAAACTTGGTCATAATATTATCTTATAAAAAAAATTTCGTGCGTTAAAAGATTTTTAGAGCACGTCAATTGATTTAAACATGATTATATAAAATGTGTGCATTACGTGTGAATTATTAAAAAAACAGGAACCCTCAAAAAGCGGGTACCTTATCTTAAATGGGTTTTCTCAATCTAATTTTATTCCCCGATTTAGTCATTGTTTCATTTACAGGCACCAAAATCAAAGGTCCCTTAAACTACTTATCCATAAGGACATTGCAAGAAATATGACGCATTCTTTCGGCTTCTACTTAAAAGAACACTCTTACCATGAATTAGGAAACATCTTTTCATCAGTTTGATCTATTTCGTGTAGTCATTGTTTCAGATAGCACCTAGATTTGGAAGAATATTATTCATACTGCATCCTTTTCGATCGTTTACAGGCACCATAATCAAAGGACCATAAGTAAATAGCAAGAATATGACGCATTCTTCCGACTTCCATTTGACAGAACACTGGCAACTCTCCTATCCCCCCACGCCACGATTGCAGCCCTGCATTTGATATCCACGTGAAAGGTTCACGTGGACCGTAGGCACTCGTCGCTTAATTTAACAAGCCCTGCATAAGACGTTTCTCTGAAACTCTGAAACTACTGACGCAAGTACTAATGTTGAATTATTATGAACTTGGCAGTGTAATGTTTAATCTATATCGGTAAGCTTTTGTTGAAATACTAAGAACTGTTAATACTTAGAAAATACGTGGAATGTATTTTCTTATGAAAGTCACGCAAGTAAAACACTATAATTATTATTTTAAGTCTAACGTTATTAAAGCGATTTGAAATTAGGAGACTGACATAACTTCTGTCCACTTATCAAGAGTAATTCCACAGGAAAAGTTACAGGACAATTACTCTGTCGTTTAAAATTGTATGCTAATTAATTTATAATATAATATATTGCTCTTAAATGCGGACTAAACCTGAAAAATTAACGTAAAAAGTCCAACGTGCAGAAATTTCCTGTGCTTTTAATCTAAAGGTAATGGATATCTTTTATTGCCATAATGATATATATTTACTCGTATAATTCTATACTTTGAACAACAATGTGGGCTTGATTAAACTTACAAAATCTAATTATCCAAGAAAAAATCTATGGAAAACAAAATCAATCAATGTTTTTGTTATTCTTTCATATTGAAACACAAATCAACAAAACAAAGCGAACAAACATTGCTTTGTTTAAACAATAAAAACAAAAGCAATCTCCTTAAACCGAAATAGGAAGGCTTCTAATCACAACACTTTCAATTCAAATGAAAACATAGTAAAAGATTAAGAAGTTAACTCATGGAGTGGTCACGTTCAGTGTAGTAAAAGAGACGGTGTTTAATCTTATTAACTACTATTTGCTTGATTAAATAAAATTTATACACCAAAATTGGGGCTGGACGTCAAGGCCCAAGGCTCTACCAATTTCTAGTCCTCCATCACAAAAACGATGCGGGAGCGCTGATTTGTTTTAAAATGGGTATACCCGTGCAGGACGTGTACCTACGCGTAACGCGTTTTTTTCCGGCGATAATAAAAAAAATAACAGCTGTTCTAGTTGAAATAAAATACATCAGTCCAAGTCTACAGCGGGAGTTGGATGGTTAATGCTAACACGACCGCATCTTCTGCGTTTTGGTAAACTACTGTGAAAGACTTCGTGAAGGGTTTTGAAGTAGCACTTCCGTTACCCTCGTAGCAAAAAGAAAGAATGCGGGCATTTTTTCCTTTCAAAAAAGCTTCTCTACTATACCAACTACCTTCATCTCTCTTGTTTTTAAGTCTAAAACATACTAAATTTAGGTTATATAAAACCTTTTTAAAAATGTCCCCCATCTCCTCTTCTGACTATTTTCCAAACATAGCTTAAGTCACGTGATCGATGTCGTGTGCTCGATCACATCTCCTGCACAAGTGAAGTTTAAATCTAATGAGTCAACGCAGCGCAGGTCACGCTTTGTTCATTGATTAAGATGAGATTGATTGGCTTAAAATTTCAAAAGTAAGACGTAAATTACTTACTTTTAAAACAGTATTAGTTAAGATAAGTCAGAGACAACGCGAAAATCATCCACATTTTTGGTCAATTTACCTTTTCATCAGCGCTAACTCTTTCGCAATTACAAAATGATATACCTAGAGCAGATGCATAACATCCCTAAGACCTTGTCCAAGACTCATCGCGAATTGAATCTTGTACTTCGAACTACCTAGATACTAGGGAGCAAGTTACTCGGATTACTCGGGAGCAAGTTTGAGCGATTCACCCTTACTGAACAAGGCCTAATTCGTTTTTACTATACCTATCAACGGCTCATGATATTTTAGCAAAACGTCTAAATATCCTACAACTTTTTATATATGTAGTTATTGCTTCTCTAAGTAGGTACATTAAAAAAAGACATTATATTACAGTAAATTTTAGAAGTGGACGAAATCTACACTGATGTAGTAATTGATGGCGTTAAATATGAATATTTAGTGTTAATTCCGTTCTCAGCGCTCAGTAGAACGGAATTAATAATAAATATTAAATTAATAACAAGTGAAGTAATTACGTAGCTATACCAACTAGCAGTAACCCAGTTTAATAATAATTTAAAAAAAACCTTCTTTGATCATTCGTGTGGTCACATGCAATATTACAAGGCGTGATCCACGTGATTCCTAGCTCGTGCTTACAGACACGTGCTTAACCTGAGAAAACCTAACTTTTCGCACTTCCGTCGCGTCGCGTCGGTGAATGTTATCAAACTTTACTCGCTGATGACTAAACAATATCATTGCGATAGAACGTAAAACTACTCATTAGCTATGTTGAAAAATGTGTGGATGAATATTTTATTATTATTTTTATCAAGGTATCGTTTTATGAATCATAAGCGCATCTAATGAATTTAACTAGTACAAGTAGAAAAGCTTCATTCACGGCATCATATGTCTGTATTTTTCCAAAAATACATTTTGTAATGTTGCAGAACAAAATGCACAGTTCATCCGATCTTTAAATACACATAAATTACTCCCGACGTTAAGTAAAACGAGGATAACTTTAAGACTGGACGCTCCTTACAAATAAATGACCACAAGTGCAACGGGCGACAAATCACCCACTCGACGAAAAAGTGGGGCATCCGGAACGGGACCATTAAAAGTTTTAACGCGGTTCGATTGTATGAAACGAACTTTCGACTTGAAAGGTTAAAAAGGCTACAATGAATACACATTGTATGTTGCCAACTCTTATTAGAGGTCACCTCCCATTATGACTTCTATTCATTTAGGACAGCTGGTGTAGCCTCAAAACAAGTAAAAAGTTATTCGATAAAGGACATTCAGCGCTTTCGCTCTACATCTGGTTCAAATCCTTGAAACGACGCTTCAACGCATCCGTAGAACTTTTTGTACAGTAGCTTACGCACCACAGCCATTGGACGAATATATTGATACGATAAATTGAAATTTAATTAGTTCGTTATTTGACAAATTCGAATCGGATATAATGTGGAAGCACCACATCCGAAGAATGAGTCTAGTATTGTCCTTTAACACACTATATAGCAAAACAATAGCAACAGCCCTAAAACTATTTCAATATCTAACTCCGTAATTTTTCATTCTGAAATCCATTTCTCTAGAGAAACATAAAACCAAATAAAATCGTTTCCTGAAAGAATAACAATGGTTCACGTGAAATGTTCTTCCTTACCATGAACATTATTTATTTCTGCTTGTACAATACCGAAATAAGCAGCCCTAAAATGAGCAGCTTGAAATCTCGAAAAGAATATAAAAACGTTATTTTTTTACCTAAATGTCGGGATAAACCCCTCGTAGAAACCTAGTTCGTAAAAACCTTGTTCAAAACTATTGATATAATATTTTAAGTCTAACATATCCCCTATAAAAGTAATTTTTTAATTTCAATTCGAATTATTTGGGAATACGACGCAGCAACTGTGATTTTTAAAAATATGCCATTAAGTAAGGTACTCCTTAGTTGTAATGAATTTCTGGCAGAATTTTAACTAAAAAATTGACAAATTAGATCAAAATTCGGAATTATAACAGGTGCTCATTTTAGATAGACCTTTCCAGGTCTGCCCTAAGGCGAAATGATCGATGTATGTGTCGAACATGTTATTGTTGGAAGAGGGACCCAAACTTTGTTTTGAAGGGTGATGCCAAAACTTGGTATAAATTCTGTTAGGAATTTCGATGTTATCTGGTTTTGGCGTATAAAGGTACAGTGAATATACAATTATAATGTAAGTACTTACTTGTAGGTTTTTTTATTTTATTTATTTTCAAAATCCACATCCCTTAATTAACAAAGTTGAGTAATGTTTACTTAAAATTACGGCCAAAAACGGATTTTCATTTTGTAAACAATTCAAAACTTAACTAAGACAGTCTTATCAAATTAGAATAAAATTACATAGTAAATATATTATGAGTAGGTAATTTTATATAAGTTGTAGTACTTGTACAAACACAGGGGTAAATAGTGGATCACTGCCCGGCTCGTTACGTCACCAGTAGCCAGGGACAACACGTCCGCTCTCGCCAACGGCTCGCACAAGAGTGTCGCCCCCACTACCCGTGCCCCCGAGACAGGCAAATGTCATTCGTTCATTCATTCAATCATTCACTCAAATACACAAACACTACATCCCTTCCTTATTTAATGAAAACTTAATTGAATGATTTATTGAGAAAATATGACATTTACTGAGAATTTAAATTTACCGAGAACCTTTGGTGTTACTTGTTTTATCCAATATCATCGATAACTTTAGAATCTGTATCAACTCGCTTAAGATGATGATTGCTTTTACTTACTGTATATTTTACTTACTTCGCTACCTAATTAATAACATTAAATACCTACCACGCTACTGCGATGTATCTGGCATTTCCGCAACAGCACGAGTGGACTGTTCCTACACAACTGTACTACTGTCACGTCACACTCTCTCTCTCTCTCTTTGTTTTTTTTTTTTTCAATCACTTCTGTATATAAATAGGTCTGTTATTGAACAGAATATTTAATATTATTATCAAATTGACTTCGGAAAACATAACCGCGGTTTTTTTCCGCGTATTCTAACGCACACAAACGTGTTTTGTCAAGTGATTCATACCAAACTAATATCCGTCGTATTAAGTTCAGTAGATAGTATCAAAACGATGCCGAAGCCAAAGTATTAAATAATTAATTGGAACGACCTGGAAAATTCCTATACAACAACAATCTGGAAGATATATATAAGACAACAACCTATAATTAGGTATGTATGGTTTACCATTGACAGAAATGCCCATACTGCATATCTATAAGATAACAACCTATAATTAGGTATGTATGGTTTACCATTGACAGGAATGCCCATACTGCATATCTATAAGACAACAACCTATAATTAGGTATGTATGGTTTACCATTGACAGGAATGCCCATACTGCATATCTATAAGACAACAACCTATAATTAGGTATGTATGGTTTACCATCGAAAGGAATGCCGATGAATAAATTTTCAAACAGTTCTCATTTATATGAAGGCCCATACTGCCTTTACACCATCATGTATAGTTCCCATTTACATGAAGGCCTATACTGCCTTTACATCATCTTGTATAGTTCTCATTTATGTGAAGGCCCATACTGCCTATACTCAATCATGTATAGTTCTCATTTACACGAAGGCCTATACTGCCTACATACACAATCACGTATGGTTCTCGTTTACTTGATGGGCCATACTCCCTGCACTTCAAATACGTACGATGCGTCTACTTGGAAGACTCACTCTTTTTACCCTGTTGAGTAGGCTATATACATATATTATATCATTTGTACTCTTATAGAATTAACGGAAACTTTGAACTTTAACCTTCTCTTCACAAGCGCGTAAATAATATTTTGTAACCATTAATTTAACTATGCTTGACCATGATCAAAAGACGTTGACTTACTATCTTAAGTTACAATTGTTAATAGACATTAGTCTCGGCAGTTTTCAACTGAGAAATAGTGAAATATCGTTATCCTGGTATACATGTATTTTAGTTTACACTTTCTCAAAATTAATCGACATTTGAGATAATAACTTAGAAAAGTATCAAAATAAAACTAGGCTATCAGTATCATTTCTGAGTAAACGAAATGCATATAATTAATTATACATCATTCTCAAGAGTGACAGAGCTCAACTACATTTTATTGTCTCAGTTTTTATTGTTTGACAACATTCACTTTTTTATGAACTGGGTCTTATTTTGATATTTACTACCTTATAAATATTTTGTTTCTGTCCCGTCCGGCTGTGCCTAAAGCCCTACCTCTGGTAAGAACTTCATCGCTTCACTTTTTAATTTATTGGATTTGCTAAGAGATGCAATATCTCCAATATACACGTTCATGACAATAATAATATGTATTGTAAAGTGACTGTAAAGTGACAGCGTCATTCCCTACTTTTTATTATTATTTTTTTTTTTTTAATTTATTTCTGACCATGGATACAAGTCCTTCAGCCGAAGTCATAAACCTACTTTTTATTTACGAGTTGGTGTTGCCAGTCTATGAAATTAGAATTTAACTACTGTAAAATTATGTCACTCGTCTGGTTTAAATAAATGAAAGATCAATCTTTCCACTAAATTAATATTGAAACAAAAACTAACACCACAATTTTAAGATACAAGTAAACCCTTCATTCAACTCACCACCTAATAATATCCTCAATTGAAATCAATTCATTGAAGTAGCTCCGGTATCACACGACATTTCCTGTTAAGACTCAAAACTCAAAACTAATCAACTCTTACTTAATTCAAGAGTCAAGAGTATTCTGAAGTTTCAACATGATGTTACTCTGACCACGGTAAAGAGATACTCTGACCAGTGCACTATCATTACAAAGAGATTTGCTTTTCACATACACGTACTCGTACGTACGTAACACGTATAATATACTCGTATGTCTATTGTGATTAACATAAGCCTACTTTCAATAATATTATTCTAGAACAAGATCTTCGATACCACTTGAAGATGATTTTCTATTACTTTAACGGAATTCCAATTCTCAAAATTGTGCACTTTCATAACTTTTATAGCACAACCCTCGCAATCACTTGTCCGACTAGGATAGGCAGCGCATCACTTAAACCATATTATCTTTCTCTCCCTCTAGCGCATAGTTAGCCTCTTACACCTCTTCCTATCTTGTACAAGACTTAACAGCGCCTTCCCGACTACGGCGCATTACCTGATGTAGCGGATATACCACCGTCCCTTTTCCTGAGACTTTATTCTTCATAATGTTTTGCATTAGTTAATAGTGATCATGTCTAAACTTACACCTAGATAAGCAGTTTTTCTCAGCTTCCTATTTTGACAAGTCTAGGATTTCCAAGTGTCATACGCTTAAAGACTTCTGTGTACGGAATTCTGTCCGTTCACTCACACCACGTCCACCACACTGTCCACATTTGGAGCATGCGTCAAAACAAATAATAACATCTCGATAGCACTCGTTTTTGTTGATTTTCCTAACTAAGCCCATCATTATATAATAATATTATGATCGTCAGCTAGTAATAATGTAATGTTTGCTATATTCACCACTGCTGCAAGCACTGGCTCGGCAATGCCACTCCCAACTGCTGCACGTCCACACTCGCCCGCGGCTCTGGTGACACTGACGTGACAGCATTGTTCGTGTGCATTCGAGACTGTGTAACTACATACACTACATTGCCCAATACTACTTTGAACTTGAACACCTAACTTGAACACATAACTGATTAATAGTATGCTACTCTGGACTCGTTTTTTCAGCAAATTATACCTACTGCTAGTGTCGACTATATTATGGCACATATTAAAACCTCCGACCGTGTTCACATAGTGTAACTACACTTACACGCAAACTACACTTTATTGTAATAATAAATCATGACACAGACAGAAAATCTCAACCTTTCACATCTTGTTTATTAAAATAATAATTGATTTGCATTCGTATATCGCATCGGACGGTGCCGCCACTTTTTCTATTTTAATAATATACAATATTTTTACGAGTATGCACAAACCACTTTCAACCCTACGAGCGAAGAACCGTAAGGCACCGTAAAGAACTCATCGCGGGGGACAATGTTTCAGCGGTCATAGGTTATCATGTACAACCACAATAGTCTAGCTTGTAGATCTCCGTGTCGCCCTCCCACGAGCCCTTCATCAAGACGGATAATATTATAAAAGATAATTTCCTTGTTAAGAACCACTAAGATGTAAAACTTTTAAAGGTAGTTAACAATTTAGTGAAATCCTATCCAGATTACTCTCAAACTAATTATTCAAATCATTTTCAGTTTGCCCTCAGGCTGAACAGTTTAAATCATTTTCATAATACCTTCAAAATAACTATTTCAATCATTTTCCGATTACCCTCAAACTAACCATACTAACGTGAAGTTCAATGCAATAGGCAGTGACCTCCTCTGGGTTCTTGCATACAAATATCAACATCGTTTTCAGCTCCTGGGTCCTAATCCACGCACACCATGACCTCCAGCAGCGTACCACTAGTTCAAATAAAGATCATCATCTATACTACTACACAGATCACACTATTCAGTATATAGGTATATTGTTTAGTTTTATTTGTATATACCTTATGTTAATTGTATTCCATAGTGATTTAAATGTTTACACTATTCAGATAGCCTACTACGCAATATACCTTTTGCCCCGTTTGGCTTAATAAGTAATACAGCTTTAACACTACTTATGAACTCACTCTCTGCGAGTCCCAATACAGAAACGCACTACACAATTCCAAAGAATTGATTCGAACGTTGTTTCAATTAGTATTGTCTGAATCTAAATCTAGTCATATCATATTTTGGTATCAAGGCTATAACTGTCACCATCCAATCTATCTAGATTCTTTCTAGCATACATAATAATATGTTCATAATTTATAAATGTACTAAGATCGTAGAATCAATATGTTATTATTTAAAGGTTATTCTCCTTAAAACAATCTCGTGAACAAGGCTCATCGCTTTTGCAGTATAACTATACCTAGTTATTATAGTTTCAATATCTGCGGGTCAGTGCAGTCACATCAAAATACTATAGGTATGACACTGAACCATAGCAGTATGCATTGCAACCAATCTCGCTGCAGCAAGTTACATCTGCTGTTAGTTGCCTGATTTTACACACCTACTGCATATACTGCAAAGCTAAATTCCTTGACAAAGTCAATATGGTTTACCCTAGCTACTGGTGACACCATAATCGTAGTGATATCCATGTTACCTACGTTGTAAACTCTATGAAATAATAAAACCCTATAGCAACAGGTTTCTAATACTTTAGTAATCTTAAACCCTAATTGTTGCTCTTAAACAGAGGTTGATTCATGAATATGTTCTAACTAGAGTCCACAAACCTAAGAAAAATAAATAAAGTTAGCAAACCAATATAGGTATCAATATGTGCAGGAAACACGTGAAATCTCTGTAGTTTCACGAAAATATTATATTTTTTCACGAACATTATTTTTGTGTCTATTCATTTAAAACATTACTTGTTTATGTATCAAGTATCAACCACAAATTCAAATCTTTTCAAAACAAAAGCGACCCAATTTGTGAGCCACTATTTGCTTAGCACTTAGCACCTATACATTAATATGAATCCCTCTATCCTTTCTTGTAAACAAGTAACTTATTGAATCCTCATCTATTTTTTATTTTATTTGACTTTTTGGTCTGTCTTTATAATTATCATGGAACAGATTTGTAAGTTACACTGCAAACTGTGTTTTATTGCATTTTTATGCAAAATAATGTTATTTTATACACTTTTTAAAACTGTTTTTCAATGACCGTAATTATTAAGCACGAAATCACATTTTCCGCACTAACCTTTTAACTCGTCGCCACATGTAGTACTTGTACAAACACAGGGGTAAATAGTGGATCACTGCCCGGCTCGTTACGTCACCAGTAGCCAGGGACAACACGTCCGCTCTCGCCAACGGCTCGCACAAGAGTGTCGCCCCCACTACCCGTGCCCCCGAGACAGGCAAATGTCATTCGTTCATTCATTCAATCATTCACTCAAATACACAAACACTACATAAGTCATACAAGCAAAAAAGGAATAAATAATAACTAACTTGGCTTATTCAAGATTCTAAGAACTTCACTTTTAAATTTAAGTTTTGTCTTAGGTTTTTTCTTAGTACAAATATCATCCAAATATGTGCGGTTGCGGTTACTTCTAGAACATTTTTTTTCAACGGCAAATATCTAGAAACAATTCAATAAATATAAATAAACGACTTCCCTTCTCTCCCTTCATGACATAAAAAGAGCTAGACATTGTATTGCCTATGTACTGAGGATCTCAACTTCAAACAAATCGTTCTAGATTCTAACACCCAGTGACACAGAATACACAAGAGTTACTACCATCGTTGAAGATGCTCACCAATTTAGCAATTGAGGAAGTTTCAATAGGCCCAACTCCCAACTTACTTTTGCACTATAAAACAATCTTTCTTTGAATGACGCAAATAAGACATTTAATATTTTAGTCCCATTCTTAGACTGCTCCCAGTTATTTAACCAATTACGGGTACTTTTTAACGGTATTTTATTACAGGTTGTAAGCTACCCCGTGGCTTATGGCGATTTGGTCGTCACACATATATTTCGCTAATTTAGATCTTATTTACTTATTACAAGATTTTGTTTGAATTTAGAACATGAAGGATTAGATCTACTAGATCTACCATGACGCTTCTATATTATATTATCATTTTTTAACGAAAAGCGCCACATAAAGAAGTTTTATTACTAGTACGGCCACCATAGTTCCCCTAGTAATTACGTAGCAATACTGCTGTATGTACATTGAAATAAATAAATAAATTCGTCTCAATTTTTGTCTGGTCTCACCTTTAGTACTCTATGTATCAGCTTATTTGGCAATCCCTAACAAAAAAGCTTGCTAATTATGATACCATCTAATTGTATTGACTTAGGTCTTAGGCACACTTTGTGCCCTAGATAACAGGTTACACGAGCAAGGCTAACGTTATCAGTAGATAAACGTGCGCTCTATGCACGGTGATCCAATCAGGGCATATCTTACTAATTGAATTTGTCTACCGTATCGTTTGAGTTATCACAATTCTGGGAAATAATTACATTTCGATCAGAGCTTTGACAAGGTGCGTAACCTGAAGTAACGTACATATAAAGTTTAAACAAGTTAATTTCAAAAATGAATAAATAAGTATATTAAACCGACTTCTCTTTCAATAATTGTGCGCGAGTAGCACATTTTTAATTCATATAAAACTTGAATACCGGTTTCCCTATACATTTTTTACTTATTATTTTATTTTATATTTATTAATGTTAGCCTTTGACCACGACATCGAGTGATGCTAAGCAACGATGTGGCCTTAGATGATAGCTGACTAAACCCACGATGACCCCATGGATATACCTAATTAAAAAGACCATATAGAGTCTAGAGGTGCATAATATTAGAAGAGTACCCATATATTTCGAAAAAAGAAAAGGTGTTCAAATCGGTTCTACGTTTCTATTTTTTTTTAGCTTAGTTTATATTATATTTTTATAAGTACAGAAATGAGTATAAATCATAAATTATTCGAAACGCCAGCCCTTCTCGTTCGTCAGTAAATCGCTTCACATCAGGCAAACATAAAGCTGGTCTCTTTGCTTAGCGACAAAAAATAATAAGCATGATTTACAATCCCCTACAGCCTTTTAGATATGAGTAGAGAAGTTGTCATAAATGTGAACTGCACTCATTAAAACTTGCCGCTGGACATTTCCCACCCACACTAGGCGACTTTTAACAAAATTTTCAGCGCGAAGTAATATGGACTTACCTGTGCAGTGTATGTTTGTTAAGATATGAGTTTTAATGGACTTTAAAAACGAAGCAGGTTCTTAAATTCACAAATTTACTTAAAACCCTATCGTGTGTGTAGTGATGACATTTTCTTGTTTTGACGAAAATATTCGTCCGCTAAGAAAGAATTCTCGAAAATTAAACCTCATAACATATTATTTATTATGGCGATGTTATGATACATTTTAAAGACACCAAACTTACCAACAAACAAACAATTAAACATATCAAGAAACAAATAAAAAAGAACAGTTGCACACCGCCTCTATATGTTCTCAATATTCCTTCCAACCAGGTTGTCTGTAAGAGATTGCTCTGATGCGATAAGACCGCCGATTGTATACCTTTAGCTCTATGTGTATTGTCTACTTTTGAAACAATTTCTTGTAACCAGGTTTGCAATAAAGTATTATTGTATTGTATTGTATTGTATTGTATAAAAATAATGCCAGTGAGAGTAAAGCCACGAGTATACACTCTTTTTTTTATATAATGAAGTAGAAGACGAGCAAGACGCTCTCCTGATGTTAAGAGATAACGCTGCCCATAATCAGTACAGTGCTACTTAGGATTTCACAATTATGTGAAATTCTAGGAGCATTGCACCAACGCTTCTTACTCTAGATAGATAACTCTTTATTGGAACACAGAAAATATACAGAAATAAACTTAAAAATAAAACACAATATTATAATCTATGTGTTACAATTGGCGGTCTTATCGCTAAAAGCGATCTCTTCCAGACAACCGTGCAGGGAGAGGAGAATATTGCTATTCACATGGGTTTGTGGTGAGATAAAATAATAATTATACAGTATATTACAAAGACAGTGTTTAAATACTTATCATATATTATAAACATAATAATATAATATACAATAATAATATACATACTTATAATAATAATATAATATACATACACATAATACCTTATATACATAATATTATATGAGCTTAATAGTCATGTAGATATTAATAACAGAAAAACAAGGTAGATTGGAGTACAGAAATGAAATTATTATGAGATAGATGAATACTTAAATGAAGAAAACAGCTGAAGTTATAACGATAGATAATAAGCTAGAACACGGGACTTGAATATATTTAAAGTAGGAGCGCTTCTAATTTCTACAGGTAAGGCATTCCATAGCCGGATGGCCTTAACTGTAAAAGACTTATTATAGAAAGAAGTCTTGTGTTCCGGAAAAGTTAGCACCCGGTTCAATGACGACCTCAGAGAAAGGGAGTGAGAAGCTTGAAGAAAATGAAAACGCTCTTGAAGATAGCGTGGAGAAACAGGGTTGAACAGAATATTATACAGAAAATATAGATAATGAGCATCCCGGTCTAGATAGATATATAAATAAAAAAAAGGCTTAAAACTAAAACACAATATTATAATAATCTAAATGCTACATTACAATTGGCGGTCTTATCGCTAACAGCGATCCTTTCAGATAATTTTACTCGTAAATTTTAAGTAATATTTAACTTCATACGAACAGAGCTGTCGAACAAAGCTAGTCTTATATAATTTATTAATCTCTGCCATTTATCTACAGTTTTCGTTTTAATGAACTAAAATGAGCTTGTGTTTCTGCCATATTCGCCCTATGGCTGTTTTTACATGCATTTTGCATTTCTACTTTAAATAACAATGCCCTTATATTCCAGCAAATTAACTAAAATCAGAATAATAGAGTTAATAATGAGAAACTTTTATCCTTCAGAGCTTTAACTAGGTACTTTTATTACTGTTTTTAAAGGATCTGGAGGCACTTCAGGCTGAGCAAGAAGTTGCACTAAACCAGAGGGCCTATTGACTAATTCTCACCCACTACGATTGATAACAACTTCAATGTACATTGCTGCGTCTGTTCTTTTACTCTTAATAAAGCGGAGGTTTAAGCAAGTAATGTCCGCTGTTTTGTTTATGGATTCTAATGTTTTACATGTCTTTGGCAATAGCCAATAAGTCCTCAGGAAGGCATTTTCTTGTGGCGGGCAAAAATCAATTTGTCACATCTACGGCCGTATTATCCCTTATAATAAGTATCATACCTTATAGCTAATTAGAATCTATAGTGAATAATAAATCAAATAAAACATATTCTATTTATTTCGTATATTAAAAAAAAAATTCACCTCAAACCATCAACTTATAATTATAGTAAGGGAGCCGAAGAAGGGATTTTTGCAGTTACTCGAGCAAGTCAGAAAATCATATGGGGGAAAAGCTTTTACCCTGACATGAAATTTAAATCTTTAAAATTGTCAAATGATCAAACCCCTCCATATAATTGGCAGATATTATTTTTTATTCAGGGCTATTAAGACATCAAGCTGATCACTGCATTCTGCATAAAAATCTGACGCGCTCGTTTTTTTTACTAATCTGACGAGCTCAGCGAACTCCCCTATATCAAGAGTTCATATTTCGTACATTTCACGGTGCAAGCTTTCTCTCCATATGATTTTCTGACGCGCGTGAGTATCAGCAAAAATGGCCTCTTCGGCTCTCTTACTATTATATCCTTAGCCCTGACAAATGCCCTTGACAACAGAATCATAAAAGTCGCGTTATGCTCAATCTAAGCCTTTTTATCGGAATCAATGTGTGTTATAAGCGACGCGAACAAATTGGCAGGTTTACGTTCGCCCTTGGCCATGCGAGTCTGCATTAAGATGGCCGCATATTACACCGTTATGTAACATTTTTGAGTTATCGAACCTTTTAAGCGGCTTAACTGTGACAAAGATTAACTCGGTAAACACTGAGATGGGGAAGTCGTCGAACTTTGTACCATAATAAAAGCGTGAATATGAAAATCTTTGAAAATAAACAGTTTTCTTCTTTCTCTCTACACTCTCCAGGGATTGATTTATCCCGCCTTCTATGTTTGGTCTGCTACCATCTACGGCTGCGTCGTCGCTTAACATCACGCGAGATCGTGGTCAAAGGCAAGGTAATTAATATATGTAGGTATGCCCTATAATATAAACCTACCCTAAACGACATTCTAAAATATTTCCACTGCTTATCTTTCTCTTTAATTACTTGATAATAATAAAGTACCAATATCTAAAATCATTATAAACTATGCATAATGGAAAGGTAGGTAATTAATTCGTCAAATTGTGCAATATAGGCCAGCAAACACATCAGTGAGTTAGTTTAATTAATTTGTGTTAATTGATATGTTTGATTAATTGCTGCAATTTATCGCGCGTCTAATATTTAAGTTATTTATGAGTTCGGTCCGAAATGATCCATGCCTTTCTAGCAGACATTTAAGTACTTAAAACAATTATTAATTCTGTTTTAATATAGGTAATAGGTATTACGGAATTTTACAGAATGTTACCAAAAATAAAAATTCTTGGATTAATTTTATGACGTAGACCTCTGCTCAGTCGATTTCTGAACGCGGACATATGCCAGGAACATATTATGCTAGTAATAAATACTAGCATAAGTATTAATTATTATAGATTTATAGAGGTAACTATAACTTATTTATTATACCTACTTCTAAATTATAATAATTAATATCTACTTATTGAAGGAATATATACAAGTAGCTATCTTGACAAGAGAAAAAGAAGAAGGCGAGCATCTGACTTTTCTTGTTTTCTTACATAAAAATCGTTACAATACTGTTTCAAAGGCAGCACATCTGATTCTAAAAGCTTGGCGATAATATCACGAGGGGCTTAGCAAAAATTGCACTTTATGTTGACGTGATAAACTTGTTACACGTTACGCTCACATTTATTGATTTATACACACTTTTATCGAACTGATTTATTATATACTTTAAGGATATGTACCTACTTTTTTGCATATGTAAAAGTCCTCTAGGAGCTTCACTTTAATGGACCGACGCATCGGTAAAGAGAAGTTTTTTTTTATTGACCTACGCCTGGCTTATATCCGATTGAGACCTTTTCTAGCTATACTGAACACTGGACATGTGTAAAGACAATAATATTTTAGATGTACAAAATATAATAATTGAAGCAATATTTAAAATGCTGGAACTAAAGGACTCGCACAAAAATTATAATCTTTAAATAATTAGCGATAAAATAATTAAGAACTTCCATAAAAAAAAATCTTTAAGCCAATATATTTTATATAGCACTAAATTGTCTTGCTATATATATATATATATATATATATATATATATATATATATATTTTTTATACTAAATAGGCCTACGTTTGACCACATCCCACCTGATGGAAAGTGAAAATGCGGTCGACGATGGATCACGTATGACGCCTAGAAAGGTACCTATTCACTCGTGCCTTGAAGATACCCAAGTTGTACCGCTCGGGAAACACAGATGACGGCAAAGTGTTCCAAATGCGACCAGTTCTCATTAGAAACGACGAAGCAAAACGCTTGGTGCGGGCTGTTGGTAGCGCCACTAAGTAGGGATGCCGCATTGCCGTCTGCCGTGACGTCCGTCGATAGAATGGGCATGGAGGAATTAGTTCGTGTAATTCCTGCGCACACTCTCCAAAATGAATCCGGTAGAAGACCGATAGCGAAGCGACCATTCTGCGATGCTCAAGGCTCTGCAGCCGAGATTCTGTAAGCTTTTGGTCACCTATTAGCTTTTTGGCACGTCTCTCAATAGACTCCAGTGTCTGAAGCTGGTATTTGGCAGTACCATCCCAAAGATGAGAACAGTACTCCATACACGACCGGACTTGTGCTATATATATATTACTTTTAAACTATTTATATGTATTAGCTAAAAAACTTAAGATTAAATACTTAGATAGTTTTAAACAAAATGCTTATTTTAATCAATATCGTGGAATCGAATTTCTCGTGGCGATTAAGAACTCAGTTGAAAAACAAGTGTTGTAAATTGCTACAACTTTAATGGATATTATAGTCATGTTATATATGTGTAGGTTATTTGCACAAAGAATACTCTCTGAATGCCAAGGGCGTTCTCTACCGGTCTGCCTCCACGAACAAATGCTTTATATTTATTTTGAATTGTAATCTGGTGAGTTGTTCAATCAGCAATCTATTTTATTATTAACGCCGAGAAAAAACGTCTTTTTTTACGCCTTTTATTTTGAAAAATGACGCGCGGGCGGTGTTTGGGATTCCCCCACTAAAAAACCTGGAGGTGTTCTTGCGGGACGCCTTAATGCCGGGACAGCGGGTACGCCAAAGCATTCATCCGCGAAGAGAAAAAACGCCTTACTCGTACCCTTCCATCGGGGGTACGGAGGGGTTATGTGGGACTCCCCGTGCAAGACGACTGCACGAGCATACCCATAAAACATCTCGGCGGCACTCCCACATCGTCTTTGTGACGGAGGACTGGGAATACGGGTTTGGTATTTGAAAATGTATTAGCTAGGATAACTGTGCAAGCTAGCCGACCTATCTTATAATCATAGAATTAACATGCAATTAAAATTAATACATATTTTCTCTTTATCTCAATATTAAACAATCTTCTTCTTCCTGCTCTTATCCCACTAGGTAGGGTCGGCACAACACGTCTCAATATTAAACAATACTTGTGATAATAAACCTAGTACACAGAATTGTTGCTTCATGACAAAACAATTTATTTATGCTAAAATTGATATACGTCAGTACTTAGTCTTAAAACGAAAGTGCACGGGCTGCGAGTAATGGCGCAATCTAAGAATATCTCAATATTATGCGAAATGGGCGAAAGCAAAGATCTAGTATTAGAATATCTTTGGGCGAAAGCTGAGTCGTGACATCTATCACAATTGTATGCTGGATTTCACGCAAAGCCCTTTTCTACTCTATTTCTGAGATCATATTAGGAGTATGTACCTACATAATTTGTAAACAAGGATTTTTTAAGCACTTTTTTGTTTCTTTCTCAGAGTAAAAAGAGCCTAAACCGAAGTGGAATCATCAATAATAAAATGGTAGCCAACGGAAAGCAATAAATAATTATAAATCGTAGAAAAAATCTTCAAATCAGCTTATATACGAGTACGACAAAAACTATCAAACTAGATTTCAAAAATCGAGACGCTTCGATATATTTTTCGACTGATTTCGATATTTTTTGTAAACGGTTGAACTAAAGATGACTTAAAAACCGCTTTATTTTAGAAACTATAATATATAATTCAAAAATACATAATGTATTGACTATCAAACAACGTAAAGTACTTCCAGTGTGCGTTGACCCATATAGACAAGTGACAAGTTTATATTATAAACGACTGATACAAACAACAAAAATATTTTTGTTTATGAAATTGACTCTTATCTTAATAAAATATTACGATTTTCTCATTCCAAGCGAACGAATGATTCATTGCTGTGAAATCGCAGATTATTACTAGTGTGAATCAACTAGTGGAAATCACAGACTTATGTTAAAAAGGTAGACATCGCGGCATATCACTAAAACCGTGGGCCTAATACAAAAGTTTTACCTAATATGGGACAAAAAAGATATATATTAAGAAATATTGGACACGTATGTTTATTTGTAATTTTAATTAAAAAAATGTCATTCTTGGGTACTCAAGTCAATACAAAATGCATCCACAAATGACGTCACATGTCATTACCAAAAAACTTATATTTTTGACCTTGTCCGATCCTCTATTGAAATTAGGTTTACTTTTATACCCAATCTGAGTTAAAAGACTTGAATATTTAAATACTGCAACTGCAAGTAAAATAATTAAACTGTAAGTAACTATATCTTTCAGTTTGTTTCAGGTCCTATAGGAAACCATACGATGCAACAAGTTTATTAGTTTCAAATGCGTTTCACAGGTGCTTAAAACTTGTTGGGTCACGTGTAGTTTCTCAAAGGACTATTACGCTACAATATCAAACGTAACTCAAAAGTAGTTTCGTCATTTTTGCACTTTACAGTTGTTTCTGGGGCATGAACAATTTCCTTGAACTAAAATTAAAGTTTCTAACTTTGTTTCTACTCTTTATGGCAAAGTTAATAGCTGGCTTGCATACCTTGTTCTTCAAAATTTCCAAAGGCAAACTCGTGTAAGCCGCATTATGTACACGAGACGAATTAAAGACTCGATAACGAAGTACACGTCGATCAAGTAAAACAAATAATACGTCTTTAGTATTAACTGCACAGCTTCAGTATTATCTTTGATGGTACCGTTTATGGTTATAGTCTTATGAAATAGGGAAAATGCAAAAGAAAACGGAGAAAGCTGGTGGTAAGATTATATTTATAGTTACAATAATAAAGTACATAGCAAATAGCTACAGGCTACACTGCATAATAAAACTTCTAAAAGCTTTTCCAACACTTGCTATTCCATAACAGCTGAATTAACAATGAAACGGAGGGTAGTTTACCTCAGAAGGTACTCAGGTGTAAGATAATTTTCCTACTAAATCAAGATCCTGGTTTTAAAAATAGAATCACTTACATTATAAATGCGAAAACATGAATGAGAGGACTTATTATAAACATTCCCTCGTTGTTTCAACACGTTAATGTAGTAGGCGTATTCTTTACTTTGTCGCATAGCCATTGTTTATTATACAACCCAGTTAAGAATTCAACAAATGCTTTCAGATCAATGTTTAAAAGAACACTTAATTTTTTATAGTGATCGCCAACTGCCACTAGTGTTCCTCTAATTCTAGATTGGCACCAAGTTTTCAGCGAGTGAATAACTAAGATTTAAAAATATTTTAATATAAGTTGTTAAATAATTGCACGAATAAAGGCGAAAGTTTGTGAGTGTGTATGTTTGTTACTTCTTCACGCCTAAACGAGTAGACCGATTGAGCTGAAATTTATACAGAGATAGCTTAGAAACACATAGGTTACAGTAGAGCCGGTAAAACTACCGGGCGCAACTTGTATATTCGTATTGCGCAACAATTTGGCTATTGTTCGAAATTAGCACGAAAACAGATCTAGACCAGTTCTCCAGTCCAGTAGTTCTGAGTAGAGGAAGGGGAAAGAAACCAGGTCAGCAGTGGACATGACAAATCATTTGACACCTCGTCCATCAAAATCGGCCTACTTCCTCAGCGGGTCCCTCAATAGGAGACCATAACTACGATGATTCGGCTACCGGCACGCACCGACCACCATCTTTTGTTTGCATAGATTTTAACGTTATACCATTTTGGTAAAAAATAGCATGCATAACAATAGTCCCAATTTGTTAATAAATTAGGAATGAAGACCTTTTGTTCACTTTTGTAAGTTTACGTGATCCAAAGCCCGTGATTTAGTATTCTTCTAATGACACTTTTAATTTAATTATTAAAAATGCGAAAGTTTGTGAGTCTGTATGTTTGTTACTTCTTCACGCCTAAACGGTTGGTATAGAGATAGCTTAAACCCTGGAATAACACTTAGGCTACAGTACCTATATATAAATTCGAAAGTTCATATGTATAGTGTGTGTCATGTGTATGTGTTCTTGTTATATGTCCTTGTGATGAGTAAACGACTGAACCGATTAGGCGAAATTTTGATATATATACGCTTAGATCCTTTGAGGTTTTTAGGGGGGAACAAATATACTACTTTCAGCGGATAAGACTGATGGGCACGGCAGTGTTCAAACTTTCTCAAATAACCATATTTTATGTTAGATATTTCAAGATTAAAGCTACTCACTGTACATAAATTATAATTTTGACCGGGACAAAAAAACAATAAACTATGCAAAAAACATAATTTTAAGCTCACTTGTTATACCATCCACGTCCTACTTTTAACATGGGTTTTATTTGCGGACAGTGCAACGGCCTTCACACCAAGGCTGTATGTTTATACCTCTAAAAACAATCAACAAGAACCCGAGGCTGCGATCCTTAAACAAATTACAACAATTTTACCAGAGGTAAACTTCCTTTGCAGGAGGTCGTCTAGGTGAGTACCTCAACAGTGCCAGTTATTCTACCGCCTGAGCAGTAATATGCAAACATTACTGTGCTTCGGTAGGAGGGAACTGTAGCTAGTGAAATTACTGGGCTAAAGAGTCTTAACATCTTATGACTCTTGAGTAAGAAGCGTTGGTGCAGCACTTAGAATTTCACATCATTGTGAAATCCTAGGTAGCACTGTACTGATTATATATGGGCAGCGTTATCTCTTAACATCAGTTGAGCGTCATGCTCGTCTTCTTACTTCTTCAAAAAAAATTGCGGACAGTGTAACGGCCTTCACACCAAGGCTGTATGTTTATACCCCCAACAACAATCAACAATACCCCGAGGTTGGGATCCTTAAACAAATAACGCTCGAGGAAGTTCTCGTGTTCGTGAGATAACTTACGACTTGCCACTGTTAACCGCTAAGCTCAGTATTTTTATGCAAAACGTATTGTGTACTGTCCTCTGAATTATGGTTCTTCTTGAAGATCTAAAGATACTTCCCATTTTGGTGTTTATTTACCGTTTATACTTTCTTCGTGGACTTGTTGACAGTAATAATAAATGTACCAAGCTTTTTTGTACAAAAATGTCCTCCTCTTATTTTTTAACCCCCGACGCAAAAACGACGGGGTGTTATAAGTTTGATTGCTGTCTGTCTGTCTGTATGTGTGTGTGTGTGTGTGTGTGTGTGTGTGTGTGTGTGTGTGTGTGTGTGTGTGTGTGTGTGTGTGTGTGTGTGTGTGTGTGTGTGTGTGTGTCTGTCTGTGGCATCGTAGCTCCCAAACGGATGAACGGACTTTGGTTTAGTTTTTTTTTGTTTGAAAGTAGAGTTAGTCGAGAGTGTTCTTAGCCATGTTTGGTGGAAATCGATCCAAGGTGGCCGCCGCTACAAAATGGCGGATTACTTTTTTCTTCCACGACCCCATCGATATGGGTATCAAATGAAAGGGCTTAACGAGTAGAATATTGGATTTTAAATATTATATAGTGGGCTGCACTATATAAAATTTAAAATCCAAGATGGCCGCCATCAAAAAATATTAAATTACGTTTTGCGTTGGGGGTTTTTTAAATTTTTTATTTAATTCACTTGTTAGGTTCTGCTGCTATGGCCTTCCTGTTATGGAAATATCAACTACGATTGATACTCGCATAATATGATGACGCTTGGATGATTAATCACTTAGTTGTATACTAGATTTGAGCAAAAAGCTTTAATAAATTTGTTTTGCCCAGATCCCGCTTACCATATCTTCTCGGAACGGGCTTCCTTCACAATAATTTTGTTTACAAGTAAGTAATATAATAAGTAGATAACACGACATGCTGTTCATTGTCAAACATTAACTACTTATAATTGACTTATCAAAATACTATTTTTTAAGTGTAATAAACAGAGATGTGTTAAGTATAAAATATAAAACTTTTTTTTAAATATATTCTCAGTCCTAGTTCATCAAAACAGGTAAAGATCGTGTAGGTAGTATAAACCAACAAAGCTTTTTTTCCCAAGTCATAATACTTTCGCATTTGCATCGATTCCAATCATTGTCGGTTAGTCATCGTAACATGCGATATACGTGTCACACAAAATGCTAATATAGTGGTTCAAATTCGCCGGATGTCGAGACTTCGGGAGATGTTCGATATGCATAATGCAGTCGAGTCAATTTTCTTTTTCGATGCGTACGGAAACGGCACGTCTGGATGAAGTGGACGGCTGGCGGCTGGCTCGGCACTCGGCTCCTACAGTCCGCTGTTCTTCATTCGATGCGAGTCGGCTGAACGCAGAGCACGTATCCGCCGCGTTTGCTCTCGACAACGAAACTTTATACGCTCCGCGCACCGTCAGTTCGACGCGAAACGAGTGGTGATTTTGACTTATCCAAGCGAATACCGATAACTTTCATTTCGCGACGAACAGTTTTGGTTTTGTGTTTGTTTTTGTTTTGTGTCTGCACATTGGAGGTGATCGGTTTATTTTCAAATCTGCCGCCCGTTTACGGTAAGTGTTTAATCCTACTAGAGTTTATTTTAACACGATTTACGATTATCATGGTTTAGTTTAACGATTTATTAATATTATGATATCTTTCCACTCTTAATCCTGTTGATTATTCCGGACGCACGGATGATTTTTTCTTTTTTTGCCTTTGACTTTGCTTTAAAGTTGATTTAAATGATTCTATACATTTTATTGATGCATATTTTTTATTTAATAAGGTATATTATTAGTTATAGCTTAAATAAGGCTATTTTTTTCTTAATTGAGACATAAAAATAAATCATTCATATTGTGTACATTTTCGACCCTTTGTCTTCACATTACAATAAGTCACAACTAGCTTTATAATAAATATGAATGTGGGCTCGTTCATGAGAGGCATGAAATGCATATTATCGAAGGTCGCTCGTGCAACAATCAACAGTTTCTATGTCACCACTGGTGGGTCAGATATTCACTTATCGCCTTATTGTATGATTACAATTGACCGTCCTTAATTATACGCATTGATTTGTTATCGTTACATAATTCACATTAAAGTTAATTAGTTCCACTAATGTTTAGTTAATCATTTTATTTGAACGTACCTACTTTTTTGAGACCAATACTTTTATTGAGAAAAAAGGGACACAATAAATTTACAAGCTTACTATAGCGGGGGGATATTATTTATTATGCACATTTTTTATTTTCCTACAAGAAATTCCGCTGTTATAAAAAATTTGATATTTGAAAGGATGTGTGAATTTTGACGAGTCAACTGCTATTAAGCTATATTTACACTTTGACTTCTATAAACACGTTTAGCTGTTTGGTACAATTAAAATTAAAAAAACCGGTGCTCAATAGCTCGATCTAAAATCTGCGCTTAAAATCTACACAAATTAAAAAAAATCAGATGAAATTATGGAACACAGATCCATGCAACTTGTAAAAATATTGATAAGTTTTAAGATTATATTGACATACATTTAGTATTTAATATATTGTAATTAGTATTTAATTATTTCATGAAAAAATATTTTAGTATTATAGTTAAATAAATAAATATTTCAGGACGTTTCACACAGCGCCACCTAACCCCAAACTAAGCAACTTAATGCTTGTATTATGGTGGTTAGGATAACGATTAGCCACTTTTAATCTAAATATATAAAAGGAAAATAAATAAATGAAATAAACTTTATTGACCATATTGACAAATGTTTACAGAATTGGACTTATTAATTAGCATGCAGTTACTAACATACAGCATTCTTTTATCTACTAAAAGACAAAGAATAGTTAATATCATTATTAGGAAAAAGGAAAGAGTGACTGATTGACTGATCTATCAACGCACAGCCTAAACCACTGGATGGATTGGGTTGAAATTTGGTAGACAGAGGTTTTATGACGTAGACTTTCGATAAGAATGGATTTCGCCATGCGGGCAAAGCCGCGAGCATAAGCTTGTTTAATAAAGATAACTAACTAACAAATTGTGAAATCCTAGGTAACACTGTACTGATTATGGGCAGCCGTTATCTCTTAACATCAGGAGAGCGTCTTGCTCGTCTTCTACTTCATCACATAAAAAAAAAAAAAAAAATTAAACATTTGTATGTTCCTTGCCAGTCGTACAGTGTAATAAAGTGTTTATACCTATCTGTCACTAACCGTTAATTATAAACTTTGAACCTTTAATCTACTGGTATTTAGTACCAAATGTTTTGAGGTTAAATACACCTTTACTTATATCTAATAACAGCAATAAAGACTTGTAAATAGTTTATTGACTTCTAATAAAGTTCTTCCGATTGCGTGCGTTGAAGTCTTTTCAACGAAAGAAGACACTTCTAAAAACAAATTAGGTTTTATATTTTATGCTTTTAACTATTTTCATTTTTTAAATACGTGTCCAGTGTAAATTAGAGAGGTACCTATGAAGGTGTGTAAATTAGATATTTAAGACCTTAGAAGATCTGTACGATATTGTATTGTTAGGAATTCTAACTTTTATGAATACTTATTATATATTTTTTAACAAAATCGATAAACAATACAAAACAAATTATATCAACGCGCACTCTGTAAGTCTTTATACTATTTTATTATTATATATCGATTTATTTTTATATTTCGTCGATGCATGACTGCAGAAAATACACTAATGCTACCAAAATTTAAAAAAAATCTAACGCAATCGTAATGCTCGGTTTATTTCAATATTTGCTCGTATATTGCTCATGCAAACAATATAAGTCCGTATTCGATAATTAAAGTAAACAAACACCACTGTGCACTAAATATATTGGACGTTATCTTTTATAGATCCAATAAATGTTTTTACAGAGGGGACCTTAATAAATAATAATACATTTTTATCTGCTTCATGAAGTGACAATGATCTTGATATTTAATCCGAGGATGTTAATTTTTGCACCGAAATAACAGGACTTTTCCATTGAATCTGATTCTTGAGACAGACATAAACTTGTGTTAAACATTATTATCTAAATATCTAAAAGGAAAGAGTGACTGATTGACTGACTGATCTATCAACGCATAGCCCAAACCGCTGAACGGATTCGGTTGAAATTTGGAATACAGATAGGTTTTATGACGTAGACCTCCGCTAAGAAAGGATTTTGCCACGCGGGCAAAGCCGCGAGCAAAAGCTAGTAATATATATAAATTAATAATAATGATTGTTTTTTTTTCTAAATATTATGATGTATATTTGAAAATAACTGTAACCTATGTTTATTTAAAAGACCTCATATTTTGCCAAGAAATAAAAAATACAAAGACACAATATTGTACAGTGTACCAAATACATAATATCGTATTGTACACCAAAACAAAAACACTTTTATTAACCACAGATCGGCCACAATAAAATGATTTCAATCCTTAAATCAGTTGATATCAATGGTAGGTATTTTAATGTGACTTTGGAGACTAGACTTATTTCAAATTTCAAATCAATTCAATTTCTTCATTTATACTCGTAATATTATGTGTCTCCTCTGTCAGGCAGAAATTTATTATTTATTGAATCTTTAGTTATATTTAACACTTGCCGACTAGAGGTACTGAATGATCCTTTCAAAAGTACTTTCCTTGTTTAGTTAGTGGTTATCGTTCCATTAAGTATGTCTTGATAAATATATTCGATACTTCAGCTACTTTCACATCGATCAATATTTGCTATTAAATATTGAACTTGTTTTAAAACAACTCGCTTTTGCTCGCGAGCATTAAATCGAAACTCGTTCTATAAGCTGATCTCAGTTCTCCCTTTGAATTAAAGAAATCCTACTAATTTTATATGCGAACGTGTTGATGTGTGTATGTGTGAAGACTATAACCACGCCAAAATTACTGACATATGAACTGGATTTTGACAGATCTGCTCAAGAAGTAAAACAAGAAATTTCTTTTAGTTTAAATTCTCTTTGAAACCACTGGATGCAGCAATTTATTTCAGACTCCAGACAAATATTGGATAAATCGTGCTACATATTGATACCTACATTCTGTAGGACATCCTCTACTCTCGCTTTATTTCTGTTAATAATCCGCGATCGTATCGCACAAGGCAAATTCACAGACAACCTAACAATAGAGAGCACAGATTTTAAGAAGAAATTACAAACAGTCGGTGGTACGCAAATCTATAGAATAGAATAATATACTGAATATAATAGAATGATACTTTATGGCAAACAAAAATATACAATAATAAGTTATTACTAGATGATGCTTCTCGTATATAGTGGTTTTACCTCTTACCTTCAGCCTGTTTCACCCGTCAGTAAATCAGACATGTTAAGCACGCGCCGTCGTCAGTCCGTCACCGTTACACAAACTATGTCAGATATTACAATTCTTATTAAATAACAATGTCATATGACTCATGACAACTGACACTTTGTGTTTTGGTGATGTTGTTGAACATTGTTTATTGAAGCTGCGAACTTTCGATGTTAAATGAAAGGATGACTGATTTCTGACAATAAATCTTTTGCCAACAGTTATCTTCTAAATACATTATCAACGCACAGCAAAATCTGCTGCACGGATTGGATTAAAATTTCGAACACAGATAGATTTTGTACCGTAGACCGTAATAAAGTTTTCATCGACAAAACTAAATCAATTTTTACTTCCATGACTGCAACGATTCCGAAAATTTAATTAATTATTATTTTAAGCAAAAATTCCCCCTCAAAGCCAAATAAACTCTGCAGAACCATGTTTAAATGAAGACTTACACAATGTTAATTGAATATTGTCTTGACTTTTATTTTTAAATTTCAATGTCAGATAATAAAAATAAACTACAACCTTGAGGAATTCTTCATTTTAATGAAAACAAGAGTATTTAAACTGTTAACTCCATACTCGGCTAGGGATTAATGTACCGATTACATGTCGCACTTCTTTTTTCGTGTAAGCTCACGTCTAGAGAAATAAGATGAGAAATAAACTAATGTCGTGATTACACAGTGCAAGTCAGCTTGCGAGTTGCTTAGTATCTGTAGTGAATGAATGAATGAATGAATATATTTATTTGTTACACACACATATAAAAAATAAATTAAAAAAACACACACACACAAATAAAAAACAATAGATAAGTGTGTGCACTACGCTAGTAGCTTGCTTAGTGTAATCACGAAATCAGCTACTTGGAATATATAGGTACCATATACGAGTTACTGTCAATCTAACTTACATCTAAGTTACTATAAAATTGTATGATTTGACCTAAACTTACCACTTGCCTTTCCCCGACATGCTAGCTGCTTCCTGACTCGGTATTAACTTGAGCCGGGCGAGATATAGTTCCAGCTACTGGCTTACAATTATTTAGGATCTCTACTGTCACGTTAGCTACTCGCACGCCGGCCTTAACAGTCAAGAACTTGTTCTAGAAACGATTGCTCTTTCATTACGTGTGACATTTCACAGCTTTTAATTTAACACGATGACCACTTTTTTTTAGAAATCTTAATTTAATGGCGCAGTTTAAAGTTTTATGAAACTGTGGCAATAGGTTCATTTACCTAGATTTAGCTCTGTAATAAGCTTGTCTACGGTGAAAATTAACGTGTTTGAGGACTTTTTGATCACGTCCAAGAACGTAGAAAGCAAAACTATTATTGCAGACTGGTTATTTTCTCTAACAGTACATTTCCATAATTTCTAATTATACTAAATAAATAAATAATACAAACAGGATTAAGTACACAATAGATAACATTTCTCAAAAGATCAGATCAGAGTTTTCAACATAACTTAACAACTACCCCTACCTATCTTATGGTTTAAACTAGGAGCCATAGTTTAACATTCCTTCCAAACTTTAGTGTAAAATCTTTCGCTAAAATAGGGCAACTTTGCTTGCGGTTGGAACTTTGCAAAGCCGATGCGATGTGATCAATCATTATGTATTATATATCAGAATTAACATGAACGTAAGACCGCGTACTTAATGCGATATAATTTCTCAATAAGATTAGCAGATTTAATTTTTAAACAAAAAGATCCAAGAAGTACATTACTGAAGCTGAAGTTCCTATGGAACAGGAACATATTCCTATGTAGTAATCATCATCATCATAACAGCCTCTGTTCGTCTACTGCTTGACATAGGCCTTCCCCATTGCATGCCACTCAACTCGGTCCTCCGTCTTTCTTCTCCACCCATCCCCAGCGACTCTCCGGATATCATCGCCGCATTTTGCCCATAGGCGCCCTACACTACACTATGTACTATTCAGTACTATGTAGTAATAAAAGCAATCATCTACTATAATGTTGTGATATTCAAGCATGTTGCCAGTAATGTATTCGTAGTAAGAGCAGAGTACCAGCGGAACAATGATTGTGTTAACATTTATCTGCGAGTTGCTGTAAGCTGAGCCATAATGCGCTTCAGGCACGCACGTTTACAAACTATTGTCTATTGTTGTGGATATGAGATTAAAGATGAAACATTTATTAAGACTATGTCCATACAGAAATTTAAAATCTTGAACTTTAATTTTTAGATTTTTAAATCATTATTTAGCCTCTGTCTACTGTTTTGCGTGATGTTAAGCGATGACGTGGAAGTAGATGGTTAATTTGGATTTTAAGGGAAAATATGCCTAAATAAATAAAAATAAGCAAATAAACAGTTTGAAGAATTTAGTATAACTACAAAAAGACTTAATTTACGTTAAACAACAAAATTAAATCAATTACATATACTTGGGCTCAAGAGACAGCAATTTAATTCGCATTTTTTTTAAAGCTAAAATTAACCCTTTACTCTTCTACTTTACATTTGTACCTTACAGACTAAATAATATAGGTATAGGTAATATAAAAAATAAGCTCTTTCATTTTATTAAATAGATTTAGATTTTTGATCGCAATACAGAGACAAATAAGATATACTAGAATTACGAATATTAAAGATTGAATAGGGATATGTAGCTACTCGTATATACCTGCTGATTTTAATGAAATCACTGCACACCCTGAACAAATTCTACTTTTTGTTATCAATATCCCAAAACACTTTAAATCTCAACATCTCAAATGTGTAGATCAGCTGAGTAAAACCAGAAGCTATACGTGTAAATAAAGCTAACATAACTAGTTTTGCTTCCGTCGGCGTGAGCATCATACACTCTTTATATCTACTGATTACTAACATTGATGTTTATGAACATATTTGAAGACATATTATCTTTCGGAAAATCTATCAGATATAAAATGTATGTGCTATAAGTTTGTGCGTTCAGCAATTAACTGTCTTCAATTGCCATCTGCTGAACATATATGCATCCCTTTTGATTATATTATAGGTATATAACTGTCTCCTCTTATCAATCCACTGCCTGCTACTCTCTTTATGTCTTCTGAGGGCAGAAATTAAAAGCAATTATAAATTAGAATAATGCGTTAAAATAAACAGCCCAAAAACAAACGTGAACACTGCCAATTAAAAAGCAGTAATAAAAGTAACCAAATAAAATATGGCATACGATATCGATGTAAAGGTTATAAGCCAAAATTATTTTTTCAGTAAAACCATCAGAGCATCTTCAACAAATATTTAAACCATAAAATCGGTTTAAAGAACCAAAGATTGTTTTCCAATAACCATCAGATCAAGGTCACTCGCAGACATTGAGGCCCGCGGACCGCACCGGTAGCCAGAAGCTAAATCATTGAACACCTGCCTGCCGTCCAATGATCTTACACTTTTTGTGCAATTAATCGGTGAAATTTTAATTTATACGTTTTAATTCGTACATGGACAGTTTATTTTTAATGTGAGAACGAGGTGAGGTCGATGTTCACCTGGTGTTAAACGCCTCATTATAATTTTAATACTAGTGACTCAAAATAGATATACCTATATGATAGGATGATAAGACCTAAAGAAAGATAGAAATAAATACAAAATACCTACATACAAAATACATTGCCAAAATTTTACGTACAAAAAACGAAACCCCCATACAGCAATAAACGTAACTCGGTCGGTCTTATCATCATAATATTATTCTACTACTTTTATTGTTACTTTTATTGTTTGTTGGTCTAATTACTATATTCAATACGAAGTCCTGTGCAATACTGTGCGCCTTCAATCAAGAATAATTATTTTCTTAATTATTCTTGAGCTAGGTATTAGAAGTTGTAAATCGAGTATGTTTATTGAAAGCTTTTAGCTGAGTCACGTGTAGTTTACCCATACAGCACTAACATATAATTAAATTAATGGTAACTTAGAAAGCAGAAACTTACAATCCCAAAGGGGAATCAATTAATCGGGAATTATTCTCGGCGCGGTGCAACATTTCAAACATTTAATTATTCCATCCCGTCTCGCGAGTGAAGGCCTCGTAAAGCGATATAACATCAAAGCTCTCGTGAAAGCTGCGCCAGACGAGATTGCTCGATTCACATGAAAATATACTTCCTTCAATTAATATACCCGCAAATGGCACCCAATAACAATAAATACGACACCGAGCTTTTAAACTAATAAACTTGCATCTAAAGGGTTCCAATTAAATGCATTTCTGCTATTTCTATGGATGCCAATAGTCAATAGTTTTTATAATGATATTGTGCTCGATGAGAACGGGCATGAAGTGTGGAGCAGCATTTTCTCGCGGCAGAGGAGGTCGCTCCCGCGCTCACTCCCACGGCTCACCTTCCGTCTTCGCCCGCGGACAATAGCGACTTTACTGCTTCAGTTTTTCCACACCTTTGTTATTTACGTTAACGACTATCACGCACTGAGCATTCCTGGAAGTGAAACTTGTCTTTTTCTTAACTTTGATCGTGACAGCTTCCGTGTATCGGCTTTTTGCATTAATCGCTCCTTGGGGACGGGCGCCGACCTGATCCAATTTTTAAGTGGAACGCACTGATTGACATTCCATTTAGGTGTAAATTGTTCAACCATCCACGCTTATGGTGTCGTTTTTGCTGTCGACATCTTTGTTATAATTGAGCATTTGAATAATTGAAAAACAGCATGCAGTCTGGGTGCATGCCGTAATCGTTGCACAAACTGAATGTATTGTTTTGTTCTTCTGTTTTTTATTATTTCACTTGAGGCCATTACGAGTAAGTAAAAAATAATATTGCGAAAATGTCACAGATTTTTATGTGGAATAGTGGAACATATGGCCTGCAAAAGTTAACGGTGATTAGCTCCTAAATTGCCCTTTCAAAAACATGCGGTAGCACTTGAAAGCTTTTTGCGAACATTTTGGCATTCGTTCACATGTCAGTTACGTTGGTAGAATACTGATATTGTACGGGCAGATATTAATGCCTTGAAGATGAATCGCTAATGTTGTGAGTTGTGTGCACGGTTCGATTTTAATTATAGCTATCGCACCGTCGTATCTCGTGCATTTGCGGTGGCATACCGTGACGACGGGGTTTCGACCTTATGCGAACAAAGATTACCGTTGGTTGCCGTCATTTTTTTTTAATTCTGCGAAGTAGTGTAACGGTTTAGCGTTCATTTGTTTTGGTTCGCCATCGCCGATTCACGAGTCGAGCGGTGGCACACGGTTGCGTTACACCAACTTATGTATGCACGGTCCTGCCTATTATATCACTGTACATTGTACACACATGTTGTAAACAGACCTCTGAGGAACATGAATATTTTATTAGTTTTCACGACTCATTTCGTAAGTTCCTTCGTTCTTTTGAAGTGGAGCAGATGTGATCCTGGATTATGAAGTTCAAATGTTCCGTATGACTATAATTAATTATTAATAATTATTATTTGTGGTTTTTTCCAACTCCATACTGGTAGTAGACTTCGACTGTAGCTACCAGCCGCTGAACATAACCGTGTCGCCAAGCGGCCACACCTCTGGTAGTGCTGACTGCTATATAGATATACCATCACAGACGGTCATCTCCGGTAACCATTAAACGAGTCATCAGCCAGTGAGTTTTGTGTCTGTCACAATAAAAATTGTAACAGCGAGAATTTGAAAACGAACGAAAACGGAGGAACGGCCACGATAAGATTCTAAATTCTCGAAAAATATGACCAAAAGACGCTTATAATTCATGAACACAGTCTAAGCCAGCGCGTCACTGTATATTGCCTGCACTTGCAACCAAAAATCTTCCGGTAGCCGATCTCATCTCATCAAGTCAGCGGAGAAATCATTCCCACTTATATCTTGACCTGCAAAGCGTACGTTAATGTTAAAATTAATTGTCTCTAGCCATTCATTTCACTAGTTGTATTTGTGGGCTAGTTGTATGTAATGCAAGGCCGTGGGAAGGATTGCGTGAGGAATCCGCCGGCTCGTGAAATGTGACCTGACTACACGTGGTCAATGCTGCAAATTTACGCGTTGAAATTCTATCTATTGTTATTTGGTTTTCAGCATTATTGTGGCGCCATCCCATTCCCATATCTACCGCTCGGCTGCATTTAAAAAAATGACTTCGATGGAAGAAGAATAGATTCACCAGTTACTCAAAGACGCCTGAAGAGATTTGAATAACTCTTTTTTGTTTTAAAGGGTGTACTCGTACTTTTCAAATAAAGTATACAAAAAATACAGTAGAACACCACAAATGTATATTGTGACAAAGGAATACAAAAGCACTAGAATTAGTTTCATTCAAACAGAAGTGAAGTACGTAATAGGGCTACTCTTGTAATACACGTACATAATATACGAGTAAAGCACGCAGTAGCATAAACTCATAATAACGTTTATTACTAATCATAATCAAAAATATTTTCTATATACTATTCTGTTCGCACACTGCTTTGTTATATGTACATAAAATATGTTTTATACGTAGTGTTATTAAAGATACCTATTGAACTTTTGCTGGCTTGTGTTAGGCGATTTTCACACTGCCCCGCATGATGCAGCGTAGCGCGTGGATGCGTATTCTTCCGTTGCTTGTAAGTATCTCCGTTTGTATGGAAAACACGCACAGTCTAACACACTGAAAATGCATCCACGCGCGTTCATGCGGATCACGCGCATACACGCGGAGAAACATGCACCCCCGCGCGTAGGTGCGGGGCGAGACGCAAGGTATGGCACACCGAATCCCAGGTAAAAATCCAGTTTTGATTGAAGAAATGAGAGCCACCGTGCGTGAATCTACAAAACGCACCTACGCGCGTGAGTGCGCAAAAAACCCGCACGATGATGCAGATCTGCACTCCCGCAGGAACGCGCGTAGGTGCGTCGACACGCAATATGCAGCATGATGCGGGGCAGTGTGAAAATCGCCTTAGTGTGCGCGTATACTCGTCACTCGTACAAGAAAGAGGATGAAGGAGCATCATTTGTTTTAATGAAATTACATCCATTATTTTCGTATTCTCTGTTCTTGATTTATTTACTCTAGTTCAAAATAGACAGCACTAATGTTAAGTCCACCTTACAAGCGGCCGAGGAGCTATTTATATCGCTCCATTCGAAGATCTGTCTCCTTTTACAGCAAACTAGAATGCGCTGTTTGCAATCGTACAACTTCATTTGATTCTCGGTTTTTATTCGCTATTAATTACACTCAACTCTTATTTGCTGTCGTGTTATGTCTTTATTCTTTATGTAGGCACAGAATATTTCAATATCTACTTTAATGTTTATGTAAAATAAATATTGAAACTCAGACGCAGCGTAGCAAAGATTTGTTTGTGTAATATATCTTTTTATGAATGGGAATCTAGCTATACCTTTACATATTATATGATTCTATTTATTCGTCAGTTTGCTAAATTGCATTGTAGTTTGTTATTTCATGTCAGGTGAAGCGATTTAACTGAAACTTGGAGTAAAAAACAGAAGAATAAATATCATGACCTCAGGAGGAACATGGATGATGCGCTTCAGTGAGAGTATACATACTACCTATCTACCTTCAGAAAATATTAGGTATTCTTACAGATCATCATGATAATATTATGTATCTAAGTGACATAATATACGACCTTAATATTGAAATTAATACGCTTGTATTTTAAAGGTATACCATCTTTTCTTAAAAAATATTTTTGTTTGCACTGTGTTGTCCGTGTTGTCACATTCGCTCCCTCTAGTACCTACATACATACGCGAGTCAGTTTTCACACGCGAGGTCGTCGAACCTTTTAAAGGGCCTTTGTCAACAATGCCACATGAGATTTGTAGGCTTGAGTGTATTTGCGGTCAAAGTTTACTGTAACAATTTCATGGCGTCCGGTTTCTTGACATGTTTCACGACTAAAAATACAAAACACTTTATTTTGTATCATTCAGTTGAATGAACACACGCCCCTATTGTCCAATGTCCGATCCTGCATAATATTATTCAAATTGTTTCAATATTTTATAAATTATTCACTTCCCTGAATAAAACAAACATAGTCGTCCCTAAATTCACACGTCCTGCACCATCGTCCCTCAAGTAATAGAAACAGGAAATCGAATTTTGCGTGTGCCCAGACGAGTCCCAACTCAATAAGCTGAGTATCTGAAAACATGAGGTCAGGCTCAACCAATAACCCCGTAAATGGAGCAGTTGGTACTCGCTACAATGATCGAGTCACCGCAGCCGTTGAGAGCCCCAAATTGAGATGTGCCTAATACAATCTAATCTCACACTCTATGAAGACACTCGACGAAATTCAAAAGGGAATTACGTGTCTCGGCGCGACCGATTCGATTATGCAAGAAGCCAACATAAAATAACGAAGTTCTAAAATGAGGAATGTTGATTACCCGTTTTTGTCGCGCATAAAAGTAAAATCGAGCGAGTGCCTCTCATTATCAAAACTACGTAAGAGAAATGGAAAGCATCATGTATTGAGTTAATTTCGATTTCCTTTTATAGAAAGTAAATCTGATTCGGTAGGCATGCTGGCCAAAAGTGGTCCCATCAGGTAGCCGCTCCGGCTGTCTAATGGATGACCGTCGAAGGCACTTCAATATCGAACTTTACTGACACTACAATCAAAGTTAACGTTCATGCTAAAACTTCTCTGATTGTAAATTTAATTTTATTCGATGTGACAAGCCTCAAGACCGTGTATACATTTTAACCGGCCCTTAACCTTCATTTGTGTTTTACTGCCAAACCATTTCGAGGCCCAATCCGGAAGAATTGTTATTTAAATCGAAGATTAATTCTGTTATGACCGGCTTCATCGATACTCCTTTTGCAACTCGAAAATAATTATAATTGAATATTAAACAAGCCGATGATAATTAAAACAAACACGGAAATATCACTAAGCTGATAATAAACCCTTATTAATATTAAATTTAATATTTTAATGATGTAATTTAAGATGAGCCTGGACATTACTCACACTAAGTCGGTAAGCCTCGCAATGACTTAAGCGAAACCCTAAGCTAGAGGAAGTAATATTAATACTTGTATATTATCGTATATTTAATTAAAATTTATGTCTCCGGGTGAGTTAAATTTAAACTTAGCTAAATTTCATATTCAAAACAAATCTATTTTTATTCGCGTTAATGAAGTAATTAATACCGCATCTGCTATAATTAACTAGTTTATGGTGAATATTAAAACATGTAATGGCCTTTGCTTTTTAGGTTCTTTGAGAAACCTGTAGGCGGCTTGTACTCTGATAAAACTTTCAATAATAGGCAAGTAGTACTAGCTTTATATTTTCTTCGTCCATGCCTTGTCCATGTCCTAATTAGATAACTTTCTAGTAGATTTAATAATGTGTTTTTTACGTTCTTACATTGTCGCAAAATGAAAACAAACTGTAATTACTAGCAAAAAAGTTTAATAGTGAAATATAGTATTTTACAGTGCATTAACTTTTAAATTTACACTCTGGTAATTAAGCATAAGTTGCGTCATTTTAGGTAAAAATAAAGACTACTTTAAAAATAAGGCTTATTAGCCAGCAAACACGCAATCTAAGAAAAAGTAAAAGAATAAATTACGTGAAACTCGAAAGGACAAACAAACAATACCAAAAACAAGCCCTCGTTTATTTCCTACTGTGTGTGTGTAAAAACAAATGCGGGTGATAAAAAGCTACTTTGAACCCTAGTCCTTTGACTTAAAGTCGGGGTTCTTTACGGTTGGTGCTTGCAGCAAATGCAAGTTACCTAGAGGAAAATTTCTCAGTTTCCCCCAGCCCTTCCCTCTGTAATGGACGGCAAACGAGACAGCATCCGAGGTGAATACACCATAATTGCACCTTCAAGCGCCAACCCAAACACAACATACAAAAATAAATGTCAGGTGTACAGGTAATGAAGCACCCACAGTAACCCACAGATTTTTTTCATTACATATATACCTCCAAAGCGCATTCAATAAAATAGGACCACATGTAGTGGTGTAGCGTGCGAGCGTTATATGTGTTTCTCTTTAGGCATTTCTGTATTATTTACTATTTATGCTTTCTGTGATTGGGTTAACAATTAATGCCTCATTTTTCTTATAGCAACCTCAGTCCAATATTTCTTCGCCCACGTGCCAACCCAAACATTCGTAAATATAGCATGGGCTTCTATTTCCCTGAGATAAAAATGCATTAGTTTTCACGATTTTCCGGGATCTCTGTTTATTTAGTTTACGTAACAATAAAACCAATATAGTGTATATACTATCCGGGGATTACATACAGGTAACGCTTATATTAGATTTTAAATTCATTCTCCACCAAAACCATGAATTTACAACCAAATTATTTAAGCAAATGAAAATACATAGCTCTCTTCTCTTCCATTGTGCATTTTTTTTTTAAATTACAAATCTCATTTTTACAGAACCTTAACACAATGTTTCCTGAATTTATACGAGATATAAGTTTAAAACCTTAAGTTTTGCAAAATCGCCTTCACCGCAGTGGTTCAAAATCCAAATAGAAATGCTAATAACAAAACACGGATTAAAAATAAAACAGTTATGTTTGACACTATTGTACTATAACACAAAGTGGCTCCAACTACACTGTTAACAATGTGCAAAAAGTATTGAAAACATCTGAAATTATACGATAGCTAACGAATTGCAAATATCCGGGCGCCATTGTACGATGCCACAGATTAGATGCGAGTCGCCAGTGACAACAATCGCATCACATTTCGATTCTCGAAACCGTATGGAACATTTTCAATCATGAAACTGGTCATGGTGGAAACTTTGTATTATACGCTGTCGACTGTCAACTAGGATGAGCTAAGGTAACAATTGTTCTTTACTGCTGTAGTAGCAGTATTGTTTATTGGATTGGATTAAATTTTGAGAATTTGTCGCAAAAAATGTGGGTACGTCCTAGTTAGTAGGATTTTTTTTACATTATATCATTGAAAGATACCCACCAAGTGGATGGAAGAGACTTTTTTATTTTGATCTGTATTGTGCGGTAACAAACCAAAAAAATAAGTACCTATGTACTTTACGATGTTATTGGAAGCTAACCAAACCTTTTTGAAATATATTCTCGAAAATAATAAAAATATAGAGATTTTGTAAAACCAATTTATAAAAAGAAACAGGTGCACGCCCCGGAAGTATCAACTGGGTCTTGATGGGTAATTCCGAAAGTTTTTTCTCCACACCCTCACGTATGGGAATGCCCACAAGCGATTCCCAAATAAGCCAATTTATAGAATTAACATTCGCCCTTCCACAGCTGACCCTTAGTGATAGAATGACCCTGACCCATCCACTATCAATACCATCCATCCGCAAACCTGACCTGTAACTGACACGTATTTTGTTAATTAGGTCATTCTAAATGCAACTGACATTTTAACAATGAAACCCCGACCAGATTACCTTGCAGTATCTTTAAAAGAACTGCTGCAAAATCAAACAAAACTCCTTCATATTCTCATGGATTTTGCCTCTAGAGAAAACATTTTCTCATTAAGCTTATGTTTGTAGGTAGGTATTTGTACGCTTCTGTCATTAACTTTTTTGAAACCGTATTAAAAGTAAAGTACACCGGGTTGTATAAAACAGACTTTTTTAAAATTAAAAAACAATAATAAAACAATTTTATTTAGAGAGATCAACATTACACACTATGACCCTTCAACTACGTTTGCCAAAACGTGGTTTTCACTCAAGAACTTGTCTTACTCAAGAAACAAGACGAACTATGTACCCATATATATAATAGGGCGTGATAGGTATATATGTACTCTTATCACAGTAACAGTAAGGCACCTAAAATTCACTTATGGGAATTCATCTTCATTAGCTACTATAGTCCACAGTAATTCCATCTTAGAACTTCTGTCCCTAGTCTCAATTATCTTCAGGGCCACTAATCACATCACAAATGAATCACCTTTAAGAAGCCAACAACCTTCGTCAAGGCACGTCTATCTGAATAATTCGAAGCTACCTCGTTCGCTTTTCCGCACATAGATTTGTAAATTGTCAATGTATATGACTAGCGCATGATACATTACCTTGAAATCTTTATATGCCCATAAATACTGTAATGCAATGTAGACTCTATTAATGAGTTATTAAAGATCAATACGGCTCTCAAATTCATATAGATTCCTTTTATCACCCGTACATGGTAACTTGGAAGATAATACTAAGTAATGTTTTTATTGAACAGTCATTGTTTGAGTCAGATCAGAGGCCTAAGCCCTTTGTTGTATTCATTGTAAACCTAATATTGTATCGTACCAAGTAATCCGTTAAGTATTAAGTGATTTACTTTCTCTGTAGTGAAGATAAGATATGTAACTGTAACTCTATTGGAAAACCACAAGTATACACATAAAGTTATAAAATATAATGTAGGTACCTTAGTCTTTTATCTTTGTTCTTCTATAAAACGCGAAAGGTTGTATGGTTGGTTTTAAGGATGTACTCGTATAATATCTATGTTTAGATGAATGGACGTGTGCTACTCTTTTACACCTATACATCTAGCCAGATTGAGGTAAAACTTGGTAGGGATGTAAGTAGCGTAGACCGCAGAATAACAGATAAGCTACTTATTATGTGCGTATATTTTTTATTTTAAAATAATATCTGATATTTTCGTGAATTTGAATAATTATAAACTGTAGCTGTGACAGATACCTTAGTGCTGAAATTATAATTTAAAAGTGATAATTAAGAAATACTCGTATAACAAGCCTATAAAAATATCTAACTAACATTTCTTTTGTTTTAAAACGATTCTTCTCTCGTTTGGTAAAATCGACTGACCATCGAACCAAGTTGAATAACTATAAAAGATAAGAATCATCGTTAAATAAGTGTTATAATTACAGTACTAAGTTTTCTGGATGGCTGGTCACCAGTCACCACCCTCTAAACAAAACTGCAGTTATTGTGACAGTGTTTCAGTGAAGCCATAGATAAATTTATCCCACATTCTGTGTTTAATTTGCTAGTAGCAAACTGCAGCAGTACTGTATTGTTGTAGTATTCGTTTTTTTTTATGTCATTGTTATTCTATAGCTTTATAAATTGTCCACAATAAAGTGTATTTCTATTCGATATTCTACCGAATCGTCCTTTTAGGGCTAGCTCAACCTCATCCACGTGCGCGCGTTTTCATATTCCCAAACACCTCCAGGTTTTTAGTGGATATACCTACCCCGCCGCGCCCATCTTATACAGGAGATTCCGATAAGCAACGATTTTTTCTTAGGTCAAAAAAAGTTGAGATCGTTGCCAAAGACAAACCTGTAATTTAAAAAAATACTTGACTAAATACATTCCTTCGTCGAGTTCTTGAAGATGAAGAAATTAACGTTATAAAATGTGACTGGTATGCGTCGTATTTCAATCGACTCGCTTAGCGACCTTCGCCGCTTGTTTCGAATCAGTAATTAGCTATTTATTCGAAATGGTAATCCACCTACACTTGATACTTGATCCATCAGTAATTAAGTCTCAACAGTAAAAGTAAAAGCTCTTAATTTATTACATTGCTTTTGGATTAAGTGGATACTAACAAGAAAAGTAAATTTCAATATAAAATCAATCAATATTATTCTCTTACAAAAACAAACTTTATTTATTGACTCCTGAATCCATAGGCTCCCGAACTAGCAAAACCTGTGTTATAGGAATCTCATTTAGGAATTAAGGTATGACATTTACGAGTATATTAACGGCTAAGATTAGATCATTAAAAAAAAATCGCGATAACCATGTGTACCTACTACCTACTATGTTTTTTTCAGTCCAAAAGTCTAGACATTGACATAAACATTCTAATATTAAATTTATTCGCAAACTTAAGTGGCTGTGGTAGGTATACCTTGTTAAGTAATAAACGAGGACTAACAATAGTCTAGATTTTTAATTGCGATAACAATTCTCACGTACTTTCGAAATTTAATGGATGATTACGTTAGAATTAACTCTTCATTTTTATTATCGTGGAATATAAATCTACTAGGTATGCCTCATAATAATAAATAACTGTGGTTTATACTCCAACAGAACAGGTTCCTATTTACACAGTCAGAGTAGATTCACAACCGCAATAATTAAAATTTGTGTGGCCAACCTATATGTTGCAGTTTCCGGTAGTCAATATTACTACAATACCTGCAATATGACCTAACTACTGCCTCCTTAATGTCTAATAGAAAACAGCTGATCCACATCACAGTTTTACGTACCTTCCAAGCATTTTTTTGCCACGCATTGAGATCTGAACTTAAGGTATGTCGGACATACTAAACATGCACAGACGAATAATAATAATAATTATTGTAGCGTTCGATAGAACGTAACTTTAAAAGTGTCATGATCTGTTTTCAATCAGCGTACCCGTAATGCCCGTCGTGATCGAGTTCTCACTAATTGTCCAACTAACAATCGCCACAATTGTCCGAACTAAATGAACCGAAAGACAAATAATGCCGATCGTGTTCTACTCAGTAAAAGTGCCACCAAACAATGAGACGGCCTCTTAACTTGATTCTTGCTTTCCCTTTTGTCAGTATTTGAATGAATTTCGTAATAATTCAGTTCCGGTTAAGATTCCTTGGTTTTCTTCGGTCCGAGCCGGCGGAACTAAGTGCTTGGAGTTAAAGACCGGAACAAACGCTTATAACTGATCCATTATTTGAAGAATTCGCGAATAGTGATATAATTTTAATCGATTATAAATACTGTTTGATAATGAACAAATAATAAATATGGTAATAATATAAATAAATAATATAGGTACGTAATACTGGATGAAAATTAACACAGTAAATGTCGCTACTCTTTATGTTAGCAACAGACACACAGGCGAAGTCCATCCGATGGATTCAGTCAGAAGTGATACCGACGTATTTTTATTTATTTATTTTACTTTAATTATAACAGCACGAGGCTAATTACAATAATTAAAGATGATAATTACATAAATTTAAAACAATAGTCTTATAGTAATCTAAATGTTATTATTACACAATATTGTATGGTAATAATATAACATTTAGATGACGATAGTATACAATTATCGAAATTTCAAACATAACAATATAGGATAAATTAGAAATTTAAAATGACATACTTAATATTTGTATCATTGATTGAGATTATCTTTCGTGACATTAACATATTATTAATTACCTAATCGTTTTTCTCGCAAAAATTTAATAATTCTAACAATATATTCGTCATCTATCCGCAAACAAATCACAAGTTGGTGCAGCAGTCATGTATGTCGGTCTTTGCCGGGGTTTTGTCAGTAAAGTACGGGATGAACTCCTTATTCTACCACAACTTTCCAGCTGGAAAAGTGGTGGTAGAACAAGGAGTTCATTTGCACAATGCAGGATCTCGCTGAGGCCAATGACAGAGCAATAGTTCTGTCTACTTACTGGGCCAAGCAGCTATAGAATTACAAAAAAAACCATTTCGACTCGAAAAGCAGAAGACCACATTGTTTTCGTATTATGTTCTTTTTTCGAGTTACTGAATAGCTCCCAATTATGGTACTCAAAATCGTAGATGCCTCTCCACCTCTATATAGGTTCTTACGTACGCATTTTTTTGTTCAGTTTATGAAATACAGTTCCATTATGAATCACTCAGTATCAATTTGCATTTTAATGTGGGCAATGGGCAATGTTGTGTAGAGTACAGATTGTGTTTGTTGATTGTTTATATAACTGCTATCATTATAATTAATTACTGGATACTGAACCAACGGGAAAATTTAATCATAGTACTCCTGATATATTACATAACATTCACGTGCCACGTTTTATTGGTACTCGTATGACATGGTTCGACCAATTTAAAATTGAATTTTTTTTTTATAATTTACAGTAAATATAAATCTACAAAACTTAATAATCAACAAAATATATTACACTATTTTTATGTAAATTAGGAATGTATCGAGAATATGTTGTAAAGTATCTTGCAACGTAGACAAAGCTAGTTAACTAATATAATATGTATATTATGAAAATACGTTTTGTCTTCTCTTTTCGGCATGAATGAAAGATAATAATATTTTCAAATTCATACAGAATAGAATATTAACTTGTACTGTAAAAGTAAAGTAAGTAAAAGTATATAACAAATAACAAATCAGATCAATCTATCAACATTAAAATTGACTAAATTTGACCAAAACAAACAGGAGCAGTTTAAGAATACCGTTCATTAAAATAAAATGATACAACAGTAAGCAAGTGCGTTTGTAGGTACTACAGGTACCTAATATAAATAAAGCGCTTTAGGTTAAAGAAAACATAAAACACCATCAATCATTGGAGGGAATCGTGGCAATGGCCCAAAATCCAAAGTTTCGAGAGTTTGTACGTCAACCGACTTCTATTAATAAAATAAAGAATGAAACATTACATATATACCTACCTCTACATATACAAGTGTACCTACCCCTCTTAAAACAACATAATAATATTAAAACTAACTCAGTACCTATATTGATGCTCACAAAAAAAAACTAATCCTACTGTGAATATTTCGTGAAAACACCATGTAAATTTACACGTACTTCTTGTTATTCAATTTAATAAAAATATCGAGAAATAATAAATGTAAATTCATAGTGACAGTACACGTAAATTTACTATTAGTACGTAGAGTATAACAATAATTATTATCTAAGTTTCAAGTTGATACATTTGGCTGTAAACAGTATAGTGTACCTACTTGGTATATATTTAGTACCTATCTTAAATATCTGAACTTTTTATATTAGACAAGTCTCAATTACTTTGTATTCACTATAACAATAAGTACACACGTACCTACACCCGCAGTCCGGCTGTCATATCAATCGGCCCTTGACACCTTTATTTCCACTCAAGTACATGCACCGAGTAGTTTCTCATTTAAGAACATTTACTTCTCCAGTTTGATATTGTTTAATATAACACAAAAAATGGAATGGGGACGTAAAACATAAATTATGTATTTACTGTACAATTATCTCGTTGTCATTAACGGCAGCAAACTAAAAAAACTTGTGCAATGTAAAAAAAATGTGTGCAATAATATTGCACAGAGCTTCTCTTGAGGAATTTTTAAATAGTTAATTCTATTAAGTATTATATTTCAAAATGGATTAGAAAAGTATTTAGAAATGTATTTAAGTATTACATTAATTATCCTAACCACCATAACACAAGCATTAAGTTGCTCAGCTTGGAGTTAGGTGGCGCTGTGTGAAATGTCCTGAAATATTTATTATTTTATTATTATTAAATATTGCGAGTGAGAGAGCGTCCAGCGAGTAAAGAGTCTTAATTATCTGGTTTTTCTTGACTCATGGCGTCAACTTTTATCTAAATTGTTTATCCTATTTCGTCCAGCTTTATTATCTGTGTTAGTGTAATTACGGCTTAATCTATGGTTTATGAGTTACAGGTAGACAGCTATTAGCTTAATGTGACTGCCCTAAATATTTCATGATACTTCTTGTTACTAAGTCGTTGGTGACAAATGAGGCACTCGAAGTAAAATAACTACCGCGTAGAGATATCTTCTAAATTAGTTGTACGCGAAAGGAATTACGTATACACCTTTGAATAAAATCGGAAATTTAAAGCTGCTAATCTGCTAAGCTTTAGGACGGATGTGTGTGATAGGGGCTTAATTTACATAATAATTATTAAACCTTTAATTTCATTTTAAACAAAACCTAAATATTCCTATATTATCAAAAGTCATAATGTGGTATTATGAGGTAACAAACAAAAAAAACCGACTAAAAACTACTTTTAAAGTCTTTTGTAAAACTCTACCAAGGAACTCAAAACAGCGACTTATGAACTCGCTTTTTGTAGTCGTTTGTTTAATTTTACCTCCAGACACATTTCCCCTAGTTTAAATAAAATGATTCATTTTGTCGAAATCAACATACATCACCTTGTAGTAGTCGCAGGTGTTATTCATATTTGATTGGTTTCTACTCGCTTGCGGTCAAAAAACCAGCTGAGTATCGATTTCTGCGTATTCATTATTTAATGAGTCAAGTTCGACCATAATATAACTGCGTCTTAATGGCTTATATATTATATCATTACATAGTATAAAACAAAGTCGCCTCCGGTGTCTGTCTGTCCCTATGTATGCTTAAATTTTTGAAACTATACAAAGGATTTTGATGCAATTTTATTTCAATAGACAGAGGGATCAAGGGGAAGGTTCATATGTATAATACATGTCTAATATAGCAGAGATTTATTTGTAAAAGGTAATAAATAAGTACGGTATTAAGATTACGGGTAGATACATATTTCATTAATTTGAAAAATATAATAAGTTAGCTGACAATATCAAACGCTAAAATCAAATTGAATATAAATTAAACATATATTAACGCTAAACTAATATGACATCGATACAAAATAAATACACAAGCCATTTAAATTGCAAATTAATTATAATCACACGTAACTTTCTGAATAACTTGTCACGTCCAAACATTGCAAATATTGATTTGCATGAAAGTATTAATTATATAACTTATTTTAATTAGTAATTATAGTTGTCAATGTTGTGACAGTAGCATAGTTTAAATAAGCAAAAAGGATCGGCCATAATGAGCTTCCAAACTCGCCAGAAGTGTGAACAAACCATATATTACGCCGTCTCTGCAATCGTCCGCTCATCAATTTATTTTTCTCTATCTCTGCAAAGAAAACACCGGTTCTGGCAGGGCACTTTTCGCTAACTTGAAAGTTAAGGTCACGTGAAGTGGCAAAATTAACTGTAGGAGAAAATCTTAGAGAGTTCGATACAATAAAAAGGCGTAATAGTAAGGCTTAATATTTTGAATAATGACGTATAACTTTTGTCAATAATAATTAAATATTATCAGGTCACATCTTATTTTAATCGGTTTGTAATCTTAACTGTTTTACACACGGCCAATATCTGGTCCAAAAATATTTCGTTAGCTGATCTATCTCTAAGTAATCTGTGACCAGCTACCACCGTCACTGTTCCTAGTAAACAATTTCACTTAATGACAGTCTGAATTAGTACCTACCTGACAGTGACCACTTACCACTAATTACCTATTTGCTTCCTGCCAGTAAAATATTGAACACCTACGCATTACTAGACAATAAAACACAATGTTGCGTAATCTCTTCACCACATTGTATTTTTAAAAAAAGTCAGTTATAGAGATATAGGGTAATTTAGGCAGCTTTTAGGCACCTTACCAGCAAGCTTTATAACGTTTTTAGTTTTTTACTTATTGTATACGGATGGCGGATGGCCGATGGAGTCGAAAAGTGCTCTAGTGGAGACCACGGACTAGCAAACGAAGTGTAGGACGTCCACCCACAAGGTGGACAGACGACCTTATAAAGGTCGCCGGAAGACGCTGGATGCAGGCCGCTTCCAACCGGTACATATGGAAGTCCAAAGGGGAGGCCTATGTTCAGCAGTGGACGTCCAATGGTTAATTGTAGTTAGATAAGTGATTTTACTTTAAATTTACTGTACTACATCTTTGCATAAAACTTTAATTTAAATTATTAAGCTTTAGAAGTAGAAACGATAATAAAGCATAAAATAAAAATACAGTGGCGTATAATGCGAAAGTTCAAAAACGCCCAATTCGCTGGTCTATGTTTATAACATTTTATTTTGTTTGTGCCACCTGTGTAATTAGCCAATATGCCTTAGGATGGTCACCATCACCTCCTGATATTACAACGTAAAATTAGTGCACAAACCTATCTGTATCTTTCCGTTTCAGTCAATCAATTCCAACTGTAAAGGACTGAATTATTCCAAAATCTAAGTTAAGACATATTAAGCGCCAGCCACATAATCCCATTTGTTGACTATTCAGACTTCAGACCTACACCAATTTCAAAACAACTGTAAACATAAACCCGCGAAATAGCAATAAACTGGAATAGAGCGATTCAAAACGATTCTTGTAGACCGCGAGCCGGCATTAGATTTACATCACATGACTTTTTCCTCAATGTCGATGTTTATAAAAAGAAAACGCGAGTGACAGATCAATTGATTGACTAACTGTGGGATAGTCATCTTATCAGAGCACAGCCGAAACCGTTAAACGCATAGAGATGAAATTTGAAACAAAGATAGATTATGAGATAGCAGCGCACTCCGCAACGACGCAAGGATAGGCTTTTTTAAACACAGACGAAGCAACATAAGCAAGTCAAATATAAAACCGAAATATACAAACTCAATATAAGATTGGGTGGAATTCAATCAAAATTCATTTGGAAGAAAATAACTGAAAAACGAATTTATACACAAGTATGCATGGTTATTTCAGCCCAATCCATCAATAAGAGTAGAATTTTAAATGACTTTCACGATGAAGTCGTTAGGTTATTTCTCTAAGAGGGTATATTATGTTTTTCTACAGAATACTGACCGCTCTAAACTCTAAAGCCGATTTTTTTACATAGAATAGGACTGCGTTTGACCACAGTCTCACCTGTTGGTAAATGATGACGTGGACGAAGTTGTAACACACAGGCCTAGCAAATACCTATTAACCCTCGACTTGAAGACACTCAAGTTGTAATTTTCAGAAATAATTTTCGGAAGAAATATCAAGCGTCACCGTATTTTAGCCCAAAGGGCCAAGTAACGCACGCCAAGTAACTTAGGTTTTAGTTATCATCAAACTAAAACCTAAGTTACTTGGCGTGCGTTCTATATTGATTGACAGCGCCATGAATTCGCTTAACAACCTGCATCCGGCCCGTGATTGAACAAGATTTATTTTGTGTAAACACTAATTAAAAGGACTCAACGGATTGCCGGCTTGGTTTTGACATCATTAATTTTGTTGATGAATTAGAGTATCGGATATTTCCAGCTAATTAGACAAACACCCGTTCTGCTGGTGATAATGGCAAAACGTGTTCCCGTTACCCAAAATAACCATTTTAGATTATTTACAAGTGGCTCTAGACTTGCAATTACATTATTTGAAATACCAATTATACAAAAAAGCTGACTTTATAAAAAAAAAGCTTTTTATATGAAATTGTCAGATTAAATTATTACAACATAATATATAAATCTTATGAGCTCAAGTTAGGCAAACCTTATTTATTATGTTCAACGTGCAGCTTACAACAATGGTTAATGTATGGACAGTCAAGCCTACACGCCAACACAGCCAGCATGCTGTTGGAGCTTCCTCGTACTCTTCGTACAAATGAAGTGCCTCTCATATATGCTAGATAACGTGTGGGTTACTATTTTTCTCGTTTTTTATGGGGCAGGGACTTACGCGAGTAAAGCCGCGAGGGTTAACTAGTTATGAAATTATCGTATGTTACAAATAACTCTTTAAGAACCTTATTAATTTTATGATATACCTGTTCATTCAACTACTAGATTTAATTAAATAAAATTCAATACAAATAAATATTCTCTTTTATCTACTTTGATGGTAATGGCCCCCATTACCATATTATAAATAATATCATGTACCCAGACCGTCTTCTCAGTACGGAAGGAAGTAATATCATCATTACATGTTTAGAATACATATAACACATTATATATACTTGGATTGTTATATTGTTATTTATAGATATAGTACGAACGAGTAGGTATCATCTAGTACATTCAGTAGTAAATAAGACTTAGACATGGGTACTCTCATGTTTAGGTCCAATTTACTAACGTAAGGGAAAGTAAAAACGAATTCAGTATGCCTAGAATTTTGTGAGAAAAATTCGTAACTTCCTTTAAGTCCTTATTTTTACCTCTACTCCTCAGTTGTGCTCAGCTGTTTTATCCTCTTACAAGTAGATTTTGCGTTATTCCAGGTAATACATTAAATTATCCTATACACCAAATTTCAACTCTATCGCTTTAGTCTTTGAGGGGTAGGTAACTCACATGCATATTTTCCAGTTTACAATAATTGTAAAAACAAAGACATTTTTATGCATAAAACTTTTCTACTATAGCCGTAGAATATAGTTTGAGCCTAAAATAAAGAAAAAATATGAGTAAGTTAAGCGTTTAAGTAAAACAAGTTTATAGAATTTCAGAGGACTCAAAACACGTTAAATTATTCCACCGTTTTTAAAACATCTTGTATTAGTAATTAGGACCAGATTCTAAGCAAAGCCTACCAAATCGAACGATATTCCGACTTCAATGAATTAGAGAAAGTGATAGAGTTAGCCCACGCGAAATAATGTGATAAATCTACATTTATAATACATACATAGATAAGCTATTATATTAATTACTGTCAAGTATTTAATACGCAATGAATGTGGAAATAATAGAAAGTATCGCCGCGGGACAGAGTGAGTGTTGATCAATAATAATATGTCCCTAGACATTGCACGAAGTTATCATAACAATAATATTATGAAGAAATATATCGTTTTATATAGGCAAGCTTACACAAAAGGGAAAACGATGACTGTTTCTATACTTAGTTATAAAAATTTGACAATAACTCACAACGACTACTCCCCGGACTATTATAAACTTGATTGTTACCCAAATTAATATGATTATTTTATAATGTAATTTTTTGTTGGTATACATTTTTATAGTCCCTTGAATCTCCTTAAAAACTAAAACTTAAAATACAAAAAAACTGAATCTAACCCTATGGTGAAGGCATATATTATTATGGTCAGAATTAAGGCAAAAGCTTACCTAATGTGCATATAAATAAAATTCGTAATTTGGGAGTTTTACCGTGATTTATTAATTTTAATAAAAATATACTTCTTGACCATAGGTTTAAAAATAAAAACATTTTACAAAATTGTCCTATAAATAAACAACTAGGTGCCCGACCCCTATGTGACATTTTCATACACAAACTTTCTAAATCTAACTCCTGAAATGGAATTTCACTATTTGATTCGCGCCGGGATTTCACCCTAACTCAAGTGACTAGGCAAAAATAAATATTTCAGGGATTTTTGTCTCTTGACATAAATACATGATGACACATGAATTTACTTATTATTATGCGTTTATTAATTAAATTAAAGAATTGAATAACTTACCACCTTCCATCTCTTAATAACTTTAAATAAAGCTCATCGTAGAGTAGGGACTGCGATGAGCTTTCTTAATAAAATATACAGAACGAATTCACATCAGTATCTTACAAAAAACCTAACTCTCACAAAGCTTAAGATGCTTTCTATACAATTTAAACCTTTTTTATTCATAACCATTAGTATCCCTTTGTTACAAAAAATAGTTTTCCAAAACGGTTCTGGCGTCTTCGAGTAAATATATGTATTAATTGATAACCACACGTAAAGAAAAGACTGCGACGAATTGAGAACATAGGTATCCTGTTTTTTTAAAATTGGATCAATTAATTCTCTTTAAATGTCATAGAATTCAAAGAAAAAAAATTAGATAATCCATAACAATGCCTATACGCATTTGCGTGCTACACCTAGTCGTGGCTAACACGGAAGCTAAAACGTGACGTCCTGCCCGCGGGCAGAATTGTTAATCACCTCATTTATCATGGCAGAGCCAGACGAAAGTGAAAACAACCGGCTACCATTGTGAATGGTACCTTTTATTGTTTAGGAAGGAACTACTATAGGGCGGTGTACTTTTTTACTACGCTTTCGTGTCAGAGGCTAATCAATCGGCGAATTTATGAAGAAGACTTAAAAAAGAGCCTCTTATGTTAGTCTTTCTTATGTTAGTTGGTAGACAGCCATGTTGTATTTTTAATTTATAACTCCTGAAGAAGAATTTCAATTATAATTACCGTATTGAGTATCACACTAGTACCTACTTATTTTCAGTATTGTAACGTCTGCTAGGAAAAAGGGAGTCAAATAATTTACAAGGCAGGTTTAAAGATATTTTTTTGCAATTTCATAAAGTGAATCCTTTTGCGAAATTAGGTACATAATAATAAAAGTTTCTCGCGAGTACTCAATAGAAAACCCACTAGATTGGTATCCTTTAATGAATGAACAAAAAGTTATGCAATAAGGCATTCTTCAGATGCCATAATAGATGCCAAACGTATAATTTGGAGTGACATAATGACAAGCATTGTGTGGCAACGCGCGAGTAAAAGTGGCTTCGTGAATCGGATGTGCCGTAATCAACGCCGCCCCTTTCGGCTCCAATATGATATGATAGACTCTACTTAACGTGACTGACATCCAAATGTCGATGCACTTTACGCTAACCAGCCTCGGGTCAGACAGCGTCCTGTCTACGATTCCCATCAATATCTTTGGGGACAACGATATCGCACACCTAGTAAAACACAAACTTAACCTAAAAAGTTAGTTTATGCAATCTTAAATTTATCTTTTAAGGTTGTAATTATAAAAAAGATAATTTTTGAGTTAATGTAGAACCTATTCACGGCGTGGGGTGACGATGCGTAATACATTTTTCCCAGCGTCTAATAAAAAGGAGAGCGATTATTCTATGGCTAAGACGATCCTGATGCTGCTATAGCTGCTAATCTTTCTCTGCCTATTTAAACCCACTGGGCATAGGCGTCTTCCCTCGTGAGTGCCATTTTCCTTTATTATATGCAGATTACCCATGTCTTTTCTGCGATCTTAAAAATCCCGTCAACCTAAATAGCTACATTAATAGTCAATAACAACGCAATGACAAGGTGAACAGACGCGCTACCTACTTGCCCACTTTTACATTACAATACGAGTGCTCGACACAAAAGGAGCGAATCCGATCAACAACCAAATGAGAATCAAGGCGCGGGATCATTAAGCAATTCTATTTCCGAGATCAATGCAACAGTTATACGACGGCATGGGCTTGTAAAATGACAGATACTGCGAAATTAAAACTAAATTGAAAACAATAATCATCCTACCCATGGTAAGTGGGGTCGATATGACATGCTTTTCTCCTCCAATTATCCCTATTAAAACGTCTGCTCCTCATTTTCACACACATCATGAATACAAAAGGTGAGAAAATTTAATAAATATCAATCAATAAAGAGCTATTCAAGGAACTTGAACCTACTGCATTGACAATATCGGGTCTCAACAGATGTACGTCAAAGGGAAAGTGACTGCACCCCCACAGCACTCGCTCACATAAACTCGGTAGCCGTGCACATTACACATACCTTCTTTGCAAATCTCTCATCTAGCTGCGCAGAACACAGCCAAATGTTTTCAAGTTGCTGGAATACGTCTGTACGATTTTTTCCGTAACAAACAGTTTTCCGAAATACAAATGTTTGGGTTTAATGTTAACACATGATAAGTAAAGTCACAAACTCTTGACGTACAAGTCACTACATAGATAAGATAACTCTTAATTAACCACCAAAATTGCTAAAAATCATTTAACATATTATTATTGTAAAGTACGGCCACAAGTGACTTGAGAGTTTAGGAAAACGTATTCTTAACTGCTGTATCATAATTTTTTGAGCGTCTATCTTTGTTACAATACACTGGTTGTACGATGATTCTTTGATTTGTGAGTTTTTATCTTTAAGAAATTATCATCGTGAAGACGACCGTGAAGAAAACAGTTATTTGCACATTGTACAAGTGTAATTATCATTCAAAAGCTCAGTAAGTTTTTGTTTCGGGCCCATTATGGGAGCTAACTCGAAGATGAAGATCGCGGTGTTTTATGTTCATTATTTTTTGTGCGGCTTCTCAATTACATTCGAAGGAATTCAATTGTACCTTGCAGTTAATGGCACACCTATTATGCTATTGTTTTGATAAAATTTTTTGTTTTAAAGTTCATTTACACCAAGCTTTTTGTACGTATTCGTGTACATACTCGTATGTATACCTACTTATAAAAAAAATCCATTGTTTAATTTTAGAAAATCTAACCGGTGGAAAACGACTTTATTTTCATATGGAGATATATTTATATTTTTAGATGTTCTTTACATATTATTGTTTTTGCTCTTGTCATTCACAGATTTATCTGACACATCCCGGTGTTTTACTGAGTACCTCAACTTTACTTTTAAATGATGAAGGTTAAAAATGGGACGTAATACGCTTTGTTCCTATATCAGAATACGGGCACCCTTAACAATATTTAGGACAAAAACATATTTATTTAACAAAGTAGGTCAGTATATTTTACATCATGTTTTTTCGTGCGTTAAAAATTATTAATGCTCCAGTTTGAACTTTGAGAGCTTTTAAGAACCTATCTACAAAAGATAAAGCAAAAATCACGATGTTGATTCAAAGGCGGCGAAAAGTGAAGGTTGTTTAAAACCAGCTCAACGTGATAGGTGACAAACCTTAAACAGAACATTAATTTTATCACTAAAGCCTTTTATAAGGCCTTTACAGATATCAAAATCTATCAAAAGGAGAAATCAATAAGCCCGGGTTTAAGACGTAACTCATAATTAACTAACATTATTATAAACTAAAAAAACGTCACACAAATATTTTTTTGATTCTCTATAGTTTATCTGCCTCCTTAGAATTAGGTATCTAAGGTGTTATGGCTATTTTAGTAAAATAGGTTTTTTTTTATTATTGAACTAGAGATTATATACAAACACAACTGGTAACCCTATACGACAGTAATATAAGTGAATTTTGTAAAATTGAGAAGAAAAGGATTCTTAAATTACTCGTACAATTCATTTACATTGATGCGTTCGCGTTGGCTAGATGCATCCACTTAAGTATAGTGAGCACCTTGTAGATTCATCTCGCGTATTAGCTATTCAAGTCCTATAGAATCACGTCGTATCAGACCTTAGACAACTAGTTGTTCCAAGCTAGTATTTTGTAAGTACAAGTAGCTGCGGCGGCGCCAACTGGCATTCTTGCGTCGGACCAGGAGCAACTTTCATGAATAGTTAACAGACTTGTTTTAGCTCTATACTAAGATTTAGCTTTTATAGACACTGCAAAAACAAACAGTGGGACCGCTTTTATAAGCCAATTGAAATGTCATATTTTTTATTTGGAAAAGTGTGCATTTAATTTAATGAGAAGCAGATATTGTTCATTTTTTATTTTAGCTTCAGCACATACCTAATATATTAATGATGTTATTTCTTTCTTTGTATTTAAAAAATAGAAAGGAGAATATTAATTCGAATTTATGTTCTGAGTCAAACACCATTAAGATAAAAAACTTTTCTAGAACAAGCATTCGAGTATGAAATATTAGTTTAATAAATATTCTCCATCTGTCATACTTTAATGATATAGAGACGTAGTAAGGAAAGTCGCTGGGATGCACCAAATGTCGCCTTCAAGTCAACGCAAACCAATATTTTAATCATACGAATAAATCTACGCTTGGTCAACATACTTCCATTTACCGCCTTGATTTTTGTTGTTTTGTTGACATTCTTAATGATTTCACATTTTTCGTAAAAATATCTTTTATTTTATCAGCCGTATTATTTGGTCCCACATCACGACCACACTTGATCACAAATAAGTTTCTATAACAAAAACTCTTTAAACGCAGTTATTGATTTAAATAATATAGATAAGCAAAGAAATGGGTGCGTTGTTATACCTTGGCTCACGCAATCTCAATAAAACTGCTGTCAACGGTCAACGGTTAATTATCGCAAATTCCGTACAAAAAGCTGTAGCTTGTTAATTTGTCATCGGAGGCAGCTTCCTACGCGGTGTCGTTTGACTGACAACCAGTAGTTAGAGCAAATTATTGGAATGTCGACTCTTGTAAGTGCCTATTGCCTTACTGTGGTCAAGAAAAAATACTACTTACATGAAAAACTAATAATTCTATTATAATTAAATATAAAAAAGAAAATTCAAAAACTATAGGAAACACGCGTTTTCTTAATCGCGATGTATATTAAAAGCTATGTTAGTTTAGACTAAAATAACCGAGAACCTTGATTAGTGCTAAATTAATTTAAAAGTGGTAAAATTATATAATATTTTTAGTTATTGGTTAAAAATCCGCGCTGCATAGCTAGTAATTAAAAACTTGTTTTAGGAAACATGGATATCTACGCTCGGATTTCTTCTTAGTCATACATTTTATACCTCTTTCTCATCGTAAATTCCAATTTCTATAGTCATTATATTAAAATTAATGAGGTTAGTAGGTCGTTGTGGTCATATCCTCGTACCACGGGCTATTAGCACTAGTATTAGTAATAAAATTAAATGTTGGACAATTAAGTCACAAAATTGTGTAGTACCAATAATGTCAGCATAGGTCGTTGGTAGCTTACCTTATACTATTATCACTTTCATTATAAACTTGATATTTTATTAATTTAAATTGCTTTAAAATTTACCTACTTAACGTGATGATAATATGATTAAAATATAGAATTAATTTGCTATGTACCTACATAATTCAAAATTCTTAGGCATGAAAGAGTAAATACTTATATCCATCAATAGGTACACCTAAAAACCTATACCTGCGATTATCCAACGAAAAATAATTTTTAATTTCTATTTCGATAAAATTCAAAGTGAGTCAAATCGGTTGATCCAAGTAATATCGTTTACAAATATCGAGTGGCGTAAACCAGGAGAAAGTCCAATAAAGGATTTAAAATATATAGCCATAAAGATTGAAGTAAGTAATAGCCGGAAGATATTCGGTAATCAAGTAAACAGTAAACATCTCACACGTTGTAATAATTCATCATTTTATTTAACGATTGTTACATCATACCATAAATTTTTTTTAAGTTCTTTTCAACGTCTTAATATTTATTTCTTTATACTCATAGGCTGGCCATACAAGCCCAAATGCTAGCGAGAAGCGTAGAATTCGGAAACAAAACAAAATGTCCAAAGCATTTATTTTAAATATTTGACACTTCCCGCGAATATTTTCGCGAACTGGATTGCCGGGTTTATTCAACAACCAATGCACATGACACCGCAGTAACTGCACCTGTTCTGAAGATGATGATAACTATTAGTATTTGCCTCATAATCAATTTAAAAAACTGTCGTAATTTTCGAGTGAATAGTCCTCAAAATGCGACGTTCAGACAAATTTAATAGTATTTAGTAAATAATAGGTACTCTTTACTGAAACATTGAACAAAATTTATTAAACAATATTTTAATACTGTCTAGGTACCTTCTTAGTGCTTGTTCGACAATGAACAAATTTAATAAAATAAGATTTATTTCTAAGAGTTGTTTTGTTTTAAATTTAATCATTATAATATTACTAGCTGCACCCAGCGGTTTTACCTGTTTTACTGTAGCCTATGTACTATGTGTTATTCCAGGGTCTAAGCTATCCTTATACAAAATTTCAGCTCAATCGGTCCACCCGTTTAGGCGTGAAAAAGTAACAAACATACACACTCACTCACAAACTTTCGCATTTATAAAGTGTGATTATTGTCGATTTTGGAAAGCAATATACTGAGCTGGCCATTTTGCACTGAACTGGAGTTAGTAGTAGTGATGAATTGAGCTAGGATTTCTTGAAATTTGAAATTTGTCTTATTGAGCTGAAATTTTGCATGCATACATAAATCGGACGACAATGCAATATTATTATGACATCAAGCTGATCTGGTGATGGAGCGGGAAGGTGGCTATAGGAACTCCGTAATTAAACGACGTAACCTCATCGAGTTTGGGCTCATTTGATTCGTCTTGACGAGTACTTTATGGTAATAATAATAAAAGCTTGTTTTTAAAAAGTTTTTGTTAAATTTCACTTGTTCTCTCTTTAAAAAATATAAAAAAACGAAACAGTACCTAATCTAGAAGTCGTAATGCCGTTATACAAAGAAAACGATCAGGAATATTAACAGTAGGTATTACGCATCTAATTTATCGCATGGAAAACTTACGAACAATAAATTAATCATGAACGCACAGGCCAAGGTTTTAGGTAGATATTGCAAAACAATTGAAAACAAATAATACGTATGTATGATATAGTATTATCATTTCATGGATAATGCTTGGAGATTTGTTTTTATTAAGAGCCTACGCAAACGATAGATAAACCGTGACGTTCTTTTTTTCCATTAAAATACGTTACTTTTAATCCTTTTAAATGGTTGACGTTTGCGTTGGTATTTAGCTAAAAGCAGAAAGATAGGATTTTTTTTACTGCAAAGGTCACATGTATGCAATTTGTCATGAGACAGCTTAATTATTAATGATGAGGCAATTAAAAATACATATACTAGACCGAGGACCGAATTTAGTGGCGTGCCATGGAGGTGGCCTATGGCCAGTAGTGGACGAACGTGGGCTGATGATGATGATGAGACTAGATGACCAATATCTCAAAGATCCAAGAAGAGACAGAAAATCCAAGTGCTTCCAACCACTATCAGACTACTGCTATAAACTAAGAATCAGTTCATGGCATGAGACCATAGCCAAAGCTAATCAGCATAAACCAAAAATAATAATGACAAAGTTCCCAGCAATACTTTTTTAGTCTTAATTTCTATAGGCTTCGTTTATTTAAAAGAGATGAAAGCATAAAAAGTAATGAACTAAAGTTATGAACTGGAATATTTTAATTAATCTATACACAATTAAGTAACCTTTTGCTCCCGGCTTATCAATTAATTAAACATAACTACTCATTATTTTAATAGCCACACACATTGTACTTAACACATTCCAGCTGTCATTACAGCTGAAATCCAATACACAATGTGTTTACAACCCTGGTTCCAGGATGTCTAAGAGATTGCTTTATGCGATAATATCACAGTTTGTTTACCTCTTTATCGTAAGATGACAAATAATTAATTGTCATCAAAATATTTCGATTCGATCTTGCAATAGAAAGTCAGTATTGTGACGAGCCATGCGAATATGATGGAACTCGGCACGAGTATATTTTGTTTAATCCATATCCATGTTTTGATTATCTACATCGTTGCATGATGCAAAATGTGTTATATCGTAAACAATCATGAGTAACAACGCAGGTATTTGCGAGTGTAATCTTGCTTTATATGTATTGCTCATTCCTTGGTTATTCTCTATTTGGAAGTACTACCTATGTATCAGCCAACGCTGAGAATTCCTGAACAGTTGAGGCTATAATAGCTATGAAAAATGGGTAATATATGTTAAATATAATGGAATTAGTATGTTTAGTTCCCTTCACCTTCCCTTCCCGCCCTCTTTTATAGTGGTAGAGTGAAAGTGAAAGGCCTATAACTATAGAGATATATTGTAGAGTACTATAGAGACTCTATTGTAGAGTCTCTACAATAATATAGAGGTTGTGATACTTCCCCGAGGTGCCCAGTCCTTCATCCGCCAAGCAGTAATGTGCAGGTGCTATCATGCTATGTTCCTGATTAAGAAGAGCAATGTTACCTACTCAGCAGCGCAGCATAACGAAATTTAACAACTAAAATATCAGTCGCGCAGAATTTTGTAATTCGAAAAACTGTGTGGCACTATGTCTGCTATGGGCTTTCATGTTGCTTATCATCTAGCACCTGATTTGCTCGTCTTATCACTACTTATTATAAAATAATATGTAGCTGACTTTGTAAATTTCATTAGATAATAATATATTTACTATGCATTTCAAGAATGTTGCATCTTAAGGAAGACGATAATAAACTATAGCATCATCACTAAACGTTTTGATACAAGGAACTTGGAAGCAAACCCACTCGATTATTTGGTTTTGTCGACGGTACATTTGCACACAATGTTAAGAAATGGCACAGCTGTTTAGTTTTCAAGTCTCGAGCTTGGAAATTTATTGTGCGGCAGGCACGGTTATTATGTTCTATACCTATTGAATAAATTTTATTGGAGACATAAAATCAGTGGCCTATTCCGTAGTTTAATGAGATCTATATATTTATATTATCATATAAAAGTGTTCTTTACTGCTGTAGTAGCTGTAGTATTGTTAGTTTGTTTTTCTCAATAAAGGCATTTGCCACTTATATTATCATATTGATTATTTTATTATTATTATACTTGCTGTTTTTTTTTATATAATATGTATAAACATTTATCAATGCGAAAAATTCAAGAAGCTATCAGAAAATCGTAGATGGACGAGACTGGCACAGGACAGGATTGAGTGACATAACATGAAGGATGCCTATTTTCAACAGTGGGACGCGACGTACAGATCTGTGGATGAGCAGATTATGATGATAAAAAAATAGTCACACTTACAACTTTGGCAGAAGTCCTAGATGAATTTTGACTCCTGACGTAACTATTCCATCCCATTTTGAATTATGGCAAAAAATACTTATATGGATGTTTGAGGTATAATATTGTACAATGCGTACCCGAGCCAATATTGTACGATGCGTGCTTGTTCAAGTAATTGATCGTTCCTTCCTATCCCTAACCCACTTCCAGTAACAATGTCTTATGTTAAATTCTTATTCATAAACTTTATTGTGTCTGATAGGCCTCCGTTTGACCCTAGTCACCTGTTAGTTAGACAGACCTATTAAATACCTATTAACCCTCGACTCTCATCTCAACAGACTGATGTGCTCATTCCGCGAGAGCCTCAAGAGCGGAGTCTCTTTGTTCCTAAAACAATCGAAAGTCCACATTATGCCTCACAACGGAACAGGCGGATTCTCGGGAGTCAGCCGTCTGAGACGCCCACTGTTTACCTCTATACAAACCAATATTGACATTCTTTGTCCACTCGCTGACGGTTTATCTCTTTGTAGGCCCTCTTTTGTTGCCCGCTTAGTTTTCCCTACGAAAATTCCCGATTAATATATTATTATCAAGTGGAATACAGCTTATTGAAATAGCGGATTTAATCTGCCTACACAGATTTAATGTCTCTCATGAGCTTTAGCTTGTAATTGCCTATTTGATAGAGCTTAGGAGATTAGTTGTAAGAATTATTACATCTAACATTCCATGTTAGAGTATGTTGGATATTATATTGTTTATTAAAGCTTAAATAATGTTGACCTAGAAACTCTTGCAAGCTTCAAAAATTAAAAAATTAAAATCCCTTTTCAATCAAACTGCAATAACTTTTTAATGCACGGCAATATTACTTTTTTATTCCATAACAATATATTATGTATATCTCTATATTCCAACGTAAAGGTGACCCATACAACTCATAACGTATTAACTATAGAGGAAACCAGTTCCGATAGATACTCCAATTATTTATGAGTATAAATTATTCAAATGTCCGTAAATGTATAAGCAGCAGAAAGCCGGCGAGTGCAAAGGGTGTCTAGTTTCGGGTTAACATGGGCTCGGCTGGTCCACTTTCTTGCAGTTTGTGTGCCGGCTCGCGGCAACCTCATGCATCACTCAGATATTGCTAGAAAGCGTCCCACATGATTCGTCCGGGATGTCTGGACCTTCATCGAGAGAAAATTACCTACAAATACTTGTGTACTTAATAGACTATTGGCCATTATCTAGTGAGCGAAGTTCTTATATGTGCTTACTTTATTAACAACACTTTAGTTACTGGGAAAGTTTTGTTAGGTTGTATATAGGATTTTAAGCTGAATTTTAGGGTTTTATTGCAATTGTTAGGTTGGAAGTTAGACCCTGAAATCTGAATTTATGTACAAAATTAAAGCTTCACTGTTTGTAAGACCTTTGAGGTACATAGATACATAACACTGAAAAACAAAAGATATACAAAAGAAACATAAAACTTAAAAACAAGCAACATGTACTTATTTTAGTACCTATAGAGCAGAAAAAGGGGCGCAGTCTGCTAAATTTTGGAGATGCTTTATCGGTATTGAGGAAAACATGTAATTTATTAATCAGATTGTAATCTCGAGTCCAAGGTGCATAACACTCGTCGAATTAATGAACTTCGCCAAGTTCAGGAACAAAATAAAAATTAATGATGGTTGGCAAAAGCTTCAATGGGAGCTTCAAGTGTGCGAAGCGAAAGGTTTAATTTTACTTAGTCACTGCGGCTATATTTGGTACCTACTCGAGATTTAAAATAGGTAAAAACAAGTTTATAAATACATACTTTTTTAATATATCCATATTAAAGACTTAGGTAGGTCATGCACGGTGGTCAGGTCGTAGTTTTTACGTATTTTAAGTTCATTCAAAATTTCTCCGCGAGTGCTTTCCATGGTCCCAACTACAACTTTTAAGGCTCTCCCCTCCGCTCCTTGTTATGTGGCTGTAATAAGAAAGTATTCTCTGATCTCTGTGCAAGCAGATTGTAATAGACGGGTTCGGAAATTAAGCTGCGCAAGAATAGATACATTGGTGGCGCTTGGCTGTCCACGGTATCCTTAGCAATGTTGTGCAATAATTTAAATTAATTCCAGATTTTTTCCACTTGCAATAGAGTCTATGTTTTACAGTCGATTGGACAGATCCATATGAACATTTTCTAGAGTTTTCCTAATACATATTTCGTTTTCCTTTGTTGCAGATTTACAGCGGGCGAGTCCGAGCGCCCGTTATAATGTGACCGGCGCACGTCTACGCGCTCTCCTCAAGGTAAGCTCATCTACTGTCTTTCAAGTACCTAACACTGTAGTTTTTCTTATTGAATGAATGACGTTACTTGGTGCATATGCAAGTGTGGTTTGCCAATAATCCTTCCCAGTTCTGTCTTGCCAGTAACCCTTGCTTGACTTCTTCAACACTGCTGTTTATCTGATTGAATTACAAAGATACTTAGTTCGTGGTTCGTGTAGGTTTACCAGTAATCCTTCCCAGTGCACTTGAATACTCGAGCACTGCAATTTTATGACTATTAGATTACGAGTACTAGGTACCCACCTGTAATCTTTGTTAATCCTTGTGCACGGTGGTACAGTTTTTTTACTATTGAATTACAAGTATTTAAAACTTGAACGTTCCAGCTCCTTTTTTTCTATAAATATATATATTTTATAAATTTATATACCTATATTATAAAGCTCACTGCATACATTTATTGTTATAAATCTTTATTTTCTCAATTAAATTAAATTCAAACCAATTAAGAAATGTAGTATTGCGCTAAGTTATGCAGTACATCCAAAACGACGCCACATAAAACTTATAATTACAATATTCAAACCATTTTTCGAGTCACATCGTCTTGTCGCGTAGCATCGACCCTGAACGCAACAAACCATATTGTTATTCGCCAAGTTCTGTCACCGCTTCCGCCAAACTGTTTCCTTTCCAAAAATACGCGGATTATTCCAAACACATCGTCTGGCGGCGAGCTTTGCCGTTTTACTCACTCGCTTGTTAGCGAGACTGAGAAGTTGACTAATTATAGCTGGGGAACCCTTACGTCTGAAGCTGACTACTTGGTACGACCTGGTTTGACTGACAATTCTGGTGGTCACACAAAATTATAGTTGTATCCTAATTAGCTAACTAATCTTGTTTTGGTCCTACTACAGTATGACTAATGATCTTGTGATAAAGTACACAAGTGATATAAAAAATCAACTGACTACATGCTCGCATTCTGTAACCGAGGTTGATATCTTGAAAGTTACTAACATTTCGATGTTATTTCCACCGTGTCCTAAGTTGACCAAAATTTAAACCTAATAATACTTGCCATAAAACTTGGGTATAAAGTATTTGTTCAACGAAATGCACTGATCACACCTTGTATGATATTGTCTGTTTAAAGCAAGTAGTATAGCAAGTATTGCCATTCAACGTGGCAATGCTGCCAGCATTCTGGGCACTCTGCCATCTGACAGTGGTTTGGAGCACTTGGATTTTCTGTAGATTGGCTTGTGGCCGATCTGTGGTTAATAAAAGTGTTCTCAACTGCTGTAGTAGCTGTAGTATTGTTAGTTTGTTTTTCTCAATAAAGGCATTTGCCCTTTTAAAAAAAGTAGTATATGCATATTGAAACTTTGTGAATCATAAAAAAATAACTAGAAAAATTGAACAGATATAAAAAAATGTCTTATTCATAGTAAAGGTTTGTCTCATCTAAAGAAAGTTAGAGAAACTACATTATTGTATTTAACATGATTAGGCACCAAATATCACACAAATGTTAGAACGGATAAGTTAAAGGTTGGAATACAAAATCGAATACGTGTTCAAAAATATATTCACAGATGACTGGGTGTTACATCAAAGAACCCAACCACTTGGGAATAGGGGACGGCTCAACGGATTTCTGTATTTAATTAAAATTAAATGGGGTGCTGCAATTTGTTCAAGAGGTTCAGTATGCTCGAATTACCGTTTCACATACATATAAGGTGCTTTTGTGACTTGATTTATTAAAGAAACTAAACTTGTGATAATACATAATTTCCTTTTCCTTCCACTCTAGTGCCTTCATACTAGGTTTATAGTTTATACCACGTGAATCGCATGAAAAAAACCTAGTTTCATTTTTTATTTTAAAACGAAACCTTTGATTGCAAAGAAGAGACACTATCTAGTAATATACTTAATATTATCTATCATTATCGTATTATACATACTAGTAGGTAGGTACTATAATTTCGAAATATGTCGAAACCGAATTGTATCTTTTTTTTAAATGAAAGCAACTTGGTCATTCGGGATGCGGGAGTTCTGTATAATATATTATAATAGGTACTATAATAATGTATAGCATAGCATCGCTTATTCTGGAACAAGCCACGAAAGTCGCAACCGAAACGGAAGATGAATGGGCTGTTTTTATAAATAAACCAGGTTTGCTCTCACTGTCGCCGGTGTCAGAAACTGGAGGCCACCGTACTACGCAGCTCAGAATAGGGACGTAGTATTTGTTTATATGTCATTGATGTTTTGAGAATGCCCTCTTTCTCTATTTTAGTGTAACAGTAGGCTAGGACGATATATTTCTTGCGCGAAATGTCATTAATACGAATACATTATACTTTTTTCTACTTCTTGGTCATAATCTCATGACTGAGGGACGTGATCGTAGTGTCACATCAGCTTTAACACCACTTCCTTCCTTCTGTTTCGCTCCTGTGAAATTTGGATTGACGCCTGTAGAATGACTCCTGTAGCATCCTGGGTTACATGCATCCATTGCGTGCGTGAGCGTCCTCTACCTCTCTTCCCTTCGACACTGCCAGTAATGGATCTCTATACTTTATTATGATCCTTGCCTTGCAGGTTTGCTCTCACTGTCACCAGTGTCGTAGAAGGTCACTGTACTACGCAGCTCAGAATAGGGACATAGTACCTATTTTTTTATGTCATTGATGTTTTGAGAATGCCCTCTTTCTCTATTTAACACTGTAACAGTAGAGTTAAGATACGTATGATGATAACATTATGTACTTAGATCTCGCGTGGAATATCATACAATGACTATACGTTATGTGTGTAAAAACTCGAAAAAAAAAGGCTTATTTATCGTCTCCCATATCTTAGCCCTGCAGGCTCGCTCTCACTATCACCGGTGTCTTAGAAGGCCACCGTACTACGCAGCTCAGAATAGGGACGTATTATATTTGTTTTTGTCATTGATGTTTTGAGAATGCCCTCTTTCTCTATTTTACTGCACCTGGTGACCCGTATTGTATGTTAATGTTTTCTGTTTATCTATTGTAAACGTTAGTCAGAAATTTAAGCCAATATTTTGAAGAGATAATATTTGTTTTGTGCAATTTGTTTAAGACTTTTAAAAATGTAGCAAAGTTTCTCAATTCTGGGGAACAAGTCTTTGAGCGGTTTACAAGTTATGAATTAAAATGTACCTCGTTTATTGAAAGCGAGCTTGAAGTCGTGAATTTATTTTAACTTAAGAGCGATGTTGGATTTCAAATAAAACCAGCAATGTACGATATTAAATATCATCTCCGTTTCACTATACCTACACTTGGTCACTTGGGTATCCCGAAAACTTAGATGTTTAATAAATTAATTCATATTTTTTAGATCTGAGCATCGCTGTATTTGCAGTTCCATACATGGCGTCCCGCAAAAGCGCGCCTGGATTTTAAATAGAGTAGGTCCGCAGCTCCGTCGTGCTTAGGTACCTAGTACCTACATAGGCGATAGAGTGATAGGTAATATACCTACATATATCTACCACATATTTTGTTGGTCATAAAGAACGTTCTACCCTAATTAGAGAAACCCGCTCTACCAGTCAAAGTGTTCACGCCTAATTTTGGCTATACTTAATCAATTAATTATTATATTTTCCACCAATTTTAACAGTATCATTAATTAACGCGTGTTTAACCAATATAATCAGTTTCGGAAACTAAACGAGATGCTGACAGATAGTGAAAAGTTGCGCTCGTTAAGAGTCAGTAGGTCACATCGCACCGGTGGCACACTTGTCCAGCCACTGACAAAATTATGTGCAGCCAAATTTCAGACATACGAAAATTGCTAGAAATGCTTTCAGTAAAACAAACATGAAGCACCAACATTGAGCTCACTCGCCTCAATACATCCAATAATACATGCATAATATCATCTCCGATGACGTCACAACTCACAACGCACTCACTCTGGGACAGTGGTTAACGCGACACCAGTCGTTGATGTAGCAATTTTGGCCCCTTTTGAGAACTCTCTCTCTAAGAACATTTTTGGATTTTTCTGGAACCTTCGACCCCTTTATACATAAAATTATAAATGTTTCACAAAAATAAACCGTAGCAAACAAAATTAATTATTTGGATCGTAGACTTAGTCATGATATTATTATGTATGGTGTATTATAATTAGAATAGCGCGCAGCATGTGTTTTAAAAACTAGTGCAGGCTTACTATTAGTGCTTCACGTTTTTCTTCAGCATGCACAGTCCAGTATAGTTCGTCAATATGTACGTGCAGCCAAAACCGAACAATTACTATTTATGTCGTTAAACTGGAAACCAGTTTTATTTTAATCACGGCGCAGCCTGATCAAGATTTATAGACCATAGTTAATGAATTTACCGCGAACCACGTTTCTGCTTTACGAGGTATTTTAATATTGTTTGAATAGCCAGAAAAACGAAGCAAATAGGTAATTCTTGCATGTAAAGTTTTTAAAGCATGCAAAATGTGTATTTTGAAGGTAGGTACTTCAAGTAATAAAATATACCTATTGTTTGCGCTATTTAACAATAATTTACAAGAAACAACTGGCGATTTACGAGAACAAAATTCGGCGGTGATTTGAAACTTTGGAGCAGTGAAATTACGAAAAACAAACGCGAATCGTAGGGCAATTTCTAGTCTAGGAAATCTAGAACCCAGGGAGCTAGATACGACAACGAAAAAAATAGGTTCTAGTTCTAGGAAGGATGGCACGTACCTCTACTCCGGCGCTCGAAGACTGGGCCTGGATCCAGGGCGTTCCTCCGCAGATGGTCGACAGATTGGCTTGCAGATTTCAGAAGTTTGCTTGAAGAGATTCCACACGAAAATCAAAATATTACACCAAAAAAAGCGCGAGCAATGATATTCAACTTTTCTCGACGACGGTTTATTCGAAATCGAACTGTCAGTTTGACGTTTTTTCTTGGACGCGATAGGGTTGTCCATTAGGTTCGTGCCAGGTTAGGGATGGGAAAGGGATGCGCGAAATTGCCATACGATTGAATAAACTAAAAAAAAACGCGACATTATGTGAAATGGCGCAACCATTCCCCCCGGATTGAAGGTATGCCTTCAAGACAAACAAAAGCGAAAGTTAAGCGAAACTAAATACTATACAAAAATTTAGAAAAAAAAAAGAAACAATGAAATTTAAAGAAAACTAGTTAGGTATTGGGCAAAGACGTACTACCGGCCGTAGGTAGGATCCGGTCGCTGTACGTATTCGAGCTACGCGTGTGACACCGACTGAGTCGGGGAACACCTCCTCTACAATGCCTAAGGGCCAATGTAAGGGAGGGCAATTGTCAGTAAGGAGAACCACAACGGTGCCAACAGTGATTGGATTCGTTGGGGTGTTCCATTTCTGACGCGACTGTAAAGTATATAGATATTCATGCCTCCAACGTTTCCAAAATGACTGAACTAATTTATCGAGTAGTTCGAAGCGAGAGAGAACATGAAGTTGGTCGTTAATTTCGTTAGCTGGCAAGTATTTCAGAGGCGTGAGGTTTAAGAAGTGGGCCGGAGTCAAGGCGAGCGGCTCTGAAGGGTCGCTAGAGAGCGTTCTACATAAGGGACGTGTATTCATGACCGCTTCTATTTGAGCAAGAACTGTGGTCATTTCTTCGTACGATAAGATTTGCTCACCTATAACGCGGAACAAGTGAGTTTTCAAACTCTTGATATTCGCCTCCCAGTTACCCCCGAAATGACTAGCTGTTGGAACGTTGAGAGACCATTCGATGCGATTGTTTGCTAACATTTGTCCGAACTCCGAGTTGTGATGTTCGGAACACAAGAGCGCGTGCAATTCCGACAATCTGCGCTTTGAGCCCACATAATTTGTACCGTTATCCGAATAGACTTTACTTATGGGCCCACGGCGAGCGAGAAATCGTTTGAGCGCATTGAGGAAGCACGAGCTACTCAAGTCTGTAGCCAGCTCTAGGTGTACGGCGCGCGTTGTCATGCAAACGAATAAGCAAATGTAGGCTTTCGTGGAGCGAATTCCACGTCCGCGAGATATGGTAACTTTAAGTGGCCCGGCGTAGTCGGTCCCTACGTGGGCAAATGCTTTCGCTGACTCTATGACGCGACACGAGCGATGATCGGCCATTTCCGGGAACGTAGGTTTAGGTCTGAGTCTAAAACAGGGTAGACATTTATGTACCCTATTCCTAATTAAATTCCGAGCCGAAAGGATCCAGTATTTCTGGCGCAAGATTGACATCAGCAAATCTGGACCTGCGTGACAATTTGTTTTGTGGTGGTAGTCCACTAGAAGATTCAAAATATGATCTTTTCGAGGCAGTACGATAGGGTGCTTCTGATCGTAGCTTAGATCTGAATTCGACAAACGACCTCCGACTCTTATTAGTCCATCCTGGAGGAAAGGCTTGAGATGCTGGAGGGAGTTACTACAAATCCTTCCCGATTCTAGATTGGCGATTTCTTTTGCGAAATAGCTCCGCTGAAGTTCGCGAAGAACGAGAAGTTCTGCGAAGTTCAGGTCAGCTGCTGTTGGTTGTCCTCTTGTCGGTAGGAGCTTAGCGAATCTGCAAACGTAGGTCACGCAGCGTAGTAGCTTGGACCATGACGACAGACGAGCGGCCAACGACAATATAAGAGATTGCTCCGGAGGCGAGGAAATAACCAACGAGTGTCTCTTCTCTTCTGGTATGCTAGATACGGTTGAGGGATCGAAAGGCACAATAGGCCATTGGGAAGGCGCAGACCGTGTCCACGTTGGGCCGCTAAACCAAAGAGGATGGTCAGCAATTTGCGACGGTGTCAATCCGCGGGACAAACAGTCTGCTGGGTTTTCCTTACCCGAGACGTGGAAAAGATCCTTAGGTGATAGATCGCCTTGGATCTTGGCTACTCTGTTGGCGACGAAGGTGTCCCATCGATGGGGTGATGAATGAGCCCAACAGAGAGCAACAGTAGAGTCCGAGAACGCGATAGTACGACCGATGTTGATTTGATTGTTGCAAGCGACCACGACATTTTTGATGAGCTGCGCGAGAATTAATATTGCGCAGAGTTCGAGGCGCGCAAGCGACACAACCTTACTGGGAGCTATTTTGGACTTGGCGGTGACAAGATGCATGGCGCATTCGGCACCGTTCAGCACGTGGAAATAGACCACTCCCCCGTAAGCCTTTTCGCTGGCGTCGGCGAACCCGACAACAGTGATTACGCTATCAGCTGTAATACCAATATAGCGAGGAATCTTAAGAGATGCCAGAGCAGGCAACTCCTCCTTGAAGGCGTTCCACAGCTTGACGATTTCCTCAGGCGGAATATCATCCCAATCACATTCGCACAACCACAGCTGCTTGATCAGAAGCTTGGCGTAAAGGACAACGGGCGCGACGAAACCTACAACGTCCCATATCCTTGCGACACAAGATAGGATCGAACGCTTGGTGCAGATTTGACTGGGTTCCCCAATCCGAAGGCCGAACAAATCTGAAACTGGAGACCAGTATAAGCCCAGAACCTTATGTGTGTCAGACTCATCAAACTCCTTCAGCGACGATAACTGATGTGATGACGGAATGGAAGCCAGCACCGATTGTGCATTGCTGGTCCACTTGACGAGATCGAATTGGCCAGCCTTCATGAGAGCTATCATTTCTGCAGCTGTAGCAATAGCGGTTTCTTCATCAGCTACCGAGTATACGAAATCGTCCATGAAGACTGCTCTGTTCACAATCTCCTTAGCCTGAGGGTAAGCATGACCCTCATCGGAAGCGAGCTGCTTTATCGTTCGAAGCGCATGATAAGGGCTGGACGTAAGACCGAAGCAGACGCGGTTGAATTCGAACTCCATGAGTGGTTCTCGTGAAGAGAAGCGGTACAGGATTCGTTGAAACCGGCGATCGGTCTCACGCATACCTATAGACAAAAACATTTGCCGAATGTCGGCCGAAAGTGCGACACGAAACAAGCGAAAATTCAAAATAATGTTGAACAAATTCCCGAATAAATTTGGACCGGCATGTAGTATCTCATTTAAGGAGATTTGTGTGCTAGTTTTAGCACTGCCGTCTAGGACAATACGCAGTTTGGTGGTAAGTTTGTCCTCTCTTATAATGCCATGATGTGGGATGTAGTAGGAGGGACAATCGCCACTCTCCTCCGAATGAGGAGCGACCGGTCTGATGTAACCCTTGTCCAAATATTCCCTAATGACGCCGTCATAAGCCTCCCTTAGCTTGGGGGACGCCTGCATCTTCCTTTCCAGGCAGTGGAAGCGTCGCTCAGCCGAACGCCGAGAATCACCAAGAGTAGCGGCGTCACCCTTGAAAGGGAGAGCGACTACGAAGCGCCCATCAGGATCTCGAGTGGTTGTCTGGGTATAAATTTCCTCGCAGGCTTTATCTTCTGGGCTAAGCATGGGAGGGACGTTCACCTCTTCTATCTCCCAGAATTTTCGAACGGCAGCGTCGACCGTGTCAACCGCACAGCAGTATGACACAGAAGTTGTTTCAACAAAAAGGGCGGGGGCGGTACCAACGATAACATACCCCAGCACAGTTTCAATGGCGACAGGAGAGTCACGTGGTGACTCCGCTTGCACCTTGTTCGACAAGAGCAGATGTGGGAAAACAGCCGCACCTACGAGCATATCTATTGGCCCGGGAGCCGAGTAGGTATCGTCGGCTAACTGTAAATTTTCGAAATGCGATAATTGGGAGACGTCTACCGCGATGGTCGGTAGGCGCTCAGTAATATTATCCACTACCAAGGACTCCATATCGAAATTAATTTTGCGATCGAAACGAGAAGAGAAATTAATTTGCACGGAACCCTGTATGGTTTTCGTGGAGCCCCCTATACCCTTAACACGAGTGCAGGAAGGCTTTCGATTTAAATGCAGGCCTAATTTATGAGCGCAATCACGAGTAATAAAATTGCTTTGTGACGCACTATCTAATAAGGCGCGAACGATATGGCCGTTACCACGATCATCGACGACGAGAACCCGAGCGGTTGCAAGTAGTACCGTGGTAGACGGGCGAGCGACATGTACGTGAGACGAATCAATTTTGTTATCTGATAATGCGCAGAGTGCAACCTTATCAGATGTAGCGACGAGTATACCACCTGTCGCGCGAGAAGTGGTCGGCGCGGCGGCGGAGCAGGAGGCGGCGGCGCTCGGGGCGGCGGCGCCCTCCGGCTGAGGGGCAGTGTCACTAGGTACACTGTTATTATTTTCAAAATGTAACAATGTGTGATGCTTATTATTACATTTTCTGCAAGACGATTTTGAGCTACATGCGGACATACGATGTCCACTTCCCAGACAATTAATACACAATCTGTTACTTTTAACGAATTCATAACGGTCCGAAGGGGACATATTATTTTTGAATTTTGCACATGTGTATAAATTGTCATGTTGAGAATTACACAACGAGCAAGGCGAGTGCGCACTGGGTGTAGCATTTACATATGCATGTGTGGTACTAGAACCACGAGTACGCGTCTTAGATGAGACATCTTTGGTTTGTTGCTCAGTCTTAGCTCCATTACCTAACCTTTGTAGCACTTTAATTTGATCACGAACAAACAATGTTAAGTTATCAAACGTAGGAAATTCACATCCTCTATTTTCTAATTCGAAGGTGCGCACAGTTTGTGCATCTAACTTTCTAATCGCTATGTGTAAGAAAATAAAGTCACAAAGATTATCAAATTTGAGGTTTTTTAATGCGGCCACTGATGAGGTGAATTTATCAAGGAAAGTTTCTAGACTAGCAGTGGTCGCTGTGGTAAGAGCTTTGAACTCAAGGATTTGGTCCAAATATGAAGTACCTACAAGACGCTTATCTTCATATTTAGATTTCAACAGTTCTAAAATCAATTTATAATTTTCTGCATGTGGTGTGATACCCATACATGCAGTCCTAGCTTTGCCTTGTAGTTTGCCTAGTAAGTAATAAAGCTTTTCTGAATCTGAAAGTGATTCATTTTTATGAACAACATTTTCAAAACTTGCATAGAACAACGGCCAATTCTTTAACTCGCCATTAAATTCAGGAATTTCGATAGGTGGTAGTTTAGGATGCCTATTGTTCACTGTTTTATTACTAGATTCAGGCTTTGCAAGTGTTTTGGCCGCTCGCTTGACCCGACCTAACAAATCATCGAACGACAGTAAAGCTTTGTAACTAACTTCATATTCTGGGTCTGATTTTAACTCAAGAGTATTTATTTTATCTAATAATGCTTCAAATTCATCCCGAGAACTTGATATAGTTTCAATGTCACATAAAAACTGTTCAGTCATTTTTGGGTCATTGGAGCGGTCATAAATTTTTTGCATTTTGGAGAATAATGCATCTCTTTTAGCGTATAATAGCTTCAATTGAGCATTATCAGCCTTTAACGACATTGTAGAATGTAATTTTACAACGAAATTCAATGAAAAAAACGAACGTTAACGATTTTTTTTTCTTTGAAGGTAGGGTATGTAATGTAAAATTTCACAACGAAATTTAGCAATTTTTGGACTGTATGCAATAAAATACGACTTATTTGATACTAATTCGTATCCAGTGAGAAGGACCATTAAATGTTTGCGCTATTTAACAATAATTTACAAGAAACAACTGGCGATTTACGAGAACAAAATTCGGCGGTGATTTGAAACTTTGGAGCAGTGAAATTACGAAAAACAAACGCGAATCGTAGGGCAATTTCTAGTCTAGGAAATCTAGAACCCAGGGAGCTAGATACGACAACGAAAAAAATAGGTTCTAGTTCTAGGAAGGATGGCACGTACCTCTACTCCGGCGCTCGAAGACTGGGCCTGGATCCAGGGCGTTCCTCCGCAGATGGTCGACAGATTGGCTTGCAGATTTCAGAAGTTTGCTTGAAGAGATTCCACACGAAAATCAAAATATTACACCAAAAAAAGCGCGAGCAATGATATTCAACTTTTCTCGACGACGGTTTATTCGAAATCGAACTGTCAGTTTGACGTTTTTTCTTGGACGCGATAGGGTTGTCCATTAGGTTCGTGCCAGGTTAGGGATGGGAAAGGGATGCGCGAAATTGCCATACGATTGAATAAACTAAAAAAAAACGCGACATTATGTGAAATGGCGCAACCACCTATAATACACATTTAATCTTTCTTATTCACTTTACGTTATGGCAATCTAAAAATGCATTGAAAACCTTTGCAGAAGTTACATACATGACATAGTATTTGACCGTAAATCATCTTTTCATACGTATAAAAAAAATCGATTGCACAGTATTTGTTCAAATTTGTACGTTGAGAGCTTACCTACTGAGCTACATACATACATACTCGTATGTACCTATGTATTATATACCCAACCGGAAACCCCTATTGTACGTATTGTTTTATCACCGAAACTATAACAGCACATAATGTCCTACTGTTAAAAGTTACACGGCATTTAAGGACAATGTCCTCCAAATAGGAGCACCTATTATCCTTCGGTAAAGCGTGACCGGTAGCCAGTGGTCACAGCATGTCTTTGTCAGTGACACGGTCATTAAGACCCTGAGTGGATTATACACTTTCTACCGGCCGATAGTTCAGTCGGCTTCCTAATCAAGGGACGCTAAAAATGTATTGAGATGACAGCCGTTATCGTTCGTTTTTCCATTGACTGTCATCTTAGTACATTTTTTAGCGTTAGCCACAAGCGATTGGCGCCTGTCTGAGGCCCCAAAGCATCTCTTCGTACTACCTCTAATCGTACCTATATTTCTAGATTTTTTAAATAAACAGACTGATTTTTGGCCTCAGTGAAATTTTACTACTAAACCGGGCAGCATAGATACTCAATATCTATTATAATTGCCCGATAGTTAAATCAGTTTTTTAGTCAGTAGACTTATCCGTTCTCCTCGTACCTATATTGCTATTTTTTAGTTTCTGCTAAGTATATACTATTTACTTTTCGTGTCAGCTATATACTGCTCTACCAGTCAGACGGTGAGCGCAGAAGGCACTTCACAATTGACTTTAAAATCAGAAAGAACCTTGGTTTATTCTGTCAACAGATACGTGTATAAGTTGGTCCTTCACACCCAATGAAGAGAGAGCGTGTACCTCCCGGAGCCTTAGCTCTTGTATGATAGCTTGGTCGCTATCCTTAGAAACCGACCAAAACATCGTCCGATAGCAAGTTTGTAGTCTGCTCGGGGCCTTAGGCGCATTCTCATTAGTATTTGAAGGTGTAGACGCGGCGGTTACATGAGCTATTAACCGTAACGGAAAGTTCCTGGGTCTTCTTTTGTTTAACAAGTTTTGACTTCTGGGTTCCACTGTTAACAAATTTTACTTCAATATTATAGGTGTACATTTTATTGTATTACTCAAATTTAGGCACTGCCAACTCGTCATAATAAATAAGTAAGTATATCCGGAATAAAACATCAAGCTAGGTGGGTATAAAGATATAGTTTCTCGTATTTTAAACTGCAAAGGCTGCGCGTTACGCGTCATTTGAACTTTAATTTAAGTTTAGGTAAACTTAAAATTTACTTAGGTTGTTCAAAACTTAGGCTTGTCTGGAGCCTGAGGTAAAATATTTTCGTGTTTGGAAACAGGAGATAATTAGTAGCTTACCTACTCGTTACATGGAACTGCCATGTTTTGCCCAACTTGTGCGTAAAATCTTTACTTTAATAACAAGAATATGAGAACAAAAGCCTTGTTAAAGTTAAGGGCGAATAGGCTTAAGGGCTATAGTATAACGAGCGATTTGGTCTTGTATTATGTATTCCTATGTGATTAACATAAAAATCCTTTCAAGTTGTGAGTAGGTGAAGCTATTTACTAACAAAGTAACTTTTGTAAAGAGTTTTTCAAGGATCTAGTAAAAGCCATGTGTCATCCTTGACTTTATTACTGTGTTACAGACGACTGACGACCGGATCTTTTGGAAGGGGGACAAGAATCTTTGGGACGTGGTTAAAATAAGAACTAAACTTCTAAACGATACTTTTACATTATGCCTCAACATCATTTTTTGATTTCTAGACACTTGATAATTTAGTGATCTCCGATATTAAATTACACTTACTAGCCATATAAAATGGTTTTAACATATAAAATAAAGATGTGCAAATTAAAAATATTGTGAACTCTACCTTCGAAGTGTCTGTCTTAATCGATTCTCACCATAATCTTAGATTGTTTTTATCGGACCTCAAAAGTTGTTTTATCAAAATACAATCAAATAAAATCAGAATATTTGCATAATATGCACTATCATATAATTTGTTCTGACCACGTATCCTGCTTTCAAGGCTAAAGGTAGCCTCAGAAACTTAATATGCAAATTCGACCGCGATCGTGGTTGACCAGTTAGCGACAATACTTTCTACTATCGGACATGGACATTACCACACAATGGCTATCAAAACTCTAGACATCTACCTACTGCCTACTACTGCCTTCTGCACGACGCGATAGTAAAGTTGTAGGTACATCATAATGCAGACCTCATTGAACGATATTTTTAACAACCTACAAGTATTTATTACAGATTTTTAGGTCGGTGTCAAGATTTGATATACAAAATCTTACAAAAAAGTGTGGAAATGAATTCCATATAATTATATATTTATGAGAAAAAATTGCAAAAACATATTATTTCGTCTTTAGACGAACTAACCATAAAAAATAATCAGCTGTCCGGTTAATTAGCCGGCCTAATATACCGGATTAAGATTAATTTTGTATGAAATATCGATTTTTTATTATCGTTTCGAAATTCAGTTTTACTAGTATAATAGGTAAATACACAGTTAATATGGCAAGTATACATACAACCCTAATATTATACTTATTGCTTGTCACGAAAAAACAATTCCCTTTAAAATGGTTCAAAGAACTAGGCTTACGCCATTAAAAGGATTGAATAATAATGTCGCTTCACACCATGAAAGCCCAGGAAAGTAAATTGCAAGTGAAAGGGATACTGTCCCAAAGCAGGTTTACCGCAGCATCTCAACAATTCTACTGAGTTATAAGGTATGAACCGAGCATAAACTTTAGAAGGGAAATCATTGATAAGGGTCGAACTACAACTACAATCATAATTTAGTGCAAGTCTAAAGAAAATAGGCATGACGATTGTAAAAGACATTTGGGAAATTGGTTCCATATCAGAATTCTTTTTAGGACGTAAATCCAATTACGATACTCATATTAAAATATCCAGAATTTTTTTTACAACCTACACATTATTTTGCCACAAAATAATGGGCAGGTGTTAGAATAGGAACATCGGCATAAAAACCTATTACCTGCCTACAAAATTCGTTAACCAAACAATGATATTACGAGGCAACACCTGCCAAACCTCCGAGGTGACGCACAAAGCGTGACCAAAGAAAGTTTGGATCCCATGCTCCCCTACTTGTCCAATACCGTTAATTGAAATGCACGAATTAATTAAAGGAAGAAGGCCCACTTATGCGGTGGGAATACATCGAGCATCAACAATGATTCCTGAGCCTCGAGCTGACGCGTAGATCGGCTCAGATGGACTGCCAGTTATCGAGCCGAAACGCATAGGCGCAGAACGCTTAAGTAATTAATGGTGCTTTTATCTCTGGCTCAATAAGCTGAACGAGTCTTCGGTACACGCACACCGACCGCACCGAGTATTCTCAGAAGCACTCGAATCTCACTGGAGTGCTATTTGTGTGCAACCCTGCGCCGGCGCACCTCTGTTCCGCGAGCGTGTTCTCGCTCTCGCATACATGTCAAGGTAGGGTTCAATATTCGAGGATTCGGTACGCGCAGATAATAATACATCCGTCGGAATACCCGAGGTGTGTCTGTTTTATGTAAACACAATGATCTCATTGGGTCAGACTGTCAGACGCGGTCTCGAGTCACGACTCACGACCGTCGAGCAGAACTATGAAGGGTGTAAATGCCGATTGAGTAATGCGCTGGAGCTTTCTAATCCTTTTGAAGTAAGACAGTTGGAGTGGTTTAATCAAGCAACCATTGAAACACGGTCAATTCCCGCGTGTCGCTTCCGTGTGCGCGTGCGCGCCTGCGAGATCATTGCCAGATGGCGATAGATCGCGCGCGACGGGGTCAACAGCCACTGCCCTTGTTTTGCGCACTAAATTATTTACTATCTGCAGGCACACTGGAGCGACCATTAATGCGTACGGCGTACACCCGTCGATGAAGTCAAGGGAATCGTGAAGCCACGTTCTTCCGATTTCTGCAAAATCCTTGTCGCGAAACAAACGCAGTGATGTAATCGACGACATTGTAGGCAAAGTGAATTATTGACACTTAGGTGCAAATAGTTAATTGAAAGCGCGTGAATATAATGATGATTAGTTAATTTGTTTCCTGTATAATCGAAACGCTTATACAATGTGTGAATGAGGTCGAACGCCGCGCTCGTCGCGGGTCCCGTGGCAACGGTACCTATAGAAGAAGCAATATTCAGTATTCAACTTAGTGTATGCAACTGCGTATAACTTAGAAAGATTAAATCTTAAAGGTATAGGTAGGTACCTAAATGAGTTACTGTTATCTACGCGTAATATCCCAGTGAACTAATCGCATGAGGAAAAGAACTATAATAACAATAATATTATCACACTTCCTGAAGATCAATATGCAGAGATGAGTATAATCATATATAACAATAATAATAAACTTGGAAACCTACATATTTTATATGAATAAGATGATAATAATGATACAGGTCCGTGCGAAAGAGGCTACATATTATTATATTGAGGAATTTGCACACCACGGTCGCTAGATTCCTCTTTAAAATCTGGTAAAAATAAGTTAAAGAGAAAGTCATCATTCTGGTGGCTTTTGTACGAACATTCAACAAAGAAATTGCCCCCTGTTGACTAAATATTATATTGATAGGAAGGAAAATATCTGTTAGTCATGCTCGCCTAAAACTACTGTTGAACCGATTTACATGAAATTTGGTATTATGGGCCTAAATCCAGGATCTAAACCCTGACATATAGTCAATTTTTCAGTATGTAAAACTGCAAGGCAAAACTAATCAAAGAGAAATATATTACATTCACAGAATTCAGGGTTAAAAAAATTGAAAATATATAACAACAAATCATACAACCGATGCAAATAATGTTTTTCAATCAAACGTTACTCATTTTGATTCGCTCATTACGATCAATATGATGGTTGATACAGAGTCGTATAATAAATTGAACTGATTCATGCGCGCCTTTGATTTGAAGATGGACATTGATGTTATTTATTTATTTATTTCACGTGATACTAATATTTAAATTAAAGAAGCTTCCCAACAAACATTTTGGTGCTAACGGCAACCTTTTTTAAAGCTTATAGTTACACAAATGTTATATAAGAGCTCCGGTAAGAGAATTAAGCGTTATTGAGGTGTTAAGGACAAATAATTAAACCTTCGAGAGAAGTAATGGTATTAAAAAAAAATAAAAACCTTAAGGTGATAATATGGAGTTAGTCGATACCATTATATCACTACTTTTTATAGCTTTAAAAAGTCTAAAACACTAAAAGAAGTTTTAAGGTGTCTACTACCACTTACTAACGACTGATGTCATTGAACAGAGTTAGTTTAATGTCTTGTAACACTTTTAGTGGTACTCTTATAACTTAAGGAAGAGTAAAACACTAAATGTTTTTGTCAGGTGTTAACTGACACTTGATGTTCTTAAACAGAGTTAGCCTACGTATCTTGTAACACTGTAACAGTAAGGGTTAATGTTATAGCTTAAGGAAGAGTATACCACTAAAAGTTTTTGTCAGTTATTCACTAACACTTTTGGTTCTAGAACAGAGTTAGTTAAATGCTGTTTACAACCTAATAAGTTCAATGGAGCTCTTAGAGGTATTAAGAATGTTATTCGTTTTAGTGAAGTATTTTAATTATAAACTATAGCTTATAAATAATGCTGTAAGAGTTTGATTCCACCTTAATAACACTTAAGGTTATATATTGCGGTTAATCGGTCAACAACAGGTTATACAGTGGTTCTTATTTATAGTTTATACTGCGGCAAGCACTATTTGCAAACTTTATAACTATTATATATCACTTTAAGTTGAGTTACAGAATTAAAATCCCTTAAATAGGTACATCTAATATCTCACCCACTCCTCTAAATTTCATAATATTGACGGAAATATTATTTTTATCGATCAGTCACCCATGGAAACATAAAAAAGGACTTTGACTTTATTATAAATACAGACTAAATGCTATATAATATACATAATTATTATCAAAAATGGGTTTTCAAACAATAACAGCGGAACCCTAGAAATATTCAGCGAATGGCTCCAAATTAGACTTTTATGCAAACTTAACATATTTTTTCTGCTTTAAAACCCTATTGTAGAACTAAAAGTGGCTAAGGAGTGCTAATTATCATTCTTTAAAAACTTTGACTTGCATAACAGAGTTAACAGAAACCATAAGTGATTGCAAATTGACTCCATTAAAATAAAGATAACCTATAAAAAAAATTTGGATGAAACCTTGTTTTAAACATTATTACTTTACTTTTCAAAACAATTTTTTTTTACTTTTCTTTTAAAACCCTATATACACTATTAGAAACTATTATTTTCCATAATTGAAACAAAAGTATCTGAGACTATATATTTATTTTCTACAGAATATCATAAAAAGTAGTTTATTTCAGAGGCGCATTAAAATTGAGATGAAAACTAGTATATGTTTTTACAAAAAACTTATCACCGCCGTGAGATTTAATGATTATAATCAAACAACGAATCAAAAATACATTGACTTATCAATTAATTTTTATTTGTCGTCTTTACACTTAAAAACTCAATGTTGTGCTGGACATGATATATACATAGTTACTCTGCTCAATATTTAGATGCTGTTGGGGTAACAAAATCACAAAAAGTATGTAAATAAATCAAACAGTTGGCGCCTAATGTTGTATAAACTGCCACTTAATATCTGCGATATATTCCTAAGATATAAATTGTTTCAAATAAGCACTAATACACAAACTAAAAAGTTACAAGAGTAATTCATACCACTTGTGTACCACTCTAGGGTTGCGATTGTAACCTGACAATAACTCATTAAACACTTAAAGTGGTAACAACAGCTCAAATAGCACCACTCTAACTCCTTACTATCACCCAAATATTACTCCTCTAGAACTCTTAAATAACTTTAAGTTCTAAATTCGTGGGCCCAAATCAGGGTTAAAAGGTAGTTATAGCGGCTTATACCACCTATTCTTAGCGCCTTAATAGCGCCTTAGATTTTTAAATTCTCTTACACAGCTTTTGTAGCACTAATTCTTATCACCTAAATGTTAGTTGGGTTTACACTTTAATGTTTAAATTAAAGAAGGATTAACATTTTAATAAATTGTTGACTTTGTAGGTACTTATTAATGCCAGAATATATACACGCACCCTCTCGTCGAAGGTACACGGATAGTCATAGGCGGATTTAGGGGAGGGGCCAGGGGGCCAAGGCCCCCCAGAAGCATTGTAGAGTTACGAATTTTGCACATATTTCATGGTCAAGATTATAATTTTTTTCTCTTCGCTCGCAGCAAGCTGCTCCCGCACTTATTATTAAGGATATTTAAACTTTCTAACTGTTCAGAGCGAGCTAGACACACTTTTTTCGTAGTAAAAATTGTAATATTCTTGCCTTCCTGCACCTTGCCCCCCCCAGAACCAAATCCTGGATCCGCCCTTGCGGATAGTTATTTGGTACTCCTAGTGCAGGACTGCATGGGTTTACCCACTGAAACAACACTCCCGTATCGTCTTTGTGATGGAAGCCTAGGAAGAACGGAACCTTAACATCCAGGCCCTTATCCACGTCCAATGCCCATCGACGGATGTATAAATCGTGCAAATTTGAATGACGAATTCTTTAACGATCTCAAGTTAACCGTCTGTACAGAGCATGTGTATCTCTATGTGAATATTATGTAGGTACATATATATAGCTTCACAACACCAAGAGTATGAAAAGACGAAGCATATACTTAACGGACATTTTGTTACGCTTGAGAGCATGCAACAGGTAAATTACCTCTCACGTTTCGCAATACATATTATGTTCTAAGGCGATCTTCCTTGTATTCCATACATTCGCCCTTTAAAACTAAACCTTTTCAGCCTAAAACTATATTATTATGTCATTCATTCGAAGTTTATTCGCCTTCTTCACTAAGCATTACTCTGTTCCACGTTTAAACGACACTTAATATTTACACGACATAACAAATATAAAGTTGAGTAGTATTTACTAATACCACGGTAAAGAGATATACAGTAGTTTGACTGAGCGTGATTTTTGAACATAAATACCTACAGTCTCGCGGTACATGCGCAAGTCATAGGGCTGCCGGGCAGCCGCTGCCCGCATACAGTAGGTACCTGTTTCATATCATCTACTTACTTGAGCTACCTACCTACTACCTATTTACCTATCATGTCGTGGCGGCGTATATTAAAACCCAAGACAAGACAAAAGACAAGACAAGAGACAAGACAAGAGACAAGACAAGAGACAAGACAAGAGACAAGACAAGAGACAAGACAAGAGACAAGACAAGAGACAAGACAAGAGACAAGACAAGAGACAAGACAAGAGACAAGACAAGAGACAAGACAAGAGACAAGACAAGAGACAAGACAAGAGACAAGACAAGACAAGAGACAAGACAAGAGACAAGACAAGAGACAAGACAAGAGACAAGACAAGAGACAAGACAAGAGACAAGACAAGAGACAAGACAAGAGACAAGACAAGAGACAAGACAAGAGACAAGACAAGAGACAAGACAAGAGACAAGACAAGAGACAAGACAAGAGACAAGACAAGACAACCTCCTCCCCCCCCTCCCCTTCCCCTCCCCCCTTCCCCCCTACCCTCCTCCCCTCCCCATCCCCTTCCCCTCCCCCTCATACCCTACCCCTCCTCCCCTTCCCCCTCCTCCCCTTCCCCCTCTCCCCTTCCCCCTCCTCCCCTTCCCTCTCCTCCCCTTCCCCCTCCCCTCCTTCCCCATCCTCACCTTCCCCCTCCCCTCCTTCCCTATCCTCCCCTTCCCCTCCCCTCCTTCCCCCTCCTCCCCTTCCCCCTCCCCTCCTCCCCCCTCCTCCCCTTCCCCTCCTCCCCTTCCCCCTCCTCCCCTTTTTAACTAACTGACCTTTTTAATTTTATTACCTTTCCATGTTGCTTGATAAACAAGTGAATTAAATTAAAAATTTATAAAACTCCCAACGCAATATTTAATTTATCATTTTGTGGTGGCGGCCATCTTGGATTTTTAATTTTATATAATGGGTTGTATTCTACTAGTTAAGCCCTTTCATTTGATACCCATATTGAGGGGGTCGCGGAAGAAAAAAGTAATCCGCCATTTTGTAGCGGCGGCCATCTTGGACCGATTTCCACCAAACATGTCTGAGAACACTCTCGACTAACCTTACTTTCAAACAAAAAAAACTAAATCAAAATCCGTTCATCCGTTCGGGAGCTACGGTGCCACAGACAGATACACACACACAGAGACAGACAGACAGACAGACACGTCAAACTTATAACACCCCGTCGATTTTGCGTCGGGGGTTAATAATTTTATTTCTGGATTTCCTGATAAGTTCAATGATAAGTTCAAGCTACCAAAAACAGCATAATATACCTAGTATGCTATTTTTTTGCCATTTTTATATAATTTATTATATTATGTATATGTCGAAACACCAGAAGTAGTTGACTTTTTAAAATAGGTGACGTCAGCATCGCTGACGTCACAAGCCTCTTCGTCGTGGTCGCTCATCTTCCTTGGAGTCGAAGTAAAAGAAACAGGTATTTTCAGAGCCTTTTATTCCATAGCTCGGAGCTCCGCTCAGTCCGATGTCTCGAACAAGAATGAGCCGAGCTCCGCTTACACGCTATATTTATACTAAAATACCTCCCACCTTTAGAGTAGTACTTGTGAAATCGTTTAAGTACGGAATATTTCTAAAAACTCTAAAGGTTGGGATTTAATTCTTAAATTATTCTTAAATTGTTTTAAATGATTGACAAATAATAATTAAACCTAGTTTTGATTTAAATTACATAACTTGACAACACGTGCTTAGTAATGAATCACTATTGTCGTTACTTAAACAAATATCTCAACACTGCGATAATAGTTACTTCAAAAACCACTTATATTTTGAGCTACCTTCATAAGTGATTATAATTTAATTGCCAAACATTAAATCAGTTGATAATTCGAACAATCAAGATCATAACAACTCTTTTTAATGTAAACATTCTATTAACTTCCTAAGTAGCTCTAAATTGTTTCATAATAATCATTTAACGATAATCAAATAATACGCCGTCGCGGGTCCATAATTTGTTGCGCCGACACGGCCATTCTGCAGGGCGGTGCGCGCTCTGCACCAGCTTCGATGTTATTGTAGTTCTCGTTGCGGTGTACTGTAACAATTGAGAGGTATTTTTCTGAGACAAGTATCTGTTAGCAACTCTTTGTTGCTTTGTTTTGCATGCCAATGAACAGAGAGTAGAATAATAATAATATCTCGTGGGATCTCGTGGAATCTCGTAGAATCTCGTGGAATCTCGTAGAATCTCGTAGAATCTCTTAGAATCTCGTAGAATCTCGTGGAATCTCGTGGAATCTCGTAGAATCTCGTGGAATCTCGTGGAATCTCGTAGAATCTCGTGGAATCTCGTAGAATCTCGTGGAATCTCGTAGAATCTCGTGGAATCTCGTGGAATCTCGTGGAATCTCGTGGAATCTCGTGGAATCTCGTGGAATCTCGTGGAATCTCGTGGAATCTCGTAGAATCTCGTGGAATCTCGTAGAATCTCTTAGAAATAGTGATGTTTAATTAATATGAATGTAAAAACAACTTACGTGTCAGTCTGACGATGACGTATCTTCTTGGATTGGTTGATTTAGTGCTCGCTGTGCTGTACCGGAAGTAGATGGCTCAGGATCTTCCAGTGGCGCTGTGTTGTCGCTGACCGCCGACACGGTATCTTGCTCTCCAGGTTGTGGGGCGCGGCGCAGCTGATCGTGGGCGACTTTTCGCGGTCGTCCTCTGCCAACGACTCGTTTTACTAGATAACGATCGTTCTCTAGAATTCCGCAGACCTCATAAGGTTCACTGAATTTGAGGTCCAGTGATGTTTGGTTTCTGGGATTATTCTTAATCATCACATAATCTCCTCTCTTAAATTGATGAATTGCGGCTTTGCGTTGATTGAATCGTTGTCGATCTTGATCAGCTGATCGAATCATCTTTTGTTGAACATATGCTGTTAATGCTTCGATGTCCACGGTTTCACTATCTATGTCAACTAAGTTATGCAGTTCCGGTGGTACGCAGTGACGCCTCTGTGTGATGAGAGTTAATGGCGCAACTCCAGTTACGCGGTGAGCAGTGCAATTCATCGCCAGTTGAAGCTCATCAAGCACTGTGTGCCATGGTTCTGTGTTGTAATTTTTAATCATTGTCAGAGCATTCTTGAGTGTAGCCATTACTCTTTCAACTTGACCGTTGGCTCGGCTGGTTCCTGGCGCTATGGCATGTATGTTTATCGAACTTTGCTCACAAAAGTCCTTGAATTCACCCAAGAACTCTCTTCCTCCATCGACTATTATTTGATCTGGTGTTCCAAATAGATGAACAGTACGCTTTAGTGCCGCAAGGGTGCTGTGTGGACTCTTGTTGGTTGCATAGTAAAACAACACATATTTCGTAAACGCATCAATAGTGACAATGACGTACTGTTGGTCGTTTTGCGTGCCTAGTTTCCCCGTTATGTCCATGTGTATGACTTGGAAGGCGGCTGCAGGTTTCTGTATGGGGTGTAACTGTGCTTGTACAGCTCCGGATGTTCCTTTAGACGTTCGGCAAATGACACAGTTGTCAACAAATCTTCGGACTGTAGAGCTCATTTTGTCGAACCAATACGTTTCTCTGATCTTTTGTAGAGTCTTTTCCCAGCCTGGATGTTTCAGGGCGGTGTGAAAAGAGTTGATGATGCTCCATTGGAAAGACTTTGGCACAACTGTGCGTAATTTTTGACCGAAGACTGGATCGTCAACGTGCTTCATCAAGATGTCATTCTCCAGTAAATAACCTTCTATTGGGTTGTTTTCTCTCAGGCTGTCCATAAGAGGTCGCAGTCCTTCGTCTCGGCGTTGTTCCACTTTGAGCCATTCTAAGTCTCTCGTCATAATGTTGACCGTATGTTCAGATGGATTTCTGCTGAAGAAGTCTGCATGTTGCAGTCGCTCGCCCTTCCGGTATTCTACTTCAAATTCATAATTCTGCAAGAATGCCCACCAACGATGAATTCTTGGTAATAGATCCTTCTTGTTCTTGGATGCCTTGAGTGCGTTGCAGTCTGTTATCACAGTGAACTTGCGTCCGTAGAGATACTGACGGAAGTGTTTTATGGCACGTACCACAGCCAAGGTTTCCAATTCGTACGAATGATATCGGCTTTCAGTTTCCGTAGTTCTCATGCTCATGTAGGATATCACGTGCTGACGTCCGTCGATCACCTGTACGAGTACTGCGCCGAATCCGAGGCTACTCGCATCTGTATAGAGTTGAATGGGAGCTTCTTCTTGAAATAGTGTCAACACGGGTGATGACGTGAGGTGTTGTATAATCGTATTTCTTGCTTCCTCGTGTTTATCCGCCCACACCCACTTGGCACCTTGTTTGGTTAAATTGTAGAGAGGTATCATGATGCGTGAAAAGTCTGGTATAAACCTTCTGAAGTATCCTGCCAAGCCATTAAATTGCCTTACTTGCTTGGGAGTCTTTGGCATCGGAGCTTTAACAAGGGCCTCCACCTTGCGCGGGCTTGGTTTCACTTGTCCATCGGAAATAACATTTCCCAGGTATTCTATAGAGCGTTTGAAGAAACTGCATTTGTCCGCATTGATGGAAAACCCGGATTGCTGAAGTGCTATTAGGATACGTTCCAGGTTTGATATTCCTTCACTAAAGTCTGCGCATTTGCTCAACACATCGTCGACATATACTTGTGCGGCGTTTCCAAGCAGTGGGAATAACGCTCTGTTAATGCATCTTTGGTAGACGGAGCAAGCGTTGCTCAATCCAAACGGCATGGTTATGTATTCATATAAACCGTCTGGTGTGACAAAGGCGGTCTTTTCTATTGAATTCTCTGCGATTGGTATCTGATGAAATCCGGCCGCCATATCTAGAGTTGTGAAGAAGTGTCCTTTGGCTAGCTGATCTATCTGATCAGAAATCAGCGGCAATGGATAGTGATCCCGCAAAGTATTTGCATTTAGCTCACGAAAATCCACACAAAGTCGATCTTCTCCGTTCTTCTTCTTCACTAATATGATAGGACTCGAGTAGGGTGATTTGCTTTCTCGTACAATGTTGTGCTCGATCAGTTCCTTGATGATTGTACGCACTTTCTCTCGTTCAACTGGACTCAGGCGATAAGGTCTTCGTTCGACATATTTATCCGGATTTTTGAGCCTGATTTCCAATTCCCCAGTATTTACTCTGGTCTTAGGGTACCCACGAATGAAGAGATGTTCGTATTTGTTCAATAGTCCTCGTATCTGGGCGATTTCTTCAGGGTTCGTCAAGTCACAGTCTATGTTCTCGAAAATTGGACTCTTCGTGCTTATATGATTGATTGACGCTTGACGTACCAATTGTGTTCCATTTGACGTTATCACCATGCTTAAATTGGTGTCGTGTATCAGGTTCATACCTACCAGAACGTCTGTAGTCATTTCGGAGTCTGGTAGTAATTGGAACTGTAGCTCTACAGGAATGGTGTCAATAATGCAAATTGTGACCAATTCGTTGAGTGAAAGCACCGGAAATTGCCCGATTCCTTTCAAGTAGGTGACTGTGGGGCTTCTCTGCCCGGGTAGAGCAGCGGCAACGGATTCCCGCATAAGGGAGCATTCTGCCCCACTATCAAATACAGCTTGAATATTTCGTTCACCTATTTTGATACTGATAGGCGCCATTTTAGTTCCAGCTACGCAGTTCACATTCGATGTTAATGAACGATCACGTCGGAAACATGTTTCGTATGTGTGACCAGGCCTCTTGCAGAAGGTACAAGTAGGCGTTGCAGAAGGTACAGTTGCTTCTTTACTTTCCGGTTTGGAATTAGTCGGTTTGAATCGGCAATCATCGGTGGCGTGATTAGTTCTTTTGCATATCCGGCATTGTATTTTTGGAAGTGGATTTTCGGAATATCGGGGTCGTTTGTGCACCGTGGGCCCAGTGGTAGGCTGTGAACGCTTTCTTCTTATTGACGTGGCTATTGAAATTAGCTCAGGAACTGTGGTTGCCTTCGAATTCAGCAATTCGATTCGTAGTCTTTCATCATTAATGCATCCAATCACAGCTTCCACCGCCTTTTCGTTGTCTAAGTGATCCTTGGTAACTCTTCTCCACAGGATCCACGCGCGTGATAAGAACTCCGCAATGTCTTTCGTAGGGTCGTATACATGTTCGCGGAAACGTACGATGTCACGAGAATAACGGTTTTCAGGTTCAAACGTAGTAATGAGAGTTTCACGTAATTCTTGCCAAGAAGAGGTAGTGACCATCCAGTCATCGATCCACAGTTTCGCTCGCCCCTTCATTAGACCACAAACTCTCATACGGATGTCGAAATCTTTCACGTTGTAGGCTTCGATGGCTTTATCAATGTGTTGGCACCATTCGCGTACGCCAACGTTGTGATCAGGATCAAAGGAAGGCAGGCAAATGTCATTGACCTTCACTTTTGCCTCAGCGGGTGGTGCTGACAGGCGTTCAGACATTTTCTGCATCATCTCCATCATTTGCATGATGAATTGTGGAGGCATCCCAGACATCTGCCCTTCAGACACATTACAATATGCCTGCCGGAGTCCCGACGGTGTGTTACTTGCAGCTGACGGCTTAGGTGGCTGAGTATTAGCCGTCTCCGCCATGGTGTGACGTAGATCAGGTGTTTCTTGAACCGTAGCAGCAGCAGGGTCTGACGGATTCGTCAATCCCACTTCTGATGTCGAAACACCAGAAGTAGTTGACTTTTTAAAATAGGTGACGTCAGCATCGCTGACGTCACAAGCCTCTTCGTCGTGGTCGCTCATCTTCCTTGGAGTCGAAGTAAAAGAAACAGGTATTTTCAGAGCCTTTTATTCCATAGCTCGGAGCTCCGCTCAGTCCGATGTCTCGAACAAGAATGAGCCGAGCTCCGCTTACACGCTATATTTATACTAAAATACCTCCCACCTTTAGAGTAGTACTTGTGAAATCGTTTAAGTACGGAATATTTCTAAAAACTCTAAAGGTTGGGATTTAATTCTTAAATTATTCTTAAATTGTTTTAAATGATTGACAAATAATAATTAAACCTAGTTTTGATTTAAATTACATAACTTGACAACACGTGCTTAGTAATGAATCACTATTGTCGTTACTTAAACAAATATCTCAACACTGCGATAATAGTTACTTCAAAAACCACTTATATTTTGAGCTACCTTCATAAGTGATTATAATTTAATTGCCAAACATTAAATCAGTTGATAATTCGAACAATCAAGATCATAACAACTCTTTTTAATGTAAACATTCTATTAACTTCCTAAGTAGCTCTAAATTGTTTCATAATAATCATTTAACGATAATCAAATAATACGCCGTCGCGGGTCCATAATTTGTTGCGCCGACATATACATACGTTAAAAGTAAATAACGTAAATAACACTAAATACTTACAAAAAACTATCGCAACGTCCGCCCGTCGCTGCGTGGCACCCGCTTCTGGATTATATACCCACTTCTACCCACATCTACCGACATCTATTCACTTCCATTTTCCGCCCGTTTCTATGGAGTCGAACTACTGTATATCTCTTTACCGTGCTAATACTTAATCCTAAAGGGACTAATGGGTCAGTCCGATAACTTCCGTAAAGGGTGCCTTAAATGTACCGAGGGGTGAGGGGATATTATTAATATTAGGTACCGGCCCAGTACCTACATTATTAAGAACTCGAACATATTAATTTGTTTCTTCTGGAGAAATAAGATACGTACCGTTTGTACGAGTATAGTATATGCCACCAAAAACATAACTTGTAAAAAATACCAAGTCTCGCAACTGCAGTTCTTCTACCGTAAAAAGTTTTGAGATCCATGTACTACCAAGTCGGTAAAATCTTTTGTGTTTTAAATTAATAGATCGACTTGGCCATCGCATGAAAACACAACAATGTATCTCTCAAGTAATATACCGACATAATAGTGCGATTGTCAAGTCAATCTATTAATTTAAAACACAAAAGATTTTACCGACTTGGTAGTACATGGATCTCACAACTTTTTACGGTAGAAGAACTGCAGTTGCGAGACTTGGTATTTTTTACAAGTTATGTTTTTGGTGGCATCTCACTACTTTTTGTTTTTTTTTATTCGTTATAGGTTAGCCTTTGCCCACGATATCGCCTGATCTTAAGTGACGACGCCCGTAGATGGGAGCAGACTAAACCTAGAAGGCGGGATAATCCCTCCCTGACTTTATACATTATTACGGCATATATTATGGCATTATTATTGGATTTTATGCAATTTTTACCGTTGACTGCAAATTTAACTTTGTAATACTATACATTTATACGGGATTACAAAGTTATTTATGCAGTTTATGTATCTCGAAAACTAGACCGAAATTGCATGTTTTTTTAGTTTTCCTATGGTTTATACAATAAACTCTAAGTATATACCAAGTTTGAACCTTCTATGTTTGCTAGAAGTGGCTTAGACTTTTGATGATCGGTCAGTGAGTGAGTGAGTGAGTGAGTGAGTGACAAAATTACAAAACTTTGACTAGTTATAATTTTTAAACGACTAGTTCAAATTGAATGAAATTTGGAATAAATTGTGTTTATACAATGCATACTCGGTTGTTAAAAATTGAAGCTTCTAGTTTTTTCCACAATGAAGTTATAGGGGGTCGAAAATGGTCTGAACTGCTTCCAGAAAAGGATGGTACGGCCGTGCCGCTTTTTTTGCTCGACTTGGCGGGGGCACTGCCGTGCCCCCAGATCTAATGGTCACTCAATAGGTGTAAAAATCGTACCTACTTATCTTGACTTGGATAAGCAGAATGCCTTAGTTCTGAACACGTGGTATCGCATCGATAGGTGTTCGCAAAGGCATGTCAAATAATATTTATGTCGATTTTACCTTATTAGTATTATTATAATTTATTTTCAGCCTAGTTTTGTCCCACTATTGGGAAAAGGTCCGATTATACCTTAGTCAATTAAAAATCGTCGATAAACGAAAATATTCAACAATATAAATGGCAGGTACAACATACGAAGGCTTGATTCAACAGTGTGGTACTTGTATTAAGGAAAACAAGTTTTGTTAAAATAAACTCCAGTTACGATGTATATTAATATTATCAGCCAGTTTGTTTAACCAATCTCAATTGAAAATTATGCGGCGCCATTGCACCGCAATGTTTGTTTAGAAATTCAAGACGCGATTGTTTATACTAAACGAACATTCCATTATGAATGTACGACTACAATGATTATCTAAGTGCCGAACGCATCATATAATTTGTCACTTTCTCAATAAAATGTGATACAAATTAACTGAAAGTCAGCTACTTTCTGCATCTCTTTTCCACTCGTAGTAGCAACGTTTTTGATAGGTACATCAATTTAAGATACAGAGCGGTCAATAATAATGGGGTGTTATTATGTATTTATGTACTCGCCTATAATTTGTAATGTGCCAAAAGCAAAAGCGAAGTGTATAGTGGGCATATGATTAAGTTGCTTTCACTTTCTCAAGTGACAAAGGGCCTCAAGGTCGGCGGACTGTGGTATTTGGTTCAACTTATTCATGTCAATTATAATACTGCTCATATAATGCACCTGAGCCAGTCATCACTTACAACGAAAGTTAAATTACAATGTTTGTAAAGACTCATTGAATTTGATGGGCAGGTGGAAGAGTGAGCAATGATCAATAGCACAGAATTCAAAGTCGATTTGTGTCCGAGCTATTGAACTAATAGATGAGGCCAGACCTTGATCTACTTGTCATCACAACGTTTCTGAACCTGTGTACAATAATTTACTTCTTTATCTCCTTGGATGTTTAAATTCCTGGCACGTGTCCTGATAAAATTCTTCACAAACCCTACTATGTAGGTAATAGGTAGGTACCTCTCTACTTTCTTATCTTTACGAGTACTTTTACATGTTAGGTTTAAAAAATCTACAGTAGGTACCTACTATTTCGAAAGAAATAAGAAAAAAGCAAATAAATGCACTTATTTTTAATATTTAGGTACCTAATGGACAATTTTAATTGACTAATGTATTTATTTACCTTGTTCCCAGGTGTTTGCGATGTGGCACAAGTGGACGACGTTGGTGCTGGTGTGTTGCGCACTAGTGAAGGCAGAGGAGACGACAACAGCGGCGGCAGTCTCCGTGGCTACAACGAATAGGCCGCCGCCGCGGACCCTCGACCGACAAGCCGCCGAGCTGGCCTGGAAGCTTTGGCTACAGAGCCCCGAGAGCGGCAACGCAAACGCACCAGCGAGACGAATCACCACCAAGTCACTCTTCATCACCCCTCTTGTCTGTCCGAAAGGCCAAAGGCTGGATAGAAATGGTTGTGTACAGGTGAGATTCAAATTTTATACCATAATGACCCAGATGGTAGTGAAAGTGACCTCGGTTTTAAAAGATTGTTCTAAACATTTCTAGTCTATAGCTGCCAAAAATCTTAAAAAAACCAAATCGAAAAATAATTAGTATTTTACGATCATACCAGCCCGCTTGGTCCACGTCTATGTAGTCTCGCCACCTCTGAAACCTACCTTTTGCAAATTCCAGGTGTTAACCATAAACCAGGATGAGCACGAGAGGAACTTGCTGGCTCAGCTGAACGCGCTTTTCACACCAGCTCCGAGCGGAGACGTGTATGACTATGGCGACGACGAGCCTGGACCACTGCAACTCTCTATACCCATCGGCTTGGACCCTCTGGCCGCACCGCTGCAAGGGCAGGACCCCTCAGCCCAGGTAAATAAATTTTAATAGCTAACACGCATATTTCTGAATACTTATAATTTGCTTGTTTTTTTAATCCAAGAGATATTCTAAACGATGAACCATTATGTTTCAGGCTCAAGAGCTACAAGAGAATATTATAAAATTTGACAAGAAAGACAAACCCGACGGTGAAGCTAGCATAGAAGCAGAGTTAGAATTATTAAAACTCCAGAATAGCAACTACACCTCTCAGGCAACCAATGGAGTGAGCCTAAACGATTTGAACAACATGCATTTACATCCTAAACGAGATAGCACCGCTGTCAACGTAACTGACTCTGTATCACAAAACAATACTACTGAAGATGTTGGGCAGAAAGAAGTAGTATTTGGACACGTTAATGTTGATCCGGTGATCTATCATATCAATAATGAAAACACAGATACTGAGAATGGACCAGAATCAGAGGCTAGCCCACCAACGAAAGAGGATAATAATAAAAACACACAATCCACCGCAATAAATACAACTGAAACGTTAACCAACGAAACTAGAAATATCAGCGAAATTACCCAAGTGCTAAAGAAAGACAGCGATCAAACTAAACTCAACCCCGAAAATGATTACTCTGACATCGGTGAAGCTATAAAACTCATTAGCCGTTACGCTGAAGTGACCACGGATGATAATTTTGCCAAAGATCAAAAGAAAAACGCAGCTACAGATGACAGCATACTTGGCACGCGTACAAGGCTACAACACCGTCGCAATAAGCCTAAAGGATCGCAACATATCGAAACTTCAGCGGCTGACGACCATCCTGATAATAGCGACAAGCCACATAGCATGTATCCCAAAAACGGAGTATATTACAGATACCCTTGGCCTAGTCAACACGCTCCGACCCCACCACCGGACTACCCCTTCCGTCATCTGCAGGACTACTGGTCCGGCCGCAATAAGATTGGAGGAGTCTACAACACACATGAAAATCCTAGACGACATCATCATTCATTTCCTCACAATTTGAGATCTAATGGATATCCGTACGTTGCTCTGCCAAACCTGCGAGACGCGTATCCTGAACAACTGAAGAGTTACATACACAGGGTGGCCCAGCGTCACCTAAACCCTGCGAGGCCCCGAACGAACAACCAGGACCTATACAGTCTCCTCGGGCTAAGACATTGGTTTAGCAGCGAAGGCACGTCCAAAAGATAGCTTGCTTTCTCCCTTGTTAGACAATTTGATGTTACCCGACGACGTATAATGAAAGCTATGGTATATGAGAGTACCTACTCACAAACCGCACGCAACTTAATAGCAGTTCCGTCATAACATCTTTTCTTCTAGTTTACCATCATTCATCCATAGCTTTCATTATATTAGCCTATTTATTTCAAAGCCAAATAATACAGTCATAGTTAAGTTATACTTTTTGTTAGATGTTTTTTTTAAGTTCTGTAAATACTTTTTTAATTTAAGTGTTTTATTTTGATTCTAAATTTTGTTTCCTAGTATTACATAATGTTGTTTTATAATAATGTAATGATTTGTTTAATGATAATTGCTGGATTATATTTATTCGATGTATATTTTTATATTATTTTTCGTTGTGAATGTAGTTGTGTTTAGATGTTTGATATATTAAAAACATGTATTTTCTTCAGGTACCTACATAATATTATAATCCAACAGTTGGTAGATACTAGCTTGCCTCTTGCCTTGCAAGGAGAATTATTTATAACTCCTATGTGAATTTAACTCGATGTTCTTTTATGTGTGTAGATATAGACTTAGGTATCTGTTTGTATTATTAGTTAAAGACAATAACCAAATGTAACATCGGACTTTTTAACCCCACCTGAAATAACCACACGAGAAATCAAACAAATTTTAAAATGTTTAACCGCAATACCATTTTATGGTATAGTTTTTGTGCACTTTCAGAAAGTAAATTAAAATTTTACGCAATTTATAATAGCTGAGTCATGGTTGGAACTACAGTAGATATCTATTTCCAAAAACTAGATCATGGCGCCCAACGTGTGGCAAATTAGCCCCACGTTGGGCGCCATTTAGTGTAAAAACAGCTATGCCTTGATTGAACATATCTTTAGGTACGTCATATTGATACCGTTAAATTACTTTATTAATAGAATTACAGACTTGCCTGCAAAGTTAAAAGTGATAGATGTACTCGATAAATCGCTCAGTCACACTTGCAGTTTTGCAAGTGACAGAGAGGGTTATATCTTAGGTATGTTCTTTGCACACTATAACAAGCGGGCAAGTCTTTAATTTTACTACCTATTTACCACTATAATTTTAATCATTTCTGTGCTTAGAATCAACTTAATATATCTACTCTTATTTGATTATTAAAAATAACAAAATATGAAATCATTCTAGCTCAGCAGCGCTCCCCTATATAATATTTATAATAAATAATATTGTCAAAATGAGATTTTTCTTGTAAGTTCCTCATTACGAGGAAAGGTCTGAATACTTACATTGCCGAACTATTTACACATAACGATCCCACCAAAGTTTAGGAATAAGTGTTTAGTTTGTACTACATAATAATCTTACTTTTCGATATATTGTAGAAAAAATATTAAATGTATTTTTCTAATCTATTGCTAGAAACTAATACGTGAACGGAAACACAAAACTATGTTAAACTTTTAGTCATAATATATGAAATCGTATTTATATTTTATAACTTATATTTTAATCAAAACTAAAATAAATAAGGCAGGTCAAACAGTTTTATTCTGTTACTTAAAGATTTGTAGAGGATTTGTTAAATAACCTAAATTCTGCCTTTCCGAACGACTCACATGATCGCGGCCATAAACAAAATGTTATTCGTTTCTAAGTAATTCCAAAAGAAATGAGAAACATTTAATAGGTGCAGTTTAAAATTGGTTGTTCTATACATATTTAACATAAGTTGGTCGTAAATAAACTATCTAGTTGAACTGTTATAATGAATACGTTAACCCAATTACACATTAATTCAATTAACTAAAATTAATTAAACTAATGGAATGGAGCCCGACCAAAATCCGTTCATTACAATTTCAATATAATTTTTAAACTATTCGTAGCACTTCTGTTTATATACAGGGTTATTAGTTAAGTATTAGCTAAATTCGGGAATTCCTCGTATTCATTGAAGTATTTTTTATCAATAATCACTACATTCAAATTTAAATTTGCAAAAATTGCTGTTTTGTAGAAATTTAGGTACCTATTGATCTACAATAAATTTAAAATAAAACCATCGATTTTATTTGTGGTATCAAAATTGGCTTTTCTTTGAATTGTGTTTTTGAAGAGAATAAAGCCGGAAAAAAAATTTAAAAACGCGACGCGTTGCCACGCAATATCACCCGTCCGGATTCCGGATTAGGTGGCGTGTGGTCAAGTGACGCTACGGACCAAAGAAAGAAAAAAAAACATTTAAAAAAACAATTTACAGAAATACAAAGGGATATTGGCAAAAGGGACAGCCTCAGCGTGTAACTACGTCAACGCTGAGTTAGCGTAGTTGCTGATTTCAGGTTGCCCCCTTGCTCGAACTAAGATGGTGTCGTGACGCCACGGACCAATACGAAAGAGTGTCATCGCGTGGCGTCGCGTCGCGTTTTAATAATGTGTTTCCGGGTTAGAAAAACAAACAGTAGAACAGTAGCCCTGTATAAAACGATGACTTGCCTTATTGGATCATACCAGTGTTATATTTAAAGCTAGTGTATGTAACATTATGTCTCCCACTAATAGTACAAAAACAGAGTGATTTTAAGACTACCGTCAATTTATCTCCTTACAAAAATATCCTGTTTTTGTACTAAATGCTTATTATATAAGATTTAACGCTTGCGTTTTTTATACAATTCTTTTTTTACTTAGAGATCTAGTTAAAAATGGTATGAAATAATAATGCCTTTAATTAACAATTCAAACTTTTCTATTTATTCTTAAAGCAATATTCAAAATCTTAGTATATAAGTTAATTAATTTGTATGAAAAATGCAAGCATAAATATTTATTTATCGAGAATACTATTGTACAAATATTTTAAGAATTAGTAATATAGCATCAAATCTATCTGAATCGATTAAAATAAATTCGCTTTATTAATATTTGATGGAATATGAAAATTATCAATGCCAGTATTTTATTGTAAATAGTGAATGTGTTACATTAAAACCAAATGAAATGAGAGCTATGCATTTTTATTTAACAAAATGTGCCTATTATAAAACAAAGAAGAGACAAGACGCTCTCCTGATGGTAAGAGATAACGCTGCCCATTAGTAGGTACAGTGCTACCTAGAATTTTACAATGATGCAAAGTTCTAGGTGCACTACGCCAACGCTTCCTCCTTAAGAGTCGTAAGATGTTAAAACTCTTTATCCCAGTAATTTCACTAGCTATCCTACTAAATAATATCTTATGTTATCCTAATAATATTATAAACGTGAAAGTCTGTAAGAATGTATGGATGTATGTTTGTTAGTGCTTGTTCACGCTATAACACGCGGGCGCGGGCGCGGCAGACTGCTTACACCGCACGTGCGTTGTACGTGAACACTTTCATAGCACGTCATATGTTTGATATTTCGCGCCCGCGCCCGCGGGTACACGTGAACAAGCCCTTATACTCTTTCAAACGGGTGGACCGATTGGTATAGAGATTTTGATTTGGTATAGAGATGCTTAGACCCTAAAATAACACACAGTACAAAGGGTAAAACTGCTGGGCGCAGCTAGTCTAATATAAGTGTAAAAATTATCGTGTCACAGTGCTCCTTAGAAACGATTTGCCCGATATAATTTTTTGTGTAATACGCACAAAAAAAATTAAAAAAGGCTGTTCTGCGAATACCTCGTAAAATATTTACCTACCTGAGGAAGTTACACGAGTCACGTTTTCTAATAAAGTCTTACAAAGTTATCACCGAGTCTAACAAAGTTAACCCTAAAGGTCAGAAATAAAGAATTACATAGGTACACAAGTACCTATATCAGTACAAGCTGCGTCCAGCTGTTTTACCCACTGAAAAGTATCATATAATTGTGTGTATCTAAGTTACCTAATAAAATTAAAAAAATACTAATAGATGCCCCGAATTCTTTTAAAAATTTCACATTTTTAAATGTGTTATCTGGGAAATTACTAAAATAATCTTCATATTAAGGGTTAGGTAGAATTCTAAGTTTTTTCATAATTTTGTTGTGTGCGATTTTTTATAGACTTAGGTATACATAAATTCAATCGTGAATGAAACTTGGCTAGGAAGAAAGAAGATTTACCCAATTAATAGTCAAAACATCCTGGATCCCATGGATGGGGCAGCTAGAGTACAAATACACTAGTTGCTCTATCCTTAGGCGGATTTGGGGGAGGGGGGGGGGGCTTGGCCCCCTGCCCCCAAGAAGCATTGTAGAGCTACGAATTTTGCACATATTTCATGGTCAAGATTATAATTTAATTTTTTTCGCACTTATTATTAAGGATATTTGAACTTTCTAACTGTTCAGAGCGACCTAAACACACAGTTTTCGTAGTAAAAATTATAATATTTTTGCCCGTCTGCACCTTGGTCCCCCCCAGAACCAAATCCTGGATCCGCCAGTGGCTCTATCCATATCTAATTTTCTAGCACATTGGCTGCGGCGGCGTTTTATAGAACTATCTCCGGTGCCTGGAATTAATTTTGTATGGAAAAATCCTTTGACAAAACAGAACGTTTGTTTTTCAGCACTCGCGTTCCGACCTCAAAAACACAGCTGTTCAGCAGGGGGCCTAGCCCCCCCAGAAGCATTGTAGAATTTTGCACATATTTCATGGTCAAGATTATAATATTTTCTGCGATAAAACGCAATTTCGTAGCAGCTATCGTGTAGGCGGCGAATATTTTAGTACTTCATATGAAATAATATTATTATGAAATTTCCAGCTACCATAAATAGACTAATAATGCGTAGCATATAAGAAACTCTGATCACTTGGCCCATCATCATCATCTTAGACCCAGTATTTTCAGTGGACAATCTACTCCGCAGTATGCTATTATTTAACAATAAAACCAAAATAGCACTGTAAGACATTTTTATTGAAAAAAAATCAATTTTATCAATAACATTTCTTCGTTTAATTAATTCCTACGAGTATGGTGTCGATCAAAATATTAACTTGTTAAAAAATAGAGATGATCAGCGCTTGCACATACTTCGTTCCTGTGAGGTCTTGGTAACTAACGCGACTACTGGCGCCTTGTAAACTCGCAAAACAACAGCAACACAATACCTACTTACATTCAAGTAATTTGTACAAAATATCACAATTGAATACATAGCAATGTAGAGAAACATATTCCGACCACTTGTTGCTCCACCTGTGGATCACTCGGCATCAATAAATACCAGTGACCTGAAAACAACTCGACACAATGAACAAGTACATGCAAGGGCTGACAGAATAATTCACACTCACGTGACAAATTCATGTCTTCTTCGATACCCTTGAATAGCTGACATCTTTTTCTTATATTACGGAAAAAAAACTTAAAATTGGCAATTACACTTTCTTTTTTTTATACCAACTTAATGAACAAGTAAGTACTAGCAGATACGTTTCCTTGTTAGAAATACGCCGTTGAGTCATTTCATCTGAATTCGTAGATTTGGATGCTGTGTTCTGGCACATGGCTTAATGTCAATGATTGGTACCTGAAACAGAAATGAGAATGGCCTTTTATGTTGGCGTATCATTTATATGACATCCTTCTAAGCTCCCTTCAACACAGTTCAATTTGAGTTCAATTTAGGTATAATTATAATATAAAGGTAGATTGCTAACAGCAAGCAAGCAGAATGTCTGCTAATTTGGGATTTACCTTACTGACTTCTGTAGCAAAAATATGTTCTTTCCTTTCTTTTCATTAAGTACATATAGAGAAAAACTAACTCTTTCAACAAATATCCTATACATAATAAAGACATTAATATTTGGACACTTTAGATTGCCACAATCCATGTTTCCTGAATGATACAACTTGGGCAAGCAGGGTATGATTGAATAGAAACCTTTCTACATCTTATGTGATACATTCTTTCCATCAGGTAGGATGTAGGCCTATTAAGTATTAGAAAAAGGGATTGACAACAATTTTTTTTAAATTTATTTCTTTTAAGTCGTTACACTCTTGTCAGAGAAGTTATGGTTGCTCTAATGCTTGGATTTTCCTGATGGATTTAGTGATGTGACGCCATTTTTTTCTGTTAATGGCATTGCAAGAGCACTGGGTCATGGACGCCTCTATGGCCTACTTGATGAAGTCAGTCCAGCAAGTTGGAGAACAACCTCAAGCTCTCTTCCCTTCAATTGAACCCTGCACAACAAGTCCCTCCATAGAGTGCTCTTTCCTAGAGATGTGACCAAAGAACTAATATAAATTTATTTAGTGACAAACTTATTAACTTACCATTCTGAGCTTCTGTGGTAATAATATCCTTCTATTGTAGCAGCAGACTTATGGAAGCATATATAGTAGAAACCAGCAAAAGAAGCACCATTGATGTCCTTGATTGTATGATCAGGAACAAGGAAATGTTCTTTCCACCTCATAAACACGTAATCAGCCTTAGCGAGGGATTCATAGTTGAATGAGTCCGAGTTGAATGTTTTTAAATATGGTACAAAAAGGTCAAACTTACTCTGAAAAAATACAATTACATTTAATATAATATTGAATACAATAACTTAATATTAGAAGCATGATTGACTCATTAAGGCCCACAGCTAAAACTTTAAGTGAGGAAAACACGAACCCTGTGTTTTACAGGTTGAATACTGAGATGCTGCCACACACATGCTTGTGTGCGTGTTTTGTGTCCTGTTGCTACCATACTGTGCAAAATTTCCCTCACTACAGATAGTAACTAAAAAAACCATCCCAGCCAGTGTTAATGTCCTAGCTTTTTTTATCCAGGAAAAATGTGTTATGCATCATCACCCTGAACACCACACAGGAAGAGTAAGTGGTATGTGGAACACCATGATATATCATTCTATTCTATATATCATTCAACTCACATGACATAAAAGGTATTTTTAGCTGGTGAAACATCAAGGAGTGGCTATATTCATAATTATTTTGCAACACACTTTGTTGTTAAACAAATTATGCAAATATTTGCATGTTGTCAGCATAGTTTACATATTTTTCACAAAGCACTACTTGCACTACTTTTAAATGATAGCTAGGTATTCTACTAATATTATTTAGTATGGATGTTGAGTTTGAAATTTTATTAATTAATTTAAATGAATTGATAAGGCACAACTTGGTATATTAAGTAGATATGATGTTAATAGTACACTTATCAGTGGGTGAAACCACATGGTACAGTTAGTTAAACAAACATTGCTTACCCAATGTTTCCTATCAACATCTTCATCAGCATCCCACTTTCTAGTGAGAAATGGATACTTAGCAGATATTATTTCACCGTCAAAAAATGTTGTCAGTGTTGGAAACTCCTCCGTCAAACCTTTTATTTTTAAATATCCACAAAGGTATGAATTTTCTTCGTCGACATGCTGAAAAAACATGTTACATAAACAAAACGAATCACGTAATTGTAGTAGACCTTCAACAAATAATGGAAATGTACAATATTCATGCAATAACCAACCGAGTTTTGTTTGCCAGCTACTGATAGTGATTTGAGGACGTCGCCAACAGTAAACACAAAGACTAGAGCATGAGACAATAGAGATATCAATATTGCGTACTTTGTTATTGTTACTAACCTGCAAAACCACTTCGACCTCATATGAGTTGCCTTTGCTTTTCTGATGCCCTTGGAACTTTGACCCATTGTACAGGAGGGACTTCGTCACACCCGGCTGCTTGGAGTTAGCCGGCGGCGGAGGAGTAATATCAACTTTAACTGGCATATTTTTCCATTAAAAAACTGTGACCCAGCTTTTCTAACAATGACAGATGTTCAATGTTGCTTCTGACAGTTCGCCTACTTTCTTCCAGTAAGTTCTATGAAATTCTGACTAGCAGCAAGCAAAATTCATACTATTAACGAAATACACTAATAATTTCAATAAAAAATGCTTTGATAAAGCTTTTCACTGGAAGAATTTTATTAAAACGCAAAGGGAAAGTTGCAATTTGATAGGTAGATGATGTATGTGTGCGTGCGATGGAGTTTTGTAAGCCATAGACAATTTTTTTGACAGCTGTCGAAAAATAAACTATAACTATGGAGTTTTTGGGAGTTTTTGGCGGCAAGCCTTGATCATATCATTAGCTCCACGTCTTTTGCTTAATAATCGTGTAGAATTTGATTGTTAGCGTGTAATAATGGTGGAATATTGCGTGTTAAGTGTTTTTGAATGTGCACAGATGTAGGCAAGTGATATGGTGCTGAAATATGAATTTTGGTGCCCCCTCCAAAACTCCTCCGAACTTTCAGTAAAATTCCACCCATTTTACTGGAAGACTCACGTGACTAGACGAGCTATTAAGCTCACTCTGACGTTGACTTGACTAACTAACTTATTACTTAAAAAATAACATTTAACTTGACACTGGCAAAACACGAAAGTGGAGACCATAATTTAATATCCCGTGAACATTCACGAATTTTACTCGACACTGGCAAAATGCACATGTTGCCATATTATTAAAAAGAAAAAAAAAAAAAAAAACTATGGAGTTTTGGCGGCAAGCCTTGATCATATCATTAGCTCCACGTCTTTTGCTTAATAATCGTGTAGAATTTGATTGTTAGCGTGTAATAATGGTGGAATATTGCGTGTTAAGTGTTTTTGAATGTGCACAGATGTAGGCAAGTGATATGGTGCTGAAATATGAATTTTGGTGCCCCCTCCAAAACTCCTCCGAACTTTCAGTAAAATTCCACCTATTTTACTGGAAGACTCACGTGACTAGACGAGCTATTAAGCTCACTCTGACTCTGACCTGACTAACTATTACTATTACTTAAAAAATAACATTTAACTTGACACTGGCAAAACACGAAAGTGGAGACCATAATTTAATATCCCGTGAACATTCACGAATTTTACTCGACACTGGCAAAATACACATGTTGCCATATTATTAAAAAGAAAAAAAAATTATTATAACTATAGACAATTCTGTCGTATTTACACTGTATTAGTTAGGAATTTTTTATGTTATAAATTAAAATTAAATTAAATTTCTTTATTTGTCAGATAACAAAGATCCATACAGTATGACACTTTATATTATAATCTACTTAATTATATACTAATACACTTGTAGTAAGGTTAGGTACATAAGTATTTATAATCTTAAAATTAGATTTATTTAATCTGTCCGGTTATAATTTTAATCCAGTGTAACTGGATAGGACAATCAAATTTGTCAGCAATGGTTTTGAGAATGCAATTGCTACTGCCGCGTAATCTGTTAAACAGAGAGTTGGTCTTCTTTCGTATCATGGCATGGAAACCATCTACACGCGCATGCGCGAACATACCCGATGCGCTACAGAAGCGCGGCAGTTTTAAAAGCATTCTCAAGGCATTGTTGTATTGGACACGCAGAGCGCTGTAAGCCTTTTGCGTATATTTTACCCATAGGCTGCTCGAGTAGAAAGATTGGCAGTATGCCCTGAATAGTATTAGCTTCACTTCATTAGAACTTCGAGCAAACCTACGGGCCAGCATATTGCATCGTACTGCCAGCGCTCTGCGTTCCCTCTCTATATCAAGATCATCCTTAAGATCGCAGGTGATTATATGCCCTAAATATTTAAAACTATTGACAACATTAAGTGGTTTATCATATATGTATACAGGAGGAACGTGACTGGGTGCTCTGTTTTTGCCATTAAAAATCAATAATTCGCTTTTTTTTACATTATACTTTAAGCCATGTTTATGGGCATATAATTCACAGCATTTTAAGAGTTTTCGAAGACCAGCAATCGACGGACTCAGCAACACCATGTCATCTGCATAGCTGATGTTATTAATGCTGGTGTTATCTATATGACATCCGACATGCATGTTGCTGAGCTCTCCGATTAGCTGATTCATATACAGGTTAAAAAGTTTCGGTGATGTAAGACCACCTTGCCTCACCCCACATTCAAGTCTATATTCTTCAGACATATCATTCGCCCATCTGACTGTGTTCACTTGTTTCCTATACCATACCCTAAATATGTTAATGAGTTCTGATGGAAGATCTAAGTCATGAAGTTTTTGCCACAGAATTGGATATGACACTAAATCGAAAGCTTTACTGAGATCTAAGAAACAAGCGTATATTGGTGTTTTCCTGTCTGTATAGTACCTTACTGTATGTTTAAGAGTCAAAATAGCGCTTTCGGTAGAAAGATTCGCTTTAAAACCAAATTGAGCGTCATGTAAATTTAAATGTTTATCCAAATGTTTTCCTAATAGACTGTCTAAAACTTTTGCCATTATTGTGGCTAATGAAATTGGTCTGTAATTTGTTTTATCTGATATGTCACCTGTTTTATTTTTAATTATTGGAACAACTATAGTTTTCATGAGATTAGCGGGAAGATGCGAATGTCCTAAGCAGAGAGAAAAGAACATAGACAGAATGCGAGGTAAGTGGGGTCCAGCATATGTGAGATGTTCAATGTTGAGTCCATCATGACCTGGAGATTTTCCTCTTTTCATTTTAATGATCACTTGTTTTATCTCCACGGCAGAGAATCTAATTACAAGTTGTTGTTGGTCAGTGAACTCAGCATTGGACATCATACTTGAATCTGGTGTTGTAGATTCTACTTTAAAATGTTCTTTAAATAGGTTCGCAATGTCTTTACAATTACTTACTCCATCCACGCTTACAGGAAGACCAGGTTTTGCGTTCAACTTATTCGTGTGTTTCCAAAATTCTCTAAAATTCTTATTTTTGTTATGTTCCGCTAATATATCCATTTTTATTTGTTCTTGCTTATTCTGACACCATTTGAGTTTACCTTTAAAACTTTTTTTTAAGTCGCACATGTTTTGATAAAATGGTCCAGATCTTGGTTTCCCTGCTAATACCCACATTTGAAACGCAACCTTTGCCTTATTATGAGCGTGAAATACATATTTATTCCAACCTATAATACGTTTCCCTTTTTTGCTTACATTTATTTCTGATGCTATTATAGCACCATTTCGGAGTATTGATATTATTTCTTCATACATTCTATCTATGACTATCTTATGGTCAAAATTATCACAAAATTTATCAGCACACTGAGTAAAAATTTCTGGAAAATGTATTTCTCTAAGGTGTTGATGACAATACTTGTGGTATTTATTCTTTTCTTGTTCTGTTCGTTCTCCCCAAAATATTTTATTTTTATCCGGATCTATTGGTGGTGTTGTTTTACGTACAATATTATCTAAATTACACTGAATAAGCAAAGGAAAATGATCTGACCATGTAATGTTATGAATTATTTCAATAGAATTAATTAAACTAAATGCTGCATTAGTTACCAGACAATGATCTAACCATCGATGTGAACCATTGGCATCACTGATGTACGTGTGTTTATCGGAAGTTGAATTTAGTTTAATAATATCAGCACATACCCAATCTTGTTCCTCGCAGAAAGCAGTCATCTCTTTATAAAATAGTTCATTTGGATGTGCGTTAAAATCTCCTACTATGAACGCACATTCCACGTCATTACTATTAATTATGGAACTAACAACCCCAAGACAATCTGTAAAATCAGGCAAATTTTCTACGCAGTTTACTGGCATATATATACTAAATACTAATATACTATATGATTCTACCGATATTTTAATTGCACAAACCCTAGGATAATAATATAATAATTAGGTTTGCTATTTTGGCTTAGCTAGAATGAGCTTCATTAAGATTCATTAAAATATTTTTTGAGCTAAATATTTCGATAGGTATCTTCATTTGTGGCGCACACGAAAAAACCGCCGAAAACGAAAAAAAATCCGGATAGATGGCGCATCCCTTTAATTTGTCTATGATTGGTCAACGACAATAAACTATAGATTGTTTGTCTATGGTAAAAATGGTTGGATTTCATTCGTTCATCGTTTCTGTGGTCGTTTCATTGGTTTCGTTGACCGACTGACTTGTGTAAATTGTTTTGTTTTGTGATTTATTTTAATTATTTACGTGTAATTTATGTCAATTCACATGATGATTTCATCTACAATATCATATAGGACTGTTACACAGAATCACACCAAGTCAACCAACCTTTTGTGATCAAACGCAATCTTTGTGATTTCCCACATAATTATGGTTAACTGACGTCGGAGTGTGCATCCTCAATTATGGCAGAGCCAGGTTATTATCACAGTGACTATATTCGGCACCCCGTGCTGCACGAGCTGGGTGTCAAGTACGGGATCAAGACGGAGTGTATTCCAGAAATAGCTTTACCATCGAAGTTGGAAGAGCTCAAGGATGTCATACGCAGAGAAATCCGCAAGGAGCTCAAAATAAAGGAGGGTGCCGAGAAACTGCGTGAAGTCGCCACCGACAGGCGGTCGCTCTCAGACGTCGCCAACATAGTTAAGAAAGCCAACCTAAAACTGAACGAACTAAAGTCTGATCTCCAAGAGTTGGAGTCCCAATTGCTGCTGTCTCGCGGGCAGTCGACTCCCACCTCGCCGGAGGATCTCTCGTACGATGACGACATCATCCTCGCGTCGGAGGCGGCGCAGCAGCAGAGGCAGCTGGGAGAAGCCACCACCGACCGAAAACTCGCCTCATTAGAAAAGCAGCTAAACATAGAAACTAAAGTGAAACAGGGTGCAGAGAACATGATACAAAGTATCAGCAGCAGTAACCAATCCCGGGACAAGAAGCTTCTGGCTGAAGCACATCAAATGCTGGCTGACTCAAAGGCCAAAATTGAATACCTTAAATTAAGAATTTCTAAATTAAGTAAACAACAAAAAGGAGACAGCGCTAATGGCGACGGCAAAGGCTCAGACATGAGTGGGGTGGATACACTTCTAGATGAAAGAATTGCTGAGTTGAGGAATCGTCTCAGAATTGAAGCGGCTGTAGTGGACGGCTCAAAAAATGCCATAAGATTGTTGCAAAGCGACAAAAAAGTGACAGACAAGAAGGCTCTGCAGGAAGCGCAGACTAGCTTGTTGGAATCTACGCAAAAGCTGGATTTGTTGCGTAGATCTTTAGATATGAGAAGACAGGAGTTGCCCGCTGAGAGTCCAGCTTTTATAGAACTGGGGCACGAGTTACGCAGCACTGGCTCCAGTCCAGGCTATGTCAGCCTCTCGGGGAGTGGTTCTAGGAATCAGTTCTTGTCCCCAGCTCCAATGATAAGCCCTTGCGTGCAAGTCACCGGCACTTTAGAAGTGAGGTTGATGGGCTGTCAGGATCTTCTAGAAGATGTACCGGGGAGGACCCGACGCGACCCTCTGGCCAGCCCTTCAGATCTCAAGTCCTTTGTGAAAGGAGTGACTATCCGTAACTCAATGAAGTACACATACAGCATCAAGGAGGACACGAGTAATGAGATCATGGCAGTTCTGAAGCTGGACAACCACCATGTGGCTCAAACCAGTTGGAGACCTTGCTCTCAGCAGGCTTGGGATCAAAGGTGAGAATCTATCATGTAAAATTCCCTCCATGCCACCTAGGTAGGTATCTTTCTTCTCATTATAATACATCTTATACCTATCACACTCTATTTCTATTTATTACACATTTTACATACCTTCCTTTCATAATTTACCTGAAGAAAAACCTATAATATCCAAGGTCTAAGCTACCTTTATAAAAAAATTCAGCTCAATCAGTTTTAGTGTTTGGGGATTAGGAGTTGGATGTTACTTGCCTAAAGTCTCAGTTTTTCTGACAAAGCACAATGCACAAAAGAATTTTTTTGCAGTTATATCGCCTAGCATCCATTAAGTAGGTATATTTCTCCAGTCAAAAATAACTATTATGAGCATGACTATGTTTGGCAATTTCAAAAAGGGATCATTTGGCCAAAGATTTTGCATTTGTTGTAATAAAGTCAATTACATATTCAAATAACCTTATAATTCTTAGATTTTTCAAGAACCTACTTCCTAACAAATTTAGATCTATGATTATATTTATGTGCCAATAATATGAGTCATGATGACAATTTAACATTATGATATCAGAGTTTAGAAATCCTACAATAAAATTACTAATAGAAAACTCCACCTTTTACATCTAACAAGAAATATAAGTGCAAAAGTACGGATGTGGCTGTGTGGTTATGAGTTTTTGGGTGCTAACTGGTCCCTACATTACTATCTTGTACAAAATGTACACCAGAGTTTTGCCAGTGACGCCAAGCGACTTTAGTGCGTTGTATATGTCTCGTTTTTATCAAATTAACAAAGACAAATATATATTATGTGCAATATCTTTTAATTATAATCATCTATATGGACAAAAAAAAATTATCAACATCTCTATCAAAATTTTGTGGCTCAGTCCCTAGAATATAGATCTACTTTTCAGCAGACAAAATAGCTGGCCACAGCTAGTTTTTTCAAACTCAATTGAAACATTTATCTCTATTACTGTATCCTGGAGTGATTTAATTAAATCCTGCTTCAATGTGCTAAATTTGCTCTAACAAAGTGATTCATTGCCACAATTGAGTGTCTCAAATACGCCTACTCGTATTTAAAAATACCCATGTTTAGGTGAAATGTCTGATAAGAAAGCAGGTTACTTATTCTTAATTGCAATGCCACTTAGACTACATTATCAAACTTGTATGATTCACTACATAAATGTATGAGCACATAATATTAGTATGTTACATGTGTTTATATTGTACATACATTTGGTATGAATGGCATATTTCTTCAAGGGATTTGAAGACATCAATACCCACAAAACTATTCTGATACCCACCCTCGTAAAGTGTCAGGATTTGGAGTTATTTGGCGTCAAAGTTGATCACGTGACTTCCATTTTGGCCTATATGTTACTCTCCATACAATGATCTTCAAACCTATTTGTTTTCTTAGTGAAATTTGCAATATTCTTTACCTAATTAGTCAGATGTACTATAAATTTTGAGATTATAATCAACTGTAAAAACAAAAGTTATGCCAGGCCAGAAATAAACTTACTATAGAACAAACCATAAAATAACAAGAATTATGCTCAAAAAGATAATAAAAGAAAAATATAGTAGGTAAACTACCTATATTTATTTAAAAACTTTACTAAAACTTCAATATGCATGTGAAAAAAATTGTAGATATATTCGCAAGATAACAAAATAATTATGTCAAATATACATTATATAACTACCAGTTAATATCAATTTTATTTATCAAGTATAATATCTGAGCTTCCTTGAATTATAATCTTTATGATTCCTTGCTCATTATCTTATCAGCATGGTATAGGCACATATTGACTGAGTGACTAAACTCACTTGTTCCATCAACTCTAATGTTGCATTATCCTCATTTTTAATCCAATTTAAAAAGGAAAGACATTTTTTCTTTCAATCTTTCAATGATTATTCATGTACTAGTCGACCCTCGTACACTTCCTAGCGCTTAACAGAAAATTATAAATTAGTGTTTGTCTATGATATTATGCATGTATTACCACATATTAATGTTATAAACCTTCCTCTTGAATCACAATCTATTAAAAAAACTGCATCAAAATTGTCTTGTTTTAAAGATCAAAGCATATACCTATAGGCACAGACAGGCAGCGGGAAGCGATTTTGGTTTATTACTATGTACTATGTAGTGATACTTTGTACCCTTTTTTTTTTTTTGTTAACGCCGGGAAAAAATGCATTACGCATACCCTCCCATCGAGGGAATGGGAGGGTTATGTGGGACTCCCGTGCAGGACAGCTGCACGGTTTACCCACTAAAACGACCCGGCGGCACTCCCGCATCGTCTAAGTGACGAAGGACTGGGAATCGGCAGAGCCTTGGCATCCAGTCCCCCGTCGACGACCGCCCGTCTTTATAAAGACGGGCCCTTCACGCCCCTCTCAACGAGGAGGGGAACCCGGGAACGGTCCCGAGTGCTCGGCCGTTCCCACCGACGGTGGTGGTGAATTGTGCAATGCGGATGAAGGCGCCCTCACGCCAATCATCCGCTATTCACCACCGGGATACTTTGTACCCTGTCTTAAAATCGTGTTTTACATCATATTATGTGAGTAAAACGACCAAAAAACGTTTGACGTAAAAACTCGAAATAATTATGAGCTGCTATATTGGTAAATTACATATTATCAAATAAATTATGCCAACTTAAGTACTAAGTTAGTTAAGAAAATTATTAATCTTATTAGAAGTAATTGGTTCGCGACTCGCCCCGCAAGCTGCTTAAAGCCTAATTAGTAATATTACAAGTTCTTTGCTACAAATGCTAACTATATCATAAGCTTGTTTCTAATGACATTCAAACCATTTAAATGCTTTACGGCCTTTTGATCTACATATTTGGTACATATTCTAAGTAAAAAACTTGTTAACTACATAGAAAATGTAGTTAACAATTTATAGCCAGCCTGTAAAAAATATACGTACACATTTTTTGTTAAGTCTCGACCGACCCCTCTTCTCTTGTTTACCAAATAATCTATATCCCATTCTTTACCTCATTAAGAAAAATAACTAATTTGGCATAGTATTCAGAACTCAAAAAGTCCTATTAATATTTTGCCAAGCAGTTGCTAGTTTATAAAATTGTTCAGAATAGCGTATTTTGACATATACATCGCAAAATTGCAATTATAATAATGTTTGATAGAGTTTCACAACGTCCTTGTCAGTATAATCTGAATGTTGATCTATATTATTGTTAGAGGCTTTGTAGCGAGTGAATGACAAACAATACGCCGCCTACGTTGTGCTTTGATATTTGAAGGGTGTATCCTTTAACTGTGTAAGGGTAAACCATCAGGAACTTGGAAAGTTCATGCCCTAATTTGGACCCCAAGGAAGTGAAAATGTTGATTATAAATAGCCACCGCTCTGAACATAGAGTATGTTATAAATAAGTTTGGTAATTTTGAAAGAAAGGGACACAAAATAATACATATATAGGATGTTAGGCAACATCCAAAATAAATAAACGAAAGTAACAAAATAAACGAATTTTGCCTTATTTACGAAATTCTCACGAATATGAAATAGCGGGTGGAGGATGTTACTTCTCCTGGTATAATTTTTTAAACAAGCATACTGTTACATGATAATATTTTATGTTTAAAGCATTGTTGTAATATTAAATGATCTCTGAAATTCTCATGATTTTTAAACAATTGGTACTTCTAAAGGTCATCGTCAATGTTTTACTTGACATATAATTTTTAAAAATGTCTGGGACATAATAAACATCATTAGTTATATTATACCGATGTCGCATGGTAGACTTTAAAATTAAATAAAGCTATAATTTGCGATTGCTAACATATTATTTGGCTTCTTTCCAGGTTTAGCATCAAGCTAGACAAATCCAGGGAGCTGGAAATCGGTATCCATTGGAAAGATTGGCGCGGCTTGTGCGCCATCAAGTTCCTGCGCCTCGAGGAGTTCATCGATGACATCCGACACGGCATGGCTTTAGAACTAGAACCGCAGGGTCTTCTGTTCGCGGAGATTAAATTCCTAAACCCAATTATATCCAGGAAACCTAAACTTCAACGACAAAGGAAGATATTCAAACAGCAAGGGAAGAATATTCCCAGACCCAGCTATGGCGACATGCACATCCCTGCGGTGGTGCTCGGCAGGCTTCTCAAACGATCTTCGCCTTCTATTCAAAATATACAAAGTGCTCATATTTCTCAATCACCCCATTTCGAGAGCGGATCTCTCGACAACAGGGAATCTGAAAATGCTACGCTCGGAGGGATGGCGGGCGTGAGACCTCTCGGACTGCCCTCCACTCCGGTCACGCCGCAGACACCCATCACTCCTCCACCGAAGCCGACGTTGCCAATGCACCCTCCGCCAAATGTCTCCACCCTCAGAATGGAAAAAGAACTCCAGGAGGCGTTTGCATTTTTAGAGGACTCTTACACCAGAGACAATTACGTGCCAAAAGAGCCCCAGACACCATCGTGTGATACTCCTCTAGTAGAATACCCGCCATCGCCTTCTCCCAAATTGGTATTAGAATTTCCGAGCAATGAAGATCAGATAGTTGAGGTCACGAGCAACATGAGGATATCGTCTTCACGATCGTCGTCTGTCATAGAGACGTTAGGAAATAAAGACACTGACTCCAGAAGACAATCCGGAGAAATGTCAATGGATAGCTTCAGACTGTTGAGCGTGCTCGGAAGAGGACATTTCGGCAAAGTTATTCTCGCTCAATACAGATCTACCAATGAATATTTTGCCATCAAAGCTTTAAAAAAAGGTGACATAATCGCCAGGGACGAAGTAGACTCTCTACTGTCCGAGAAGAGAATTTTCGAGGTAGCTAATGCGATCAGACATCCATTTTTGGTGAATCTTTTCGCATGTTTCCAGACCGAGCAACATGTTTGCTTCGTGATGGAGTACGCGGCCGGAGGCGATCTTATGATGCACATTCACGCCGACGTGTTCACCGAACCCAGGGCAGTATTTTATGCAGCTTGCGTAGTATTAGGCCTACAGTATTTACACGAGAACAATATTATTTATAGAGATTTGAAATTAGATAACTTACTATTAGACACTGAAGGTTATGTGAAAATTGCCGATTTCGGCCTCTGCAAAGAGGGAATGGGATGGGGTGACCGCACCGGAACGTTCTGCGGCACGCCCGAGTTCCTCGCGCCGGAAGTGCTGACGGAGACTTCGTACACTCGAGCCGTCGACTGGTGGGGACTCGGCGTGTTGATATTCGAGATGTTGGTCGGCGAGTCGCCCTTCCCGGGAGAGGACGAGGGGGAAGTGTTCGACTCGATCGTCAACGACGAGGTGCGCTACCCGAGAACGTTGTCCCTGGAGGCCATCGCGCTGATGCGCCGCCTGCTGAGGAAGAACCCCGACCGGCGGCTGGGCTCGTCGGAGCGGGACGCGGAGGACGTGAAGAAGCAGGCCTTCTTCCGCAACGTGAACTGGGAGCAGCTGCTGCTGCGCAAGGTGAAGCCGCCCTTCGTGCCCACCATCAACAACCTGGAGGACGTCAGCAACTTCGACAGCGAGTTCACGTCCGAGGCGGCCGTGCTCACGCCGCCCAAGGAGCCGCGCCCGCTCTCCTCCACCGACCACAAGCTGTTCGATGACTTCACCTACATGGCCGACTGGTGCTAACCCTGTCCCGCACTTTGACTAAGCCGTTCGACATTTAGAGTATAATTTCTAAACAATAAACCCCGATGCCTTACGGAGTGAGTGTGAAACTGATTGTATTTTGATAATAACAATGTTATCCTTGCGGAGAGCGTCTGACGTAGATACTCTTGTTAACTCGTATTTAATGCAGTTGAATGCAATATTTTATAAATTGTGTAATTAATAAGTTTTAAATAGTGCTAATGTTTATTTTTTTAAAACATCGTGTTATAGATTTATATATTACATGGTTATGAAATTAACTTAGCGACTAATAATAATGTTAAGTGAAGGCGTGTCAAATCATATTACGTTTTCAGTCAATTGTTTACTTATTCAGTGAAATAAAGGTATCATTCAATTTGAATTTTTGTTTTAATCACCTCTAAACACATTCTAGCTCTCTTAGAACCTCTAACAATGTAAAAGAAGCCAGCATAGGCGTCCATATAATTAGTATTACCTCAGCAAGAAGTGTTGCATAGAATTCTACAACTTTCTGTTTACACACGAGGTAGATGTTGATGCATGTTTTTTTTAGTTATTAGCAAGGTCTGGTTCACATGAGTGCATGCTACACACATCACACAATAAAATAATGTCAAGATGATATTGCCTAGGTATAGGTATTAGGAGACATATCCAAATATTTTATACTTTCACTGTACAGTGCCCTAAATAACTGACAAGTCTGTAAGTTGCGTTTGAGTCAGGGTGTGCATCCAAATCTAACATTGTTTTGTAGGACTTAAAGGGATGTCCTAAACTTTTCTGGACGCAGTGAACGTCTTAATTTCCCCCTTTTGATAATTTGAACTGAGATTCACATAGTGGGTTAATTTTTTTAGCTACAATATTTTGACAAAATCTAGATACCTATAGAGAAGACTATATTTTTAATACATCAAAATATTATAAATTATTAAGAGGTAACACAACATACATAATAGCTGTGTTACCTCATCTTCCCTAAATGATTGAACCCAATTCTTAGTTTAGACCAAAAAAGGATAATTGTATTAGGTACCTATTACTTTACGGAAATCCATGATAATTATTAATTAAATATTGTAATTTAGCGTTAATTCCTCTACAATTTAGATCAGAATTAGAATTAAATACTGATATTTTATAATAACCAAATTAAGACATAGGTTACTAAATATTTACACTGGGCCACAGCAGCTGCTAGCAGGGCCGGTTTTAACATTACCAGCGCCCTGGGCGAGATTTCTACGGCGCCCCCTAAAAAGCAATTCAAACCCATACTAAAAACGAAAAATGAAAAAAATCTAGAGCTCCGAGAAAATTTTGAATTTTTCAGCACGAATTATGTGCGTTTATCTTCCTTCGAGTGACAAAGAAACTAAATGTTCTTATAAAAGCGCGAGCAGCTCGCTACGAGCACCGAGAAATATTGAATTTTTCAGAACGAACGCGCCCGTGGCGCCCCATTATAGAGCCTGTGGCGCCCCTTTTATCCGGCGCCCTGGGCGGTCGCCCAACCGCGCCCTACCCTAACGCCGGCACTGGCTGCTAGTTATGAAATAAAAACAGCACATTGGAATAATAAACTATAATATTCTGTAAATGAGCATAATCTGGAATCGGATATTGAAACGGTGGTGTTATATTATACAATATAGAAGGAATCTTAGTTTTAATTTCTTTACATGAATATTAGTTTTATAAGTACACTGTGTTTTGGTGCTAAGTTAGTCTACTGTTGGTAGTTTTCACAACAATAATACTTGGTCTCTTCTGGCTATTTACTTTCTAATCTTTGATTTCAGAAATCACACATCTTATGTTTAGAACTAACAAGAAATAGTGTTTCAATTTTCATACACCATACCATACACATTTACCGACACATGAGACAAATTTCTGAGGACCGAGTTGAGTGGTGCGCCAAAGTGGAGGCTTACATATGTTCAACAGTAGACGATTGCGGGCTGATGATGAGACAAATTTGTCATTCAAAAATATGCCAAGCATGTGGAGCAGTATCATGGTAAAGTTCTTAGTGTGATTTACAAGTCTTGTGTGCCCTTAAACACTTGACATTTAATTTCTGGATCTGTAATTTTCTATTGTTAATTTACTGCTATTTTAGTAAGAACTACATCAATACATTATTTTCACCTATACATATCAAACTGAGTATTCGTCTAGTATCTTATTTAAATTACAATACCATCAGTTATCCAATTGACTAATGAAAATATAGAACAAGCCAAACTAGAACTTTTACATACAAAAGAAAGTAGTGAAGAACTAGACTGTTTACACTCTACAATACTATAATTATGTACACAAATCACACCACAGAGCTGAGTCTCAAACTTATAATAATTATTGCGAAGCTCACATCCGCGAGCCCTTCTGTTGGAGCACCTTGGCCCGGTCAGTGGGCTCAATATCATTACTGTTGAGGGAACTGCCGCATTCTCGGCTCACAACACAGAGGAACTCGGCGTGTTCATCATTGCCATAGTTGTACTGGGAGCCAATGTTGATCAACTGCTCGAACTTCCACCCGTCTGACATCGTCGACACCATTTGCGTCAACTCTTCCTCGTGGAACTGCAGCACTCTGTACACATGCTTTTTCGAGTCCTTCAGTGGCCTCCTTTCTCTCAGACATATTCTCTCCTTCACCAATCTTATCAACTCCGTAATATTATAGAACTCCGCTTCTTCTAGCACTCCCTCTTCGGCTATGTCATTGTTGATCACCAGCTTACCGTGACGGAGGTAATTCAGCACTGGTGAGAAGTACGTGGGGTCTCTGTCTATTAAATACGCGCCAGTCTCGTCCTGAAACGACAATTAATTTATTTTAGGACACACGAATAAGGTATAACTCATTAACATACAAAAAGACAATGAGAAATGATACAAACCCTGTCTGAAATCAAGTCACTATCCTCTTGAACTAATCGATACAAAAATGAATTAGGATCTCTACATAATGTGGTCTTAGTAGTTAGGAAATAAGTTCCGCCAACGTTAAGTTTGACCCACTGCTTACTACTCCGCCTTTCATTGTTAAATTTTTGTATATTTTCGTCAGAAAAATCACCATCACTCAATCGCTCCGCCATGGCGTACCATAAACAAAACAAACAATTTTTTTATGTAATCTATTGACTTGCTTTGTTTTTACACAGACTTCTAAACGCCACGATGCATATTGACTCAAACACGCTGCATTTAATTTGACTAAGCTCGTGTGTACAAAGCCTAGTAGTTTGAAATTACGCTAGTGATGTGCTTTGCTGCTGAATTTATTTCATCGTTCATTCATTTTTGTTTTCTTTTATTTGTAATCTGTGGTTTATTTCTTAGCTGTCTTGAGTCTTGTCCGTCTTGTCAATCAAAGTCAATTTGGAATTTGGTTTATACAAAATACAAAAGTTAAAAATTTGTTAATAGTGGTCAAAATAAACTAGTAAAGTTTAATATTTTGTGGTGAAACAAACTCTTATTAGGGCTTCTTTACCCAGTGAATATATTTTTTAACTCAGATGACCTGGAACGAGTCACAATGAGTGGAAATATGGACAATGATAGGTCGGTCACAACTAACAAAATGTATCCAATAGATTTGGCGCCTCAAAAGATAACTATTGTGAAAAGTGTCTCGAATACTGAAGTGAAAATGGCTCATCTAATCTCTGGTCAGCCTAAAGCAGGCGCGTCTGGTCAACTGGGCAGTCACGGAGGCACGGCATCTGGTATTTTGCGTACTGGCTTAGCTCAGATAATTTCGCCAAATCCCACGTCTCAGGTAAGCATTACTCTATGTATTTATGTTGTTAGTGTTTATTCTGCATTGTTGACCTTAAATCTAAGCTCTCATTGACATTCCTCAAGTGAAAGTTTTGGTGTATGTGTAGATGTTTGTTACTTTTTCATGCTGAAACTATTGAACAGATTGTGCTGATATTTTTTATGGAAGAAGTTACGACCTATACCTACTTCCATGCTCATGAAAGTACAGAAAGATAAACACCAATTTTTTAAAGTGTAAAAACATTATTTGTACTGGAATCTTCCAAAATTTTTCATATAAAACACTAAACTACTTATTAATATTACAGGGAACTCAGATTGTAAGCCAAGGGTCCCAGCACGGCAGTCCACAGATTATATCGCAGTCACAGATCCTCTCATCTAGTGGGCTACTGAGCCCGGGTACTCAGATCATCAGTCAAGGAACACAGTTGTCAGCTCCCACATCGAGCAGTAACTCAGTTACAAGTGTGGGCTCGGGTATAGGGCCGGTGCTGAATGTGGGCAGCCAGCTGGCTGGTGGTGCTAGTAACTTGGTTGTGAACTCCTCCGTGAGGACCTTGCAGCCGACTGTGAGGGTGCTGCCTACTCTGCCACATCAACATAATCGTTCAGGTACTGAATATCCAAAATTAAAAAAATTAATTCAATCTTGCATAATATATATATTATATAACTGATACCTTTCCAGTGATCCATTGTCAACCGCATTTTCACTTTCCATCAGGTGGGATGTGGTCAAACGTAGGCCTATTTAGTATAAAAAAATAAATAAATACAAAATTGCATTGTTATCTAGGCCAACTTTGTTTAAAATTTTCATTACAGAAAAGCATTTTATTTAATGTTGTGTGTTGTTACTACATTTAGTTTACTCAACTTGTACATTTATAATATAATGTCAATAATTCTCTGCTTGTAATGTATTTCATTTTTGTATGGTGTACAATTAAGCATTATCTATTTATAAAAAAGAATATTCTCTGTTTATATTGTGTAGAATGATTAATAAGTACATAGCTTTTCCATAAAAATTGTTGGTTAATGTATAAGAAAAATACTAAATCTATGCTAAGATCTTAATCACAATAAATGTTGAATTGACAGCGACAGTGCTATCATCAGTGAATGTGAGCAGTGGTAGTAACATGCTGGTGAACAAGGCAGTGAGTGTGGGCGTGACCAGCCACGTCCCCCGAGGGCTGGCCGCCGGAGCTTCGTTAGCTCTGAGACCCGTCACACCATCCTCCGCTATACAACCTGCTTCTCAGAATGTTACTGGCAATAGTGAGTATAAGCTATGTTTTATATATGGGTCTTTATAACTTATTTCAGGCACCAGTCCCACACAAAATATAACGAATAAAATAAAACAAAAAGTAGTGAGATGCCACCAAAAACATAACTTGTAAAAAAACCAAGTCTCGCAACTCGCAGTTCTTCTACTGTAAAAAGTTGTGAGATCCATGTATTACCAAGTTGGTAAAATCTTTTATGTTTTAAATTAATAGATTGTCTTGGCAATCGCACTATTATGTCGGTATATGTATTACTTGAGAGATACATTGTTGTGTTTTCATGCGATGGCCAAGTCGATCTTTTAATTTAAAACATAAAAGATTTTACCGACTTGGTAATACATGGATCTCACAACTTTTTACAGTAGAAGAACTGCGAGTTGCGAGACTTGGTTTTTTTACAAGTTATGTTTTTGGTGGCATATACATTTACCATTACAATAATATGAAGTGTAAAAACATCAATAAGACAAACTGATGATAACAATCTAAAAGGCAGAATAATTTCTTCCTTGGGATCTACTCAGGAAACTTGTAGCCTATACTTGTACTTAGCTTATGTGTATGGACAGACTCGTGCATGTTTACTTAAACCAATATTATAAACCAGCTGGTTTGTTACTCAATCAAACCATAACTTCCTATTTCCAGAGCTATCAAGTGCATGGGGTGGCTCAGTAGGATCGGTGGGTGCAGTAGGGTGTACTCCCCGAGCTCGTGGAGCTCTAGTGTACGGTAGAACTCGGGCCGGTCTACCCACGCCAGTGTCGGCGCATCAACCACATTCTACTGTTGTCACTTTGTCTACGTCTTCCGTGTTGAATTGTAAGTATTTTACTACCTCTTTATTTATTGCAATTTTCATTATTGACATATAGTTCCTGAGTAAGTGCCCTTGATTTTTATTAGATGGCATGTAATATAGTCATGTTTAAAATTAGCAATGGTAGGAGATCAATGAAGTAGTTTATCCTATTATTATGTATTGTTTTGTACTTGTATTAGCATATTTTTACTAAAAGTATGCATAATATATTATTGTAAAATCAAAAGACTTAACAATTTAATATGAAAATCAAGACTAATTTAATCAGTACACCAGCCCATTAAAGCTTAACATTGCACCGTCTGCTATTTTCTAATAAATAACTAAAAATATGCTGGAAATTGTTGTAAAAACCCAATCCTAATGTCGATGATAAATGATACCACAAGTGTCATTGCTCTACAAGTGACCACACTTGTCATGTTCATTTCACAGCTCCCGGAGTGATATCAGGCTCGGTGCGCGCGCCGCCCCGTGTTTCCACTCCTACCCAAGCACCCGGGGCCAGGCCTTTGCCATTGCTGCAGAGAAACTATCAACCTGCTAAAGTAAGAAATCATAAATTTTTACAAGCTCTTATTTACTTTCACCTGCCTGTTGTCTGGCTGTCTGTAATCAAATCTTGGAAGTTTAATTTGATCCATTTCCTGATTTCTGATTGAGCTGAAATTTGGCATGCATGTATAAATCGGATGACAATGCAATATTATTATGACATGGAGCTGATCCGATGATGGACCCCATCGAGTTTGGGCTCATTTGATTCACATAGTATTTTGGTGCTAGATGGTAATAATCATAAAAGCTTGTTTTTTAAAATTTCACTTGTTTCCTTTTGCAGCAAGCAAAGATCCAGAATTTCATACCAAATTTTAGCTCAATGATAGCAGCAGTTTAGGCGTGAGAGATAACAAAAATTCACACTCAATAATTTATAGGCTCCTTAGAATTAGGTACATAAGGTCTTAGTTTAGTTGCTTGTTGGGCACATGCAATATTGAATTAGATGATACAATTATTTATTAGAAAAATTTGTCATAATTGTTAATTGGGTAATAAACAAAGCCGATAAAATGTCGTCAAAACCCAAAAAAGTCATCATAAAGAATAAAATTATTATGAAACTAAGTCAGAAATTCAATTCACAGGTGGTAGGCGTAAGTTCAGTAGGAGTTCGCGGCGTAGTCGGCAACAGTGCACCCACACAACTTTACTACGAAGTACCGCGAGCAGCCACACCCACACACGGACAAATAACGCCCATACAACCCCACACACCTGGACAAAACATTGGACAAACTCATACGCCCATTGGGCAAAATCATGCGACTATTGGACAAAGCCATGCAACCATTGGACAAGGTCATGCAACCATTGGACAAGGTCATGCGACTCTTGGACAAAGTCATGCGACTATTGGACAGAGTCATGCGCCGCGCCCGTTGACTCCATTTGGGCTTACGACGCAAACGCATCATCAGCCAAATCAAGGTAAATATGTATTTTGTTTTAAATTTTAAAGTATCATCTTTTATCCATTCCTTTTATTGTATTTTCATGTAAATTTCTCCATCCAAGCAATGTGATCTTATTAGTTTGCGCCATCTTTAAAATCAAACGCGAATTACTTAAGTTTAATGGTACAGATTATGTTGTGTTAAATTTCCTTTGTTTTGGTTTTATAATGCACATAGCATTTCCTAACAGGTTATGGGCCCAGCCACTGTATGTAATACTTTGTATCATTTGTCAGTGAACATTGGCAACGTGGTGACGTCAGTGGTGGAGTCTCGGTCGACGGTCTCCATACAGAACGCGGCCACTTTGCCCGCAAGACCAACTATACTCAGAAAACGGGATGTTGATGGGTAAATACTTTTTATTTTTACACTAAACGATTCGTGTGTTTTAACACGAAGCCAAAGTAAATACAAGTGAGTATATGCCGTTTATTTACAGAGATAAATACGTTTTAGTTATATCATTTTACCCTCACCCTCATGCCTATGTTCGTCCACTGCTGGACATAAGCCTCTCCCATGGCACGCCACTCAACTCGGTCCTCCGTCCTTCTCCTCCAACCACTCCCAGCGACCCTCCTTCTCATTTTACCCTACTGCAGACTAGTTAGGGTTGACATAACACGTTTCTTCTCCTATACTACTCTATCATCCGTCATATCTTCATTTACTCCCCATTTTTTTACCACATAATCTTCCTCCCTTCACAAAATATGGTAATAACAGCCTTCCACTCATTAATTTCTCAGTCACTGGCGTTACTTCTATACTCATTCTTGATTTTGTCCGTTCTTGTTACTCCACACTCCACACTTTCAATTAAGACCTGCTGCATAGTTCATTCATTTGCTATTTACTGTTTTATTATAATACATAAATTTTATTTATTTGGAGATTGTATTGAATATGACATTTCACGAGCCTTTTATTATAAAATGTTTCGCATAAACTAAAATTGTTTCAAAGTTGTCGTGACCAAACATACCAAAATGTCAACGGGACAATAGAGACTTTTTTAGATCACATTTCATTTAAGAAATGGCTATTTATAATAAACACTACACACACACACACACTATTGCGAGTGTATATGAAGAATGTGATGAAAGTTAAGGAAGCGAAAGAGGTGTGTGAGAACCGTACCAAGTGGAGGGAAATAGTCTCTGCCTACCTCAACAGGAACCAGCAGGGTTATTCACTTATCCGTGAAAGAACCGAACCAAATATCGAATTATCAAAAATGTATGAAGTGACGTATTATGTATACAACTTGACATATCATGTCACGTCATTTCATACATTTTTGACAATTCGGTATTCGGTTCGGTTTCCTAACTGATAAGTGAATAGCCCTGCAGGCGTGATTAATATGTATGTACTATGCTATAAAGAAATATTTTCTCGCAGATCGCCAACAAAGCAAGCCACACTATACCAAGCCGAGCCCAGCATACCCAATACCACCATAACCAGTGGAACAGGTTGGGAGGACGTCACATGTGGCTCCGGAGGCTCCACAACCATGTCCGCTTCATCGTCTCCACCCAGGGACGAGGAGCAGGAGCTCTCCAGGAAGAAACCTAGGAAACAACTGTATGTTTATAATAATTTTATTATTTATAATAATAATATATATTTCCTAATGGGACGAAAGTGGCAGGTGCCGTAGTCCTAGCAATAGCCTCATTAACCATCCATTTAGAATACACATCCATAGCCTAGTTCAAATAGTTTACATTAATTAGCAATAGTCCTGTCACTTGGCGGAGACTGTCTTTGAGCCCATTTTCTATAGATGGACTCACAGACGACTCCAATAAGTGTCACCCATTACATTTATTTTAAAAGCTCAAAAGGGCCTCTGCGCGTTGGACTTTTTGTCTCCGTGTACGCCTATAAAAAGGCCCGGGCTTAGCCCGTGTTAAAGAGCGACATAATAATAACTTTAAGTTCAGAGAATAATTTATCCCGCCTTCTAGGCTTAGTTTGCTACCATCTTCGGCCGCATCATCGCTTAACATCACTCGTGATCATGGTCAAAGGCTAACCTGTAATGGATAAAAATCTTTTAAAATTGTTTGAACTATTTAATGTACTAGTGTTATAAAGAAATAATAAAAAATGTAGCTTATATTTCTTCGAAAGTTAATGATCCGATTTCATAAATTCATTCACCAATAGACTCCACTTAAGTATTGTACGAACTACGTACATGGTAGCAATATTGGCCTGACCCACTTAAATAGACATTGAGTTCTGTCTAGACTAGGTATATTTTACATTATCAGCAAAACATACATTATAGCATTACTTTAATAAATTAGTGTTACAACAGTGCTCGATGGGTTTGATTGCTTCCCTACATAGCCGTCACTCCCTCCTATAACGTAGCATAACGTAATTGTAGCAGGACTCAAACGGGGTTCTCTACAAGTATTATAGATTGATGTAGCCTAATTTTTTTCCGGGCGGATTTTTAATTCATCATCCAAAATTATGCCACAGTTTCACAACTTATTCCTTCTCATTATGCAACAGTTTACTAACTTAATAATTAATATTTTATTATGCTTTATTTGTGAAAATCACACTTCTGAGAACATAAGAAGTGCAGTCCACTTCTTATCTTCATTATCCCCAGCCCCCGGAGTAATGTTATGATTAATGCGCCCGTCACGAGCATTTTATGAAAGAATACGCTTTAATGATAATGGTTTGGTGTACTGAATTGTTTCAGTTTGAGTAACGACGTGCGACACTGCGACTTTCAAACGGAGGAGCCACCGCCTTCACCGCCTCCTGTTAACATCAAACCCCCCAAACGTAAGAATTATTCACATTTTACCAATATTGAAACCTTTCTTAAAACTATGGAATAAAAAGGCTAATAAAATTTCTGAATTACTCCCTGCGGCCAGAAGACTCCCTTCTATCCTTTAGATCGTATGCGGTTTTTTGCAAGTCAAAAAAACAAATTTTTTGTCCATAATGTACATTATTAAAAAAATATCGTATACCATTTGTATACCCATTTTTTTATTTGTAATTTTAATAATAAACGTGTGATTTACAATGCACTAAAGTTACATGGAAGGAGTAGTGATGTCACTTGTGGATGCTCGAGTCGACACAAAATGCATCTACAATAAGTGACGTTATTATTTATTTCTATGGAATATTTCAGGTCCTCAGTTGAGTTCTAGCTACGTGTGCGGATGGCGCGGCACGGCGCTGCACTTCGTGCGCGCGGCGGAGGTGCGGCGGCGGGAGGTGCGCCCGCGGGACATGCTCGCCATCGCCTCGCAGCGGCACGTGCTCGCCAGCGCAGACGGGTGGAAGCTGCACCATCTCACCGCGCAGATGGACGACCTCGTATGTACACTACACGACACTACTACTATCCTCGTGTAAATGAGCATTTATTGTCTATGGATCCGACTAGACACTGGCTGGTTACAAATATATTAAAAAAAGTGTTTTCTTCTTAATTTTTTTTTGTTGGGTGCCAGTATGTACCTTGAAGAAGGAACCAATGGAGGCTGCATTGTGAACATCAAACTGAAGGAAGCATATGACGTCACGGTTGTTTGCCATCTCACTTACTCATGCTTAATAGTAGGTTAACGATAGTATTTTGTTTTGAATATGTATGGCAAACAACCGTGACGTCATTATTCTTGCTTCAGTTTGGAGTTCACGTTCAAAACTCCATTGAATATAAACTTCTTGGTCTCTACTATTTTTTTAATAGTTTTTGTAGTATTGATGCAACACATTATGGAACATTTGCCAGATTGTCGAATTCAACTCATATTTTTTCAGATGTCGTTAGAATCAGACGTAGGATCTCAGTTGGCGGGACTACTGCGGGCGCTGGAGAGCGCTTCAGGGAAGGCTCTGTCTGCATTACAACCGCACTCACATACTCTTCTTGAATTACTAAAGGTACAAACTTTCACATTTATAATATTAGTAAGATAATACACATGGCAAAACATGCCTTGTGTGTTCTACTACTAAAAATCTACATCAAATTAGGCTAAGCAACGTTTTTTTTTTCGTTACACTTACAGATTGTATTGTATCTTGCAAAAAGTATTTTTAAAATATTTTTGTAACATAAATTATTATAGTATAAATAATTCCTCTCCTGGATGGACTCCTTGTTTGTCTGGAAGAAATCGCTCGATAAGACCGCCCCTTGTACGTCTATAGTACCTTATATTATAATTATGTATTTCGTATGAGAACCCTACTCTTCCTTGCATAATATAATATTATATTCATTCAAAATGCGGTTGCCTGGAAGAGATCGCTTAAAGAAATAAGGCCGCCCGTTGTAAACCAAACTTTTTCTCTGATTTTAAGTTCATTTTATGTATAGTTTGTGTTATGTGTAGTTTGTGTTTATTTTTATTACAGTGTTTTGTAAATATGTTGGTCCACAATAAAGAGTACTTCAATTTACTTCAATATGAATCGTGTATTGGAACGAAGTTCCTTATCGCGCGTTGTGAAAGGGGGCTAGACGGAAAAAAATCTTACGAAAAGTTGTCACGACACTTTTTGCTATAGTAAGCTGTGCGGCGTGCGCATGTTTCTCTGTCTGTCTCTCTCTCTCTCTCTTATAGAAAGTAAGCCAGATATTTTCATTTCTATAGGAACTTCGTTCCATCCGGGTGTCCCTTGACACCTCTCAAGTTTTTTTTTCTTTAATACTGGTGTACAATAAAATATTATCTTTACAGGGCAACATCCAACGTAGCAAAATAGTGTGCGAAGGTATCCAGGAAGCAAGGGAGGACATATTACGCGTGTTCACACACAGGAAGTCGGTGTCAGACATACTGACGCGGCAGGCTGACAAGCGCTGCTTCAGGAAACACAGGTCGCAGTCGTAGCTGCAAAGAATCTCTTGGCGTTAGAACACAGTTTCATTGAGTACAACTTCGGGATTATTCCGGTCCAAAATTGCTTCTTGTTTTGCTGGCGCCCACTGTCAAATCTTAACAAAATTTTGAAAAAAATCTTACGATGCCAGTACAAACTCAATTGCAACTTCAATTTTTTTTAATTTAGCATCTTTTGGGCGCTACGAAGTCGCGTTTTTGAAAATAAAAATGTGTTTATAGGTTTTGTTTTGCTTACGTTTTGCTTCGCCTCCTTCTCTTTTTTGTTCAGAATTTAGGCCCTTGCCTATGTTTCTGCCAATCTATGTTTCTGGAAATCATAAACGCAGTACCTTTTTTGAGGAATAATTTAAATCTTTATTTTTCAATCTTTAGGTCGGATCATTTCCTTAAATTTGGAATTACTGCACTTATGATTTGTGCGGCAGATTTATTATTGGAGGATAAAATTAAATTTGCAGCAATTAAGTCAATTCTGATTTTAAAAAAGTTCGGTGGCCATTTGACATATATGTATGTATGTACGTAATATTTTTGGAACTATGAGAGTTTATGTTTATATGGAAAATCCTTTCAGGCTTCCGACGGACCTATATTTTGCTTTCCTTCGATTTCTTCATTTTAATTATTGTGATCAATTATTATTCACAAAAAATGTGATTGATTGTATTTTGTCCATTATTTTTTATTATTTGCTTACTTTAGTGGAACTTTACCAACAGTGCAAGTTTAAATCGGTTCAGTATTTATTATTATATTATAAATTAAAAAGAATAAGTCTCTGCTATCATTTTTATTCGTTCAAAATTTAAAACTCAATCCAAAACGTATTCATCTAAATCTCCTATAAAAATACCTTAGACTTATGATTTGCAATTTTTGTGTAATAAATAGAGTATAATATCAATTTATATGAATTATAAATTAGGGATGTGATAACAAAAATAATTTAGTCAAATAGATTAAAAAAATACTGTTCATAATATATTTTTACTTTGAAAATTTAATAGAAATGGTTTAGATAATATTATGCACGACATTTGCTTGGTAGGTGGTAATGACGTCACAGGGACTTTCCTGGAACGTTTTATAGCAAGTCGTGACGTAGCGTGTAAACGCGCTCAAAAACTAATTTAAGTACATAATATTATCGAAAACTTTTTTATTATATTTAGATACTGAAAATATGGATGTAATCTAGTATTTTTTTATTATGTTTGACGGGCTAAATAGACTTTTATTCTATGTGAACATCCTCATTTTATTTTTATCAATGAAACTGGCAATAAATGAGTATTGTAAATAGTGATACTATATAGAATTATATTATAAAGAGATAAGGTAAATATTTAAGTTGGGGAAAGAACCTTAAATGAGTTGTTTTGTGACTTAGCATAATAATTATTAAGTATTTTAATAAATAAATTACTTTTTCTACATGATAATATAATATTAGTTTTATTGTAAAGTATCCTTCGCAGCAAATCCGAAGAAAACTTGGCATAACAATAAATATCATCGAAATAAACTAACATCGTAATAAACTTATAGAGCGCGATCAGAAGTTCTGTTCGGGCGTTTTTGTGATGTGAATAGTCCTATGATCGCGGACAAAGTGCGGTCAGAGTTCCCTTAATTTGAGAACGCCTGACCACGATCCGTCTGCACGAAGATGCGAGATCAAGGGCGGATCCAGGATTTGGTCCTGGGGGGGGGCAAGATGCAGACAGACAAAAATATTAATAAAATATTTAAAAATATAAATACAAGCAGCTTGCTGCGAGCGCTGAGAAAAAAAAAAAAATCTTGACCATGAATAAATATGTACAAAATTCGTAACTCTACAATGCTTCTGGGGGGGGGCTTGGCCCCCTGCCCCCCCCCCCCCCCCCCTAAGTCCGCCTATGTGCGAGATATCAAAAAGTTATTCCTTTTCACGATTATTCCTTTTTACAAGCTTTATATTACTTTCACCTGTCTGTTGTCTGTCTGTCTGTCTGTCTGTAATCAAATCTTGCAAGTTTGATTTGACCCACTTCCCGGTTTCCAATTGAGCTGAAAATTTGCATGCGTGTGTAAATCGGATGACAATGCAATATTATTATGACATGGAGCTGATCTGATGATGGAGCTGGAAGGTGGCTATAGGAACTCTGTCATTAAACAACGCAACCCCATCGAGTTTGGGCTCATTTGATACTATATGATGCAAGATGGTAATGATAATTAAAGCTTGTATTTTAAAAAGTATTTTTAAAATTTCACTTGTTCTATATGAAGAGGACATTTTTTTTACTCTGTGATCTTTGATTTAACAAGTGACAGTGACATCTGCCTTAAGATCTTTGTCGCACTGTTTCAAAATCTAAACATAACCTATAAAAAATATTTTTTATTTTAAAATTTCCAGTATATTATTGTTATTAAAATAAATAATTAATAAGAATCATGGCTAGCAGTAGGTTGGAAAGAATAGGAACCATATTTACACGGTAAGAATATAAATTAATAATTTTATGTAATTTGTAAATTTTTTGTAGGCTTCAATAACTTCTATGCGTATTAAATTCACTGAATAAGAATATCAATTTGTGGAGTCGTCGTCAGTATTTTTATTCAATTGGAGGTGTAAAATTCGCATCAACTTTGGTTTTCTTTAGTATATAATAATAGTGACACCACTATTTGCTCTCCCTACTACTAGCTCTTAGGAAAATCAGAATAAAAAGTGGTCTATATTTTCTTCCAGATTTCCAGCTAATCTACATACCTAATTTAAAGGCAACCCTTTCATAAAAAAGCATTTTCACCATTTTTAAATTAATAAGATTAGTGTCAGTGCATAATATTATTTTTTGCAGAGTGGAAGGCCTCCTACGCCGCGGTGCCATAAAGCCCGACGACCGGCCACTCTGGTTTGACGTGTACAGAGCGTTCCCACCATTAGTTGAGCCCAAGTTCGCCAAAACAAAACCTGATATTAAACCAATCAGACAAATATTTTATCATGAAGATGTTGTAAGAGCGTAAGTATAGATGAATATATAATTCTATATTGAAAACAAAAATTACTATATTATGTATGCAAAATTTAACACAGATTTAAAAATAAACTTTATTGAATACTAGCTGGGCCCAGCGGTTTTACCCTCTGTAGCCTATGTGTTATTCCAGGACTTAAACTATCTCTATAGAAAAATTCAACTCAATCAGTTCGTCCGTTTAGGTGTGAAAGAGTAACAAACATACATCCATACAGTATTCTTACAAACTTTAACATTTATAATATTAGTAAGATTAGCTATCCGGTCATTGGGCACATTATGTTAGTCTGAGCAGTAGATACTTGTTTACTGTATTTTGATAATCTATAAGACATTTCTGCAACATTTTGTTTCTTCCCCAGAAAATTCCACTCTCAAGGCCATGGTACAGGCCCGATAAACATGCTCGCTCAAAGCAATGACACTCAAACTAAAAGACTAGTCAGCCAGTATGAAAAACTGAAGTCTGAGGGCATCCCTGAAGAGGAACTCATTGAGAAGTCAGCCACAGCAGTTAGCATTGAAAGGAAGGAGCAGTATGAAGCTGCGAGTGCTGCGAAAGCTGCTGCTAAACCAACCCCACCCTCCCCCGGCTCTGTTACCGCCCAATTGTTCTCTGATAAAGATTTAAAGAATATTTTCAAAGAATAACTTGTTTGCTTGTAATTTAAGTAGTTATTTAATTTATAGATAATAAAATAGTGTTATTGATGTATGCAAGGATTTTATTTTTTTTCCTATTTCAGAATTTATATAAATGTGTGAACAGTATAGAGAAAAAAATTATGTCTCGTGTCTGTAACTAGACTGTCTGCAGATAAATAAAATTGAGGCACCCTTCGTTATCCGAGTCTTGTACTTATGCATAATGACATTGATGGCTTACTATGAGTACCTTCATCACTTCCATTTGAATAATAAATAATACCTTCAATATATAAAAGACGCCAACTACCCACTTTTAGTTACGTTTATATTCTTTATTAATTAAAGGGCGTCAAAATAAACATGTCGCAAGAATTTACGCCAAAACAAGAAAAATCCTGAAGCCATACCACGAACTGATAAGCTCTGAGTCAGGTCCACTTACTACATTAGAACCTGCGCATTACTAATCATTTTATCTTATCTCTGAGATATGGGCACCGTACACACCTATCATAGTTTAGTATGTCATCGGATTTTATTGTGTGGCGCGCTAATTACAGTTTTTCAGTGAAATAGTGTGAAAATCTTCAAAATGGCACAAAGGAAGTCGGTTTTGTTTTATTTTGCCGTAATTTTAGGTAAGTTTCTTATGCAAATACTAATAAATAAGTGTTGATATGTTGTTAGCTTTGATTTCTACATTGGGTTGGTACCTACTACCACACCTATCGAAGCGCTTGTTTGTCTGATATCATTATTTAGTTTCGAAGAAACAAATTCCAATACATAACTACCTACATAATAAAATATCTGAAATTCTTATAAGTGTAAACTTCTGTATTAGTTATTTATTTACTTAATTCCACTAATTATTGTGACCTATTATAAATTTCACGTCTGAACAGCTGAACCGATTTAGCTGAAATTTGGTAAAAATCGTAAGTAGAGAATAGCACGCAACTTTCAGGTACCTAATAAAACCACACACACAAAACCAGCCAGTAGTTTTTTCCAAGTGCTCATGTTTTTGTCACACATATGGAGAATTTCTCTATTTTATTTGCTTTCTAATATTATGCAAGGAGTAAGGAGACAGCAGAGGTAAGGAATAACATGGTCCTTCAAGCCAAAGATTCCGGGTCCGATTCCCAGACTAGACATTAAAAACATCTGTTGGCATGCAAAAGAACATCAAGTGTTTTTATCGTTATATTCTATTTTATGACTACGATATACCTTTTCTTGGTTCATCATGAATATTCCGTACCTTGTTTTTATTGCAGTCATACTGAGTACATTGACACAGGAGACAGAAGCGAGACGAAAAATCCTGCGAGGCAGGCGGGTGATGACACGCACTTACTACCGTAAGTTTTATTAACAAGTCACATTGAAAAAGTGTATACTTATTACTTATCCGACTCAACCTTATTTTCTATAACGGAGACGCTTTAATTTAAATCTTTAAGAACGGTATCTTCTAGACCGATTTTGATGAAATTTAAATGAGACTACCTCTAGTACCTAAGTAGGCTTCTTACCTATACAACTTTGAATCAACAAATTAATTAATATTAGAAATCGTTTCTCAAATACTATATTCAAAGGCGTCTTTACATATCACTTAAAATACAATCAAGAGAGATTTAGACGAAATGAAAACCTATTTCCTCCTTTTGAAATTGGTTAAGCACAGTTCCGTCTTGCGACGTTCATGTTACGGTGACTCCTTTTTCACGCTATGGGATCAGCCTAACCGCTAACCTAGTATTCTTTTGTCTGTGGCCTAAAGTTTTTAACATTTGTTTTTCTATAAAAACAAGTAAAATATAAAAATATCTTTTTAAAACACAAGCTTTTATTATTATTATTGCCATCGAGCACCAAAGTACTCGTCAAGACTCAAGACGAATTAAATGAGTCAATGAGTCCAAACTCAATGGGATTGCGTCGTTTAATTATGGAGTTCCTATGGCCACCTTCCTGCTCCATCATCAGATCAGCTCCTTGTCATAATAATATTGAATTCGCAAGATTTGATTACACACAGACATGCGAAAGTAAAAAACGCTTGTAATTTAAATGACATGATTAACCTTTCAGATGGTAACGCAGTTCCCGCTTGGGCGATATCCTTCATGGCTGGTCTCGGGATGTTGCTCGTCGGTGGCGTACTGTATGTGGTCATGAGAAAACTGGTGCTGTCTTCCGAAACTGGATCCATGAACACTTATCAACCTGCTATGCAGCAAGACGTCTAAACTTATACTTTAATTTATTGTCTGTTTAGTATTTTAAAGTAATATAGAATAACTTACATATGTATATTTCATTATTTACGAGTAGTCTAACACAGGCTATAAATAATAAATTTCGTCTGTGCTGTTCTTTAACCATTTTATTTGAAATTCGAAATTACGAGTATAAATTGGAATCTATTTACCGTATACAAGTTTGGTAATCATGATGATTAAAAAATTAAAACCATGTTTGGCTATGTACGGTAAAGGGTTAAAATCCTATGTACCTATGATAAATATCCAATCTTTTTTGAAAACCTTCACATTCTTGTATGTAAACAAAAATATGAGATTACAAAAAGGTTTTGGATACCATGAAAGACATGAAGCGTGTTTTCCATTTTTGTTTTCAAGTGTTGTTAACCCATCGATTTTTATTAAAATATTTCAACGATTTATAACGATTATATTTTTACGAACAAATATAATTATAAAATTTTATTAAGGATTTTATGATTTAAGTTGTGTTAAAATAAAACATTAAATAAATTTCATGTAATTTTTATTCATCAGACGTTTATAATTGAAAATGGTAAATATATATTCACATATTATGTCATAAATACGAGATGGACTATGGTAATAAGATTTAAGATCGAGGCACACTGACGCTTCTTTTTCTTTAAAAGCTTGTCTAGTCTTTTTCATCTATACGCAAACGAGAATATTGAACCAAAGTGCCCCACTGATATTATCTAATTCTAATAAAACATCTGGTTGTCTGGAAGGTATAGCTTATTAGCGATAAGAACGAAGCTTGTACTTAAAGTTATAATACCCTTTCACTTAATGTGTACATGTTTTAAACCAACATAAACACTAATATACTTTATATTATTAATGTTCTTGCCCTCATAGTCATAAAAAATATGTAATCATGATCATTAAAAGTCGTTTTTTGCCTCTTTAATGAATTAATTGAGTTTAACCGAGTGTATACTACTGTATTATCTAACTATCTATTAATTTTTAGCTTATGGTTTTTCACTGGTGACAGGAGTCAGTGTTTACATAAAAACGAGGGAATCAACATGCTCAGTAACTAAGATATCTTCAATTTAGGTCAGTGTACCTTTACTCTTACAATAACGCGTAATGTTTAGAACTCCCTGCGGTGGTATTTGTCGGGATCGAAGTAGGAAGTGACGACGACTCTATTACTGAACTTGCGACCGGTCAGCGTCTGCTGCGCCTTCTGACAGTCTGCAATACTGTTGAACTCTACGAACACCTGGAAAACAATCACGAAATGTTAATATTACTAATATTATAAACGTGAAAGTTTGTCAGAATGGATGTCTGGGTGTTTGTTGCTCTTTCACGCCTAAACGGGTCGACCGATTGAGCTGAAATTTGGTATAGATAGCTTAGACCCTGGAATAACACATAGGCTATAGTAGTACAGGGGTAAAACCGCTGGGCGCAGCTAGGTGAATCTATAGGGATGTGTCAAAAAATGTAAGTTTATTCGTCAAGAAGAATATTAACCCTAGGAAGACAACACTATTTTGACATACATAAACTACAACAGGGGTTGAACACAACCCCAGCAACTTTAAACTTCAAATTAAAGGAAAAAATATATTAAAATTAAACTTATTTGTCATGGAATCAATTTGTTAGATTGTTAACCATAAGACAAAGCTAAATTTATAACTAATTAATGTTTCAAATCATATTTTTTCAGCACTAAATACAGTTCAATAAAATTTCTTTGTGGCGTTTGGAGGATGTGGGTTTTAACAAATTATAGACAAAAAGTTCTTAATTTTTTAGCTTTTTTCGATGGATATAGAGAAAACTACATAACTTTTTACTACATAACCGAAAAATATTTTCAAGAGGTAACTGGTTGCTATTTAAAATATCAGGTTTAGTTGCACCTAAATTTAATGGAAATTTTGTATGAATTAATCTAAGGAATAAACAATTAGTAGCCCAAATTTAATCAAATTTGACTTTATGTGCACTGTTTTGCAAATGAAATAAGCAAAATTACCTAACAACACTACTTTCGAGATAAAAAAGTACAAATCCTAACTTAAAGCATACGGCAAGGAATTTTCAGAGAAAAATCATTTTCAAAAAATTGGAGTCATTTTTTTAATATTGTTTAATGTCAGTAATAGTATCCTCGTATGTGTTACAAGATGATATAAACATGATAATCCAAAATAAAAGCCCATCTTACTATTTAATTAAAAGTTATAAAAAACATCAGAAAAAATTTCACCTACACGTAAGCTACAACAGGGGTTGTTCATAACCCCAGCCATGTCAGAATAAAAGAAACTATAACGTCTTTCAACATCTAAACAACTATAACTGGTTGATTTTAGTCTAATCAAAGAATAGATATGAGTGTTTCGAAAAAATAAAACGAAACATAGCAAATATGAATACTTATTCCGTGCCGTGCGGTCGAAAACAACTCTTGTTGTACTCCTAGGGTTAAAAAATATTGGATCTTTTTTTTTTATTTGTAGATTTAATAGAAAACGGTTGATGTATAACAAACTATAGATACTTGGTGTGGGGACCATAACGTCATAGCGTTCAGCATTTCAGAGAAAGATGTGTCATAGCTAAATAGCAACGTTTTCCCCCCGAAGGGCAGAAAACGTATATTTAGGTTCCAGCCGAAGCTTGACCCACTATATAATTGTGAGATAACCTCTTGGATTTAACGTGTGGCAACACTGGTTTTTTCTCCGAAAGCCGATTGGATAAGTTTAGAAACTTGGGACAAGATCAATGAAAGGAAGGCGCTCAAGGAAGCTGGTCTAAAAACGGTAGAAGATCGTGTTCTGTACGCGGAGGCGCATAGAGAAGCCCAGAGGCTTTGTAGGAGTGACAGAGAAGCTTCAATTGACAAGATCTGCAAGGACGTTGAGCGAAACTCTGAAACAGCCCATACCAGGGATATGTTTCAGAAGGTCAAATATCTTGCAAGGGAATTCAGGCCGAAACATTGGTCTATTGAAAGCGAAGCTGGTCATCTGCTGCTGGAAAAATCGGCTGTCCTCGATAGATGGAGAGAATACTGTCAACAACTTTACAGTGAAAACGGTGCAGAAGAAAGTATGTTGGAATATGCAGAGGCCGAACCTGACATCTTGCTCCTGGAGATTGAGGATGCAGTCAGCAAATTAAAACCCAGGGCTTGCGGTAGTGACGGCATAACAGCACAAATGTTGAAGCATATGGGAGAAGATGGAATTACAATTATGATGTCGATATGTCAGAAAGTCTGGAGGACAGGCCAGTGGCCAGAAGACTGGACAGAATCTATTGTGGTTCCTCTGCATAAAAAGGGCTCGACACGTAAATGCGAAAATTACCGCACCATTTCGCTCATTTCCCACGCAAGTAAAGTCTTTCTGCGAATTCTGAATAAGAGGCTAGAGGCCTATATTGCACGGCAAATTCCTAAGGAGCAAGCAGGGTTTGTCAGAGGTAGAGGCACGCGGGAACAAATTCTGAACATCAGGCTACTCATTGAGAAATGCAGAGAACACAACATCACTGCTGCATTGTGCTTCATTGATTACGCTAAAGCATTTGATTGTATCAATTGGGGTCAGATGTTTAGAGTGATGAGCGAGATGGGCGTTCCAGACCATCTTACATTTCTGGTAAGGAACCTTTACATCACCAGCAAGTCTAGGGTTCGGTTGGAGGATGACCTTTCAGGCCCTTTTCACCCCGAAAGAGGAGTACGTCAGGGATGTATCTTGTCTCCTCAATTGTTCAATTTGATCGGAGAACACATAATGAGAAGGGTGCTAGAGGACTGGAATGGAGGCATCCGCGTTAATGGCAGCTTGCTAAGCAACCTGCGCTTCGCCGATGACACCACAATTATAGGCGCTACGGAAGCTGAACTCGCTGAACTCCTGGCTCGAATAGACATCACCAGTCGAGAGTATGGTCTGCTGATTAATAGGTCTAAAACAAAACTTATGTTCGTAGACAGAGCGGGTACCCTACAGCGAACTTACGAACTGCGAGATCTGGAGGTGGTGCATAAGTTTGTGTACTTGGGGTCGCTGATCAGTGACGACGGTGATTGTGAGCAGGAAGTTGTCAGAAGAGCACAAATGGCAAAAGCAGCTGTTAAAAGATTGGAGAGAGTATGGCAGAATAGGAGCATTAGCCGTAACACCAAGAGGAAGCTAATGCAGACCCTAATATTTTCCATATTCTTGTACGCGTCTGAAACTTGGACTCTAAAAGCCCGCGTGCGATCGAGGATTGACGCGTTCGAGATGTGGTGCTGGCGCCGGATGCTGAGAATCTCCTGGACGGAACGCCGCACAAACGAATCAATCCTCAAGCTTCTAAAGATCAAATCCCGTCTCTCGACTATATGTAGGCAGAGAGTCCTCAAGTTCTTCGGGCACACAGTCAGGAGAGACCCAGACAGCCTAGAGAGGCTGATTATCACCGGCTGTGTCGAAGGGAAGAGGGGCAGAGGGCGCTCGCCTACAAGATGGACCCACACGACCCAGGACGCTACAGGAGCCACCTTGCAAACCTCCATACAGATGGCGCAAGACAGAAGCGTCTGGAGGGAACTGGTGGCGAGGACTTCGCATCACAGTCACGTCCCTCAGTCATGAGGATACGACAAAGAAGAAGAACACTGGTTTACTACCAGAAGTCCCTCCCTATCGGCGCGCTACGTCACTCTCCCCACCACGCGCCGGTCGCAGCGGCGGGGCAGGCGCTTGCGCTTCTTCAGTACTCACAAGCCAGCAAGAATGTTAATTCATAGTGGGTCAAGCTTCGGCTGAAACCTAAATATACGTTTTCTGCCCTTCGGGGGGAAAACGTTGCTATTTAGGTGTCCAGTCCTTCGCTTGACCCACTATATAATTGTGAGAGGTGTTTATTATCTGCTGGCGCTGCGACAGTGTAGGGAGACTTCAATTCTATAACCAACATTCCGATAAACAATAAAAGGTACGAATCACAAGCCTTTTATTCCCGAAATGTATGATTTAGGTAAACAACACCATAATTTAGTCTTCTTTTTATTAGATACAAAGTAACAAGACTTAAATAATTCTTCATCACTAAATATTTAAATATAGAAAATATAATTTCTCACGATCAGAAAATATCTTAAGGCGGGGGGGCTTTACGAGCAGATTAGGTATTTAGTGCGGGCAAAAGTTGCTCAGAACGCCCGTTGGAAACGTGTGGCGTACGCTTATCGTAAAACGTGCGCGGTCATTAACCCTTGGTGATTCTTTGCATATAGTTAGCACACACACATTCACAAACACGTCAAACTTATAAAACCCCGTCGATTTTGCGTCGGGGGTTACAATGTGCTAAAATTTTTGGACAAGATCGAAAAAATGAGACGAGATAAATATTATAGATACAAGTATTTTTTGTTGAAAAAAAAAAACAAAATTAGATTACATTTAATTGATTAGATTAGATTAATTAAATTGGACCAATTAATTAAATTAAATTAAAACAATAATTCAGATAAATTCAGAAAAAATCTGATAAATTCAAATAAATTCAGATAAATTGAGAAAAATCTGATAAATTCAAATAAATTCTAAAAAAAGTCTGATAAATTCTGAAAAAATCTGGTAAATTCAGATAAATTTAAAAAAATCAGATAAATTCGAAAAAAAAATCAGATAAATTTTGAAAAAAATCTGGTTAATTCTGATAAATTCAGATAAAATCAGATAAATTCGAAAAAAAATTAGAAAAATTCTGATAAATTCAGATAAATTCGAAAAAATCACATAAATTCGAAAAAAATCTGATTAATTCTGATAAAATTTGGTAAATTCAGATAAATTAAAAATAATCAGATAAATTCGAAAAAAAATCAGATAAATTCGAAAATAAATCAAATAAATTCTGAAAAAATCTGGTTAATTCTGATAAATTCAGATAAAATCAGATTAATTCAGATAAAATCAGATAAATTAAAAAAATCAGATAAATTCGAAAATAAATCAAATAAATTCTGAAAAAATGTGGTAAATTCTAATAAAATCAGATAAATTCAGATAAATTCTGAAAAATTCTGATAAATTCGAAAAAATTCAGAATCCAGATTTTTCTGAATTTATCTGATTTTTTTTTCAATTTATCTGATTTTTTAGAATTCATCTGAATTTATCAGAATTTATTAGAATTTATCTGATTTTATCTGAATTTATCAGAATTAACCAGATTTTTTCAGAATTTATCTGATGAATTTTCGAATTTATCTGAATTTATCAGAATTTTTCTAATTTTTTTTCGAATTTATCTGATTATTTCGAATTTATCAGAATTTTTCAGAATTTATCTGATTTTTTTTCGAATTTATCTGATTTTTTAAATTTATTTGATTTTTTCGAATTTATCAGAATTTTTCAGAATTTATCTGATGAATTTTCGAATTTATTTGATTTTCTCGAATTTATCTGATTTTATCAGAATTTTTCAGAATTTATCAGAATTTTTTTTCAAATTTATTTGATTTTTTCGAATTTATCTGATTTTATCTGAATTTATCAGATTTTTCAGAATTTATCTGATGAATTTTCGAATTTATCTGATTTTTTCGAATTTATCTGAATTTATCAGAATTTTTCAATTTTTTTTTTCGAATTTATCTGATTTTTTCGAATTTATCTGATTTTATCAGAATTTATCAGATTTTTTTTCTAATTTATCTGATTTTATCAGAATTTATCTGATTTTTTTTTATTTATTTGATTTTTTCGAATTTATCTGATTTTATCTGAATTTATCAGAATTTATCTGATGAATTTTCGAATTTATCTGATTTTTTCGAATTTATCTGAATTTATCAGAATTTTTCTAATTTTTTTTCGAATTTATCTGATTATTTCGAATTTATCAGAATTTTTCAGAATTTATCTGATTTTTTTTCGAATTTATCTGATTTTATTTTAAATTAGTTCAATCTAATTTAATAATTAGTTTATATTAATATTTAATGTAAATTAATTTAATCGTATTTAATAATTAATTCATATTAATATTTAATTTAAATTAATTTAATCTAATTAAATTATTAACTTATAATAATATTTAATTTAAATTAATTTAATCTAATTTATTTTATATAGTACGTGTGTGTTATATTTTTTAATAATCGACTAGAAGGACAAAATAAAGATTATAATATTGATTATCTAATTACAAATAAATTAAACCCCCTTCTGAGATCTTTCTTCCCACGCTTCTGAGATTTGGAAATTCACAATATATGTAAGTACTCCTAAATAATTCAAACGCGCGTGTGTAACCGTAGTGGAGGTGAGATCGAAGTGCACAGGTCCGACGCTGACAGTGGTCACCGGCGTTCTGAGTGCGTGCGGTAATGCTCCGTGGGAATTAAAATTCAATTAAAAATCATTAAATAAACTTATCGATAAAATACCCGCCATAGCCATCCGTTTGAATGTTATGTATCAAATAAAGTACTCTAAATGTTTATTTTTGTCCTAGTTTTACAAATATTTAAATGGAAGGAAGAAAATTAGGCATATTTAAAAAAAAAAACTATCGAGAAAAAAAACAATTATCATGTTTCTGTTAATAAAGATCTCTTGTTCAAAGATTGAAGTTACACATACTAAAATATAAAGTAGTAGATCTTCTTAAAAGTTTGCTATATTAGGCTTTGAAAAACATACATTTCACTTACCATAGCGCCTTAATGAGAGACCAGGTGCAAATCTTACTCTTATTATCGAAAATAGGAACCTTGAAGAGATCCTTAATAAATGAAGCATAACGGTGAGAAACCGTTTGCAACGATATATTTCTCCTTTCTTTGAGTACTTAGCTTTCTGTTTCTTTAAAGTAATGCTTTAAGAAAATGTCCCTGCTCTTCTAGTTACCGCGTTTTATCACCTAGCATAAATTTAGATTGTAATTTCTCCAATTTGTATTATTTATTATTCAGCTCATAGCTAGTACTAACTTAATGCAACGATAGCATTTTCTACCAGTACTACTCTAGTAGTCGTCTACTGTTCACAGCAGACCTAAAGCTGGAGGTGAATCACACGTATCTTCCCTAAGATTGTTGGGATCCAGTCTGCAATGACTGTGCGAGACACAGGACCAACTTTTCCCCTTGTTGTAACCAAAGAGGCTGCAGATGATGTCTCGACTAAATCCACGGTTCCTGATACCGATATTTATTCTCGAAACCAATGCAATAAATTAAAACGTTGGTTGTCATTAAGGGATAATCTCCCACCAGACTAACGAAAGGTTGCGCAGTCCGTCTTTGAACCGAATTTGGGCCATAGGATGAGATTATTTTCAACTGTTTCAAGATCTTCCGCGACAGTGTCGAGTAGGGTGAGGTTGTGAATTCTGCTTCAAGTGGCGAGAAGGAGAAGTATGGCTACATACCGCGACACTTAGAATTAATTATTGTTGTCAATAGCGTAGTACCACCACGGCAACCAAGGAAGTCTGAGAAGTCGGTGACTTCCCAAGTGCAAAGTTTTCTTATGGGTGATTCACTGAGGGCGACAGCTCTCAGAGCTTGACGCACAAGTTAATGATCACTGAGCTCATCGGCTCTAGTAGGATTTGGAAACATCGTTACAACAGACATGTGTAGTAAATGGTGTGGAGGGCACGTTTGATATCTGTTATCTTTGTATAGTAGATAGCAAATAAATTTTGCAAGATTGCTTGCATCTCGGTTGCTTATATTCCGTGCTTCTCAGCCCATTGTTCCCATATTTCCCACACGTGTCTATAATATATGTTTTCATTGTTGACTTTCACCAGGATGATTCTAGCGGCTGTCTGTCTGGCTTCAGGCCAGGTGGAGGTTAAAATGGGCCAGCCTGAATTTTTCAAACCTGCAAACGCTACTGGGTCACTCCAACCGGTACTTGGCCCGTTGTTAGAACTATCAAGTGTTTCTTGACATTCCATTGGTGAACATAGGGCGCATTACCTCAGTTCTGTTTTTCAGAGGGTCTTTTCCCCGGGAGGGTACTACAAGCAGTAGACCCCTTTTTCTCTTCTGGAGGTGTCGAATGACACTAGGGACTAGTGCTAGTGGGGAAATATCCTGCCTTGCTTAACGTGCGGTTGAAATCATCCGCGAACACAAATTACTGATCCACCGCGTTCTCGCTGACATACGTCGTTACTACTGCAGAGCGTTTGCTTGGGAATAAGGTCTATTGTTGATGTGCCCAATTTTCGGATGACCGTTTTCAGAATGTCTCCTGATAAAGTTCATTCTGACCACGCATTGTATCTCCTAGACTCGAGAGACTGTTGGCAAAAAGATTGTATCGTCCCGGGAGATATTGAGCTATGAGGTGTGTTTTCCTCTCTCCGCTAGTTTAAAAATCTGGAATGTCGTTTTTTAGAAGTGTCAAGGGTTTAGTTCCTCCTTTCGTTGCAATATATAATACAACCGTTTTGTTGTCTATCTGTTTCACTTAGAAGTTGCCAATAATGTTTTATCTAATACCTCCGAGGTTGTTCAGGCTCCTTTTGATTGCTGTGCCACTTGAGCTTAGCTCGATTCCAGAGTTCGCTCAGATTTTGAACATTAAACGAAGCTCTCAAGACGAGAGCGAGGCTCACGAAGGAAATCAGGTTGTTAATAATGGATCCTGGATCATAGGCCGTCGCGCATTGCTTGTCTTGTACCAAGAGCTGGTAAGCTCTTCATTTACAAGCTCTGCAAATACTGTAATACACTGCTCCGTAAGTAACACCGTTTGTAGTGTTCCTTCCATTTGTCTCTGTTTGCTTGGAACTGAATACTTTGACAATGAAGAGGTATATATTACATGGCACGACGCAAAAAGCAAAATTGGTATTGCCTAATAAGACTGGCAGATTTCCATGTCCAATATACAGTGTTTTCCATAGAAAACCACTAACGATCATAATGTTTTCTTTAGCTTCTGTTATATTGTTGGGTTGATAATGAGACATGTGTCCCAGAGTCCCAGGTTAGTCCTAGGTATTTCGCGTTGATTGTCGGTCGCAAGTTAGGCGGCCTAGTTTTTTGATCTGATCTACAATAAGGTTAATCTGAGTTTATAGAATGTCTGGGCTACCAGTCATTCTACAGACAGTCGTCCAAGTATATTATGATCCTATCAAAAACATAAATGTGAAATTAGAGCCAAGTTCAATATTACGATATATGTATTATGTAGGTACCTATGCGTTAGTTGTTTGTTGACTTCAAAGACAAAAGAAGGGAGATCTAAATTGGTGCCAAGTTCAATGGTTAGTCCTGAAATATATTTATAACATAAAATATTCTATTACAACTTAAAATATTATTTCTTCTTATAACTTAAGATAAATATGTTATTGCCTGAGATCTAATTTGGCTTGTTCTCATATACGACATATTATTAAGTAGATACCTGCATACAAAAACAGTCACGAAAGAGCCCTATGTTCCACGGCGGCTAGTTTTATAGACAGTTTTAGTAGGCAAGTTAATTATAATATTTCGCATAATACAATATGAGAACAAGCCAAGTCAGATCTCAAGCAATAATATATTTATCTTAAGTTATAAGAAGAAATAATATTTTAAGTTGTAATAGAATATTTTATGTTATAAATATATTTCAGGACTAACCATTGAACTTGGCACCAATTTAGATCTCCCTTCTTTTGTCTTTGAAGTCAACAAACAACTAACGCATAGGTACCTACATAATACATATATCGTAATATTGAACTTGGCTCTAATTTCACATTTATGTTTTTGATAGGATATCATTACTTTTTGTACAGAATTTAATAGTAGGTAGGTACTTATCCATAATTTAATGATGTATACCTAATGCGCTGGCGTGGTCCGAAATACCTATCATTTAATTGTATGTAAGTATACTAAAACTGATAAGAGTAAGGTTAAATAAAATAAAGGTGGTATAATACCTACTCCATTCGTTATAATATTATTCTCACGTGAAGCTCTTAAAATCCACATGTAATAAATAACTGAGCCACCAGACGCATATCAGAAATGAAGTAGTCATAGTAAGCCCTATCATATAGATTAATTATCAAGCCCTTTGGGCTTACTAGAACTTAATTTATATTTATTTGATTTTAATTATTTCCGGTGCACCGGCCATGGGACTGTCGCTCTACTCTCCGCCGACGAGAGAGGATCGAGGTGGAATAGAATAGGTATTAGGTATCTACTCCTTATCGTGACTCATAAACAATATAACAAATGTATCTACTTAAAATTACCATACCATTATTATCAGTCATAGAGGTAGTTTGTACTTATAGTAGGTAACATGTGATTTTTTTTAACAGGCATTTATTATTACTGTCTAGCACCAAGGTACTCGTCAAGACGAATCAAACGAGCTCAAACTCGATGGGGTTGCGTCGCTTAATTATGGAGTTCCTATGGCCACCTTCCAGCTCCATCATCAGACCCTGATTACTATATAGTATCAAAGTACTCGTCAAGACAAATCAAATAAGCCCAAATTCGATGGGGTTGCGTCATATACTTACGGAGTCCCTATGGCCACCTTCCAGCTCCATCATCAGATCACCTCCATTTTACAATAATATTGCATTGTCATCCAATTTATACATGCATGCCAAATTTCAGCTTAATCGGAAACCGGAAGGTGGATCATATTTAATTTGCAAGTTAATTACCACACTTTAAAATTAACAATTTTTATTAAATTTAAAAATATTATTAAATCATTAAAATTTACTAGTTTCTGATTTTTTCCTTTGTTACTATAACTTTGCCTATCTGGATGCCAAATTTGAACTTTCTAGGTCATCTGGAAGTGGGATATTACTTTTGATCTATCCCTCAGTATGTATTAACTTCACCGATTACTGGATGTTTATATCTAAATAACCGTTTGAGCTGTGTTATTGTAATTTGGAACAGAGATATAGTTCGTATATTTAAGTATATGTGCCAAATTTGACTTGTCTATGTGTAATAGTTTTTGTATAACGAGGGTGTAAAAAGTCGTCAAAACGCGCTTTGGATGGTTCGTGTAATATAACACACGGCGCGGTCGCCAGTTCCTTTGCTTGAACTTGGCTTGACTCGCTGCCGCGTGTCTAGATTATTGCTTGAGATCTGACTTGGCTTGTTCTCATATTGTATTATGCGAAATATTATAATTAACTTGCCTACTAAAACTGTCTATAAAACTAGCCGCCGTGGAACATAGGGCTCTTTCGTGACTGTTTTTGTATGCAGGTATCTACTTAATAATATGTCGTATATGAGAACAAGCCAAATTAGATCTCAGGCAATAACATATTTATCTTAAGTTATAAGAAGAAATAATATTTTAAGTTGTAATAGAATATTTTATGTTATAAATATATTTCAGGACTAACCATTGAACTTGGCACCAATTTAGATCTCCCTTCTTTTGTCTTTGAAGTCAACAAACAACTAACGCATAGGTACCTACATAATACATATATCGTAATATTGAACTTGGCTCTAATTTCACATTTATGTTTTTGATAGGATAGGATATACAATTGTTACGTAGGTACCAGGAACCTATTTTTATTAGTGACTAGCTATGCCTAGCTGTTTTACCCGCTATACAGTTTGGTACAGTAGTGTATATTATAATGTTATTCCAGGGGTCTAAGCTATATTTTTTATTATACCAAATTTAAAGTCAATCGGCCCACCCGTTTAGGCGTGAAAAAGTAAAAAACATATATCCATACGTACAGTAGGTATAAAGTTTGTATTTATATTTATAATTATATTAGTAGGAATAGTGGACTCGCGCGCACTTCGTAGTATCTAACAGAAAATAGCCGCCTACACAAAAATTATAGCAACATGCAACATGTATTGCTTTACGCGTTCCTAGGCGTCCCAAACTTTAATATCATACATTTTTTAAAAATTAATAGGTAATAATTTAAAATGATAAAAAAATACTAGTTTCTGATTTTTTCCTTTGTTTCTACGACATTACCTATCGGGATGCCAAATTTCAGCTTTCTAGGTCATCTGGAACTGGGATATTACTTTTGATCTATCCCTCAGTATGTATTAACTTCACCGATTACTGGATGTTTATATCTAAATAACCGTTTGAGCTGTGTTATTGGAATTAGGAACAGAGATATAGTTCGTATATTTAAGTACATGTGCCAAATTTGACTTGTCTATGTGTAATAGTTTTTGTATAACGAGGGTGTAAAAAGTCGTCAAAACGCGCTTTGGACGGTTCGTGTAATATAACACACGGCGCGGTCGCCAGTTCCTTTGCTTGAACTTGGCTTGACTCGCTGCCGCGTGTCTAAATTTATGACTACCAGTCATTCTACAGACAGTCGTCCAAGTATATTATGATTTATGATCCAGATTGTCTACTTTTTTAATTGAGTTATATAAATGCCCCTAATAACAATAAGTTCCACTTAATATTTGTATTTCCTTTTCTATTTTATACTTGTAAGTCTTTGGTGAATAAATAATTGATTTATTTAATATTAGGAAATGTACGGGAAGCAGTTGTTAAGCCAAAGAGGAGCTAGAACATTTCATAATAATATGTTGTACTCTCGTACACACTAGTGCAAGATATCTATTGATGAGATAAAATATAGAAGTATGCCTGGCATAGGTCAGTTTTAATCATATATTCCCGAATGTTAAGACATTCAGGAATTTTGTGATGACTTTTAAGTCGAAGTTTAGGCGCAAGTAGATAAAAAAAAATTACGTGTCTGAGGTCAAGAATTAGACTTATCTGCCTTCTCTCATAAACCCATAAATGACCGAAAGTCTGCATGTTGACATTCGTTTATTGCCCCAATTTGTTTTGATTTCCCGATTTCTCAATATTATATCTCTGTTGATGATTTAGTTTCATATCGGGCGCAGATATTTTTATCTAACTTGAAACGAGGTGGGCGCTTTCAAAGCGGGATTCTACATATATCTAGATGAAATAGTTGATAATATAGAACGTGGAGCATCTTCCCATTCCATAGCTTTATCATGTCTCTTGTTTTTCGCAGACTGCTCATATGAGAGGTCAAAGTTACGCTCGACTTCTCCGGAGCTCGACGGTTTTGCTTAAGGCATGTCAGCCTTTGTACCTTGCCTATTTTTTAGGTTTAGTAATCCCCGCCAAATTTAGTCGCTTGAACTTCCCAGCGGACACCTTCAACACACCGCCCTGCCCATTTATCACTTTCGATAGATGAGGCTCAGCGAAAAGGTGAGTCCTTGCTGACGGGATGGTATGTATAAGTTCACTGATCTTATTTGCGGTTTGTACAGCGCTTTTCGTTATTCGATGGCTTTCACCCTTTCCGCGAGTATGCTGCAGCAAAGCGTCAGACACTTTTCTCCTTATCCTTGCTCAGGAAAGGCTTGCTGAGATAAGTCTTTATATCTGATGGGCACTAACGTTAGTGCCCCATAATCATTTCATCATAACCACGCACCACACACACATACAACAAATGCATGATTCCTCAAATGACTTCCGTTGCTATAAAAGGCCATGGGCCTTTTATGGCAAAGTGTCTGAAGTGATGACGTGAAACTCTATCGTGGGATGGCAAGTTCTTCTGACATCTCAGACGTTTCAATATGACCAAAATCAATAAATAGCTCCCCAATACAGGTCTACTTTTTCAGGGGAAGTGTTAAAACAGGCGTGCCTGAAACCACTTTAAATATCAATTATTGTGCTACCCCTCAGTGTCCAAATAATGGCAAAGTGTAGAATTATACCGATACTCGAAAAACTTTCACACCATTTTTACACACAGTAGGCTCGATATTTTTCGGGGATTCTTAACAGATTTTCGCATAGAATTTGGTTTACTGTGGCATTTACCCAAGGTCTCTGGTAAATGATTCTCCTTAACAGGCTTCTACTTCCTTGTGTGCAGTTCCTGTCGATTAGAGAAAGCATTGGCTCTTCACAGGAGATTAGGTACTTCTAGTATCGGTGCACTCTCACCATTACAGAGAAGGGTTGGTATATCAGTAAAAATCCGATAGGACACTGCGACTGCCTCGCGGGATTCAAACTCGGTACTAATAGCCACAAAGCATTAAAAGGGGACGGTCATCCAACTATGCGACAGAGACGGATCCAATCCGATAGCTTTCTTTTCAACGCTCTTTACTCAAAGATCACTTGCTCAGTGATTTCTTACAATGAAAGATTCCCGTTAGGCCAAAAGCCAAGCTAGCCTCCATAGCTAAGGTGAGTGTCTAGTGTTACCAAACAGGTATTTTACTTGTGGTGTGACTTTTTCGATCACCCAGTCTTTCCAACCCTCGGGGTCAAGGGATGTAATAGCGCCTGATGAAAGGTTTCACCTGCATGCGGAGGCTGATATTCCATGAGCTTTTTCATGGTAAGCGAGACAACGAGTGATAGGTCGATGACCAAGTAGTTACATACATGTCGTCTGAACAGCCGATATTGTCAGGACAGTCTACTCTAAGTAGTCTACGTCGTCTGTTAGCGCAGTCGACGTCGTCTGTTAGCGCAGTCGACGTCGTCTGTTAGCGCAGTCGACGTCGTCTGTTAGTGCAGTCGACGTCGTCTGTTAGCGCAGTCGACGTCGTCTGTTAGTGCAGTCGACGTCGTCTGTTAGCACAGGCGACAGGACGGCTGTCAATGCTTTAGCTAGCAAGCAGACAACAATGCACTCGTAATTTAGAATGCTGCACGGAAACTGGGGCTTTCCCAGTTTATATGTCCGTAATGTACGCGCTTTTGTTTTTATATGTTAATATAAAATCAAACATAGGGCTTTCCCATGCCAAAAGCGCAAGACAAATGTTATGAAACCAGGGCTTTCCTGTTTCTAACCACAATACTTTAGTATTTGGTAAGTACTTTAGTACTACATTTTTACAAATTCACATCAGTGTTAACTCGTCAAAAATCCAAGACGTACTGAAGAAGCGCAAGCGCCTGCCCCGCCGCTGCGACCGGCGCGTGGTGGGGAGAGTGACGTAGCGCGCCGATAGGGAGGGACTTCTGGTAGTAAACCAGTGTTGCCACACGTTAAATCCAAGAGGTTATCTCACAATTATATAGTGGGTCAAGCGAAGGACTGGACACCTAAATAGATTATCTTTTAAGGGTTTCGTTTTTTCCTTTAGGGGCTGCGCAGACGACAGACTATCCATGACGCACTTTTTAGTCTGTGAAAATAGAACCTATGCAATTATATGCAGTAACGCACACGACGCGCAAAAAGTCCGGCGCGTTACTGCATATAATTGCATAGGTTCTATTTTCACAGACTAAAAAGTGCGTCATGGATAGTCTGTCGTCTGCGCAGCCCCTTAGAGGTACGAAACCCTAAAAGCGGCTGATATATAGCGCATTAAAATTGCACGGCAGTTTTCGTGACGTCGCGTCAGTACGCTATTTGGCGGGAACATTTATTAGCGCGATACAGCTCGTCCCAAATCAAAAACTAATAAGCATCACAGGCATTTACTAATTAAAAACAATTTTAGCTGCCGGTACTGTCTGAACATGGGGACCCGAAAGGAACAAATGCAGATTAGTTCAAAATAATTTCGCTAGATGGCGTTACATATATCGATTTATTAATAACAATTGAGAAAAATTCAGAACAGACTAATATAGAATGTATTTACTACTTTTAAAAAATCCCCTTAGCATAGATAAATGAAAATAATTTGTTTTAAGTTTAAATTTCGCTAATTTAACAAAATTCAATAATTATCGGCTTTCCCCTGGCGGAAATTCTTTTGTACTACGTTGAGACTGGCACACAAGCACCGTTCACTTAGTTCAAAATTGTTGTCTCGTAATGTAGGTGGCGCTGTTTCTAATTTTCTTGCTTTTTTTGGACGTACCTATTATAAATTAAGTAGAGTCCTTTTCACGAAAGGTGTCCTTTTTGCGGGGCGCCATTATCGCAAATTTTAAAAGTTAGTTTATTTATAACTTTTTAACGCCTCATAATATCAAATTTAATTTTATTAATTAATAATGTATTTATTTTGTCTAACTAATAAAAAATATTTAGGATATAAAGTCCGGTAATTATCGAAATAATTAAATTTAGTTCCGCAAAATTCCACGGGACCTCTTTCGTGAAAAAGACTCTAAACTATAATATTATGAAATTGTTATGACATGCTATAAAGATACTTTAAAAAAAGATTTTACATTATTTTCCTTGATTTCCATATTATTATTATAAATTTATTTTCGTTATAAATAAATAATTATCACCAGTCAAAGAATTAATTTTTCTGTGTCTTTCTGTGTCACAAGTCACACATCAATATATTCGGTTACAGTTAAATAAAAAAATTAAGGATTTTCATTGAATAGGTACTATCGCAAAGAAGTGACCTGAGGACCTATTGGCTATTATCGCATATCGTTTGCAACTACACTCTCAACTTCACTTCGGTGACTAGAAATAGATAATTTACCAACTTGCTGTTGCTGGCACTTGTACTTATAAAAAAATGATATTATTTCAATTTTGGTTTTATCTTAAATTTAATTGTTTAAATATATATTTAATTTTTAGCTCGACTATTGTGTTTTTTTTCTTTTAATTTTCCTTTCCTTTACCTCACTTCCCATCTACGATAGACCTACCTATATAAGTATGCGAACCAAGAAATTTTAAAGCTTGCTGCTACCTATTTTGTTTTCATTTAATGTGAAATCCTAAACACAGATAAAAGAATACTAGTACGCTAACCTTATAGGGGTGACCACTCAAAAACCTAATAATATGTACCTACGTGCTTTACATTTGCTAGGTAGGTAGTATTTTCTAATATGGACGTAGTTAAGCGAAAATGTTCCAACCCACAAGTCGTCTAAAAATGAGTTTGATAGACTAACCCACTCAGTTTTATATCTTCTAACATTAGGGAACAACGTTTTCAGACTACAATAAATATCTAGAAATATGTAACATTCTGATATATTTTTTGTCGATATGTTCCATCCAACATTTTACTAGATTAAAATCATTATTTAATTTTTAAAATGTATCTATCCCCTTGAAACATTTTAGCATAATATTATTAACCACCATATACTTTTCTAAAATGTTTCGATTATCTTGAAACATTTTTGCAAAATACCGTAACAATCATTTTACTAGATAATGTTCCAATGTTCTTGGAATGTTTTAAACATATAATATAAAAGTAAAAACCGGTCAAGTACGAGTAAGACTCGAGCACCGAGGGTTCCCGTAACCGTAGGTTTGTACGGAACCCGAAGGAAAAGTGGGTATAATATTATATATGTATGTACAATGTACATACATATATACAGTAGGTTTTGATTCTCTTGCGAGTACTTTCGAAATTGAAAATATGCAGCTAAAATTGCTCTTTCTTTTGATTGCGTTGACAGAGATGATTGATGGGCCTATAATCTAAGACGTTGCTGCGTACCAAATTTCAAGATTCTGAGTTAACGGCAAGTACCCTGTAGGATTTGATTCCCTTGAGAGTAGTCGCGAGTTTAAAAATGCGGGTAAAATTGCTGTTTCTTTTGAATGCGTTGATTTTATAACAGTTTTAAGGTATTATAAAAATTAGTATTTGACATGACTTTCAATTTAATACCTGCACGTGCTCATGAGAAATGAGGTAGAAGTATGAAATTATGAAAAATAATTTTTTATGTGATGTAACAAAAAATTAACAGTTTTTGCAATTTTTCCTTTATCTGTGCTCTAAGAAATTGCTTTTTACTAAATTTCAAAATTCTACGTTTACGGCAAGTAGTTCTTTTGCATGCGTTGACATAGAGGTCTGATTTTATTACAGTTTAAACGTATTATAGACTTGAATATTTGATATGAATTTCAATTTAATACGTCTACGCTCTCATGAGTAAAGGGGTAGTGGGTATAAAATTATTCAAAATATTTTTTCATATTATGATACAATTACGAATTTATGGTTTTCGCAATTTTTCCTATATCTGTGCTCTAAGGAGTTGCTTTGTGCCAAATTTCAAGATTTTGAGTTCACGAGAAGTGCCCTGTAGGTTTTGATTTATTTGGGAATGTCGAAAATTTGCTGAAATTTGCGACATATTCGACTATATCTTTTGTTTGCGTCGGCCTAGAAGTTTGAAAATTTTACAGCACTAAGAGGCAATAGATTTTAGTATTTTCTATAAATTTCAGCTTGTTACCTCTGCGCGTTTCAGATAAAAAGGGTCTTGACAGACAGACAGACGGACGGACAACAAAGTGACCTATTAGGGTTCCGTTTTTTCCTTTTGAGATACGGAACCCTAAAAATTACTCTATTTCTACTGCTTAACGATTCTGTGTTACATCGACTGAATTGGCTACCGGGCAGCTGGATATTCTAGTAAAAAAGAGAACGAGAGATTAGAGACTTTATCAGGAGAGTTACTTATTCTCTATCACGTACAAATCTATTTTTAATGGAGTACAGTCCTCATTTTTGGGATGGTACTCTCAAGGACGAGCCATAAAGCTTGTGGCGACCTAACGGTGACCTAATGGTGGTCCATAGGCGACGGTAGCCACTTACCATCAGGTGGGCCGTCTGCTTGTTTGTCACCTATTATATAAAAGAAAAAACACTCGTGGAATCTTTCGTTTTGGAGTGTATGCATAGGGATTACATCCATCATCCATCCATCATAGATGGATTTCACAGCAGCAGACTGCAATGCGGAATTCATACTCTTTTAATTTTCAGAACTTCTGTAACATATTCGGGTGACCACACAACATGCAGCCAGTACTTATAAAAAAATCCCATGTCTTCAAGATGGCCAATTTGTATCGCGAGAGAAATACGGATGACAGCAATGTATTTCAAATATGACAAAATAGTAGAAGCAAAACGCTCAATACATTACATCCACACTATAATAGAGTATGAATTCCGCATTGCCGTTTGATGCTGTAAAATCTGATCTGATGTTATTTCTATGCAAACCCATCAAAACGAATCTTAAGAAAAAAGACAAAAACGATCGACCCTTTCGATCGACTTTTTCTTCTGCGGTTTTCAAAGCTCTGGAGATAAGACTCCACAAGCATTTGGTCGCTGTTAAGTTGCCACAAGCTTTATGGCTCGTCTTCGACAGTACCATCCCAAAAATGAGGACAATACTACATTAAAAATTAGATTTGTACGTGATAGAGAATAAGTAACTCTCTTGATGAAGTATTGCCTCTTTTTTACCAGAATATTCAGTTGCCCGATAGCCAATTCAGTCGATGTAACACAGAAGCGCTAAGCAGTAGAAATATAATTATTTTATGTCTGATCTGTTATAGTTTATGGTAATAGTTAGTTACCGGCAGAAATACACTTAAAAAAAGAATGGAGTTTTAATAATAAAATGAACTCCTTTTAGCTGTGGGTTTCTTTGGTAATTAACTCAACCGAATTAATATCAACTGCTCTATTTAACCATAGACTCCCTACATAATATTATCTGGGTTTCTTCTCCAATGGCTTTAGCGCTTGATCTTTATCGCTCTACTACCGTGCTGTCACCTGCATATCCAACAATATCTAGTTCAAAGTTATTATTATACACCAGAAAACAGTGGCAGAGAAAATTGATCTCAAAAGTACTCTGAAATGGTCCAAAAACTTTGAGACATTCTACTCAAGTGAAAAGATCATTATAATATTATTTTTCTAAAATATTGGAACATTCTTCTCAAGAAAATAAAGTGATGATTTTGACTCTTTTATATTTTTAAAACATTCCAAAATCATTGGAAACATCATCTAGTAAAATGATTGTTATGGTTATTTTGCAAAAATGTTTCAAGATGATCGGAACATTTAAGACAAGTATATGGTGGTAAAATATTATTAACAAAATGTTTCAAGGGGATAGATACATTTTATAAAACAAGTGAAATTTAAAAAATACTTTTTAAAAACAAGCTTTAATTATTGTTATCATCTTGCATCATAAAGTACTCGTCAAGACAAATCAAATGAGCCCAAACTCGATGGGGTTGCGTTGTTTTATGACAGAGTTCCTTTGGCCACCTTCCAGCTCCATCATCAGATCAGCTCGATGTCATAAAAATATTGCATTGTCATCCGATTTACACACGCATGCAAATTTTCAGCTCAATTGGAAACCGGGAAGTGGGTCAAATTAAACTTGCAAGATTTGATTACAGACAGACAGACAGACAGACAGACAGACAGACAGACAACAGACAGGTGAAAGTAATATAAAGCTTGTAATAAATAACGATTTTAATTTAGTAAAATCTTGGATGGAACATATCGACAAAAAAATATATCAGGATATGTCACTTGTAGCCTGAAAACGTTGTTCCCAAATGAAAGAAGACATCAAACTGAGTGGGTTAGTCTATCTAACTCTGCCGTGGTATATCTATAATGCCGTTATCTACCAAAATCTAATTTTGAACTATGAGCAAAAAACCTAAAAAAAAAAGGTACATAATGGTATGCGTCTAGATGTCAGTTAACGGCATTAAAGATAATATACGGCAGAACTCATTTTTGGACGACTTGTGGGTTGGAACATTTCAAAAATTCAAAATTCATTTATTGATTGCGAAAATGGGTACAATAAGGTGGAAATAATTTGAGATTAAATAGAACGCCATAATCTGCTTTTCGGCATGCAATAATTATTGTTAATTACATAATATTTTAACTTTTTAAGTACATAATATTTTTCACTTAACTACGTCCAATTTAAAACACAAAAGATTTTACCGACTTGGTAATACAGGGATCTTACAACTTTTTACGGTAGAAGAACTGCGAGTTGCGAGACTTGGAATTTTTACAAGTTATGTTTTTGGATCTCACTACTTTTTGTTTTTTTTATTCGTTATAGGTTAGCCTTTGCCCACAATATCGCCTGATCTTATGCAACGATGCTCTCGTAGATGGGAGCAGACTAAACCTAGATGGCGGGATAATCCCTCCCTGACTTTATACATTAATACGGCATATATATTTTAATAATAATAAAAATTGTATAAAATCCAAATAATAATTATTTGGATTTTATCATCGGATTTTATACAATTTTTACTGTTGACTGCAAATGTTGCTTTGTAATCCTATACATTTATATGGCATTACAAAGTTATTTATGCAGTTTATGTATCTCGAAAACTAGACCGAAATTGCATGTTTTTTTAGTTTTCCTATGGTTTTTACAATAAACAAGTATAAATAAATTGCAATTGCAGTAAAAATACTTTTTGAGTTGACCCGGTATTGTACTACGGGTGCGAATATTCTTACAAATTTTTACGTTTATAATATTAGTAAGATTTATTTAACATCCGACCTTATTTTTGATACTTACCTATCCATAAGGTTCGATAAATCATACATTTTAATCAATAAACCTTATGGTTCTAACGGCGGGAGATACGCGCAGATAATAATATTATATCGAACAAAATAGCGTTCACTTACACTTTATTTCCTTAATCTTTGCTCAGCTACCTACTCTACTGTACTCGATGAAACTAGCGCCATCTGTTGGCCCCTTACTATTAAGGGTTTAGTAAATCCATAGGCACGCGATAGATGGCACCTCGATAGATGGCAAATCGATCCTGTCGTAGCGCCATCTCGCGACAACAGAGGTCAAACTAAATAGCCCGCAGAATAGCCCGAGTTAGGGCGGTCCGATTTCAATGTATGGGATGAGGTATCTGTACTAGTATTCTTTTATCTGTGGTCTGAATAAATATTCAAAGTTCAAAGTTGTTTATTTTGCGAAAGTAGGTACAAAGAGATCTTATGAATATTATAGACCAATATGAATCCGCTACAATCAGCTTTCTGGCATGCAAAATTATAAATATGTAGTACATGTTTGGTAATAAAAATGTCATTAATAATTATTGTTAGGAATATTTTAGAATTAATACAAATTTAAATAAAATAATAGAGTCAATATCAAAATTAATTAAAAATAAGTAAACAAGAATGTCAAATAGTTTTATCTTGAAGAAACTCATGTATGTTATAGTATGCTTTGCCTACGAGGTACTGCTTGAGCTTAGCCTTAAATGTGTTCATGTCATTACATTCCAATATGCTCTTTGGCAACTTGTTATATACCCTGGGTGTCATACAGAGTACACTCTTCTGGACCAATGCAGTGTGGTTTGTAGGAAACCGGATTTTACGATTATGGCGTTTACTTTGTAAATTGGCAAACAAGTTCATATTTCGTCTTACAAATAAGCAAATCTCATATATGTATAGACATGGCAATGTTAGTACTTTGAGACTGATAAAGAAGGGCTTGCAGCTATCAGGGTTTGAGTTTGCATATTGCTCGTATACATTTTTTCTGTGCTACAAACACAGAATTGTATATATGTCACGGTAAATGTGATTAATTGAAAATTATTAATAATTTTACAAAATTATTAATAATAACCACATGTTTTGGTAAATGTGAATAAACGATCGAAATTTATTACTTTTACTAGTAATTATTAATAATTCACGACACATATTGGTAAAAGTTATAAAATAAATGAAAACCTAATGTTTTTTGACCAGCAGGTATTTAAAAATTACTTCTTTTTAGTACAGAATTATGGGCAAACCGAAATCAGTTGGTTAGGTTAGAACTGTGACCACAATGCGCGAGCCGAGCGAGCGAAGCGAGCGTGCCGCGGCAGCGGCCGGCGAAGCGCCAGATACGAGTTGTTTTTGATACCTGAATAATTTCTATCTGTATATTCGCAGTATCGACCGTAGTTGAAACGACCGTAGGTATGATGATACGTAACTTTTATTACATTTATCACTACTAGGGTTAAATTATTAATAATAACCGACAAATGTGATTAATTTATCACTTTAACCACGACTTTCGGTAATTATTAATAATAACAGATAATTATTAATAATCTTCAATTATTCACTCTTACCGTAACATATATATATATGATAAAATAAACAAAATGTACCTTTCCACATCCCGGTACTTCAACTCCTTCAATAGGTCGAGGTATTTCTATACTGCGCACACATCCATATTTGTTACACTCCTCCCTGGAAACCAAACATTACAATGTAAATACGAACCCTTGAAAGCTTATTCATGGAACTACTTGCAAAAATTAAATAGGAATGATGTACTCATAGTAAGCCCAACTCGCGCGTACATAATATACTTGTACCTTGAATGAGCTTCACATAATGGCAATGAGGTTTGCCGAAAATAATACGAACATCATTTAGCGAAATGTATAACGTTATTAATTGCCTATCATAATATATTTTATTGAAGTTAATATTAAGTATTGCCTTTATATAAAATCTTTAGTTATAGTTTTGGTCCTGGGTCTGCGAATTGGGTAAAACTGTAATGCAGACCAGGACATGGTAAATAAATAAATAATAATATAGACGCACACTAACATGCTATACCGTGTCCCCCATCTCGACTTCCGATTAACTACCATAAAAATGTACATACTTAGTACATCAATTCTATAATGTAGTAGATCAAAAGTTTATGCATAAAGATATAAGTTTAAGATTCGCATAATGTTTAAGGATGTGTCAGAAAAGTCCTATCTTATTTAACCAAAGATCACTACATAGTGTATAAAGTTGCTTCTTGCATCTGTCTGTTTCCATGTATGCTCATATCTTTAAAACTACGCAACGAATTTTGATGCGGTTTTCATTAATAGATAGAGTGATTCAAGAGGAAGGCAGAGAAACACGGATAATGTTCTATTAAGCGCGACGAAGTGCGCGCTGGTTCACTAGTCTACGATATAAAGCATAACATACTTGATATCCTCGAGGATGTCCTCATACTCCTCCTCATCCCGCAGCTCGTCGGGAGTCACCATGTTGAGCAGGCACAGCACCTCGGTGGCAGGTCCTGCCCCCGCCAGGGTCAGTCCAGCTACCTGTAGCTGTACCGGCGCTGCGCCTGTCATCGCTGCCAAATTTTGTTTAGATTAGACAACGCTTTATTGAACGCCATTATTTATTGGCGCCCCTAGCACCGAACTCGCAGACTCGAGACAACCATTTAACTACTTAGACAAGAATTAAAAAATACATATTTGAATTAACTGCACTATAAGGTTCCATCTGATGGAACACAAATAAATGGTTTTGTGACCTTATGGGTCACAAAATATTTCATTTATTCGATTTTCTTGCGGTATATTATGTACTATTCAATTAAATACAGTACAATAATAGGAAAAAGGTATACCTAATGTGGAATTCTTGGCGCCGATGCTAGCGCGTTGTACAATGAGTTTCTTGTCTCCCAGCTGCATTCCGTTCAGACCAGCAATAGCCTATGAAAAAAATAGACATTTACTAACCCACTGCTTGGTAAGAATTCAAAGTTCTCCTGTAAGTTAGACATTGTACTCGCAAATAGAATTGATGCTCTGCGATTTTATACAGTAACTTGTGTTTTTAAGTATCATCTGCCACATAGGCGTATTAAGGGGGGGGGGGGGGGCAGGGGCAGCCAAGCCCCCCCCCCCCCCCCCCAGAAGCATTGTAGAGTTACGAATTTTGCACCTATTTTATGGTAAATATTGTAATTTTTTTCTCGGCGCTCGCAGCAAGCTGCTCGCGCACTTATTGTTAAGGATGTTTAAACTTTCTAACTGCTCAGAGCGAGCTAAACACACACTTTTCGTAGTAAAAATTATAATATTTTTGCCTGTATGCACCTTGGCCCCCCCCAGAAACCAATCCTGGATCCGCCTATGTCTGCCATGTTGTAAAGCTTTAATAATAGCTAGTTGAGTGCCTTCTAGTTCTGGTTTGGCTAGAACCTTAAAACAGTTGTCTAGTGTTGTAGAATAAGTATCAATAATTTACCTGGTCAGTCATAGAGATGTCAACATATTCAGCGAAAGCGTATCCCTTGCTCAGTCCAGTCGAAGAGTCCTTCACCAGATTGAAGGCGCGCAGTTGTCCAAACGACATCAGAAGTTCTTTCACCTGTTACGCACATCGTTTTATTAGAGTACGGCCGGTTGCTCACAATATTGAAATACTATACATGTACATTACACGAATGAGTTTATTGCTTGATTTATATTCTGGGTTCCCGTAACATGTGGTCAACAACGGGCAAACATATAGAATCTATGCAATCTGACCTGTAGGCGCGTGTTATGTGAATGGAGGAACTTGCCTTGAAGTGCCGACGTCTCGTTCAAGTACAAGACGTAAAGGTGACAATGAGAGACAACAGTGACACGCGGGCCGCGAGTGTGCCAAATCTAAGCTAGGGAGGGCAGAAAGCAAACTTTATCAGTGAGTTGTTTAAGAATGCTTCGTCGTCCCGCTAGCGCGAGGGTACCTGTGGAATGCCTGAAACGAAACACCGCTTGTGCTGCCCAGACACCCGACGACCGTCAACTGTTGAATCTCGAGCCTCTACGACGGCACCTAACACTCAATAAATTGTACAGAAAGCCGTCTCTAAACCAAAATATTCAAACTTTAAGAAAAAAACCTATCAAAGACATACACTCTACTACAGAAAACCTATTGAATTATGTTAATGTTCCACATAAGTTCTTTTTGTATATTGTTAATTCATTAGAAAGTACTGTATATGAGCAAAAATCTATTATAAAATTGATGCGCCTTCTGTACCTTTTATTGTTGTGTAAAAACGCTACCCTAAAGTGCCTACATTATTTAAGGCATTCACAAATATGTTGATTAGTATGTGAACACCTATTGAATCTATGGAATTAGGTTGAATGGAAGACTACTGCAAGTTCCTGAAGCTAAAAAAACAATGGAGTTTGGGAGGAATGAACATGTAACATCCGTTTGACCTAAAAATAAAGAAAGTTTTGCTTTGTGGATACAATGCGGAGACTGGTTACCCACCTGCAACATATAATTTTGCAAATCATAAGGAATTTATAAAGTTTTTATGTATTTAAATTAAATTTTTATGTGTTAAGATATTTGTAATTGGGATTGGTATTTTGTTAGTGTAAGTTCAAAAAAATGACTAAGATTTATAAGTACCAATTCAAGGTGCGTAAATAAGTAATTTGTTTGTTTTAATGCAACTTTCCTTTGCCTTATCTTGATTAGAGTCGTAAAACATTGATTACTACTGTGACTGATTTTAAAACCAACCTGTGGTGAATGTGTTATATAGTCTGATAAAATGGATTTTTAGAACCTAAGCACATGATTATCTTATTATGAATATTATTTTTATCTATCAGAGATTTAGCTAATATGTTATAATAGAATTCCTGTATCAATCTTGTTTAAAAATCTGTATATAAAGGAATAATTTGTTATTGGTTATGATAATTATAAAATAGACAAATCATTTTAATATCGGAGAAATTTTGGCTTTAAAAGAAAAAACATGGTTACAACATCAGTACTTCGTACTGTATGTTTGTAACAAAGACTTTCTATTGAAAATCCTTTTTACCAGTCTAAACCATAACATTTTATATTTGCCTCATAAAATTTTAAAATAGGTCACCAGTTGTAGTAATAAATGTTTTTAAATTTAGATATCCATTAATTTAAATGTTATGACAACTTACTTGGTCCTCATTTAGATAATTTGGCAAACCACCAATAAATATTTTGTGAGGCGAGTCGGGAACCACAGTGCTTATTACACCGGCTGAAAAAAAAACAGAATTCTTTTAGTTTTAACATTTTCACTACAGTACAAATTTCAATGTGCCTTTTGTAGGCAAGCATTAATTCTGCAGCAGAAGTTATTTCCGTTGATTCACTTATACATTTGCAGTTTATTATTAAATTATAAAAACAATAACACCTACATGCACATTTTAATGAGAAAATTGTTTTAAGTTTATGATTGAGAACTTCTCATCTGATTTTGTAGTAACCACTTTGTGTATAAAGTATCATTGCACAACTAAAAAGTTGAGTAACAATACTCAGGTTTCTTCTAAAGTAAGAGTTCAAGCATAAATGAGTACAACATATTAACTTACCGGGCACATTAATAGCCGGGTTCTCAGTGCCAGGCATGGGCTGGTAGTCGTGTGGTCGTCTGATCTTCAAGCTCTGCCCTTTAAAGTTGATGCCGTCGAACGCCATGGCCTGTGTGGTCTCATCAATAGATCTGAACTCCAGGAATGCAAAGTTTTTGTCCAAGTTGATCTGGCACGCGAGCACAGGGTTGCCCGCAGCCTGCGCCAACCCTGACAGATGCATCTGCTGATTGAAGAACTCCATGGTTTCCTCTTCTGTCACACCGAAAGGAATGTTGCCGACGTACAATCTTCGCGCTTGACGTGTTATAGTGGAGCCCACGACCGGCACCGCGGCCTGGGGAGTGTCCGCGACGATGTTCGCGGGGATCTGTCCCGCCGCCTGCATAGCTTTATACTGCAGCGGCGTAATATGCTCGAAGCCCGGTGGCGGCACATCCCAGTACAGGGAAGGCTTGCGGCGACGGGATCGTGTCTTCGTCGGCGATTTAGGAGACCTACTCCTTCTCTTCTCCCTGCGGTCTCTCGAACGAGATCTAGATCGGCGTCTCTCGCCTCGGGAGCGGGATCTACGACGGCGATCTGCTGTAACGTGTGGTAATTGTTTATTGAGTACGAACGTTAAAGAAAACTGAGTTTCGTGATTAGTGTATATTATAGTTACCTTTATCTTCACCCATTTCTAGTTTTCAAACCGCTTCTCAAAGTTAAAGTACGAATTCAATGAAATCAAATTTACTGAAAATCAAAAAGCATCACACAGCAAAATGGCGTGCATCAAGACCACAGACTAAAATCTAAAATTAAGAACGGTGTGACCAGTAGAATAAAACCTGTATATGGTTATTCACCATCAGTCTCACAAAACGTCAGTCAAATTATCAAGTGGAAATCCGAAGCTACTTCTTTTTGAGTGTGTATAATTTCGTAGTCTGTGCTATGTATGTCAACGTCGTTGTCATTGTCAATCGATGACCAATATGGACAAAACATCAAAATATTATGCTGCAAAATTGAAATGTTTTAATTTTAGCTGGGTGTTTAGTGAAAAATACAGTTTTTAATTTTAGGCAATTATCTAACAAGCGACCAACCACCAACATCCGACAACCGCGAGACGGGTTTTTGTAAAAGTGAAAGTTATTTGAAATTATTGCTCATCTTATCCGCTACGTATTATTAGGTAACTTGTTTCGATGGCTTATTGTTGCTCGTTCAGAGAAGAACAGAAGTGTATTTATTTATTCCCATAACATCACATAAAATGGTAAGATTTTAAAACATAATAATAACATTGGGTATTGTATTTTAAAAATTAATATTTAATTCCTTGCTTTTCAGGATGTCTTAAATAGTAATGGAAGTGTTAGAAAAAGGGTTGAGAAGTATGCTGATGAGGTCGCACAGCCGGCAAACGACAGTGAAGAGGAGAAAAAGAATTGTTTAACTCCGACTAACTTGAAGATCATCGCACTCGTATTTGTGTCGTTATTATTGGACCTGCTGGCATTTACCATGATACTGCCGCTTCTGCCTTCACTGCTGGATTATTATGATAAAGAAGAAGGGAAAGGGAATGGGTTGTACGCGTATTTACTGTCAGCAGTTCAAGGGTTTCAGAAGCTTACGGGCGCGCCGGATCGATTCGCCTCCGTACTATTTGGAGGGGCTCTAGGATCTATGTACAGCTTCCTGCAGTTTCTAACGAGCCCTATAGTAGGAAGTTTATCAGATGCATATGGAAGGAAACCAATGCTGTTAATCTGTTTGGTGAGTACTGGCTTTGCAGTTAAATTTAAATTGTTTTGTTATTCCAGATTATAAGATGCAGGTGTGTACATTCTAATTTTAAATAGTGGACAACACTAAACATGATTATTTTTCTGTTTTAATAAGATATTAGGTAATTATGTAGGTATTCAATAATTTTAAATATTTTATTATCTTTACAAAAAATCTAATTTTCATCATATTCATCTGTAAGAATGCAACTTTTCAATTGGTTTGTGTACAAAGTAAATGAGATTAGATATTGTTATCTAGTATTGGTCTAATCAAAAATAGATAAAAATCTAGTGCTGATAAGGGATAAGATTTGAAAGAAATATTACACTTATTCAAATAACTGATAAAATGACCTACATATAACACACTAGTACCATCCTGTGGATTCACACCTGAAAATTATAAATGTAGGAACTATGCATACCCAGCAGTTTATAAGGTCTGGTAGAAGTAATTAAGCTAAGTAGTAGGAAATTAAAAATGCTAAGTGCAGGTACTGAGAAAATTATACAGATCAGATTGAAAGATTCAGGTGTAGCAGCTGATCTACCTTGGCCAATACCCATGGCAGCACTAAACAACAAAACAAAGCCGAGGTCATGTTCTATTATTACTATTTATAAAACTGTAGTTACATGAGACTGCAAAAGTGCTCCATTTTAGCCTGTTTGAAAAATGCATCTTTAAATAAATTATTCTTATTTATCTCTCTTATTTATATTAGTCTCAGACTTCATCAAACTCTAAATTTATAATTCTCTTCATCAAAAAGCGCATAATATACTACATAATATAGTTACTGTACTATAGCAAATAATTTATCTCAGCCATTATTATAATATTTTATAATTTAATAGAAGATAGACCACAGAAATTAAAAATTCGTAAAAAGTAAAAATGTTGATATAGGACACATACATTGCTGCAAACTTTTAAATCTGTGTTCTGTAACAGGCTTAAAAGTATCCAATAATGCATGGTGTTATTTTAGATTCTAAACTAAATTTTAGGTGTGAAAATTTAATAAATACACACATACAAACTTTTACCATTACAATATTAGTGAAACAGTCCTAGTTTAAAAGGAAAGGACTTATCAAATGCAAGGTCGACAAATAGAAACTCCATCCTTAACATTAATTACTTGATATAAAATGCCTGCAATTCATTCAAGCTATAATAATGTTAATGAGGAGATATCTATTCATTATTCAACTATTATTACCTTGTTTTGATAAAACGAGTGACAGAGATGGCAAGGTATCTTTGTTTCTGCTGCATTTCTAAAACTGGCGCAAATTACGGCGCCACCGCTACTTATAGCATAACATAAATCCTTCTCCATTACTTTCTTACATTTTATATGGAGAAACGCAGAATACACTGGCGCCGTCACATCTTCCAGAGACTCAAATTGCGGCTGGTGCGGCAGCAGTTTCTGCTGAGCGGTTTAAGCGGCGTAAATATGCAAACCTCGATAGCGGTTAGATTTTTGAGCCGTTTGGGGTAGAGACTTTGGGTCCTTGGGGTTCGGGAGCTCACCACATTTTCCAAAATTTATCTGAGCGCTTGGTCGAGGCGACGTATGACCGAAATGCTGGGATATATTTGGCCCAACATATAAGTATTGCCATTCAATGTGTGGCAATGCTGCCAGCATTCTGGGCACTCTGCCATGTCTGACAGTGGTTTGGAGCACTTAGATTTTCTGTAGATCGGCTTGTGGCCGATCTGTGGTTAATAAAAATGTTCTTTACTGCTGTAGTAGCTGTAGTATTGTTAGTTTATTTTTCTCAATAAAGGCATTTGCCACGTAAAAAAATAAAATAAAAACGCAGAATATTAGTATTCTTTTATCTGTGGCAGAACGCACATTACAGGAGGTGCGCCCGCGCCGCACCGGGCAGCTATACCCTGCAGTTGCAGTGGGTGGATACAGGTTGAATAGATAGATAGAAGGGAGGAAAGTTTTACAATTAATTGGATTTTTTTCGACTTTTTTTATATTTCCCCGTGTGATGTGCAAACATCACTGTGCTCCGGTAGGAGGGCACTGTAGCTAGTGAAATTACTGGGCTAAAGAGTCTTAACATCTCATGACTCTTGAGTAAGAAGCGTTGGTGCAGTGCTCCTAGAATTTCACATAATTGTGAAATCCTAGGTAACATTGTACTGATTATGGGCAGTCGTTATCTCTTAACATCAGGAGAGCGTCTTGCTCGTATTCTACTTGATCAAATAAAAAAAAAAAAAAAAAACTTGAAGACAACTGAATCGAGTACATTTTTTTTATAGAATTAAAAATTAAAAAATATATTTAAAGGTTGATTTTACAAATAAAATCGGTCGTTCAAGTTTTGAATAAAAAATTGCGTCTCGCCTTCGCTTATTGAAAGCAAGATTGAAGTCTATTTAATTTTTTTTTTTTAATTCACAAGTTATTAGGTAGGTATCTCAAGAGTTGCGGTGCGCGCCGCTAAAGTTTGCGCCTGCCTTTAATTGACATTAATATAATTTATTAGGTATAATATTGTCTGCAATTTCATAGCTCTATTGTGTGTTAAAGTCATTATGTTTTATTTGTACAAATGTTTTACCATTGACTTGCAAAATTCCTTTGTAGCCTATTTGAATAAAATTACTTGATTTTTTTTTACCATTACTTTTAATAAGGTATAAGGTGATATATAATATATTATAATACTAGCTGCGCCCAGTGGTTTTACCCGCTTTACAGTAGCCTATATGTTATTCCAGGGTCTCAGCTACATCTATGTAAATTTCAGCTCAACCGGTCCCTTTGTTTAGGCATTAAAGAGTAACAAACATACATCCAGACATCCATACATTTTTACAAACTTTCACGTTTGTTATATTAGTGGGATAATAATTGTCTGCAATTTTATAGTTCAATTATGAGTTGAAGTCATTATGTTTTATTTGTATAGATGCTTTACTATTGACTTGCAAAACTCCATTGTACAGTGCTTTTTTTTACCATTACTTTTATAATGGTGATGTAAAATATAGAATATTTGCACTGCGGTTTCCCCGCGTAAGTTCAGATCCCATGATTGAAATTGAACCTTATTTTCAGATCGGTATAGCCCTGTCACACGCACTATGGAGTTACGCGAGCACATTCAGTGTGTTTGTACTGGCTCGGTTTATAGGAGGGCTCAGCAAGGCCAATGTGAGCCTGTGTATGGCCATCGTTACTGATGCCTCTAATGAGAAGACTAGAGCTAGGGGAATGGTATGGAAACACTCTTAACTATAGATTTATTTTTATTAATCGATTTCAAAAGAGGGTTGTCAATTCGACGTGTTTTTGTTAAAATATTGTTATATGTATGTACATGTAAATTTGTTCTTCAGAACTAATATAAGTAACGCTAAGTATAGGTATAAGTATAGCTTATGCTCGCGGCTTTGCCCGTGTGAGGTCTACGTCATAAAACCTATGTGTATTCTAAAGTTGAATCCGTTCAGCGGTTATAGAGCTGTGCGTTGATAGATCAGTCAGTCAGTCAAAGAGTGACCTTTTATATATTTAGATAAAAATTAAATAAAAAGATTTATTTTTTATTAATAGATTTCAAGACAGGGTTATCAATTCGACGTGTTTTTGTAATATATTGTTACACGTAAATTTGGTCTTCAAAACTAATAAAAGTAGGTATAAAATTTCAGACACATGAATTATGCAATATAATATTTATTGTCCTCGTATTTCTATAAATATTTATCGGATTATGACAATTATTTAACTTGTTGCCTTATACATATTTATTCCAACTTAGGGCAAACTACAATTTTTACTGAAAACGAGTTTGAAGTTGGTTAATTTTATATATATTTTTTTATATAACGAAGTAAAAAGACGAGCAAGATGCTCTCCTGATGGTAATAAGAGATAACGCTGGCCATAATTAGTACAGTGCTACCCAGGATTTATATATTATTTTTTAAATATTTATTTCACTTGTGCTTAAAAAGAATTTTCTTTTTCAGGCGTTGATAGGTCTAGCGTTTTCAATAGGCTTCATAGTGGGACCGCTAGCGGGCGCGTGGTTCGCCGTCAACAGTGGGGGGAAGGGCATGTGGGGCGAGACTCCGGCCCTGTACGCCCTTACACTGTCCCTTGCTAACATTGCACTGGTCGCCATGTTCATACCTGAGACTCTGGACAAGGTAAATATAGTGCAATATACAATATACAGTCAACAGTGGGGGGAAGGGCATGTGGGGCGAGACTCCGGCCCTGTACGCCCTTACACTGTCCCTTGCTAACATTGCACTGGTCGCCATGTTCATACCTGAGACTCTGGACAAGGTAAATATAGTGCAATATACAATATACAGTCAACAGTGGGGGGAAGGGCATGTGGGGCGAGACTCCGGCCCTGTACGCCCTTACACTGTCCCTTGCTAACATTGCACTGGTCGCCATGTTCATACCTGAGACTCTGGACAAGGTAAATATAGTGCAATATACAATATACAGTCAACAGTGGGGGGAAGGGCATGTGGGGCGAGACTCCGGCCCTGTACGCCCTTACACTGTCCCTTGCTAACATTGCACTGGTCGCCATGTTCATACCTGAGACTCTGGACAAGGTAAATATAGTGCAATATACAATATACAGTCAACAGTGGGGGGAAGGGCATGTGGGGCGAGACTCCGGCCCTGTACGCCCTTACACTGTCCCTTGCTAACATTGCACTGGTCATGTTTATACTTGAGACTCTGGACAAGGTAAATTTAAATTTAACATAAATAAGTACATACATCCTATTAATTTTATAACTTGGAAATGTATAGAAATTTGTTTTAATGTCTAATTACTGTCACCATTAATTAATTTATTAATTATTAAAACCACACTCGCAAGCATACACCGAAACAAACAATGCAAAAAAACTTTCCTTAAATACACTTAATCTCTTTCTTTCTATTTCTTGAAAAATATTAATCTCATCGTCTATCAATAAATAGAGAATATTTTATTTGTCCATAATACATATTTACATAATTTTAGAAAGTATTTAGTGGTCCCCACACTAGGGCAAGTCTGTCTGTCTCAAAATTATCAACTAATGAGACCGAGGTCAAACGCAGCCCTATCGACCCTTAATTCAAATGTCTTTGTTACAGGAAAAGAGGTCGTCACTGCCATTCAATATCTCAAAAACGTTGGACTACGTATCACCATTCCACTTATTAGAATTCACCGCAGTGAAGGACCTAAACAAGAAACAAAACAAGCACTTATCCCAACTGGGCCTGATATATTTCCTATATTTATTCATTTACTCGGGGCTGGAGTTCACTATAACATTCCTGACTCACCATACATTCCAGTACACGGCCATGCAACAGGGGAAAATGTTCTTAGTCATAGGTGAGTTTCATTCATTAATGACGTATTAAACGATTATTTTATCGGTATGTGCATGTTAAATAATATTGTATCAATAGGATAGTTTGACTCCTCTACAAAGACTGTTTTATTTGATAAAAAATATAATTTGAAGATTTTTTTATGGTCTCGTGTTAAAAAATAAAAGTCTTTTTTTAAAGCTTGGTAACCATTGATTTAAAATAAAATAGGCCAATCGCTATTCGGGATACGCGCAATATAGACTTTCGTAGTACTGGCACCAGTTTCGTGCAGTGCCGTCCAGAATTTTATATTTCAGAAAACTGGATGGCTCTGTGTCTAACATGGGATGATGATTACCATCAGGCAACTGATTTCATCGTCTTGTATCTGACAGTATCTGTGTTTATAGTAAAAATAAACTCTTCATTTATTGTTACCATAAATTTGCTGTATCATTGTGGTTTATGAGTAAGCGTGATTTTTCGCTGTCACGATTTTTTTCAACATGTTTGCGTAGTGACGTCACGTGCCTATTTTATATGCGTAATAAATGTCCTTTCATTTTTTATCACATAACTGCAATTAAATATGATGCAGCAATTAACTGTTTACGCACGATATGGTTCGTTCTAATCTTATTTCCAAAAAAAATCAATTATAGCAAAAAACTTGAATTAAGCCCACCCCATTTGGACGACAGAGACTCTTCGGGTGACGAAATCAGTCGGCCTTAATCTTTAACGATGTTAGAGCCATATTCTCGCTCGAAAATTCAGCCCATTGTCAAGTATGGCATTCCTAAGAAACTTGGGTTATATATTTGTACTCTCATAAACGCAAGTTGTGTTTACCATGAGCCATGTTATAAGGCACTATCTACAAGTAGAGCCACACAATGCTATGTCGTGGTGGGTCAAATTTCAGCTTCATAAATTTAGTATGGCTAGATTATAGAAACACATACATTTGCAGTACCTACATGTTGCACTAGTTTGTTGGGGTCCACAGAATAAAAAATATGAAACCTGACATTCTAACGCTTCACGACACTCCAAAGTAGTGCATTTCTATCGTATCGTTCAGATATTGACTCTGAAAGAAAGGTTTCATAAAATATTTGGTCGTCAGGTTTAATAATGTCAGTGCTGCAAGGCGGCGCGGCGCGTCGTCTGTCGGCCCGCGGCGCCGAGCACGCCGCGAGACTAGCGCTCGCTCTCACTCCGCTCGCCTTCCTGTGTGTGTCGCTGGCAGCGTTACCTGAGCCAGTGGCACTCTCCGCGCTCGCCTGGCTGTGGCTCGGGCTGGTGCTGTTTGCGCTCTGTGAGTATAATGTCAAGTGTCCCCTCACTCCCCCCTTCCTGTGTGTGTCGCTGGCAGCGTTACCTGAGCCAGTGGCACTCTCCGCGCTCGCCTGGCTGTGGCTCGGGCTGGTGCTGTTTGCGCTCTGTGAGTATAATGTCAAGTGTCCCCTCACTCCCCCCTTCCTGTGTGTGTCGCTGGCAGCGTTACCTGAGCCAGTGGCACTCTCCGCGCTCGCCTGGCTGTGGCTCGGGCTGGTGCTGTTTGCGCTCTGTGAGTATAATGTCAAGTGTCCCCTCACTCCCCCCTTCCTGTGTGTGTCGCTGGCAGCGTTACCTGAGCCAGTGGCACTCTCCGCGCTCGCCTGGCTGTGGCTCGGGCTGGTGCTGTTTGCGCTCTGTGAGTATAATGTCAAGTGTCCCCTCACTCCCCCCTTCCTGTGTGTGTCGCTGGCAGCGTTACCCGAGCCGGTGGCACTCTCCGCGCTCGCCTGGCTGTGGCTCGGGCTGGTGCTGTTTGCGCTCTGTGAGTATAATGTCAAGTGTCCCCTCACTCCCCCCTTCCTGTGTGTGTCGCTGGCAGCGTTACCCGAGCCGGTGGCACTCTCCGCGCTCGCCTGGCTGTGGCTCGGGCTGGTGCTGTTTGCGCTCTGTGAGTATAATGTCAAGTGTCCCCTCACTCCCCCCTTCCTGTGTGTGTCGCTGGCAGCGTTACCCGAGCCGGTGGCACTCTCCGCGCTCGCCTGGCTGTGGCTCGGGCTGGTGCTGTTTGCGCTCTGTGAGTATAATGTCAAGTGTCCCCTCACTCCCCCCTTCCTGTGTGTGTCGCTGGCAGCGTTACCCGAGCCGGTGGCACTCTCCGCGCTCGCCTGGCTGTGGCTCGGGCTGGTGCTGTTTGCGCTCAAGTGTTCCCTCACTTCAGATGTTGTACTAAACTGTTGTATTGTTCCTGCAGCGACAGCATTCGCCGTGTCGTGCCTGACATCGATAGCGGCGGGTATATCTCCGGCGAACAGTCGTGGCGCGACGCTCGGCGTGCTTCGGTCGCTGGGAGCGCTCGCCCGCGCCGCCGGACCGCTGCTCTGTGCCGCAGGTAACCTATACACTCTACACCATTTGAAACTGGCACAGATTATGGCCGTATCAAACAAGAAAATATGTACAAATTTACACCTCCCCGAAATGACACCCTACCCTTTAATTTCAAACACTCCATGCAAAGTTGGTTGCCGAAGCGATCGTGTCGAGAAGCACCTGAGCAACTATTGCAACAAATGGGACTGTCAACATTCTAGCAATATAGGTGACTTTTATGTTGCCATTCGGATCTTACCTTCTTTTAAGAGAAGATATAATGGTACTTTAACAGGTTCTTATCAAAACGGTTAAAAAACTTATTTATCAACAAGTGAAATTTAAAAAAACTTTTTAAAAACAAGCTTTTATTATTATTACTATAAAGTACTCGTCAAGACAAATCAAATGAGCCCAAACTCGATGGGGTTACGTCGTTTAATTACGGAGTTCCTATGGCCACCTTCCCGCTTCATCATCAGATCAGCTCAATGTCATAACAATATTGCATTGTCATCCGATTTATGCATGCATGCAAAATTTCAGCTCAATCGGACACCGGGAAGTGGGTCAAATTTAACTTGCAAAATTTGATTACAGACAGACAGACAGACAACAGACAAGTGAAAGTAAATAAAAGCTTGTAATAAAAAGGGGTAAATTTTCATTTACTTTGCAACGTTTCGAACACAACGTCCAAAACGTGTGGATTCGTTTTCGTGATCAACTATTGACTATCGCCCATCCACATCCACATGTTAAACACTAGAATCCAACACATGCTTACATTACTTGTTTAAACCTCCTCATTGATATGAGTAAAATAACCAATGCAGTAATCTACATTGAAGTGGACATCAATCTTAGTGAGTGCGAATTATTAGTCAATAGCCCTGCTGAGCTTAGAGCGTATATAATATCGAGTGACGCTCTCTCGCTCGCACAATTTGACGAATTTTGAAATATAAATTCATGGAATTAATTTATTGAAAATTCCTCTATTCCAGCCCTTCATAATATAATTGCACACATTTTAAAAGTGTTTTCAGTTAGATATATTAAAAACTAGCTGACCCGCGCGCACTTCGTAACGCGTCAATCAATTTATAATTAATTTGGTGCACCCATTTAGACATGATGGATGTCTAAACCGATATTCGCCCCCGCTGTGAGTAGCGAAGAATATGGTGCAGGGTTTTTCAATGCAGTTTTGCTTCGCTACCCCAAGCAACAATTCGATTTTCTTTCCCGAAACTCAAACTATCTACACTAAGTTAGTTAAATCAGCATCAGCAGCGGTTACTTCCCATATAACCTGGAAAAACACATAGGGCAAAACAAAGGCACAGCGGGTAAAACCACTGTATGCATATATAAAAACTAATGTATTATCATAATTTTCAAATAAATAGCTTATAAATTTGATCTTAAAAGTCACTCATTTAATAACTGTTATGTGAATGGTATACCTATAATTAGAAAATTAATGATAAAAGATTTATATTTAAAATATAATCGAGGGGTTCTTCAACTTGTTAATTTATTCCTCTGGAACGGGTGCTTACTCATTTTGCAGTGCTTTCATCAGTAGATTCAGTAACTCATGTACATCTCCGATATGAAGAGTTATTTAAGGCTGTAAAACAAATTTTATATATTGTAGTCATCTTACTAATATTATAAATGTGAAAGTTTGTAAGAATGTGTGGATGCCAAGGTGTAATGCTTGTTACTATTTCACGCCTAAGTGGGTGGACCGATTGAACTGAAACTTGGTATAGAGATAGCTTAGACCCTGGAATAACACATAGGCTATAAGTACAGTGGGTAAAACCACTGGACGCAGCTAGTCCTATCATAATATAATATTGTAGGTAACATTTTAAGATAAATTAAATCTAATAACAGTTTGCATTATAAACAGTGAGACAATTGGCTGTCTAATTTTACTGTAGTTTGGTTCTTTACACCTATTGGGTATAATAGATGGACCGATTCAGCTAACCATCATATAGAGATAGCTTAAGACATTGATATAACATACAGACAGGCAAGCTAGTCTTACTACATAATAAATTTGTAAGAATGTATAGATGTCTGGATGAATGTTTGTTACTCTTTCACTCCTAAACAGGCGGACCGATTGAGCTGAAATTTGGTATAGAGATAGCTTAGACCCTAGAATAACACAAAGGTACAGCGGGTAAAACTGCTGGGTGCATAGTATTATTACATTAATGAAAATAATATTTTTTACATCAATGGAATTAAGAGTAAGTACCTATAGTAGGTAACTCTATAGGCAAAGAGTTGTACAAACCTTTTCTTTGATAGTCTTCAAATTATAAAAGTGTGACGCGTAACCGTGACGCGTAACCGAAAAAATGTGACGGTAAATTTTTTCCAACGCCGATAAAGAAGTTTCACTTCAATAATACCTATTTATCCTTTCATAGACTGTTTTCTTTTTCTCGTTTCATTTTCTGTGTATGTACAAACTGAAAAGAAGTTATAATTCATTAATCTAATTTGTCAATGGAATATTTTTGAAATATTTAACTAATAGGTATCTAACTTTATAATAATACAACTTACCTATGTCAAAAATCGAAATAAATAAACATAACCTAAAAAATCTCACTTAGATACGCTAAAAGCCCTTTTACCCCATGACAAAAAACAATTTATAATAATTATCTAAATAATTATGAATGTACTACACACGTTATTAGTATTTTGTGAAACCTAAAAGATAAAAGAACACTCAATCATTCACAAAATATTATTCAAATTACAAACTTCAAACGATGCTTCAAACTAATTATTACAAGCTTTATATTACTTTCACCTGTCTGTTGTCTGTCTGTCTGTCTGTCTGTAATCAAATCTTGCGAGTTTAATTTGACCCACTTCCCGGTTTCCAATTGAGCTGAAAATTTGCATGCGTGTGTAAATCGGATGACAATGCAATATTTTTATGACATCGAGCTGATCTGATGATGGAGCTGGAAGGTGGCCATAGGAACTTTGTCATAAAACAACGCAACCCCATCGAGTTTGGGCTCATTTGATTCGTCTTGACTAGTACTTTATGATACAAGATAAAAATAATAAATAAAGCTTGTTTTTAAAAAGTATTTTTAAAATTTCACTTGTTATTGTTAACCGGAGTTGAGAGGTGTTGCCAGCAGCGAAAGTTAAAAACCGGGCAGTAACACTCAAAAAACGCGGATTTATCTTACTAATATTATAAACGTGAAAGTTTTGTAAGAATGGATGTCTGGATGTGTGTTTGTTACTTTTTCACGCCTAAACGGGTGGACCGATTGAGCTGAAATTTGGTATAGAGATAACTTAGACACTGGAATAACACAACGGTTATAGGACAACGGGTAAAACCGCTGGGCACAGCTAGTAGTATATAATATATAAAATTGTTTTTATCTGACTACGAAAGGTGTGCGTACAATGCGCTCTTTTCACAAACGGCCACCGCTTATTTGCATGCGTGAAATGTGTAGAAAGTAGAAATACACCTCAGACTGATTGTCAAGACTTTATATCAGTAATCAAGTACTTATTTAATGACTTAATATTATTGAAACTTATTGAATAAATGTCTTATTACATTTTTATCATATAAGGTATAGATGCATTAAAATAACAAAAAAATAAAAAGAATTAAAAAATAATAATGTGAAAAAGTCTTATCCGGCGCATCGCCGGCCGCTCCCGCGGCACGCTCGCTTCGCTCGCTCGGCTCGCGCATTGCGGTCACTGTTCGAACCTAACCTAACCAACTGATGTTGCAATTCCCTAAACTCAATTACCATCGGTCATCATGATTGGCCGAGTGTTTTACAATAATACAAATTTACATTTAAAAAATCAGTCACTAAGAGTGCTCAATTTACATTATAGCCACAGAACCAATCATAGGCAGATTTAAGGGGGGGGGGGCCCTGGTTAAGATTTTATTTTTTTTCTCGGCGCTCGCAACACGCTGCTCGCGTAATTATTATTAAGGGTATTTCAAATCAAATCAAATCATTTATTTGCACACATGGGTATACAGGTTTACAGATGTTGTTGTTTATAACTACACAAGCACTCCATGTCTCACCGTCTGGCATGCAAAAATTTGTTAATGTACAATTTTATAATGTTAAAGTATATTAATTATAATTATAAGAGTTCCAGATAATATTTCAAATGTCATTCAGATAGTAGATTTGAACTTTCTAACTGTTCAGAGCAAGCTAAACACACACTTTTCGTAGTAAAAATTATAATATGCCCGTCTGCACCTTGCCCCCCCCCCCCCCCCCCCCCCCCAGGACCAAATCCTGGATCCGCCCTTGGAACCGATGAAGGTATAATAATATTCTGCAGACGTTCGCCGTATACCAATTTCCATAGACACCCTAGCGTTTTCACGTGTAGAATAACCTCCAAATACTTTCACTTTTTCATTGCTCTCGTTTATTAATCATTACAATAAATAATAATTGGAAATAAAGCTTTTTATAAATCACATTTTTTTTCCAAAATGTCCGAATTTTCACTGTTTTTAAAGTTTTGTTTTTGTATGACAGAATTAGCTGTCGACGCCATTTTTGTTGTTATGAAGTTTTGTTGTTAGAAATTGAACTAAATATTTGCAATGAGCCGCGGCGGGTTGCAAGCGGCCAATTGAATCGACAATAAGATAATGCGGCTTTTTATATAATGGATAAATAATTAAAATTTCTCCTTAAGCGTATTTATAAACATTTTGCGCTTGCAAACGGCGGCCGTTTTGTGTAACGGATAATTTTGTGATTCAGTGGCGACATTTAGATTTTGAGTCCTCGTAATTTCACATAATAATAGTTAATTTCTTAATAATTAAATACGTAGTTATTTTTTAATCTTACAAAGAAAAATTATTTAGGATATACAGTTATTATTATAATCGAATAAATTAAATTTAGTTCCGCTAAATGCCGCGATAAAAAAAAAGCAAAAAAGCGCTATGATCTGGCAACACTAAAGCAATACATTCAAATAAAGCGCGAAAATACAAACTTTTATTTTCAAACTACATTTATTTTTGCATCATTATTTATTATAATTATAATTTAATTATGCTTGTGTTCTATTCTACACGGTACTTAATAATAAACACTACTTAAAAGCATTTTATATGTGAATCTTTAGATTGATATATTTTTTTTATTAATGAACCGATTTAAATAAAACCAATACCAGGTTAATTGTAGAGAAAAATACGAACGATTTTATCTAAGAGATTTCCTAAGGCATTATAGTTCCATTATTTTCCGTGGTGCTACTTTGTATGAAAAATAATGAATTTTAAATGAATTTCTATTTATCTTCAGATGATTTAACATGTTTTAGAAATTAAAAATAAGCAGCAAAAAGATACTTATTACTGATATTTAGACGCGTCATGCGCACATTAGATTAGTTCCATTATTTTCCGCTGGCGCTGGAAATAAGTTACATTTACTAATTTAAATGAATTCTAATTTGTTAACCCTTTAACCGCCACCGTCGGATATATCCGACAAGCCTGTTCTGTTACGTAACCGCCAGAGTCGTATATTTCCGACGAGCCGTATATTTCCGACTGCACTTTAAATCTACATTTTTTAAGTCATAACACTGTATTTTATAAAACTATACTCGTAATTAGATAAATAGTGAATAAAGTTATGATTTACAGTTGGTTTTATGCTTCTCTCCCAAATTGAATAAATATTAGACATCACTTTTATTGTAGGTATTTATAATTCATAAAACTTGCCTGGCGCTAGGGGCACGACAAGTGATTTTAAGTCTGGCGGTTAAAGGGTTAACTGATGATTTTACATGGTTTAGAAATTAAAAATAAGGTGCAAAATGTACTATATTTACCCTATTACTATATTTACGTTCGTCGTGCATCATCAGACCTTGTTTACTATATAGCATCAAAGTACTCGTCAAGACGAATCAAATGAGCCCAAACTCGATGGGGTTTTGTCTTTTAATCACGGAGTTCCTATGGTCACCTTCTAGCTCCATCATTAGATCCTGGTTACTATATAGTATTAAAGTACTCGTCAAGACGAATCAAATGAGCCCAAACTCGATGAGGTTTTGTCTTGATTACGCGGTTCCTATGACTTCCATTCTTGTTTATTAGCATTTTATATGCGAATCTTTAGATTGATATAACTCTTTTATTTATGAACCGATTTGACTAAAACCAACACTAAGTTTCAAGTAGAGAAAACTGCAACGTATTAGTGAAAATTTTATTCAAATCGGTGGTGTTGTTTAACCACACCAGTGACACAAACTATTTACAAATTTAGCCCAAATTAAACTAAAGGTCAACCACAAGTTTACAGCCACATCGATAGATGGCGTCTGTAGCGTTTTTGGCACTATTTTTTTTTGAATTGAATTTACTTTATATTCTATTACTTTTATTTCGAATTTTTGATGTAAATTAGGGGCGATGTGTCCGATATAAATGATTATTATTTATTTTATTATATTATTTTACGTTTCCCTAGGAAAATTTGACAAAATGTTTTACGAATTAGATCGCGCAAGCGACTTTTTCGTGTCGTTTTGTTCATATGCGTATTTTCACAGTTAATCTTAGTAAAGGATCACAATGAATGGGGAGAAATTTCCATTCTTATTATATGTATGGATATGGATATGGATGGTGTAATGCGATTTTTTGGAAATTTTTTTTTTTCAATATTGCTCCCCATCCCACACAATATTATTATGCAGAGCTGACATAGAGGAATTTCAAAATTCGTCAAATTGTTCGAGCGAGAGGGCGTCACTCGATATATTCGCTCTTAATAGTATTTTATAAATGTGTATTTTTAACCCCCGACGCAAAAACGACGGGGTGTTATAAGTTTGACGTGTCTGTCTGTGTGTGTGTGTGTGTGTGTGTCTGTCTGTGGCATCGTAGCTCCTAAACGGATGAACGGATTTTGATTGAGTTTTTTTTGTTTGAAAGTAGAGTTAGTCGAGTGTTCTTAGCCATGTTTGGTGGAAATCGGTCCAAGATGGCGGCCGTTACAAAATGGCGGATAACTTTTTTCTTCCACGACCCCATCAATATGGGTATCAAAAGAAAGGGCTTAACTAGTAGAATACAACCCACTATATAAAATTTAAAATCCAAGATGGCCGCCACCACAAAATGGTGAATTACATATTGCGTTGGGGGTTTTTAATTTTTTTAATTTAATTCACTTGTTGCAGTGTACTGGTGTTACGGGGCAGCTATAACGTACACGATGGGAGCTGTCATACTAATCATTCCAGCTGTGATGTTGTTTCGACTCAAAACGTAACTTATTTATCATTTTACACTGCCAAGACTGCGTAATAAGCAATATTTTTACACAATTTATAAAATCCACTATTTATTATTATATAAGTACCTACTACTTTCGAACAATGAGTGAATAAATTTGTTAATTTTTGATTGTTTACCTCGAATAACAGTATTAAATTATTGCCTGAAATAAGAAAGGTTTGTGAAATTTGTTGTTTTATTTGTACCCATAGTAGATAAGCACCTAATAAGAGTGTTCGTTGGGACAATACCCTCTCAACGAGTCACAATCTTTGTTCGTAAAGCGAGTTGTAACGAGTCACACTGTTACTCGTTGGAAAGTTCCAACGAGTGGCGGGGTGACTAGTTGGGAACCACATTGGAAACCCACCATCGAGTTGATGGGTCTTATTTAGGCTTCCATAGGTCATTAAAATCTCATGTCCGTATTGACAGCGAAGTCATAGACCAAAGATAGTTAAGACATAAGATCTCTCAGTGGAGTACCTACTATTTTTTGGTTTAAATCTTTTAAATAATACATAAAATATTATCAATTTGCTGACGAAATCGTAAAAATATACCTATACGAAACCAAGGAGGTATTTATCTAAAGGGGAACTTTTTAGTTTGTGTTGGTTATTAGTTACCATGTCAACCGCTTGTTTGACAGTTACTTGACGCACTGCATTGTTTACTTTGATGGTTTTCTTTGGTTTACTTGCACATTATATTAGTGATTGTATACCAAATGCCTCTGTTTAGCAATAAATTTGCTCCAAAAACGATTCCTGTAAGGAAACAGGATACTTCAGTTGTAAAAAATGAGTTTGGTAGTGATTACGCGGCGAAAGAACTTTCTATAGATGTGCCTCCTTTGCAACTGAGGTTGGGGGACTTTGAAATATCTTATGAGGATGGGCAATGGATCCCAGGTAATAAAATATATGATTTTGTTACTGTGAAAGTTGTGCATTCTTTATGGCCTTGAAGTGGGGGAGATGTGGCGCTAGTTTCTATGCAAAAATCAGTCTAAGGACGGTGTCCTTTATGCCCTTTATGCCGCCCAAAGATCTACCAGGTAAGGATTCCTACTGATATTGCAAAGTATTGTGTGTTTGTTACCTCTACGAACGATTAAGTTGAAATTTGGTAGGACGATGGTTTAATCCGTGGAATTACACAAAGGATTTTCAGCGGAAAACCCACTGGGCAAAGCTAGCTTTTTATATAACCGCTTAAAAAAGGAGGATTAAAAAGTTAGAAAAATACAGTTTTACATTTTACTAATTTCTAGCTTCAGGCAAAGCGGGCGCCGTACACAAGGAGAACATCCGCCTGAAGAACGAACTAGAAAGGCTTGAAGAGGAGAACAACATGTTGCGGCTAAAGTTCGAGATACTGTTGGACATGATGACTGATAAGACTGTGGAGGCGGAACAACAGGAGATCACGCGCGCGCAGAGCGTCGGTTCGATGAAACAGAAGAGTAAAAAGCAGAGATGGTAGCATCTGTATTAGGTTGGAAGGTACATCATATTTTATAGTACATACTTAGACATGTTAGTGGATATATAGCAGGGATGTTGCGGATGCGTATTTTTTCACATCCGCGGATGCGGATGCGGATATTTTAGGGCTCACATCCGCGGATGCGAATGCGGATGCGGATCTCAAGAAATTTAATTAAAAAAACTGATTTTCTAGGGTAACAATTGTATCTAACGGTTTTAACTCAATGATCGAAGTAGCGTGAGTGATGTACTTTCAGACAACCAAGTAAACATTTGTTTCGACAAGTAAATATGTGATGACTAAACAGCTATTGGGTGGAGAAATAAAATAATTAAATATATTTTACATATATTTATTTAAATAATAATTAATTAAATAAATATATGTTACTTTAAACACACACATTTATTACAATAATTTCCCACCAGATAAAAAAAACTTGAAAAATAAATTCTATGAATTTACTAGCAAACCCGGCGAACTCCGTTTCGCCACCAGATGGCTTCGTTTGTAACATTTCGTTTGGTGATTAAAAAATGAAGAATTTTTTGTTTTATATTTGAAAAGGAAAAATTTTATTTCATTTCACAACAGTAATAAAGTCATTTCGATTAAAAAAATGAAGTGTTATTTAGTTGAACTTCTCTAAGTAAATGAAAGTGAATCCAAAGTAAATACTGAATCGAAGCGTTATACGTGTCCGCAAATTATCCGTTTCATTGAAGTGCTCTTTGGTAAACCACTGGTTATGTGTGTTGTATATTTTACCTTGCAAGTCGGCATGAAGCCGCCTTCTCGAATGATATTAGCTCCAAAAGAAGTCATGCGAAAGCAGTTATTGTATTCAAGGATGTGTTGAAGAAAATGGCTGGAATCGGGATCACTTCCATCGAACAATGGTTTCAGTGGCTGTGGTGGTGTAAGTAATGGATTCAGTTTGACTTTTCCACTTGCGCAGCATAATCCAGCCGTTTCTCTTTTGAACTTTAACGCATTGCAATATCGGCATATAGTCGTCATTGGTCCAATATCTAAATTTTCATCATCACTGTAGTTTGCAGTGGGATCATATTGGAATGCCAAGCGATTGTATGATGCCAATGATCTTCATGTGCTCACGCGTTGTCTCAATCGGTCATTTTCTCTTATTATATTTTGTCTCTCTTCACTTAAGATCTGTGAATACACTTGTTGCTGGCTTGAATGTCTTGTGCGGCGGCCGATGTTCGCACGTCGTCCTCTAGGCATTTTGGACTATGGACAGAGTGATGAATAGGGATGTTGACTAATTTTTGGAATTGCTTTTATATGATAGATAGACCCATTTCATAAACGTATATCATATTTTTATGCAAAAACATATGAAATTTCAATATAAAAATACGTAAATAAAAATGATTTTTTAAATACTGCCTAAAACGTTTCGAACTGTCATCTGACAGCGCGTGACGTCATACCACTGGCTGGTCCTTACGCTTCCTATGAAATGTTCCTGATTTCGACAAATTTTAATTATTCATAACTTAAAAACCACTGAACCGATTTTGATGCAACTTATGCTGTGCCCTTAGTTGGAGCATACTTAAACCATAAATAAAGTCAATAACCAAAATGAATCTTATATTTTCAGAGAGACATTTTAGTTATTGACTTTATTTTTGGTTTAAGTATGGACCAACTAAGGGCACAGTATAAGTTGCATCAAAATCGGTTCAGTGGTTTTTATGTTATGAATAATTAAAATGTGTCGAAATCAGTAACATTTCATAGGAAGCGTAAGGTCCAGCCAATGGTGTGACGTCACGCGCTCTGATTGGCGTTCGCATTCGCGTAATAATAAGTAATTTTTTTTTAAATTAAAATTGATTTTATTCAATTTTGGCTTGTAAATAGATCCTTAAAATGTGATTTTAGGTTTTTAAATACTGTCTTTTATGTGAAAAACATAACTTTATATCAATTCGTTACATGTGTCAACATCCCTATTTAACCTCAAATTCACGATCCACATAATTTACACAGTTCAACTTACCACCTTAAAGACAAATGCCTGCTGTTGAAATTTAATAAAAATTTGCCCAAGACCACGCTTTTTTTTTGTATTCATCCAAGGAGAGCCATTGGCTACTACGTTGCCAGTATTAATTCGAAATAAGGTTGCAATAAAACTTATATCAATATCCTCCGCGCCGACACGGCCATTACCACCTTAAAGACAAATGCCTGCTGTTGACATTTGCCCAATACGCGCGTGGTTTCCAATTGAATAACTTATTTTTTTTACTTTTTTTTCATTTCTTTTGAAATTTTTCCTGAATTTTCTTTGCTATAAACCTCGCGGAGCCCGAGACCTTTCTAACGAATGCAAAACCGTGAAAATCGGTTCGTGCGTTCTGGAGTTATAGCGTCAGGGAGGAAAACCCGACTTATTTTTATATAGTAGATATTCCATATTTCAAATATTGTTATATCGTGCAAACGAGAGGGTTGCGCGATTCGACACAAGTCTTGATAATAATTATGATATATTTTAAATTTTATAATAAAACATACCTGTGTCAGTTATTTTTGCTTTTGTGATTGTGTTTCTTTGGTTAAATTTTCTAATTTGTTGAATTCTTCTCTATGCGCCGATTTTAAATGATTTTTAGGGAAGTCGTCGTGCGACTCTTACGAGAATATGTCTTTTTATATAATTTGCAATCAGCCTTCTCTGGGTCTTTATTCGGTGTAAAGTATTGCCAAATATTGCTCTGCGTTGGTGGTGCCATTGTAGGTAAATTCATTTCACATCTAATAATTTACAGAAATATCACATAACACAAAATAAACAATGTAACAAAATAAACATAGATCATTTTATATTATGATACAGTGTGTTATTTAACTATTAAAAATATAAAAATAATATTAAAAACTGAGATGTTCACGAGTTTTCACGAAAATTGCAACTAATCAAAACATTAACAAACGCATCGAAACACCGAACTAAATCTGCACTGCTATTGGTCAATGCGCACGTATATAATGGCGAGCGCCAATCACGGGCCACGACTTTTTTCCTTGTTGCGACATGTGCCTAATCCGCATTAAAATCCGCATTGATTTGATGCGGAAGCTCCGCAATTACGGATGCGGATGCGAATATCCGCAACATCCCTGATATATAGTATATAGTAGTATTTAGTGTTTCGCCGAACGAATTCTGAACTCTATAATAAGACGAGTCATTCCTAGCGCATCGCCGGCTGCTGCCGCGTCACGCTCGCTTGGCTCGCGCATTGTGGACACTTCAATTAATCAAAGGTTACAAATAAAATTGTGAATAAACAGGAGCAAGATGGTAAAATGAAAGGAAGGCCTATGCCCAGCAGTTTGCAAGGCCGATGGTGTTGAAAATATAATAATATGATGTAGTTAAATATTAATAGATTAAATATATTATGTGTGTATACAGCTAATTTTATTTAAGTATAGATAATAAAATATGAAAATATCAATTCGTTTTTTAACATTAATAAAATCTTCAAATAAATAATAACAAATATATTTCACAAAAACCAAAAAAAATTACTCTTACAAAAGTATCTGCCAAAGATAGTACAATATTTACACACTATTGAATATATAACACGTTTATGTAATACCCTTTATTTTTTTACATTTATTACATTGCTCTTCAACTTAAAATCTTGGATAACACTTAGCGGAGTCCATTTCTGAGTCCATCTGTAAAAGGACTCAAAAACGGTCTCCAGAAAGTGTTCGAATTATGAATGGGGGGAACTAATTAGCGTTATTATTAGGGCATCTGTTTCTGGTGTGGCCTTCTTGCCTGCAAAGTCCACACCTACGTGACCTAGAGTTGCCGCTGTCTTCAGATGGTTGAGTCCTCCCGCGGCCTCTGCCCCGACCTCTACCGCGGGTATTTGAAGTTCCACTGCTACTGCTACCCCAATCTATAACAACATTTGTAATGAAATGGGATTTATTTGTCCTGAATTTTGGTACAATGTGATCTTAATAATAAACTTTTATCTTCCGACAAAATTCTACCTATTAAAGGCGTACAAATATTTAATTAATAATTTTTTTAAAATATTCATGCATCAAATCGTAGTATAAACCAATTGATAATTAATAATTGAAAATGTCCGGTAAAATAATAATAATTATCGAATAAAATTAAATAATAAACAATATGTATGTACCTATATAAATGAATTTGCATGTCGAATTAAATATTATGTTAGAGGAATTTACATTGATAAAGGAATACAAAATATGTCAATTATTTTTCATTTGATTATTTAATATACTTGTATACATATTATGTCAAGGAAATTAGTCATTTACATTTAATTACTATTTGTACCCACCAGCAGAAAAGTACTACTTCTGTAAGTAGTAAGTTACTTGAGTGTCTTAGTCGTTGCCCATTTACAAACCCGAATAAAAAAATCAGTTTGGCTTTAGTATATTCCACAGTCACAGGGTAAATTAAGACAAGTTCCTGACGCTTAGCCGGACGATGACGCGGCAGGCTTTCATCGCTAAAGATCTACGGCTAAACAAAAATAAAAACTGTTAAATCAGCAGCTATCAAAATAAATCTAAGAACCGGCTATTTGTGTACATTTCGAAGAACTCGCTATGCATATTATCAGTGGCATCGTATGGTAAATACCTGTAAATGTGCTAGAACCGCCTTCATCTGCCCATTGGAAGAAATTGCATCTCGAGTTGAAATCCTTCGGGCAACCATAAAACGGACGCCCTTTGTTTGGGCCTTCCTTGTGAACTGTGACTCTGAAAAAATAATATTCCATTTGAAAACCTAGGAATTTCTGGCACCTTCACTACAAATGAAGAAAGGAATATTAAAATTACTTAAAGGAAAAAAAATCGCAAAAAATCGCTCTTTATCGATAAGACCGCCGCTTGTACATTGTAATTTTTAATTTTAATTAAGTACCTATGTATTTTCTATAACATTTATGTGGTGTACAATAAAGTATTGTCTTATCTTATCTTAAAGGATGTCACGTCCAATTTCAAATAGAAATGTAATGAGTTTAGAATATCCTTAATTAAAAGTGCGCGAACAGCTTGCTGCGAGCGCCGAGATAAAAATTATAATCTTGACCATGAAATATGTTCAAAATTCCTAACTCTACAATGCTTCTGGGAGGGGGGGGGGGGGGGCTTGGCTCCTGCCCCCCCTAAATCCGCCTATGCGGTCAAGATTCGGTCTACACAAATGAAAAAGAGCGAGAAGCCGGTTTATTTTTTTTCTTACTTTTTACAAGGCATCCCACAGTTACAATTAACCCCATCATCATTTCCCTGGAAACTGTCCCTTGAAGCAGGTGGTGTAAGCCCCCATCCTCTACTAGAACTGTTGTTCGTAGTATTGTTAAAGTTGTTGCTAGATTCGCCCCAAGTATTGCTGTTAGGCGGGGTATTAACGTTGGGGTCGTTTTCAGGCGCCCACAGGAAGAAATCGCAACCGCCGTTCTCTCTAGGCGTTGCACATTTATAGAACTTTTTGCCTGAAAACAAGGTAAGAAATGGTAGGTTAAAAAAATCAAGTTACCAATTTTTACAGTGCCATCATAGGGAGTTTAAGTTATTGTAAAACTGAAGCACTTTCCAGTTTGCATAATCATAGAAATGTATATTAATGTCATCGGAAAATAAATAAGTTTATAAATTTCCTAGGAAATTTATAAACTTAAGAATCTTGTTATTTTCCGGTGACATATACATTCTAGTGTATCGTTTTAAAACGCATTGAATAAAATATATTGTATGGAATGAGATTTTTCTAAATTATATCAGAAGTGGGACACTGAAAGTTGTTTTAGAGAGAATCTTCATGTTCTTTCTATTATTCTAAAATATTAGGTACTTTAGGTAAAAAAAATACAATAGGAAAAAAATCATACCTAAATTTGCATTCTGTTTCCGTACAGTAAGCAAAATGGCTGGATTATTGCATCTACAGACCACATTATTATCATCTGCGCCTGCGCCGGGTAGAGGCAAACCTTGATTCAACGCATTTTGACCTCTATTCCCTGACGGAGGAGGTTGAAGTTGCCTTGGCTGGTTCCCTTGGTTTCTTGAAGGCAATAAAGGTGCTGTGTTGGTTGAATTCGCTGAATTTGATCTATTTGTAGCATTATTTTGCCAAGTGGAATTATTATTTGTGCTATTTTGCCAGTTCGAACTTGTAACACTATTTTGGCGGTTTGAATTACCCATGACATTATTTTGTCTATTTGAACTGCTATTTTGAGTATTTGTTTGTGTTCTATTTTCAGGTACTTGTCTTACGCTTGATAGTCTAATTTTCATGAGTTCTAGGAAAGTAGTGTCGCATCCGCCGAGACAGGCGACGTAAGGCGGCGGGTAGAGGTGGCTTATAGAGTTGTTCCGCCATTCAAACTTTATCTTTTTGTAGTTTGGACCACACTGTAACAAATACAAGTTCATTAAGCTGGAAAAATAAGCTCGTCATTAAATTTAAAAAAATCTAGTCAAGTCTGTGTGTTAGTAATGTTGTGAATTTTTAAGACGCTTAAATAGGTACATAATGAGTAAATAGTTGTGAATAAATAGAAAAAAAATAATTCTAAGATACGGAAAATAGTTGCTTATAATAAAAATGTAGACGCAAACCAACGCCGGTATTATCACATAAAGCAATATCTTACAAATAGCCCGATAAGTAGAAGAAGTAAAGAACTGAAGAAATAAAGGAAAACGTGACTGATCTATCAATGCAGCACTTGAAAAGTTGAACTGATTGAGTTAAAATTGAAAATGTGAGTTATATATCCGTAAGCTAATTCCTAGATTTTTTCTAATCTAAATATCTAACCAAATTTATTTAATATCTAAAAATACTCACCGTAGAACAAGTTTCAGGCAAAACTTGACACGTTTTGACTATGGAAGGGAACCAAACAGCGTTCTTACAATTGGGGAAGGAGAGGCAAGTTATGTAGTACTCATCTGCGTTGTTTTTCCTCTGTGTCACCGCCATGTCCGACCCACATTTGGGGCATTTCATTACTGGAAAAATATGGCTTATTTATATTTTATTTAGATATTTAGCATAAGCACAAGCACAAGCATTTAGTTGCTTAGCTTGGGGTTAGGTGGCGCCATGTGAAATGTCCTGAAATATTTATTTATTTATTTTATTTTAAGTAAAATTATAATCAAGACAGAAATATATTCAGAACTAATGCTCTGATAAAGAAGAAAACAGACTTATTATGTTTAAAAACACATTACATACTTCATCACATGATTATTGCATTGGAACGTTATAATAGCAGTTTCTCGTCCTCATTTATTCGTACAAGACTACTATATCGGCCAATGAAGTTTGTAGTCTGTGAAATGTCAAAGGGCCGAGCGACGTAGAGTCGCGTAACATCAAGATATCACAGTGGCCGTAGCATGACGTATGGGATCCTGACGAAACTTCAAGAGTAGAACTGTCATCCCATACATTGTGCTTTTGTGAATGTATGGGATGACAGTTGACTTGACAGCAAGACAAGTCTACGCAGCGTCTGTGCTCGAGGGTCTGCAATCACTCGGTGACACACAGAGATTTTTTTTTCTTTTTAATACAAGAAGTAAGAAGACGAGCAAGACGCTCGCCTGATGGTATGAGATAACGCTGCCCATAATTAGCACAGTGCTAATGAGCGCACTGCGCCAACGCTTCTTACTTGAGAGACATAAGATGTTAACTCTTCAGCCCAGTAATTTCACTAACTACAGTGCCCTCCTACCGAAGCACAGTAATGTTTGCACATCACTGCTCAGGCGGTAGAATAACTGCACTGTTGGGGTACCCACCTAGTCGACCTCCTGCAAAGGAAGTCTACCCCCGGTAAAACAACAATGATGAGTCGCGACAATGTCGCCGATAGTTGATGTCGCTGTCGCCAAATGTGGGCTAATGGGGTCTAATAGGGCGGCATAATTCACGTTACCAGTTTGCAAGTCTCCCATGACATTATCGGTGGCGGAAGGCGTGTATTGGTTGGGCCGTTCGCTCAGTCGCTCCGCCAGAGCGTTGTCTATTTTAGTCGCCTCCGCCGTTACTGTTATGTACACCTCTTTGTATTTCGCTACCTAAAATAACACATTTTTCTTATAATATTTTAATTGCGAGACTTTAGGGGTGTGTTAAGTTAAAAAGCTAAAGATTTGGCTGTCATTTTGAACATCGGGTAAGGTAATTTCCCCTGGTATTGATTACTTAATCCAGCTAGTACAAAATATGGCTTCCAACTAGAAAAATCAAAACCCTACTTATAAATTAGAGCACATGAGTCTCAAACTGATCACTTAGATGGGCTCTAGAGCTATTTTCATGAGCACAGTAGATGCATACATTACATAAGGTGGAGCATGATGGTGTTCATTAGTGTCAAGAGCAATATTTGCACATGTAACAAAGTAAATTCTTTTATTACATTTGTTTTTTGAATATTACCTGTTCAGCCAACACAATCTTCGGATCCTTACTCCCCTCACAGATCCCTCTTAGATCGGCCTCCAGTCCTGCCCTGAGCTCGGGTCTAACCAGTGCCAGACCCATGGCATCATACCTCTCCACCAGACCCATGCCTAGCCATCCCGGTACGAAGTGTGTCTCATGCAACGTCATTTTATCATTCATTCTCATCTAATATTAACAAATATTACCTGTTCAGCCAACACAACCTTCGGATCCTTACTCCCCTCACAGATCCCTCTTAAATCGGCCTCCAGACCCGCCCTGAGCTCGGGTCTAGCCAGTGCCAGACCCATGGCGTCGTACCCCTCCACCAGACCCATCCCCAGCCGTCCCGGTACGAAGTGTGCCTCGTGCAACGCTACGTCATTTTATCCTTCATTCTCATCATCTCAGCCATAGGACGTCCACTGCTGAACATAGGCCTCCCCTTTGGACTTCCATATATACTGGTTAGAAATTACCTGCATCCAGCGTCTTTCGGCGACCTCTATAAGATCCTCTGTCCATATCTTGTGGGTGGATCTTCATTCTCATCTAAATTCAACAAATATTACCTGTTCAGCCAACACAACCTTCGGATCCTTACTCCCCTCACAGATCCCTCTAAGGTCGGCCTCCAGACCCGCCCTGAGCTCGGGTCTAGCCAGTGCCAGACCCATGGCGTCGTACCCCTCCACCAGACCCATCCCCAGCCGTCCCGGTACGAAGTGTGCCTCGTGCAACGTCATTTTATCATTCATTCTCATATAATATTAACAAATATTACCTGTTCAGCCAACACAACCTTCGGATCCTTAATCCCCTCACAGATCCCTCTAAGGTCGGCCTCCAGACCCGCCCTGAGCTCGGGTCTAGCCAGTGCCAGACCCATGGCGTCGTACCCCTCCACCAGACCCATCCCCAGCCGTCCCGGTACGAAGTGTGCCTCGTGCAACGTCATTTTATCATTCATTCTCATATAATATTAACAAATATTACCTGTTCAGCCAACACAACCTTCGGATCCTTACTCCCCTCACAGATCCCTCTAAGGTCGGCCTCCAGACCCGCCCTGAACTCGGGTCTAGCCAGTGCCAGACCCATGGCGTCGTACCCCTCCACCAGACCCATCCCCAGCCGTCCCGGTACGAAGTGTGCCTCGTGCAACGTCATTTTATCATTCATTCTCATATAATATTAACAAATATTACCTGTTCAGCCAACACAACCTTCGGATCCTTACTCCCCTCACAGATCCCTCTAAGGTCGGCCTCCAGACCCGCCCTGAGCTCGGGTCTAGCCAGTGCCAGACCCATGGCGTCGTACCCCTCCACCAGACCCATCCCCAGCCGTCCCGGTACGAAGTGTGCCTCGTGCAACGTCATTTTATCATTCATTCTCATATAATATTAACAAATATTACCTGTTCAGCCAACACAACCTTCGGATCCTTACTCCCCTCACAGATCCCTCTAAGGTCGGCCTCCAGACCCGCCCTGAGCTCGGGTCTAGCCAGTGCCAGACCCATGGCGTCGTACCCCTCCACCAGACCCATCCCCAGCCGTCCCGGTACGAAGTGTGCCTCGTGCAACGTCATTTTATCATTCATTCTCATATAATATTAACAAATATTACCTGTTCAGCCAACACAACCTTCGGATCCTTACTCCCCTCACAGATCCCTCTAAGGTCGGCCTCCAGACCCGCCCTGAGCTCGGGTCTAGCCAGTGCCAGACCCATGGCGTCGTACCCCTCCACCAGACCCATCCCCAGCCGTCCCGGTACGAAGTGTGCCTCGTGCAACGCCACGTACGAACGGGACTTGATCGTTTCTATGTGCTCAGCGTGGGTCGCGTCCGTGCCTGCATAATACATACTAGTTTGTGAAACTGTGGCTTAATGAGATATTATCATTTTTGATATCAATTCATGAGTGCTATTATCAGTGTTTTACTTTAAATCATTGCATACAGTATACAACAAAGTCGCTTCCTTGTCATGTCTGCTTTTATGTATGCTTAGATCTTTAAAATTACGCAACGGATTTTGATGTCGTGATTTATATTCGATAGTGATTCAAAAGTATGGTTTATACCTATAATGTTTAATACATGCATAATATAGTAGAGAAATGCTGATCCTAACCTTCTGTTATGCGTTACGAAGTGCGCGCGGTCGCTAGTAATAAAAATAAAATATGCATTTATCATGTTGAAGTGGTTAATCTCTATTGTAGAGTCCATCTAGGGAAGTACTACAACTTTGCTAGTTATTTTTCCAAGCAGCGACGCCATGCAATGGTGTACAATAAAGTACTGGTATTATTATTATCTTTAAAAGTGTTTATATGTAGGAAATATTACCAATTCCATGTTTCTCCATAAGTCCGATGAGATCAGCTTCAGTGAGCAGATTGGGCGGTGAAGTGCTGCCGTCCACCATGTCTATACTCGTCGGATCAAATGTTTGTCCTGTCTGTTAATAATACACAACTGATGTATGATATAAATTAAACTATTGATGGAGACAAAACCGATAATATTATGTTTGTTATCTTTTCCCGATTAAATGGCTGATAAACTGAAATTCAAGTAAAACCGCCGCTGGGCATAGCTAGTAGCTAGTCTGATAATAAAGAAATTGTCCCACTGATTTGGGGTTTATACTCCAACAGAACAGGTTACCCTACTTACACTGTCAGAGTCAAATCACAAATTATAGGTTGTGTGGCCAACCTATATGTTGCAGTTTCAGGTCGCCGAGATTCCTACAAGGCCTGCAACATGACCTGACGACTGCCTCCTACATATCTTATAGGAAACAGCCGGGACCCACAGTTTTACGTGCCTTCCGAAACACGGTAGCGATAACCCAAGGAAGTTCGCAGAGTTTTTTTTTTACATTTCTTCAAAATTGCGCCTCTTTGAATAGCGTCATTTTGAACAGATTTAGAAATTTCTTTATTCTTTTCAGATTTAAATCAAATAACTTTTATCACCTACCTCATAAACATGTATCTCCTTAGACGACCACTTATCATAAGGGTAGACATCCAAATAGTTTCTAGCCGTGATCATGAGTCCGCTCGCTGAGAACTTCTCGCCGGCGACATTTATAGAGACCGTGGTCTCTTGGCCCTGAGCGTCTTTAGAACAGCAAGCGAGGAACGAACGCACTATGAACTCGTATAGACGCTGCTCGTTGCCTGATAAACCTATAGATACAAGAATTGTTTTTTTACAATAGGATTTGGAAGGGGAAAAGCTCAAAATCTGAGCTAGGCATTACTTAGCTTGAATTTGGTGACTCTCTCTCAAAATTAGTATATTTTTCATAATTCATACTTTTGTAAATGGTAAACTAGATTATTAAATTTATTTTTTTTATTATATAGAAGGCACAGTATTATAAAAGAGTGAGTTGTAGCAATCACGTATTTTATGCACACATTGAAGATTTAATAAAAAATTGGTGATGTAACACACTAAAGCAACAAGTGCAGGAAAGAGAGAGTGCAATAAAGTATTATTCTACTCTGTTATATTCTATATTTGCTTGGTTGGGGCATAACGTTATAGTGTGCGACATTTCAGAGCAATAAGGTGTGTCCTAAGGACCTCCCTCTAATTTATTGACATTATCATCATCCCAAATAGGGAGTACTAGTAGATACTAGTAGATATTACTCAAATTGTTTGAAAGGTAAAAAATATAATGATATAACTTACTATTAGCATACTTAGTAGGGTGTATAGGGGGATGGGCCTTATCACTTTTATTCCCTTGCCTCGGCGTAGGGCCCCCACTGTCCATGATGCCCTGAGCGAAGGCCCCCCACTGTGGGTCCCCCGTCTGCAAGCCCACCAGCTGGCCCAGGTTCATCTCCCTTGGGAACTCGTTGGTCTCCGTGCGAGGGTATGATATGAACCCCTGGGTGTACAGCTTCTCGGCCAGACGCATTGTTTCTTTGGCGTTGATTTTTAACTTCCTTGATGCTAGTTTTTCTAGTTCCTGTGGGAAAAGGGATTTTTTGAGAGAGATAAAAATCTTGAATGTTATTTCTTCTAGCAGTATTTAATGGATTTGTTAAAATATACCAAAAAGGAAGGCTTCTGAATGTTTTGCATTTGTGAAAATCGTCAGTAAATATTGGATATACGGGAATCCATAACTCATACCGTAAAACGGGGTAAATAGGTCCAATATTCACATTCAATTGGAATTTAAACCTTCTTCCGTTGCACATAGGGTATTTTAAACTTTACTTAAGAATGTATGGTAAGCTCTTGTAGATGTAAAATAGCCTTAAATTACGTAATTATTGACATATTTTGAGAAATTCATCAAAAAACCTATTGGATTCCAATTTACCCCCGATGGGGATAATAGGAACGAAAAAGAGGTAAATCGGAAATTTAACTAGGGTTGTCACTCTACCCTTCCAAGTCCTTACTTTTATTTCTTCAATATTTTAAAATAAAATAATGTTTGTGAGATCATATTATTTTAATAACATCCTAATAAATAGGTACAGGTTACAGCTTAATAAATAGATTTTGATTTAATTATTATACTGTCATATTTTTTAATCTTTTTGAACCTGGCTTGGGAACGTAGTTACGAGGCATTCTGAAAAAAAAATAGAACTTTAAAAATTATAGCCAGCATGACTATATAAAAAAAACGAAAGCAATAACGACTAGGAAAAGTAATTACAGAATTGGTAGCTGGCCGAAGAGTCAGATTTGTACCCGAGATCAATATAAAAATAGGTTAATTACGGTCTGTGGCCAATATCAGTGTGGTTTTAAATATACATGTAGGTATATACTAGATTTAGCTTATTATTCTATTACCTAGCCTTTTTTTGAAGTCTGGGAAAAGCAGGTCGGGTAGCTTATAGATTCGCGTTCTTATTTCAATCAGATCTGTAAATTTTATAATATTAGTCACATATTTAGTGTAAATTACATTTTTCATACAATAATTTACTTAGGTATTGTTTTAGACAACCCTATTAAGGAATTCCAATTTACCCCTTAAACAAACCAAATAACCCCCACGTTGTTCCAATTATACCAGTTCCGGTTCCTATTTACCCCCTTCGCGTTCTTATTATTACCAAAATAACCCAAAAACCAGTGGTCGACTAAACTAAAAACATGATTTCCAATGAAATTATGTAATGATTTACTTACCTTCACGTTTCTTCAAACCACCATAAACTGTTATGATCAAGATTACATCGATTCCAACAATTTTTCTTAATATAATTCAACAAAAACGTAAAGTTAAAGGGAACAATATCCACGCGTCCACGGTAACCTCACTTTGAACTCGTTTTTTTTAGTGATCCCTAATTGGCTGGCTTAAATGCTAAGTGTTGCCAGGAGCAAAAAATAAAAGTTCGTTCAAAAATAATACAGTGTTGTTATCTCATAAATTGTAATGAAACTAAAAAAGCCGTTTAGAAAGTCAGACTTTTTTTCCAATTTACCCCGTCATTCCTATTTACCCCGAATTACGGTAACATAAAAGTTAAAGTTAAAAATGTGATTTGTTTTTAATTTAATATAATAATCTCAACTAGATGCACTAGTTTTACTTGCTGAAAAATAGGTTTAGCTACATGCTAAATACTATACAATAAAGCAAACTTCAAAACAATTGGTACAGCCAATTAAACTTGCAAGAAGTACACACATTCAACCAAGGTATAATAGCTGGGCACAACTAGTTTCTAATATTAGTAGGATTAAGATTACATGTTCCTTACCACAGTGTCTAAAGGCAGCGGTCTCCACTTGGACTTGGGTTTAGTCCTAACATCTTGTACTGTAGCTCGTGGACTCTCGGTGCAGACGTCGTGTAGAGCCAGACACGCGTCCTGATCGAACAGACGCACGCGATCCCAAGCGAAGTCTACGCTCAGATTGTTCATTGTGTGATTTACTGGAAATATGATTTTATTATTTGGAAAATAACCTACATGATTATGAGGATATTATGTAATTTTTTTTATAGCAGACTAAACAAGCGTTTGACCGCAATCTCACCTGTTGGTAAGTGACGATGCAGTCGAAGTTATAGCACGCTTGTTTATGTAAATCTAAATCATTGAAAGAAATATTTTCTTGGTCTCAATAAATGGTATTTGTTCGCATTAAAATTATTACATTTATAATGTTCCGGCCATATCTAAGCTGTTTTTCATCAATTACAAAGGAAACATGTGTGTTCAGGTATTTACAAAAAATAATAATATCAATTTCGTTTGATTACATTAAAAAGCTTTAGCTTAAACATGGTGATACCTAAAGCACTTTTAAAATGTTAGTACTGCATACCCTAGCTATATGATTCGAAAAGAAGACGATAGTTACCTTTAATTTTCCAAAATGGTTCAGCAATGAAGTTTTCAACAGCCCTATATCTTTCCACGACGAAGCCTAACGTAGGGAATTGACAGGATCCATAGCTGACTAAACTGTCCGCTAGTATTGTAGGGAATACTTTCTGTAGGCGCAGCGTTTGGAACCTCGTGAATGCTGCTCCTGGTAATGTGAAAATACGATAATAATATTTTATATTATTATCGTTTACCTTTAATAAAATTCAGAATTATTCTACACTTGAAATGCAGTATTCAGGTAAGATATAGTCATCGAGTAAATATCCACTAGAGAGGTCATAGACAAAGTTTTCCTTGAAATACATTCTGTCACCGTTTGACGACTTCGCCCACTTTTCCTATTGGCTAATCATCAGTTTTCTTGTATGTGTTGGCTTGTCTGTAAGAGATTCCTCTATGTGATAAGACCCCTGATTCATACACTTTAGTTTTTTGTGTGTATCGTCTATTTATATATATTTTTTTATTATTATAAATTTGCTATTGAAAAGTACTTTTTCCATGCCATTATAAATACCTGAAGATTTACATTTTAATAGGAATTGCACAGGCACAGGGCACAGATTAACATAATATTTGAATGGTGCATTAATAAAAAGACTGAAATAGTAGTGGTTATGTAAGTAGGCAATATTTAAATTCATTAAAGGTCATTTATGTTTTTTTTATGAATGCAATGTTAAATGTTAATTGCATTTTAATAGGAGAAATTGTATTGCAAAATATTACCTATTCTCAAATCCAGTTCCTGTCTAACATCCACAGCATCACTAACATTCTTGTTAGGTTGCTCCAGGTTAGCCAGGGCTCTCTTGACCGACACCCCCGTAATCTCCGAGAACTTGGCTCGGTACACCCTGAGGTTCCTCTTCACTGCTGTACACACTTCTATGATCTCGAAACCTATGTTCTCCCCTTCTCTGTCGCAATCTGTCCAGATAATCAAGCTGTCACAGCCGCGCACTTCTCGCTCTAGAGTTTTCTAGAAATGGTAATGTAATAATGATAAATTGTTAACAAATGAAAAGTTAGGACATGCCATACTTTTAAATGGTGGTTACTGAATATTTGATTAATTAGAAAAATACTCTGATAGGTATTTAGTATGTCTAAATAACAAGTGATAAAATCTAAGTTTTTTAAAAGAGTCCCTAATACTGCTGTCCAATCTTTAAAAGACTGCTAAGCCACATTTTTCTAAAATCGACTTTTTTATACCACTGTATTCTGTATAGAGTATTTTTTTCTCTATCTTCTGGGCTAGGTTCCAAATTTTTATCTCTTCAATTAGCTGAGATACAGACAAAATATCCAAAGCTTAATGCACAAAAATTACTGTTTTTTTTATTATTAAAATCAGTTATATCGATCTGAAACTTTAGAATACTACTCAGTGATCACTATGTGTTTATAATATAAACACTTATCTATGGTACAGAAAAGTATTCGTAAATTTTATGTTTTTGCTCATATCTCAAAATCTCAATTTATCACTTAGCGGCCTTTTAAACAATGGACGGCAGAATAATGGATTATTTTTTCAAAACTCATAGTGATTTTAAAAAAAATACAATTTAAAAGCCATAGATTTTCTTAAAACATACATTTTACTGAATTATAAAATTATGACCTGTCCAATAAATAAAATAATATAGCTACAGATACAGCATTTTCAGTAACTTCATATATTTTACCTTAATTTTCTCATAGTTATCAGGGCAATATTTGAAGACAGGTGCATCAAAGAGGCTGAGTGGACTGCATGATTGCCAGCGTTTGTATATCCCAACAAATTCTAACGCCAGCAGGTGGCCTGACACTGAGGTCATCACCATTTGACACTTCTGGCCCATCACATCTGCTTCAAACTCATATATTTTGTTATACTGAGACAGCCCTTCTCTCTGGAAATAAGTAATAATCAATTATCATGTAAGATTACCATAAAATTATTCTGGTAATGTAACTACCAGCCAGATGGTCAGATAAAACTGTTCATTATGTCAGACAGAACTGTTAAAGTCTCTGCGTGTAACTAGTTTTTTGCCTGGACACTTTTGTGTTTCGGAAGGCGTGTAAAGCTGTTGGTTCTGGCTGTTTCCTATACAAAATGAGAAGATGATGATGATGTAGAAGGCAGTTGTTATATCATGGTGCATGGTGCAAGCATGGTGGTTAACTTATCTAAAGAGGAACCTGTAGTTCTACGTTCTCGCTATTGTGTGTTTTGTATTAATTTCAAGTGTGAATGTCTGATGAAATACAAAGCAATATACATAAAAATCACTCACCCTTCTAGAAGTCCCCCGAGACAGGTGTAAGGCGATGTTTTTAGCAGCATCATTTTTTTCAGCAACATTTAAAACCTTCATAGTTTTAAATCGAACAACTGTAATGCTCGGAATAATTTTATTTGCAATAATTTGCCTATAAACTTTTCGTCGGAGGTTATAACCAGTCCGAATAAACAATATGCTCATAATTACATTTCTTAATACCCGTGGCCTTACATAATATTCATCGGAAGTAGGTGACCAAGAGAAATTACACTGTTGAATGAAAATAACATGAAAATAACAAACACAAAATTATTAAAATGTAAACAAACAACCCGCCTTTTGCTGAACTAATTGAACGAATGAAGGAAAACATGCGGCTCACAGATTATAAAATCATCACTTTACACAGATAATAAACGTTGAAAATAGAGATGAGCGTTTCCGATTGAAAAAGAAGTAATTTTATTAATAGTACTTTTTCGTAGTTACCAGTGCAAAAAAAAATAGTTCCATTTTTTTATCTGTGCAATTACGCGTCACTGTCACTTCGCTCTTGCTGTCATTACTGTCATCTAACATTTGTTTTGAGTTTTGATACCTTTTACATTTCAATTTTACAAAAATAGATTTTGCCTTTGTATTTATTAATGATATAGTGTCAGACCAGTTGATAAGCATAAAATCAAGGGACAATGATGCACTCGCGCTCATTTGCGCGCCAGCCCTTAAACTTTACGAGGATGTGTTTTCTTGTGAACTGTTTGAAAAGATTGAAGAGTTCACAACAGTGGTTAAGTCGACAAAATGCGGATCCTTATGTTGAAAAAGCCAAGATATATAATTACAGGTAATATTAATAATGTATCTGTAGGTAAAATAATCTTATTGTTTTCTTTTGTTGCATAAAATGTATAATATCATAACCTTTGTTTTAGATGTCGCAGTGCTTTCAAATTATTAGAAATGAATGAAAAAACGAATATATTAACTCCTGGCCTATCAGTGATAGACTTAGGCGCTGCTCCGGGCTCCTGGACGCAAGTAGCTGTTCAAAAAACAAATGCTGATGGAGGGGACCCTTCTAAACCTAAGGGAAAAGTACTTTCTATTGATAAACTACAAATACATCCTATTGAAGTAAGTAATATAATAATATATTCGTGGTTTAACATATATCATTTACACTTACTGTTTTAACACAAGTACCTATGGGTATTTGCAGTTTCTAAACTTCCTATAAGTTAAGTTTCAGTCTATATCAGTTGATCTTTGTGTTAAGAGCGTATATATCGAGTGACGACTCTCTCGCTCGCACAATTTGACAAATTTTGAAATATAAATTCAAGGAATTAATTTATTGAAAATTCCACTATACAAGTCCTGCATAATATTATTGCACACATTTTAAAAGTGTTTTCAGTGAGATATATTAAAAAATGGGATGAGGAGCGATGTAGAAAAAGTTTTTTTTTTCAAAAAATCTCATTATTCCATTTTTTAATATATCTCACTGAAAACACTTTTAAAATGTGTGCAATAATATTATGCAGGAAATGTATAGAGGAATTTTCAATAAATTAATTCCTTGAATTTAATGTAAAATGGGGCGACACAACATCTAGTAGTTACTCACTAGAATGTGGGGTCCGTCAAGGTGGGCTAACCTCTCCGGACCTATTTAGCCTGTACGTAAATGATCTGATCGAGGAACTGAGAAGCACCAAAATAGGCTGTCACTTAGGAAATGTATGTGTTAATAACTTGAGTTACGCGGATGATATGGTGCTTCTCAGTCCCTCGATCAAAGGGCTAAGAAGGATGCTTTCAGTCTGTGAGCATTATGCTAATGTTCACGGACTGAAATATAACGTCCTCAAAACGGAGGTCATGGTGTTCAGGTCAGGTCGTGGCCCGGAGAGAGTGCCCGATGTGTTTTTGAATGGCACGAAAATCAAAGTCGTGCAGCAGTTTAAATACTTAGGGCACGTGTTGACAGAACGACTCAAAGATGATTGCGACATAGAGCGAGAAAGACGAGCCCTCGCCGTCAGGAGCAACATGATTGCGCGTCGGTTCGCGAAATGCAGTAAAGATGTCAAGACTACACTATTCAAAGCGTATTGTCTATGCCTCTATACGTGCCAACTGTGGACATCATTTACAAGAAAGGCCATAAACACGATAAGGGTCCAATATAATGACGCATATAGGATCCTTATGAAGCTGCCGAGATACTGTAGTGCATCCAGTATGTTTGCAGAGGCGAGGGTACCAGACTTTTTCGCAATCATAAGATCTCGAGTAGCATCTTTTTGGAGTCGACTGAGTCGTTCTGGCAACACGATCCTTAGAGCGGTGTCAGATAATTTGAGCAGTCCAATATTCAAATATTGGACTGATGTTCACCTGAACGAGAACAAAAAATGACGAGGGTTAGCATTGCAATGTCCTGTAATGTATACCTAAACTGATTTTAATTATTTAATTCTATTGTGTCTGTACTTTTACATTTATTTTACTTGTAATATGGGTTTTTTGCCTGCAATAAATCATTTTTATTTTTATTTATTTATTTATTATATTTCAAAATTTGTCAAATTGTGCGAGCGAGAGAGTCGTCACTCGATATATACGCTCTTAAATTGTTTAAAATATACCTACAATAACTTTTACTTTGTTTTGGTGAAAGTGATAAACATCTATTTATAATTAAATTTATAAGTCTTTGTTTACCAATTTTTAAAAAATACCGTCCACTTATGTGTACTTCTGCATTTATGTATTTTATTTAGTACTACTAGACTATATATCATCACAGCTTTGGTCTTAGTATAATTATTATACCTACATCATATAATTTTACTAATCACATAATCAATTACCTATGTTCAGTAAAAGTTTCTGCTTTGAAATTATACCACTGAGGGAATGAAAACCAATTTTCAGGTTGTCTCTTTCTTCCACAATGTTTTGCCATAGATTGGCAAAGCTAAATTGACTAGAGAATTGGTTTTTTGGATACCAAAAAAATATATGAAGAGATTTTTCTACATACAAATTATATCCAGGTTAGGTCTATAAGGTTAGGTCAGGTTATTAGGTCCAAACGCCGTCGGGGCCGCGGATGAGTGCTTCGGCGTACCTGTCGCCCCGGCATTATGGCGTCCTGCAGGAACACCCCAGGTTTTTTAGTGGGTATCCCCGCCGCTCCCATCTCTGGCGGGGGAGTCCCACATACCGCCCCGCGCCCCCCGGCGTGGGGTGATGATGCGTAACGCATTTTTCCTGGGATAAAAAAAAAGGTTATTAGGTCCAGAATTTATCTATTATATTGTCCAGGTTTAATAACAAAATTATCAGGTCATGTTAGGTATAACTGCAGTTTGCACTTTACCTTATTAGTACCTACACAACAAGGTTAATTAACAACAGCCATATAGTAATTATCATATACAAAGCACTCGAGATAAGCATGTATAATAGGGAAATCCATTTGAATGTCATCAGCGCTAAATCCTGAGTCAATGTTTATCTGCAGACTATTTTATTTGTATATCTTAACTGATTCCACTTGATTCACATTAAAGTATATTATGTTGTTTATGTAATCTAAACTATAAAGAGTTATAAAATTAATCTAAAAAAGTAAAATTTTACATAAATGATTATGAGAAAGTTGCATTCTAAGGAGTTTGCATACTTTTTGGAATGCAACTTTCTTCAAGCAAATTTCCTAGTTCCAGTTTAAACACCATCAAGTTAAAAAAATAATAATCATAATCTATAAGTTACTGTTGGGATTGGCAGCTAGTAGCTATGGTCTTATAGGGTCAAACAGATAGCCTTAGTCTGGATAGAAAAACCACTCTTACTACATTAACTGATATAATATTACTGTTTTGTTGCAGGGAGCAACAACAATGAGTAACATGGATTTCAACACAATAGATGCTCACAGCAAAGTAATTGACACACTCAGCGGGAAGAAAGTGGATGTGGTCCTTTCAGACATGGCCCCTAGCGCTACTGGCGTAAAAGAACTCGACAAGGACAGAATTATAGGCCTCTGCTACATGGCCCTTAGATTCGCAGCACTAGTCACTAAAGTAGACGGAATCTTTCTCTTCAAAGTTTGGGACGGGAAAGAAGTACCTATTTTACATATGGATTTGGAAAGATTTTACAAACACATCAAAATCTTAAAGCCTCAGGCAAGCAGATCGGAATCATCGGAAAAGTTCATTTTGGCGAGAGGTTTTAAGGGAATACAGAATCCTTTAGAAAATGGTAGGTGGGGATGATTTTTAATCTCTTAGAACACAATATGTACTCATAAGCTGCATACTCTTTTGATGAAGTGCCAAATTATATTTTTTTGTAGTCAAGTAGTATAATAAGTTTTTGCTTAAATTATATCATGGCTAAAATTTATTAAAATGGTCCCAGTATCCACATTTTTATGGTTAACCAGCTGGGCCCCGCGTATTTATTCGCGTTAGACCAATTCTATGAGAAAAAAAGTATCCTTTATGCTCTACCAAGTTTCCAGCTATCATGCCAAATTTCCCGCAATTGGAACAGTGGTTTTTGCGTGAAGGAGCAAGAAACATACAAACCCCATACAAACTTTCACCTTGTTAGTAGAATTTTAATTATTATGTAATGTGTAAATATGAATAAAAGTTACTCATGATGTCTTCCATTTTAGGTGTAAGCGAAGTATTGAAAAAATAATACAATAATATATTATTATACAAATAAATGACAATGCCATATTACAAGAATTAATATTTATTTCATTTAGCATCCTGTAGCGTATTTATGTCTAGTAAACTTATCTATTCAGCAATAATGATGGACATTTTAACGCTAAGATGTCATAAAAAGATATAGTAATCACTCTTTAGGTTAATTAATTTTCTTTTAGATTTTAAATTATTATTATTGAAAGAATATAAAAATGTCATAATAAATTTGATTTTCCATACAATATTTATTGCCTAATATGTATGGAAAGTCAAATATTATTTTACTTGGTTCTGTTGTTCTGTTATATTTTATTCTGATTCTTTATGTGTTAGCTTTTTTTATTACTACATCTTTTTATAACCCATTTTTGTCAGATTTAATTTAAGCATGATTATCCCATATTGCATTACAATTTGTACCAATTTTGTAGAAACATAAATTTATAAAAATATCACAATTAATAATATTAGAATCTCAAATATCAAAGCTTTTTACACAATAATAATATAATGCATTGAAAATGGACGTAATATAATTAGATTACACCCTCTATATAACTTTTTGTATCATAAAATGTACATTTATTAAGTGGATTTTTTCCCAGAATCTTGGCTGTAAAAGCATTTGAAGACCGTAATTTTTGGGGTTTATTGTCCGTGCCTGTTTAGTTTTATTTATTTTATTCTGTTTACTTTTTTTGTAGCAGAAGCACCTTTTAAAATACTTTCATTTATATTTTTCAATAAGAAAAATAATAGCAAGCACGCTTTCATACGTACAGCGACTCGACGTCTTCTCACTGCGTTATTTTTATTTAGTGAGGTATGTTACTGGAACTGAAATTTTAATTGATATTAATATAACATTAAGTATCAAAGAAACTTTTAACTTTTAGCGTTACTTTTTAAGTATCAGAGATTGCAGCAACAAATACTTTTTATCTAATAGACTTTATAATTAAATGCAGATGTAATAAAACCGCGTCACCGCTTATTTAACATCAGAAAATTTTCTATAGCTAAAAAAGTTCGCTACATAGGAAAGCGTGCTTTAACAAAACATTAAATTGAATACTGATTGTGCGTCACCGATACAACAAACAATTGACCTGTGGCCAGCTAAACAACCTAGTTACACATCACAATAAAAATATAATATTATTTAGTTCTAATTAGTATAACACGCGCTATCTGAATGGCATGAAACCTTATAGCTAACTGTACCATTTCTATTCGAAAGTCACCCGTTCGTCGCACCATTTTGTTCTTTAGAGTCTATCTATAGAAAGCTTGATAGTGTAATCTGCTGCAGTCGAACGCGCTGTCTTCTTTCGTGGTGACTCTAGATATACTTATTAGAACTTTGTTTAAGTGACAATATAGCCGCACGTACAAGCATCGACTCAAGTTATTTAACTTATTGATATATCGCACTGTTACCGGCAGACCGCGCGATCAACTTAATTCCAAAAGGTCACATCTCGTTCAGATGCGCGATGAAAATTTTAGTAATATTTAATAGATACATTTTAGGCACTCGTCGAGTGCTAGTGCAATTAACACTACATTTAGGTGTCAAATAGGATTTAATTTCCGTGCACTAACTTTAAGCCTTAGCACGATTAGTCGTAGGTATGACATAGCTTTTCTCTTTAGGTACTAGTGATGAGCTCATTCTTTAGTAAGCCTCTTATTCGTATATCTAATCTAGATTATTTAAGAAGTGTGTCTGAAGAGTTTAGGCGATAGGGTTAAATGTGAGATAGTACGCCTATGCATTCTAAATCCTAACAAGTCCCTTGAAATAGCTGATGATTATCTTGAAATTTTCTAGCCATGCCTATGATACAAATTTGTCCTCAAACTTGGTTTAGATTTTTAAACATAACAGTGTGTAACTTCACTTTAGCGCACATTTTGAAGAAGTATTTAAAAGACCGTCACAAGCATCACTTCCACAATAATAGATGAACATTATGCCTTACTGTACCTCTGTCTAGATGCTTGATTAGACAAAATAGATCTTTGATAGATATCTAATTGCTTTGCTGTTATCCATTTTTTTCCGAAGATAACGCATAATTGTTTATTCATAACCATCGTATCGGTTTTGGTCGATATTCATGATCACTATCTTACTAAAACAAACAACTTGCATGTTCTGTCCTCTTTGCTCAACCCGTCATGAATCCACTTTGATGGTTTTCTTCTTAAATTATATGATTGCGTTTGTTAAACGTGTTTCGCCCGATCTGAAGTTCTTAGATTCGTCGTAGGCCCTATCGAGGTTTTATCTCGTCTTACATAAGTTCAAACGAACTGGGACCGAGTCCCGTGAGAGAGCTTGTTGAGTTGAGCGGCAGACAGCAAGCTGGAATGTGCCGCGTGGTCGAGCAACAGTAACCGTTCTCCTCTCTCGTCGCTGGTGCGAGTGGCTCGCGCGCACTCGCCGCCGCCGGTCTCCACTGCGAAGCTGCATACAGCGCAGATTGCATAGATGAATGTAAGCACGAAGAGAGCGCAGCCGAAGTCTGGAAATAGACAAAAGAAGATCAGATGGGAATTAGACGCCTGTTATAGGTTTAATGTAGACCTGGGAAAAGCTACAAGTGTATATAATGGGTACTTGTAACTTTACGAAATCCAGGAAGTTTTTCTGCATTTTTCAACTATTCGTTTCATGATTTTATCATTTGACAATTTGGCTAGATATGTTGTCTTTCAAGGTTTTGAATTGCCTACTACATAACTCTATACCTATCGTATTACTACAGTCAAATCGATTTCTGTTATTTTGGTGTAAAGTAACAAACACACGGTTGTGTTGTAGTTCGTAATATTTCAAAAGATTTATTTTCTACAAAATAACAATATTACTCACGATAAAGATTGTGTCCTCCAAAAAGGTTGACGATACAAGGGTATCCATCACCCACAATGATGGCAGCAATGAGGAGCACGACGCCCACACATGCAGCCATGATCCAAGGCACCACGTACTCGCGCTTGTACTTGACTGCGCCGTGCAGCAGCGAGATGCAGCACATCAGGTAGATGGACGTCAGGATCGTGCTCGTGTACAGGAATATTACTGTCACTGGAGGATAACAGCATAATCAGTAGGTAGGTCGATAAGAAAGAAAGGTCTTTCTTCCTCATAGGTGATAAAAGTTTTAGTGGTTTCAGATTTCTATAATCTATTTTACAGATTGTTTTCCTTTGTATTTAATTGGAACAAGCTACGTACACTCAAAATATAGGTAGGTGCCTAATTAATCTTATACCTTTGTACCTAATTAATATACCTAGTCAGGTCATAAATTCTGTCACATGTTTAATATAAAATTATTGGAACAAGTTTATTTATTATGTAACCATTTATATACCAAAATGAACTTAACAAAACATAGATTCTTATGACAATAAAGTTTATTCAAAATGACCTCCGTGATTTTGAATACAGGCCTTCAATCTGCGCGGCCAGTCGTCTATCGCAGCACGAACGAGGTCCATGTCAATATCGGCTGCTGCCTTAATCAAGGATGTCTTGAGTGACTCCAAATTGGGATGAGGCTTTGAGCACGCCTTTTCCTCCAAGTGTTGCCATATCTTGTAATCTAACGGACTCAAATCTGGACTGGAGGAGGGCCAGTCTTCGTGCCGGATGAAGTCGATTTCACGCGCCGCCAGCCAGTCTTGTGTGCTCTTCGCTCTATGAGCTGGCGCCGAATCTTGTTGGAATACCCAGTGCCTGTTATTGAACATGGTATGAGAAACAGGTTCCACAAGGTTCGTCAGGACTGTATTTTGATACACAACTGCATTCGTTTTTACACCCTTCTCACAAAAATGTACCTCTGTTAAGCCCCAATAAGAAACTCCCAACCATACCATGAGCGAGGATGGAAAATGACCTCGTTGGACACGCGGAATACGGTTGCTCGCTTCTTCACTACTGTGTGCGTACACCTTATCATTTTGTTTGTTGTAGCTCTCTTCTACGGTAAAATTTTTTCATCCGAAAAAAGAATTTCTCGATATTTTTTTCTCGCGTACCGCTTCAACAAAGCGCGGCATCTCTTCAGTCTCAGGTCCATTAGACGAGCATTTAAACGATGTCCTGTTTTTCTTCGATATGCCCGAAGCCCTAAGTCTTCATTTAACACCCTTTTCACCGTGGTTCTGCTTAACCCCATCTGAAGGGCCAACAGTTTCTGCTTACGTTTGGGATTTCTTTGAATTCGCGCCTTCACAGCTTTTATCACTGCTGGAGTCCTAACAGACCGAGGGCGACCACTTCTTGACCTGTCATCTACACTAGAGTCTTCATTGTATCGTTTGGTGGTACGATAAACGAATCTTTTGGTTATATTCAAATTTTTCAGTATGTCAAAAATTTTAATTGGCGCGTAACCGCAACGATGCAACGCAATAACTGCAACACGGTCTTCTTTAAGCGTCCACTCCATATTTAAAAATGAGTAAAATTCTAAAAAGTATACATTTTTATTTTCATGAACAATTCGAAATTCGAATTCAAAAAACTTTTTTGTGGCCAGCATTCTAAAAGAAAAGTTTTTACTGTGTGACAATACTTATGACCTGACTAGGTATAGTCTATGTGTAAAATCCATGGATCAGTGCATCCAAATCTCGCTAGATAGAAAGACCGGCGCGACGTTTTACCGTACGTGTGAAAGCGTTCTTAGTATTTATATCCAGGTGTAAATCTAGACACGCGGGAGCGTTTCAAGCCAAGTTCAATCTAACTTACCCGAAGCAAGATGTTGAGCTTTAGCGAACCTCCGTTGATTGTTAGTGCTGACAACATCTCCTTCATGGTATGTCGAGGACTCCTTGTGCAGGAACAGCGATAGAGAGTGCACTATCTCGTAATAGCCGCGCCTCTCCGCGTCGTCCTCCATATCTCGGTGCAGCATTGAAAGCATCTCGCCTACATGAGAGATGCCCACTAGCAGGATGATCAGTATGAACGATGATAATGCCTGGAATTATATAGGTTTAATTATAATTATATACCTATAGGTTTAATAACATAAAAAAAAAATACTTTATTTTTTTTCTATCATCATTAAACTGGCAAATGCCTTTATTGACAAAAACAAACTAACAATACTACAGCAGTAAATTTACTTAATGATGCGTCCGCGACTTATCTATATAGCTGTATTTTTTAAAATATAATAGGTTTGTATAGATTTCTCTCCTTGCTAGGTCGTCCGTAAGAAAGCTTTTAGCGATAAAATCGCCAATTGTAACATTAAAGTAATGAAATTGTATTTTAGTTTTTCTAAAAGTAATTTGTGTTTCATCAAACAGTATTCTAAGTATTTTCTATTCTATGTAGTTGAAAAACTGGAGCTTAAAAGCTTGAATTTTGGGTTTTTAAAAAGTATTGCACCAGCTGTTTCCTACGCGTTAGGTACCTTGGAGACGCCTGTAATCTGTCTTAAAAATTTATTAGTCTATAACAGTGTTATTGGGAAATGTCTCCTAAATTTGTAGAACAGGCGAAACACATGCATAATGTATGAAAATAGGTAGGTACTTACTATTTGATGGACGGCTATGAGGATCGTGCCCTGACGTAAGTTGAAGATATACAAAAAATTGTTCAAACGAATCATCATCTTGTGCGAAAACTTGCATCTTTTAGCTCTGCCGATCATCTTAATATTTTTCTAAGCCACAATAAGAATTATTCACATTGTTTGGACCATCAAACTAAGGTTTACTGAAAAGCGCAAGTTTTTTCTCTATTGATTTTTAGCGTGCGTAACGCGCATGCGTTTTATTAAGAGTACCTTATGCAAAGTTGCTGAAACTTAAAGGAAGCTTTTAAAAGTTTTATCCTTGAGGACACGATTATTCTGAACAACCCTTCTGTACTAGCATAATAGTACGAATTAGTTTAATGTTCTACGTAAAAGTGCGTAAAGTCGTAAGTTCCTTAGTTTTAGGTGTAAATTTTGTTAAAAATTGTGTTTTGGTATAACTTCTTACCACTTCCACTTATCAATCAAACAGAACCTTGTTTTACTACATAAAAGTTCCCCTTTTACATATGTACCTAGACTTCTATAGATTATATTTGGGTACTGATCAGCTAGATTAAATATTTTTAAATATGTAATTCATTTAATAATAAATAATAATTTGCAGGCGGCTATGGCGCAGTTAATTTTTTTGGGGTGCACCCACAATAATATCGCGATAGTGTGCAAATTAAATGATTGAAAAATATAATTCATTAATTAGATATCTATTCGTAGCTATAGTCGGGCCGGCCTAAAAGGCCACATTTGACACATCATCAAAATTCCCTTACAGGGTGATCTAAAAATTTTACTTATTTTTTCTGTAAATAATATATGTCAACACTTAGCTGAACAATAAATAATATGACAACACTTAGCTGAACACTGAACACTATACTCGAATTTACAATTAACAATTTACGCATTACCATTAAAATTTCGACCATTTGGTAGATTTTTTGCCTACCATTTAACTTATTACCAAATTCTTATATCATAATTTCTGCCAAAACTACCATTAAATTTTTCTACCAAAAACTACCATTGAAATTTCTAGCAAAATCTACCATTCTTTTTTTATCATTTAGTTGATTTTTTACCATAAAAAATCAATCAAAAACTACTATTAATTTTCTACCATTTGGTAGATTTTTCTATCATTAAAAATTCTACCAAAAACTACTAAGTAGATTTTTCTACTGTGCATTTTTGAAAACTAACGTGAGAGTTCCATATTACTATGTAAACAAAACGACTAAAAACTCACGGAAATAATGGTCGGAGCTAGGCTCGATCCTGAGTTTCGGACAATTACGATGTCCTTCATCAGGAGCTCACGCATTTTTCTTCCATAAAAAAATCTACCAAAAACTACAATTTAAATTTCTACCAGAAGAAACGTACAAAAGGAACAAACATACTCACACACACACACACACACACGCACGCACGCACGCACGCACGCACGCACGCACGCACGCACGCACGCACGCTCGCACGCACGCACGCACACACACACACACACACACATTATTAAAAAAATTTAAAGTCCTCAACGGTGTCAATTTCGGATAAGCCGATGGTATAGATTTTATTTCTAATATAAAACAACGGTTTTTGTGGCATTATGTTTAACCAAAAAAAACTAAAAATAAAAAATACTCAATTTTTGTTTCAAGTCATTGTTGTGTTTATTTTTAAACTATAAAGAATATGTTATACACATAGCTAAGAACATTGCCGAGTAATATTATTAATCTTATAAACGAAAAAATAAACAAACTTCATTAATCCGTTCGGCTACGATGGCACAGACAGATACACAAACAGACAGACAAACAAACACGTCAAACTTATAACACCCCACCTTTCTTGCGTTGGGGGTTAAAAACATTAGATGAATAAATAGGACATCCTATACAAGGTCACGTCAATCAGTTTTTGTTTTTAAAACAATAAGGATGCTACCCAATAAAATCGCGAAATCGAAATTTGAAATGTAGAATCGAATGCAATTATAACTTGGATTGAATATTTGATCATAAATAAATAACTATATTGCGATTAAAATAAAATATGTTGTTAATATTGTGATTATATTATAGTAAAATATAATGTAATTAAAATAAAATTGTGTAATGTATAGAGAATAAACATATTTTTTTATTACAGGTTTTTTTATAACTCGTGAGATGTTTCTGGCAAAACTAGCCCATGACGCCATTACATGTTTACAAAAAAAACCTATTAGAATTAAAATTAATTAGACTTTATGAATGTTTTCATAAAACTGTATTCGATTCCAACGTGTTTGAAGATCGTATCGATTCATATCCTGTAATCGAAATAAACAAACAATGTCCCAACACTTGTTTGCTATGACTGACATCTGTCAAATGTGGCCTTTTAGGCCGGCCTGACTATAGTAGGATTAAAAATTAAATTCCATAGACATTCTTTATAGAAGATTAAATAATAATAAATAAATAAAAGATTTTACAATTATTAGTTATTATTTAATATATTTAGTGTTAATTCCGCTCTAAATTTGTGAGTCTAACTAAGTTTTAAGAGACGGCGCGGGCGAGGAATTCAAACGTTACCAAAATAGTAATTAGTATTAATTCCACCACCGAGTGCATCACCCGCCCTCCCATATGCATGCATTAAGGGTTATAACTATTTGTTAGTGTTAGTTATGTGGTTACGCGTAACTTAGCTAGAACAAAGGATACGAAACGACAACGATGACAAACCGCACCGAAACAACACCTACCACGTCTTTTATGTTAAGCTCCCCTCCCTGTGTTACCCGCCCTCGCTGTGTTGTTTCGGTTCACTCCCTGTCCAGCGGTCGGCGAGTGAATATCTCTCTGAAGATGCCTCGTGTAGAGGCGAAACACGTGTCAGCGTTGTAGTCTATTTTTGCGTAGCGTCCGGCAGCGGTTTGTCATCGTTGTCGTTTCGTATCCTTTGTTCTAGCTAAGTTACGCGTTACTACATAACTAACACTAACAAATAGTTATGACCCTTAATGCATGCACATGCGGGAGGGCGGGTGGTGCACTCGGTGGTGGAATTAATACTAATTACTATTTTGGTAACGTTTGAATTCCTCGCCGTCTCTTAAAACTTAGTTAGACTCACAAATTTAGAGCGGAATCTTGTATGGTATACTTTTTATTCCAAAAATCAACCTCTAAGGCGGGATAAAGGAGGTCAAAGTTAGAATAGGAAAACGGTAACCGCTTCTTTGTTTAAGCTGAAATTTAAACCAGCGTGTTCTTTAGGTAACGAAGGCGACCTAAAAAAGGGATTTTTGCAAAATTCCTCCGGGAACGGGAATTATTCCCGAAAAATGTTTGTATGCAAATCCGTAACCGCTGAACCGATTTGAGCTGAAATTTTGTAAAACGTTTGTTTAGATCGTGTTTAGGAACATTAATTTTTTTTTGACGAAAATTAACTTTTAAGGGGGGGTAAAGGGGGGTCGAAATTTGTATGGAAAATTTAAAACCGCTGACCCCATTGAGCTGAAATTTGGTACAGTGGGAGATTGAGTCCTAAAAAATGATATGGGATACTTTTTATCCCAGAAATCAACCTTGAAGGGGGAAGAGGGGGGGGGGGGGGGGTAGAAGTTTGAGTAGAAAATCAGTAACCGGCCATCTTTTAAAGCTCAAATTTGAACAGCGTATTTTTTATGTAACGTAGATGACCGATAAAAAGGGATTTTGCAAAATTTCCACGGGAACGGGAATTAATTCTAAAAAACGTTTGTATCCAAATCTGTAACCGCTGAACTGATTGAGCTGATATTTTGTAAAACGATTGTCTGAAGTGTGTTTAGGAACATTGAATAGTTTTTATGTCAGAAATTAACTTTTAAGGGGGGTAAAGGGGGGGTCAAAGTTTGTATGGGAAATTTAGAACCGCTGACCCTATTGAGCTTAAATTTGGTACAGCGGTAGATCTAATCCTAAAAAATGATATGCAATACTTTTTTCCCAGAAATCAACTTTTAAGGGAAAAAAGGGGGGTGCAAGTTTGTGTAAAAAATCGTTAGCCGCTTCTTTGTTTTTGCTGAAATTTGGACAGCGTGTTCTTAGTTACATAGACTAAGACGACCGATAAAAAGGGATTTTGTGAAATTCTTACAGGAACGGGAATTATTCCCAAAAAACTTTTGTGTGCATATCCGTAACCGCTAAACCAATTAAGCTGAAATTTTGTAAAATGATGGTTTGAGTTTTGTTAAGGAAATTTTTAATAGTTTTTATATCAGAAATTAACTTATAAGGGGGGTCAAAGTTTGTATGGGAAATTTAGAACCGCTGCGCTGACCCTATTCAGCTTAAATTAATTTAGTGCAGAGGTTGATTGAGTCCTAAAAAATGGGATACTTTTTATCCCAGAAATCTACATTAAAGAGGAGGAAAGGGGGGGGGGGGTGCAAGTTTGCGTAAGAAATCGTTAACCGCTTCTTTATTTGAGCTGAAATTTGGATAGCGTGTTTTTAGGTGGTTTTGGCGACTCACGAGAAGGGCTTTTGCTAAATTCCCACTGGAACGGGATTTATTTACAAAAAACAATTGTATGCAAATCCGTAACAACTAAACCGATTGAATCGAAATTTTATCCCAGAAATCAACCTCTGAGGGGAGGAAAGAGGGATCCAGTTTGTGTAGGAAAGGTAACCGCTTCTTCGTTTTAGCTAAAATTTGGACAACGTATTCTTTATGTAACGTAGGCGACCGATAAGAAGGGATTTTGTGAAATTCTCACCAGAACAGGAATTTTTTCACAAAAACGTTTGCATGGAAATTAGTAACCGCTGAACCGAAAATGAGCTGATATTTTGTTAAGTTCTGTTAATGAATAGTTTTTTTATGTCAGAAATTAACTTTAAGGAGACTAAGTATTAAAGGAGGGGGAAGGAGGATCAGAGATTTAATGGGAATTCAGGAACCATGGAATTGATTTGAGTCGCGGGAAGGATGGTGTGAGAAATTAGTAACGAATAATAATTTAGCTGAGGTACATTACAGTAGAGATAAGTTAAAGAGTTACCGGGAAAGGACCACAAATAGTTTTAATTCCTGAAAAGAGGCGTGAAAATTTATGAAGGCGATAAACTACCGCTCAACTGAGATAATTTGACCTCTGGGAAAGGACATAGGATTGGTTTCTACGGTAGCGAACAAAACTGCATAGAAATACCCAACCCGATATTCTTCGCTACCCACAGCGGGAGCAAATAATATATAGCCATGCCTTATTTTACGCTTACAAAGTCACGGGGATGGAAATACTATCATAGTGAACATAGCAGCACCAAATTCGCTTTATTAATTGACTCTCACGCGCAACGAAGTGCGCGCGGGTCAGCTAGTAACTAATAATTGTTGTGATGGATTTCCGCAAAGTAACGCCTAGTTCCATTAATTATAAAAGATTTTATTTTCAAAAAGATTGAGCAATAAAACAAAGTATTATTTATAAATTAGTAATATATTTGACAAGTTACTAGTGTATAGTAGTTACATAGATTATGACTGTATCAACCTAACCCAAACTTATAGCTGGCATTAGTGTTTTTGGATTATGAATTTATAAACTAAAAACTATCACATATGTATAGAAAATTAATGAAATTAACGCGTATTATGTACATTATTGTTAGTAATTATTGTATGACATCGTTCAGTATTAGTTTTACTAGCATTTTTATATAATTTTTAATTCATGTCAAGATAGTGCATTGCTGCCTTTTATACAAAATGATTTGAAAAATAATTGTAAAATTAGTTAAAAAAAATTATGAGAATTATATTATTTAGGTTCTAAGGACGGACAACTAAAATGGGATAAGGCGTTTAGCACACCTCCGATAATATTGTGTTTAAGAATATGAACGTTTGAATTCGATACAGTTGTTTAAAAAAAACGTGCTAGATCAGGGGATGACATGACAGTCATAAATTTCATCAACGGAGCTTGGTAGGCACTTTGCTTGGATTTTTTTTATTCGTTATAGGTTAGTCTTTGACCACGATCTCGCCTGATCTTAAGCGACGATGAGGCCGTAGATGGTAGCTTAAACCTAGAAGGCGGGATAAATCCCCCTGGCTTCACTGAACATCATGCGAGGAACACGGTCACAATGACCGCTTGGCGACACGGTTTTGTCCAGTGAGTGGTAACTAGCCACGGCCAAACCCTAAGTACAATTTATACTTTTAATCAGTTTTCTCTAGAAACGAGGGAGATATTATACCAAACGCCTCAATTAGAACCGATAGAAAAATGATTCGAGAAACGTTAATTTACGATAAATGCAAAATGATTACGTCACATGCTAAACTACACAACCATATAGAAAAATCAAAGCTTAACACTGACTTAACTTACAATTAAATAATATACTTCTGAAAATAGCCAATACTCCATTACATTAGACAGAAAACTTTTGGTATGCAGACGCACCGAAGTTATAAATATATAGTCAAAATATTTACAAATTACTTACTATAATACATCTTAATAATAATGGACACGTGACTAAGATTAAATATCCAAATTGTGCAATAAAAGTGATTCAAATAACAATATGTATTGAAAAGTGCAGCATTTTTGGATATTTAGTCTTCCTTATGTGATACACACAATAAATAATAATTATGGTCTAGCATTTTACAGGGAATGGACTTGTGAATAAATTATCAATACAGGGTTACTCGTAGTCATGTTAACACATCTACATTTTAATCATTTTTAGGGTTCCGTACCTCAAAAGGAAAAAACGGAACCCTTATGGGATCACTTTGTTTTTTCTGTGGGATCAATTTAGGAAGCACAAAGCTGCATAATGCGTTTTATTATAGGGTAATCGAAGTTATTGTAACGTAATATATTCATAATTATGACAGTTTAAGGGAATGTCAACTTTACAAGTAACCCTGTATTTTGATTGACTCAAATACTTCAAAGCGTTTTTTTTTTTGTTGAAAATCAAGCGAAACTGCGTAAAACGTAAATTTCAGTATTATCTCGTAATTTCGATTCGTCGTAATTTCACAATCTTACAGTTTCGCTGTGAATGCTGAGAAGCTGTTTTTAGCTGAATTTGTTTAGTTGTCCGCGAGATGTAGTCAAAGAAAAAAGTGGGGGTGAGCGTCGTGCTAAAAATCTTCAAATACAATTCTTCAAAAAGATATAGTAACACTTGAGCCAACAATTATTCTTAAACTGGAACACATTAAAAATAACATTTGCACAAAAAATCAAATTACCCACAATGGTTATTTTATATGCGAAGTCACAAACTTATTTTATTTATATTGTTTTAGTTTTTAAGTTGTTTTTATACATTTTCTTTTGTGTTTCGATAATGTGTTATCTATCTAAAAAACAATTATTTTTAGCAAAATTTTGATTTCTTCAATTTTCAGTATGACTATATCTTTTTGCAGCTCAATAAATAACACTATAAACATCGTATATCTGTTAAGTAACAATACCTTATCACTAATTGTCTAAAACTAGTCACAAATCCGTTGTCAATTACAGCCAGCTTTTTGTTATTAGGATTCCAAGATGTGGACATTTACTCATTCCTTTGACAAAAATAGTAAAGATTATAACTTTTTACAGTTTTCGTTGCGTTTTTAAGCCAATTTTATTGATTAACATTGAGAACTACGCCTCTAAAATGCATTCTGCTATTAGCATTAACACTTTTTGACTATGATGTTGAATTACGAAAAAAAATGTTGGAAAAGGAATGTACAGATGTCTAAATCAGAATGGCCACCACAATATTTATTGAATTAATATTTTTTATGTCAAAAAAAAAAAAACATTATTAGTAGCTTTGAGTGTGCTTATTTTAGAACCTTTAAAATTGTTAAAGTGTATTATGTACACGAACAATATTATTGGTATTTCAATTGAATGTCAATGTTTTGTTGATCAGCCCTTCAAGCACAGACGCTGCGTAGACTTGTCTTGCTGTCAAGTCAACTGTCATCCCATACATTCACAAAAGTACAATGTATGGGATGACAGTTCTACTCTTGAAGTTTCGTCAGGATCCCGTGTGTCATGCTACGGCCACAGAAGAAGCAGCCTGAGCACACCGTGCCATTGACGTGGGAGTAGGTCTTCCATCCCACTGTCAAGAGTAATTGACGTTTGTAAGCGCATAATGACATTGGGAGTAGCTGCAAATTGTATGCAATGACAGCGCGAGTAGCAAGAGTAGTCAGGGCCTAAATTCTGCACAAAAAAGAGAAGGCGGCGCAGCAAAACGTAAGCTTAAAAAAATAACCTATAAACACATTTTTATTTTCAAAAACGCCACTTTGAGGCGCCCAAAAGATGCTAAATTAAAAAAAATTGAAGTTGCATTTGACAGTTTATACTGGCATCGTAAGAATTTTAAAGATTTTTTTCATAATTTAGTAAAAATTTGAGTGGGCGCCAGCAAAACGAGAAGCTATTTTGGACCGGAATAATCCCGCAGTTTAGTCTTGACGGTAGGGCGGGAGTTGCTACTCTTATGCCAATATGTTACTATGCTGAAAGGGGTGAGTACTTGACAGATACTCCGCAATTTAATCTTTGAGCCGGCCTCAATTCGGAAAACTTAAGCATGTGCAGACGATGGCTTCGGGACCAAAATACTGCGAAAACTACTGAAGTATCGATGTCATCTCGTCCATGAAACTAGGCGACATAACATTTGATTTAACGAGATGTGTAGAGCCATGTAGGAATTTGAGTCTACGAAAGATAGAAATTATAAATTATAATAGCCAGACTCAAGTATAAGGGGTAGGATGAAGGATGTAACTAGATGGGACATAAGGGGATTAAAATTTTGACGTGTGTTGCACCGAACAATGATCTCGGTTTGACCAGTCTTAGCTCAGAGAATATCTTTGTCGATCGCCTCACATGAGTGTTACAGGAGTTGCGTCATCTCATATACAAGTGTTACAAGTGTTCATACAAGTGTTTACAAGTCACAGTTGGTAGTGAGATCCTATAACAAGATTTATCTGGTAGGTACAGTAGTGGTATATCGATATATTATTATGTGGGGCGATGTTATAAAAGTTCGATCCGGTATAGATGAGTCAGGCGATATTGCAAGAGTTCCGTCCAGTACATTAGGCGGGTCAGGCGATATTGCAAGAGTTCCACCCAGTACAATAGATGAGTCGGGCGATATTGCAAGAGTTCCCTCCATTACAGTAGCAGATATTGCAAAGATTTCGCGTCCAGTACTGTAATAGTACGGTAATGAGTCAGGCGATATTGCAAGAGTTCCACTCATTATAGTGTAAAGTTAGGCGATATTGCAAGAGTTCCACCTAGTACAGTAGACAAGTCAGGCGATATTGCAAGAGTTCCACCCAGTACAGTGTAAAGTCAGGCGATATTGCAAGAGTTCCGTCCGGTACAGTTAAGTCTCGCGTGGTGCGGCTTGTGGGATCGAGCACGAGTGCGGGAGGGCGCGGCGGAGATGGCGTAGGACTTGAGGTGACACTTGAGCGCCGTCGGCAGCGGCAGTCGCTCCAGACCGTACACTGATGTGCGGCCCACGATGGCGCGGCAACACAACTCCTGCAGGCTTAGCACTGGAAATAAACAATATTCACTAAGTACCATTCACTCAATACATTAACCCGTCAGTCCCCGAGCAGCTCGATCGAGCCGCACCCGCGCATGCGAATGTGAACCTTATTTTAAAGTAATAATAGATGTCAATTTTGATTTGAACCGGAATCGTTTCCCGGATCAAGGGGTGAATTAAACTTCGGACTCTCAGCTTTTTTGTATGTTTTTTTTTATTTTTTTTATTTATGTGATGAAATAGAAGATGAGCAATACACTCTCCTGATGTTAAGAGATAACGCTGCCCATATAATCAGCACAATGCTATTCAGGATGTTGTGAAATTCTATTAGCACTGCACCAATGCTTCTTATTCAAGCGTCATAAGATGTTAGGACTCTTTAGCCCAGTAATTTCGCTAGCTACAGTGTCCTCCTACCGAAGCACAGTTTATGTGCTCGGGCGGTTAAAAAGCTAAGCAAAAAGCTGTTAAGCTTTATGTTGAATAACGGTAAAATCATAATGACTTATATGGACATTGAACATAGGAAAAAAACAAGGTGTGAACAAAATAAATATTATGTTGAAAAATCACCGTTCCTGGCTTGACAACAGCAATATATGGACTTTGAACTCGAAACACATATTTTGTTATTTTGATTTTAATTTATTAAAATGTTTTAGGTAATAATACTAATTAATTTATGATTTTATTCAATTATTTTTATATAACAACAATAATTTCAATTAAGGTCAATTAATCGACCGAGCGAAGCGAGGTCTTAGAGTCGAAAGCCGCGAAATGCCTGCGTTTGGACCAGTTTAACGCTTGACCTCTGGTGCTAAAGTTTGGTCGACGTTTACTTGAAAACGGTTAATCCAAATTAAATGAAATTTTACACACAAGTTAAGAAGGTTAATTGGATAATTTAAGTGAAAAAATTAGCTAAATAGGTTCCAGGGTTGCAAAGATATAGGTGACTTAAAGTCTTTACGATAGGTCTGACGATTATTTCAAAACTGGAGCGCTGATAATTTTTTTTCTAACATATACACATTTTTTATAAGCGACACAAATATATTAGCCAAAGTGTATGTTTGTATGTATGTTTGTTACGCGATAACTGGAAAACCAATGGTCCAATCTGCATGAAACTTTGCAAACGCGTAATATAAATCCATAGAATTTTTAAGTTCGAACATGAGCCAAATCGGTCGAAGGGTTCAAGAGTTAAAGAGATTGCTGTATTACAATGAAACCGATGATCCAGTCTTGATAAAATCTTTTTAAACAGGTAGTACAAACTAAAAGAATTCTCACGTCCAAAAATGAGCCAAATCGGTGCAAGGGTTGTAGAGTTATAGAGAATACAAAATTACAATGTTTGTCGATTATAATATTATGAGAACTGCAGGGATATTCAGTTATCCGTCAGGGAACCGAATCAAAGACCGAATTGTCAAAAATCGATACGACGTAATACGTCATTTCATACATTTTTGATAATTCGGTCCTAGGTTCGGTTCCCTAACGGATAAGTGAATAGCCATGTTGACTTACTCAAAATATTATGAATTTAAATGATCGTGCGGGTGAAACTTAAACCCATTTTTTTATTCAAATAGTAGTTCAGTCAATGAGTGCCCAAAAGAGGCATGTGGATCGAAAAGTCGAAAGCAGAAAAACTAACTTAGGAACTTTGTTTGGACTATTCAGGAGATTAACATACTAAAAGTCCCCAAAATATCGTACTACGCCCAGTTTTTGACATATAGGCAAAAAACCTAAAAATGGAAACTTCTTCGGCCTCCCCCCCCCCCTCGGGCTCACTACGGAGGGGTGGGGACTTTTAGTATGTTTATGTTCTGAATAGTCCAAACAAAGTTCCTAAGTTAGTTTTTCTGCTTTCGACTTTTCGATCCACATTTCTTCTTTTACTGGACTATAGGCTACAGTGCTTCACTTTTGAAAGTAAATTTTACAATTATTTAGATCTAAGTATTTTAAGACTCTCTATCTATGAGAAGAACGAGCAAGAAACTTATTGGGATTGTTATTTATGTATTTATCACATATCATTATGCCATTAAAACCATCATTCACTCTAACATCTGCAAACATCCCTGACGCTCTGTAGTATCGAGACAGCGCCAAAAGCATCCTGAAAGCATTGTTGTACTGGATCCGTTTTTTGTAAAGTTGTAGTTTGTAAAGTTCATCCACAAGTCTTTTGTTTAAAAAAAATAATTAATAATTAGGCCTACGTTTGATCACATCCCACCTGATGGAAAGTGCAAATGTGATCGACGAGCTGCACGTTTAAAAAATCTGATAATGCCTTGAACAAGGACACTTTGTCTTGCTCAGTAGCTGTAGATACATCTTGAAAACCTTCGAGCCTAGATGTTACGCGTGACTGTCATAGCTCTGCGTTCTCGCTCCAAGTCTAAGTCATCATCGGCTGCTACGACAAAAATGGTATAGAATTAGCTACAATATCAATATAATAACTGTTGTAAATTTGCTATATAACACAAGTAAAGCTAGAAATTTTTTTCCAATTTATATTCTTCTAATGTCCACTGCATCGGCAACTTCTTCGTAAACAAGTGCTACAAACTATGAAGATTTTTTGAGAATTTTTTTAAAAACTATAGTAATATTTATTATTTTATTCTATTATTTTCTGCAAGTGAATACACACATAACCTTTCATATTTTATTATTATTGAAATTTTGATCACAACAATAAAATAGTCACAGAGATAAAGATTTTTTTAATGTATATCCGTTACGTATTTTGAGTTTTAACATTACTTTCAATTTTGGCATTTTCCTTTCCTTTTACGAATATTATAGGTTAAAGTTTCCATATATTTATATTTCGTAGATACTTCTAACTTTTACCCATGTATACCTATTTTGAGGGAAATTGGGTCTGCGAGGTCCCAGTTCGCGGCGAACTACTAGTTTAATCCTAAGTCAAAGAAATTGGTCAAAATACACGAATCATTTTTACCTTTATTACTCCTCCAGAGTCGTTCCATTCCGTTCCTAGTGAGAGCCATTCGTGACAGCTCGCAGAAGCTCTCTCTAATGTTGAAGTCACACAGCGGGCTGACCTCGAAGAACGCCATGTGGTTCTTGGCAGCGTACACTTCAGCGTCACGCTCCTGCACTTGACGCTTGAATGCGAGGTGCAAGCGGTTGCCTACTAGCACTTTGGGTACGCCGGGGGCGTGCTGAAATAAAATTATTTATAATATTTTATATAATATACTACCTTAGATGAAAAGATAATGGGAGAACGCGGCTATATTAAATTAAATTAAATTAAATTTCTTTATTTATCAGATAACAAAGATCCATACAGTTATTTAACACTATATAGGTAATATAATACACATCTATTTACTTATAATAATACTTTTATACTAGGTACACAAGTATTAATATTAAAATTAGTTTTATTTAATCTGTCCGGTTATAATTTTGATCCAGTGTAACTGGATAGGGCAATCATATTTGTCGGCAATGGTTTTAAGAATGTAATTGTTACTGCCGCGTAATCTGTTATACAGAGAGTTAGTCTTTTTTCGTATTATGGCATGGAAACCATCTGTAGTTGCTATGCCAAACTTAGGCCTGTTGGATCGGAAAGTGTCGGTTGCACCGACTCGCGCCGAAGTAAAATTGTGGGCCTAATTGAAGCGGACCATTTCAGAAACGTCAGTACTGCATCTTCATATTTTTTTATCTATGTATACCACGTGTGTTTCAATTACTAAAATAACAAAGAAGTAAGCATCTGCTACTGCAGGCGTGATGAAGAACATCGTAAATGTCCGAAAAATTACAAATCAGTGAATAAAGTGGGGAATCAAATTTCAACGGATATAATACTCGTAAAATAAAAAAGTTTCGTTTAGATTTAAATAGAGCAGTAAATATACATTATGTAGAAAATTCTATGATACTGCAAAATTTTAGATTTGGTACATCCCAAGTTTGAATTCGACTTACCTGGATATCCTTAAAAAAAAAAAAAACTTTTAGCAGTGAACTTAAAAATGCATTTAGTCAGTGATGCAATAGGCGTAAAGCATTTCTGAATGATTGTAGCAAAATTGTTGTTTTATTAAGGCCTAATAGAGGTGATACTAGTTGTAGGTAGATTGTAACTGTGACTAATGACTGCCAATTTGCGTTTGACTTATTGTAATTATCTAATTTACATTCAAATTATGTTTAAATATTCACTTTAGAATATAAATAAACAGGAATAGATAATAATATGTATTATGTAAAACTCTGTATACCTACATAATAGTTCTAGTTGTGAACAAAGCGAATCAAATATGCTATATTGATAGGCTTCCGTCGAGGCTAGGCCACCCACTGGACAAAATTGTGACTCCAAGTAGTCTTTATTATTATAATTCCTTATACTAAAAGAATTACGACACAAGGAAGATACTCTCCTAATGGTAAGAAATAACGTTCCCCATAATTAGTACAGTCAACAAGGATTTCACAATGATGTACAATTCTAGGTGGACTGCACCTACGCTTTCTACTCAAGAGTCATAAGATGTTAAGACTCTTCAACCTAGCGCCCAGTAGTATGTAAAATATGTTCCTATGTCTCTTTGTATTTACCACCGTCGCTTTATTTTATGTCTTTACTTTCCCTGCTTGGTTGTCTGGAAGAGATCGCTATTAGCGATAAGACCGCCAATAGTAACACTTATTTCTGTGTAATCTTAGTTCTAAGCTTATTTAGTTGTATTTGTCGTGTGCAATAAAGAGTTCTATTCTAGTACGAACTAAAAAAAATTGATATACTAATAGTGATTCCATCTTTAGTTACCTTCTCAACCTCCTCGAGCCACCGATCGATGCTGTCGAAGGACCATTTGTTGGTGATGTCGTAGACAAGCAGTATTCCCTGCGCGCCGCGAGAGTACGATCGTATGATGGTGCAGAACCGACCCTGGCCCGACGTATCCCACAGTTGAAGCTTCACTCGCTTGCCGTCCAGGAGGATCGTCGTCGTTTTGTATGCTGGAATACAGGAAACGAGAAATGTATAAACATGTTGATACACATGACACTTTAGGGGCCAAGTGCGTTTTTTTCTGTTCACTCAATAGTAGACGCAAGAAAGAAAAAAAACTCGTTAATACCACTTCTGAAATTATTAACTAAGACCTCTCAGAATTTAAAACGCATTATATTATGTATCTTCGAACACAGTAGGTAATAAAATTTCACCTGCCTAGTAGTAGAAACTAGGAAAATATTGAGGAAAATATTGTCTACAAACAAGTGATCCCACAAGTTAATTATAGCACTACATAGCACAAAACACCAGAAACCACCAGAATAACACAATAAAAATAGTTAAACAAAGACATCTATTATTTTCACCAGTTATCTACATTAGATATTATTATTGTACGCAATCTACTGCACAAAACAATGAATATGTATAATTTTATATGCATACTATGTATGATGATAATATATGTAGTTACTTCCGAATGATAAGAGCTTTCACCGGGGTAACATAATTCTGCATGATAAAATGTAATACACCCAAATTAGAGATGCCCTTCACTTGGAACATTTATCTGTAAAATTGTCAACTTTTGATGACATTGGAAAACCACAAAAAACTATTTTTGTAAAGTAACACTTAGATCACACTGTCTTAGCAACTAGACGAAATATAATATTACACAATTCACAGAATCTTCAGTGAAGTTGGAGAACTGAGCATTAAAGTGTGTGTGAAGTTTGCAAGCTGTAATGTTACAGATTCGAGCCTCGAGCCTCATTGTAGTGAGGGCATTACAAGCACAACTTTATGATATTCCTTCTTGACCTTCTTCGGCCTCCCCCCCTCGGGCTCACCTTGGAGGGGTGGGAACTTTTAGTATGAAACTAGTCCAAACGATGTTCCCAAGTTAGTTTTTCTGCTTTCGACTTTTCGATCCACAATCCTTCGTTTACTGGACTATGCCTAATGCTAAGTGTGAGAAATATCCACATTTCATCAATTGACATGCAGCTAAATTATTGATAATATTATTATACAAAGATGAAAGATATAATATCAATAATAAACATAGAGAAGTGCTAATGTTAATAGTATGCTGGAAAAATATATACTAACACTAAGTGTCAATTTAAAATGCCTTTTTGCTATTTCTCCTATAGCAAACATCACATAGATATATAATGCATATTATAACAAAGATTTTCATGACATAATTTTATTACTCCTGTCCTGCAAGAAAAAATCTCAGCAAGATTAACTTACTTAAAAAACATTACATTTACAGACAATGGACTGCATTCAAGGACTAATATAAAACCATAAAATACACTGCATTGATTGTCTGCCTTGGCATGAGAACTTTTTTCCTCTTCCTCAAGTCCTTTAAATATATAGAGATAAATAATATTGTGTTTAAAAAAGATTAACTTATTACCTAAGTTAACCCTAGAATGGGTGCGCCTTGCCGTGTAACGTCAGTGGGCGCGTGGGGAGCATTTTGCCGCCCCATTTCTTTGACCATTTTGAGTAAGAATACAGCACTTTTATTAATTTACTTTGTCAGGAATTAACTAATGCATAAAGAAGTAATGATATATTAACATTTTTTTTTTTTCTTCTAATCTTATCTGCAATCAGTCATTGGACTTTTAGCGGATGCGTTGTGCGTTCATTGCTTTCGAGAGGGCCCCCCACTGGAGGCGCTCGCTCATTAGAATCTCGCTTCTAGCTTCTGTATGTCACAGCGCCTCAGGCGTTTTGTGTAGCTGGCCTCGGTTAACTGCGCCGCCATCTCGTTTGGGTGCCGCTCAAGGCGATCCTTATACCTCTTCGACAGGAGGGTGATCTCTGTTCTCACAGTGCAGACATTCAGTTCCTCGTGGATTTCCGCGTTTGTAATGAACCACGGTACATTAGAGATGTTCCTTAGTATGCCGTTTTGAAGGCGTTGTATAATGTTGATGGAAGTGTTGCAGGCGCTTCCCCACAGTTGAAGTCCGTAAGTCCATACTGGCTTAAGTATTGTGTTGTAGATAAGTAATTTGTTGTCTGTGGACAGTACACTGTTACGGGACATAAGCCAGTATAGGTTTCTGTATCGGATACCCAGCTCGTCTCTTTTGGCTTTGATGTGTGTTTTCCAAGTCAATCTTCTGTCAAGGTGGATACCGAGATATTTGACAGAGTCACTGTGGGGTAAGGTATTACCTCCCAATGTTACTGGGGGACAATCTCCTCTTCGCAAGGCAAAAGTAATGTGGACCGACTTTGTTGCACTAGCTCGTATACGCCACTTCCTCAACCAGACATCAATGTTGTTAAGGCTAGTCTGCAGAGAACATGATGCAGCTGCAGGATCAGTGTTACTGGCCAGAACTGCAGTATCATCGGCAAAGGTCGCTGTAACCACACCAGTCGTTTCGGGCAAGTCGAATGTGTACAGCGTGTATAAAAGAGGCCCCAGGACGGATCCCTGTGGAACGCCTGCCATTATGCTGTAGAAGTCCGAGGTTTCTTCATCCTCACGCACTTGGAAAATGCGGTCTGTTAGGTACGATTCCATTAGGAGGAAGTAGCTGTGAGGAACACATTCTTTTATTTTACTAAGCAGGCCCCTGTGCCAGACTTTGTCGAAAGCCTGCTGAATGTCCAAGAATGCTGCCGAGCAGTATTCTTTTTCTTCTAGAGATTTACGGATCCTCTCATAGACTCTATGCACCTGTTCAATAGTGGAATGGTATTTCCGAAATCCAAATTGGTGCGCTGGTATAACTTGAGATTCCGCTAGGATGGGTTGCAGTCTATTTGTAAGTATTTTTTCGAATACTTTCGAAGTCACTACTAATAGGCTTATCGGTCTGTAGGAAGTAACGCTTTCTAGAGGTTTCCCTGTCTTGTGTATCATAGTTATTACTGACACTTTCCACAGTTTTGGGAAGTACTGAACTCTAAGAATGCCATTAAAGAGTGTGGTGAGAAAGACCAATGCTTTGCGTGGTAGTTGCATCAAAACTTCTTTGGTTATTACCTGGTCAAAACCTGGAGCTTTCCGGTATTGGAGACATTTAATAGTCGCTTTAACCTCCTTTACAGTAACAGGCCTTGGTGGTAGAGACATTTGGAAGTCCTGGTTTAACGTTGCTTCGATTTCCTCTCCAGAATCCTCGTCACCTTGGTTTGGCGTGAACACAGTGGCCAGATGTTTCGCAAACGCTTGAGCTCTCGATTTCTCGGTTCTCGCCCAACCAGCTTCGGTTTTCAGAGGGTATTTGATCTCTTGAGGTCTATTTAGTGACTTTGTCATCTTCCACAGAGAATAATTAGTTGCGGCAGTAGCAGTGAGGCTCTCAAGTTGACTCCGAACGGTCACATTCTTTGCATCCTCTATGAGGTCTTTGAGCTCTTTAATAGCGCTGTTTAGTGCTGTTTTATCTTCCCTGCATCGCGATTGATGCCAGATTCGACGCAGTCTTCTCTTTTCCAGTACCTTCGACTTTATCTCAAGAGGTATGTTAGAAACATTTTTGTTCCCCTTGTCCACGGGTGTGTTCACCCAGCACGCGGTCTGTATAGTGTTCATTATGTACTTTGTGGCTCTGTCGATCTCTTCGGGAGTCTTTAGCGCAACTTCGAGAGTTAGGTTTTCGTCTAGGTACTCCTTGAAGCCACACCAATCGGTACGACCACAATACAGACGCTCTGGTTTCTCCCGGTATATTATAGTGGAACTAACAGTTAGAATATTAACATGTTTATTAAACTTAGTTTAAGAACTTTGGCTTAAAAAAAATATTTTGAAAAGTGTTACATTTTGATTGACTTTTTTTACTTATCATACATAATCCCTTATTATACTGAAAAAATAGGGAAAATATAACAAAACTATATGTTTTCTTAATCAACAGGATATGCTTTATCTAAAAATACTTGAAAAAGGTATGAGCTATGTTCATTGCACAGTAACTTAGGGCATCTGCAACACCCTTTGTTCGTGCGCCTATTTTTTTTTGTTGGACACACACCGCATACACCCTCCTTTTTTGAAGATGATACTTGTTCTACTGGTACGAAGCGAGCAATTTGGTTCCTCAAAGAAACACTTAAGGTATCTATAGATGCCCTTGTGATCATAATATTATATGGATTGACTAGGATTATGGCATTTTTTCAAATACAGCCAGTGTAGTATCAAGTGTTTTGTATTGGCTTTGTAAATAATTATCCCGGAAATGTACAAAGTGGAGGAAAATAGTCTCTGCCTACCCCAACGGGAACTAGGTGTGATTATATGTATGTATGTATCCCGGCAATATTCATCATTGAAAACAACTTCATTGACGATCTGCGAGTCATTCTTCCAACGGGTATTTCGGAGGCTGTAGCAATAGGAGTTGGTTTTTCCTTATCAGAACGGTATGCTGACTGATCTGTGTGTTAGGCACTTTCATAACTAGATTGATCACTTTCTGACTCATTCTCATCTATAAACTGTGAACTAGCACTTTCAAAATCAGTCATGCCTTCTAACCAAAACACAATAATTTGATCATCCCTTCTGTTATAATTTTCATTATAATCACTAGATACGTTTACATACTAATGAAAATAATGAATTTGTTTAGTTTTCATATGAAATGCACCATAAAATATAGTTCATATTTCATTTTCGCAAAAAATGAACAAAACATGACAAAATTTTTCTTACGTGAGTGGGCGCGCGGTGAGCAATTTGCCGCCCGGCGACACCTGACGGTAACAAACTCCCCCGCGCACTATTTGCATCCTACTTTTCGTCACGCATTGCAAACAAAAGTAGGAGCAGCTACTTAAAAACGCAAGACAAACTGGCAATTGTTTTCGGAATTATTAACGTTTTTTTTAACGCGGGCGGCAATATGCTCATAGCGCGCCCACTCTAGGGTTAAGTAATGTCAAGATTAACTTCATAATAAGTTAGTTTATTCATCCATGTCTTTGTTTATGCTAAGAATTAAGCAGACAAGCAAGACACTCTGCTGATGGTAAGAGATAACGCTGCCCATTTAATCAGTACAATGCCACCTAGGATTTCACAATAATGTAAAATTCTAGGTACACCAACACTTCTTACTCAAGAGTCATATGATGTTAAGACTCTTTAGCCCAGTAAATTACAGCTACAGTACAGTAGGAGGGCAGTATGTAGCTACAGTACAGTAGGAGGGCTATTGAAGCACAGTAAAGTTTGCACATCAGAACACATGCCCAACAGAAACCCAGGTTTACCCAGTGTTTGAGAGATAATAATATTAAGATTAAGTCAATAAAGTTTATCTTGCAATTTGTTAAAAATAATGCAGTTTCAGAGGTCCTAGTAATAGGACAGACAACATGCAAATTACACATTTATAATATTAGGTTTGAATTGAACATGCCAGTATAAAAATGATGAAAACTATATAATTATAAAGAATACCTAAAAATTAACATTGCAATCAATCATAGCATAATAAAACGGCCAATAATATATAAAATTGTAATGTTGTGTAATACGTACAGCACTTACCACTTCCGCTACAGAAGGGGGAGTCGGCTGAGCCATCTTCCAGGTCCTGGAGTATCTCCTGCTTGCCAACATCGGAGTCACCCACCAGTAACACTTTTAATAAATAGTCGTAGGACTTTGGGGCTGCTGGTGGCCGACCTGGCAATTAATAAAGGTTTAATTTAAAATATTTTCAATAACAATATTTTCTCTGTTAAGTAGTTTTACTCCCAAAAGTACCCTATATTTATTTATTATTCAACACAAAACTAGGACTAGCTAAAATATCATTTTATTCTAGTTATACTGAATTTAGAGAAAATGAACTCTATATATATGGCGGTTCTATGCTATCTAAATTCCAAATTTTAGCTTAATTGGTTCAGCAGTGAAGATGTAACATGCACTCATACATTCTTTTACATTTTTAATTTATTTTAAGATGACAATTTTGCAGTTATATCATATAGGGACTTTCACATACTGGTGATGAATATTGAATAAATACCTTTTTCCTTTTTGCCATAACTGGTTGTGGTTAAACATAACTTTCTATCATAACATTATAGATATTATAAACTGATGTATTATAACAAGAATGATGTATTATAACAAGAATGACAACAAAACCAGTTTTTAAATGTAATCAGCTGATGGATTTGGTTTTATGGTATTCTAAATACTATAAGTTCTATGTACCTATATTATAAAATCATCATAAATGCTTCAATCCATAACTTTATGGATGTATCTCTTAATGTGTTTGTTACCTCTTTACAGTTAAATGACTGAACTGATTGAGCTGCACTTTTATAGTTATGTAGAGCCAGGAAGAAAACAAGGTATAGATTTACTGCTATTGCTGAAAATGCCATTTGTATATGCTGTTTACACACCTGTTCTTTGGTGATGTGATCTAGGCAAGGTAGTGCTTCCATTGGCCACCTGTCCACTCGCCTGCTGTGGCGTTGCAGCTCCAGATGAAGGGAACATAGTCATGGTGAACTGGCCACCACTCTCCTGATCTCCAGGTGGGATTTACCACACGCAAACATCACTACGCAATTCCCCTTTAGATATTCATCAAGGATTACAGTATCCACACATCTGTCACTAGATTACGCCCAAAGGAATCGAGGAAATCGTATCAAAACAAGATTTATTCCACCTTTCCTCTGATATGCCAGCTAAAATAACATACGTTCGAAATCACAAGGTCGTCGAACATTCGGCTTTTGGTCCAGCACAAATTAATGTTTCCGTCAGGATATTGTTCTAAATAAGTAACATACGCGTAATTAGTTAATTAACTGTTCTTTCAAATGTAATTTTATAGTTTGTTCCACACAAAAACAACCCAATTTCACAAAAATATCGAACGAATGATGAATGAGTGAACGGATAACCACAGATTACTAATAGGAACAGCGGCTCTAGCATACAAGCAAATTGACATACGAATAAGACTCCCATTCCACTGTCAAGAGTATTTGACGTTTTGTAAGAGTACAATGACATTGGGAATAGCTAAATTCTCTTATTTATGGTAGGAGTCTATGGTTATTTTTTTTTTAATGTCTTTACTTGCTATACACGGTGCGACTGACAGAAATGACGATATTGATTGTGCAAAGACGCACATAATTACGATGGTTGTCTTTTGCATTCAATAAAGCCCGTTCATATCGGTTTGTAACAAACGCGCGTGGAATGTGCCTTAGTGTATAACGTATGCCGCTTTAGTCTTTTTATGATAATAAAAAGGCATACAGTTTGAAGCGTACGCTTTACGCCCATAAAACGCGCGATGCTGTGTTTACAAGGGGCGACCCTGACTATTAGCCGGGATATACGCTAGGAAGAAGAAGAAGCGCGATGAAAAAATAAGCGCAAAATTCTGAATAAAATATATCTTTAAATCTCTAGCATCTCAATAGGTTCTACGCCTATTCGAAAGTAATCACTAGGGACTAGGCCCGGACTGTAGGGTAGATGTTTGATTTTTTTTTCATCCCGCACAGCAGCATTTACCTACAATACGCGCGTTAAAGGATTTTTTTTTGTTGATTAGTTATTTCTTATTTAAACAAACTGAAAAATTAGGAAATAATCACCGAAATGTTAGAATATTTAAGCGTATTTCAATTCAACTGTGTATATTGTATAAAAATATGAAAATGTCAAAAATGCGTTACTTTTCTTGTTAAAACGTTACTCTTTGTATTTGATAAGGTTACTTTTGTAGATAAGGCACTGACAACACTGCCCTGTTCCGACCTCCTGGAGATTTTTAAAGTTTTCAGGAATAAATTATCTGATACTAAAATAAAATGCGTTACGCCTGCCCTCCCATCGAGGGTACGGGAGGGTTATGTGGGACTCCCGTGCAGAGCGACTTCACGGGTATACCCACTAAAACAACCCGGCGGCACTCCCGCAACGGCTTTGTGACGGATGTCTGGGAATAGGCAGAGCCTTGCATCCAGTCCTATGATTCTCAGGCTAGAGGTAAAATAACTGTGAACGGTCTATACCATACACGGCAGATGACGTCAAACCGCGCTACGACACAAGGCTCTTCAAAAGCACCAAGTGTGAAACTAGCTTAACAATAATAAAAGCAGCCAAGTGCGACTCCGACTCGCCCATGAAGAGTTCCGTAGCAGCAAATAACATTATATAAAAGTTCTTATAGTTTAGGTTGCAGGTAACTTAAATTGCGGTTTACGATTTACTAGTAGACCCGCGCATACACAAACAAACAGTGAACAGTGAACAAATAATACCTACTAGTATTCTTTTATCTGTGCCTATACATTTAGTCTTTTACTTAATTTGTTTGTAAAACTTAATTTCGCACTCGTTGGTAATTTGGCCGCATTTTAAATCTGTGAAATCTTTAAAAGTATAATTTATTCAAATTACACGCTGTAAAGGGCCATATTGTTCTATATTTAATGCACAATATATTTACTTAGAGTCCTTTTCACGAAAAGAGTCCCTTTAGCGGGGCGCCACCATCGCGCATAAAAAAATTATAACATTCTGATTTCTCATATTTAATTTCTTAATTTAATTATATATACATAATACTTCAATAATGGCAACGTTATCATGCAAGCTAAGATATCTTTTTAAATCAATTAATAATTAAAACCATAGTTACCGTAAAGGAAGACAATGGCACTTCGATTTTACGTAACTATACAATACTAAGGCCTAAATGAGAAGTCAGCAAAGTGCATGGAACTCATAACATAGTAGTGGTCGTTTTAAATTTTCTTTTATACTTTCCTCCCCGGCAATGTTAACCATTTCCTTTTCAGCGATATGTCAGCTGGAAATCTGTGAAAAGTAAAGGTCGTAAATAGTATTTGATAAAACATGATTATCGAATAATCACGGACTCTCAATATGTCACATCACTATTCAATTTGTAAACAAACACCACTGAGTATAAACACTACAGACTACAACTACTGAATTAAACTAAGAAAAATACCGATTATCTAGAAATGAAAGCCGTACGATTATAATATTATGCTGAATAAGGATTATTTAACATGAACTACATACACAAAATCAATCTACTAACAGAAAAGCGATGCTTACTAACCTATGAAAAGTCAATGATTGGGTACTTACGGATTATTTAGCTCTGCGTTGTTTTATACTGTGTGCAATATTTTTTTCATTATTAGTCAAAGCATGGTAAAGAGATGCATATAAAGGGCACGATTTCCATTAAATAACTATTTTTTTCACTGAAAATATGTCAGTAACGATTCAAATACTATCAATTTGTAAACAAACAACATTTGATTATGGTTCATCCACAATGTGTGACGAATGACTTGTCGAGCAATAGGTAGGTACGCCGAGTTGTTCGTCGGAGTTGGCTGACGCACACAGATTATTTACAGGGTTATTTCAGTACATGCTATATAGTGTCATAGACAGTACATAGCTATGGTGTATAGGGCCTTATTGGAGAGACCATTGGCCATGTTTTGAGCGCAATATAATATATTCCGTGAAATTTTACGTTTTCAAGATTTTAAAAAAAATTCATTATAGGTTAGCTTTTGACCACGATCTCGCTTGATATTAAGCGACGATGCGGCCGTAGATGGTAGCAGTCTAAATCTAGTAGGCGGGATAAATCTGCCCTGGCTTCACTGAACATCATACCGGAACACGGTCACAATTACGGCTTGGGGACACGGTTTTTACCTATAATTTTATTTTTTAATCGAGGGGATAATTTATTTTTTAGTATCTTTGTACTCGGACAAAATATCAGAATAGTATTTGAATTATTATAATTAATAATTATTAATCTAATTAAATCTAATTTATCAAAATAAAAGATGCTTTATTTAAAAAATAGAATTTAAAAAATAGAATAGAATAATACTTGTCGGCTTTTCTACCCGAGTCAACGGAAAAAATAGTTTCATGAATGCATATAAAAATAATCTATGCTCCTCCGACTAACGACTCGGCGAGTCATTCCTCGCATAGTATGGATGAACCATAAGCCTCTTCATAGAGGGTAACTTAACTTCTTGGCGGAAACCAACTAGATAATATATATTCTATGGAAATCAATGTGATTAATAATATAAATGACATTTGGCGTTGACTGTCAGTGTTGTAATGACAGTGGGAGTAGTGACGAGTCATAGACAAGCAGCTTGCAACTCTTGTGAAACGTCAACGCTACTCTTAGAATAGCGGTGACGAGTTTTGGCGGCAAGCCTTGATCATATCATTAACTCCACGTCTTTTGCTTAATAATCGTGTAGAATTTGATTGTTAGCGTGTAATAATGGTGGAATATTGCGTGTTAAGTGTTTTTGAATGTGCACAGATGTAGGCAAGTGATATGGTGCTGAAATATGAATTTTGGTGCCCCCTCCAAAACTCCTCCGAACTTTCAGTAAAATTCCACCCATTTTACTGGAAGACTCACGTGACTAGACGAGCTATTAAGCTCACTCTGACTCTGACCTGACTGACTAACTTATTACTTAAAAAATAACATTTAACTTGACACTGGCAAAACACGAAAGTGGAGACCATAATTTTAATATCCCGTGAACATTCACGAATTTTACTCGACACTGGCAAAATGCACATGTTGCCATATTATTAAAAAAAAAAAAAAAAAAAAAATAGCGGTGACAGTGGAATGGGAGTCTTATTCTTATGTCAATATTTTTATGTGCTCGGGCCGCAGATAGCAATATTCGCTAGTGAATGAACGATTAATTTACTATAGATTATAATCCAAAGATTCGTTCAAAAACTTACACTTCCGCCTCTTTTAAGCTACCCGCACATAGGCAATAATATTGTCAATATCGGTGGTATGGAGGATATTCTGTATTCAATTTATCTATATCCTCTAGGGGATAAAAACGGCTTTTACGCTCAGATATCGAAAGATCAGATCGATAAGAGTAAAAATATACTTTCCGAGATGGGGGGGATGAAAAAAAATAATGTTTTAATCATGCATGGGTATAGGACATAGAATAGAACCTTAGGGTGAGATGAGAAGAGGCAACTAATGGTGCTCGCACATCTATTCGCATCGACAGCGCTGATCAAAAGAATACTAGACAGCGCCGAAAGAATTTTTGTATAGGAAATCTTCTTCCGATTGGACTCCGGCAAGAGTGCGAGGTTTCATGACATTTCATATAATGAATTCAAAATTCGATTCGTTCGACGCGGTCGATGCGGATTGATGTGCTCGCCATGAGTTATAATTTCACCCTAAATAAGAAAAGATCAAATTTGTAGTACTTTTTATTGCAAAAAAAATGTTTTAAAATGGATACATTTTAACGGATACAACGAGATTCTTATTGGCTACATATTTTGCAAAGGCACTTTGCTTAACCTAATAATAGAAATGTAAATTATCAAGATAAAAGAATCACATGATAAATGCTTTTTGTTTAACATAAACCTTATTAAGTAAGCCTTGGAGGCATTATAGAGAGTTTTTAATATTTTTCGAATCCTGGAAGAGGGAATGATTGGCTGAAGTTCTCAACGTCTTCTTTGAGATTCTTGATTTTGTTTTTGATGTCTGCGTTTTCTTCGACGACCTTATTGAACTCTGCGAGCTTGGAGCCGGATATCTTGACAGCTTCTTGTGCGATTTGGAGCGCTTTGTCGATGCAGTCCACCACTTTATCGATGTCGGCTTCTTTGAGCCCACGAGTGGTTAGGGCGGGAGTGCCTGAAAAGAACGAATTTATTATAATTAAATTAACGTGAAAGCCCTATTGGATGACGCACACTGGTGTTTATCATTACTAACCGACAAAACTAAAATGTTCATAGTCATACTGAGTCGTTGAAAGATGTTTCTTAAAGTTATCGTGTAACGTGCTCGTTGATTACACGACAAAGTTCAAATCCCTTTGTAATTTTACTGGAAATCCAACATTGGCTGTTCACAGCCAGCATTATTCAATTCAATTTATTTATTTAAATAATAAACTTACAGACTAAATCCATTACGCTTACTATTTTAATTAAATTATAAAATTAAACTATTTACTAACTACATTCTATGACTTATATATAATCTTACATCAATAACAATAGAAGCAACGGTATCAGTTAATAGATCAGTGTGCTGGAACTCATGTGCGAACTTGTTTAAGAATTCCAACGCTCGTTGGGTTGGTGAATTTTGAGCGTGGCGGGTCCGCGTCGTAGGACAGAAGAACAACTGGTGTTGGCGACGTCTACTCCTACTGAAATAATTGTTTGGAACAAACAAGCCAATTGCCCCCAAAACCGACGGATTGTTAACTCGGTTCCTGAGTATTTGCAAGTAATGCACGGCCAATAGTAGCTTCCGTCTCAGCTGTAAAGTATCCATCCCGACCATACCTGACACAAACAACGAGGGGAACAGAAATGGATAGTACCCGTACATCCTTTTATAGATATACCGAGCGAATTTCCGCTGGAGCCTTTCTATAAGGAGCGTATACTTCGCCTCACAGGGGTCCCAGACTACTGAGTCAAACTCAAGTTTGCTACGGACAAATGCATTGAACAAAGTGATTGCCACCCTGACGTCTGGAAACTGAGATGCAGTTCTCATTATAAACCCCAGTGCCCTGTTTGCGTCTTTGCAAACAGTAACCATATGCTCACGAAAATTGAGGGTACCATCGAGGATAATTCCAAGGTCCTTAATCCTTGTCTCTCTCACTAAAGGGCAGACACCTAATGAGTATGGAAACTCGATGGGATTCGTCGATCTAGTAAAGGAGACTACTTTACACTTATCAGTGTTGAAAGTAAGTCTGTTCCTAATACTCCACCTTTCGACCGCCTGAGTATCGGCCTGAAGGTTAAGGCAGTCAGATATTCCCATGACTGGCTGATAAACCTTTAAGTCATCAGCAAACATCAAGCATTGTGATGAACTTAAAACATCAGGGAGATCATTGATCATTACCAGGAATAAGGTCGGACCCAAATTGCTCCCCTGGCTTACACCTGATCTGGTGTAGAACTCATTCGACCTGTATTTACCTATTTGCACGTACTGCCTACGATCTTTTAGATAATTTGAGAAAAAATTAAGTAGCTTAGGTGAGGCACCTAGAGACGAGAGTTTTATGAGCAAAATATCGTTGTCCACTAAGTCAAAAGCTCGCCGAAAATCGAAAAATAGAGTATCCACTTGTCTACCAGCGTCCATCTCCAAGGCAACAGTATCAACAAAAGTGATGTGGTTCGTCATAGTAGAGCGGGCGATGCGAAAGCCATGTTGCGAGTTATCAAGATAAGGCTCTATTTGCCGAGAAAGGTGAAAGTTTAGAATAGATTCGAAAATTTTACTGAAAACTGAGAGTACGGCTATAGGTCGAAACGTAGTAACATCGTTGGATGATGCTATCTTGGGGACTGGTGTCACTCTAGATACTTTCCATCTAATAGGATAACGACACAGGTACAGAGAGCGGTTCAATATATGTACGAGAGGTAGCATAAGATTTGATAGACAATCCTTTACCAGAAAAGGAGGGATAGCATCAGGACCAGCCGCAGACAAGGGCTTTAAATGGCGTGTAGCGCGACGCACATCAGCTTCCGTTACTCTCCTCAATGCAACGAGACGCGCGTCTACATTAGAAACATCACGTGCAGCAACTTCAGCGTCAAGGGCAGGAACATCACTATGAAATACCGAACTAAAGTATTCAGCAAACGCTGTAACCGCCTCGTGACCCATGACTGATTCTCCGTTAAGAGTATATGAGTTTGCCTGGCCTCTACTACTGCGGCTTTCCCGGACGTGCTTCCAAAATTTCTTAGGATCGCAGAATATGTTTGATCCTACAGATGCAATATATGACTGGTATGCCTCATTATGCTGAGTTGGGACCGTTTTGTGGCATAAATTGCCTACTTTCTATTCTTTTGTATTGTGTGAAGTTAATACTACTCATACTCAAGAGAGCCAAGAACCGGCGAGCGTGTATGAAGAATGTGATGAAAGTTGAGGAAGCGAAAGAGGTGTGTCAGGATCGTACCAAGACTAAGTCGAGGGAAATAGTCTCTGCCTTTTTTTAACGTGGGGGAATGCGTTAACGCATACCCGTCCTAGGGGTAGGTCGTGTCGTCTCATCCGTGTTCTCCAGATAGGATCCTACAGATGGTCTATTTCCCGCTGCCGTTCCTCACAGTCCCTTTGTGAAATGACGGCCTCGCAAAACGTACCCCAACCCCCAACGGGAACCAGGCGTGATTATACTATGTTTGTATAGTATGTAATGTTCGTGTACAAAATAATTGTATTTTCATTCTTTCTACTGCTCTATGACTCGTAAAAAGATTTTGTATCGTTTTGTTTTGTATTTTGTGTTTTTGTTTTGTTGTTGTGTGTGTTTTGTTGTTGTTTTGTGTTGTTTTGTACATTTTGTATCTTATTTTTGTCGGTTAATAGTGACCTCCAGAGCGCAATAGCCTATAGTAGTGTCACTTTATCGTGGTAGTGTTGTAAATGAGAAAACAATTAACTAATTTAGAATCCTGTGAAATCTAATAGTTGCAGCAATAGTAGGTTATCATTGACTAGCAACACATTTAATGCATAAGTGAAAACATATTTTTATATGATAAGAACAATAAAAAGTGCATTAAAAAACTATAAACTCTGGTTTGAACCAAAACAATCTTATCAAATTTTATAATGTCACGTATCGGTAATTTTCTCAACTAAAGTTTTAAACTGGAATTAACTGGTTACTCTCGTAATGTCTAAACCAGAAAAATCCGGTTTCTATGCTAGTAACATGATTATAAGGTGTGTTAGCTCATTGATTATGGCATCATTTTGACATGATAAATATAGTTACTGATTATATATTATGATGTCTAAATAATAGAGTTTCTGTTGCTAACTGGGAAGTTCAGTTTTTTTTTGTAATTATTGTTAGCCATGATAATATTGGTCTAGCCGTAGATTTAGTATGGCTAGAAAGTAAAAACACACACACGACACAAAAACACATTATGATAGTGTGATTTGCGTAACATAGCGCATAACTGAGAGAAAGAACAGCGTAAGTTTAATCTAAATCCGTTTAGTAGCTTTTAATATTGATTGAAACGTACATAAATATACAGGGATATAGGTATATTATGTAGAGGTATATGTGCTCTTTAAAAAAAGGATCAAAGTGCTTTTGTTTTTAGAGTTCGAAGTTTTTTTTTACTCCACTGTCTGGCGCCTGTCGTCATTGCATTTGCCAAAAATTTTTAGATGTTTCTTACCCAATCTAATCCCGCTAGGAGACAATGCACTCTTGTCGCCGGGTACAGTATTCTTGTTGCAAGCGATGCTGCATAGCTCGAGGATACGTTCGGCCGGTGCTCCCGTTAAGCCCTTGCTTCGCATGTCTACTAGTGCCAAGTGAATGTCAGTGCCGCCTGTTGCTATGGCGTACCCGCGGGATTTTAGGCCTTCGCACAGACGCTGGGCGTTCTTTATTACCTGGAATTTGAAGAATTGAACAATTATTTAAGTGATTTGTGAGAAATTTATAAAGGTAGGTTGACAATACAATAGAGATGATGGACAGTAACTTTTGTAGTAGTAAGTAGATTATATTAGAGACACATTTTATTACTTAGTAAATTTTATAAAAACCTGTGAGATACTATGAACTGAAGTCGCTTGGTCGGGGGTCATAATGTCATTGAAATATTTGATATTCCACATTTATCTGATATTCACAGTGACAAAATTGTGCGTGTGCCTACTATGGTATGTATAAATCGGGCGCTCCACCCAAATGTTCGCACGTGCTTTTGGCATTTTGTTTTGACAACAAAGAGCTTAAACTTATTGGTTGACAATGACTTAGGTGTACTAGGGGTGCTTTATTTCTTTAATCAGAATCTTATTTCCTATAGTTACATAGCTCATGATAATTAGTAATACAAATTTCTCACCTGTCTCTGATAGTCAACGAACTCAGGCGTGGTAGCCTGTTTCATAGCAGTCGCTATAGCCGCAATAGCATGATTATGCGGTCCCCCTTGCAATCCAGGGAAGACAGCCTGGTTGATTCTGCTTTCCAGGTCGTACATGACCTTGGTACCGTTGGCCTTCACCGAGCGGACCCCTTTGCGGAAGAAAATGACCCCAGCTCGCGGGCCTCGCAGCGTCTTGTGGGTGGTCGTTGATACTAGGTCGCAGTAGTCGAACGGACTGGGGATTACGCCTGTTAACAGAAAAAATAATGAATGAACCATAACTCTATTGTATAATTACTAAATATGCAAAACTTAAAACTATGACGAAAGTTTATAAATAATAGAAGTGTTATAATTAGGGGGTCTTATTGCAAATTAAAAAAAAGAAAGAAAAAAAATATACAAAGATAATATTCGCCAAGCGATCATTACGACAGTATTCCGGCATGATGTTCAGAACCCAGGGAGGGATTTATCCCGCCCTCTAGGTTTAGTCTGTTTCGTCACTGCGTACTAACATCATGCGAGATTGTGATCCACGTCATTGGTGGGGCCGGGATTCGAACTCGGTAATCCATAATTACGTCTGCGCCACATAACCTCTTGACCACCACCGCTTCAACAACCACCGGTACTTTAGCAATTTTAGTACTACCTGCAGCGACAAGTCCGGAGATATGTGCCATATCAGCGAGCAAGTACGCCCCTTTCTCGTCAGCTATCTGTCGGAACCGCTGGTAGTCGAGACAGCGCGAGTAGCAACTCACGCTAGCTATGATCAGCTTCGGCTTGAATATGTCTTTAAATGTTCTAAGCATGTAAGATAGTACCTGCAGCGACAAGTCCGGAGATATGTGCCATATCAGCGAGCAAGTACGCCCCTTTCTCGTCAGCTATCTGTCGGAACCGCTGGTAGTCGAGACAGCGCGAGTAGCAACTCACGCTAGCTATGATCAGCTTCGGCTTGAATATGTCTTTAAATGTTCTAAGCATCAGTAGAATAGTACCTGCAGCGACAAGTCCGGAGATATGCGCCATATCAGCGAGCAAGTACGCCCCGTTCTCGTCAGCTATCTGTCGGAACCGCTGGTAGTCGAGGCAGCGCGAGTAGCAACTCACGCTAGCTATGATCAGCTTCGGCTTGAATATGTCTTTAAATGTTCTAAGCATGTAAGATAGTACCTGCAGCGACAAGTCCGGAGATATGTGCCATATCAGCGAGCAAGTACGCCCCTTTCTCGTCAGCTATCTGTCGGAACCGCTGGTAGTCGAGACAGCGCGAGTAGCAACTCACGCTAGCTATGATCAGCTTCGGCTTGAATATGTCTTTAAATGTTCTAAGCATGTAAGATAGTACCTGCAGCGACAAGTCCGGAGATATGTGCCATATCAGCGAGCAAGTACGCCCCTTTCTCGTCAGCTATCTGTCGGAACCGCTGGTAGTCGAGACAGCGCGAGTAGCAACTCACGCTAGCTATGATCAGCTTCGGCTTGAATATGTCTTTAAATGTTCTAAGCATCAGTAGAATAGTACCTGCAGCGACAAGTCCGGAGATATGCGCCATATCAGCGAGCAAGTACGCCCCGTTCTCGTCAGCTATCTGTCGGAACCGCTGGTAGTCGAGGCAGCGCGAGTAGCAACTCACGCTAGCTATGATCAGCTTCGGCTTGAATATGTCTTTAAATGTTCTAAGCATGTAAGATAGTACCTGCAGCGACAAGTCCGGAGATATGTGCCATATCAGCGAGCAAGTACGCCCCTTTCTCGTCAGCTATCTGTCGGAACCGCTGGTAGTCGAGACAGCGCGAGTAGCAACTCACGCTAGCTATGATCAGCTTCGGCTTGAATATGTCTTTAAATGTTCTAAGCATCAGTAGAATAGTACCTGCAGCGACAAGTCCGGAGATATGCGCCATATCAGCGAGCAAGTACGCCCCGTTCTCGTCAGCTATCTGTCGGAACCGCTGGTAGTCGAGGCAGCGCGAGTAGCAACTCACGCCCGCTATGATCAGCTTCGGCTTGAATATGCGCGCTGTTTCCGCCAGCTTGTCGTAGTCTATCAAACCGGTCTTCGGGTCCACCTGGGGAATACAAAATATACATTGTTTATGATAGACGACGAACTTGCGACCTCATGGGTAGGCCACTTTTTTGACAAAACAAAAACATGCGTTACGCATCATCACCCTGCGCCTTAGGGCGTAATATTGTATGTGGGACTTTTCTACGAAGATAGGCGCAGAATGGTATGTCCATTAAAACCCTAGGGTTTGTGTGGGCACGCCGAAGCACTCATTCGCGGAAGGATTGGCTCCTAACCTATCCGCTACCCAAAGAAAAGAGTGGAAAGAGAGAAAAGAAACCTTGACCTGCAGTAGGATTATACGGGCTGAATATAAAGAAGAACGAGACGAACCCGGAGCTCATTTGATGATATGCATGATTGCCGATACAATATAACGTAGGTTGAAGAGATATCTACTAAGTCCTACCTATGCAACGTCATCCAGAGACATAAGATGTTAAGTCCCCATAGTTTTGGCCATTTTACCCAATCGAATGCATAGTTATAAGTATCATTAAGTTAATATCTAAATGAACCAAGTTCCAGCTATTGATAACTTAACGAACAAATAAAAACATAATAATAACGTAATAGTCCAGATAGATATAGCGCAAGAACTCAACAATACAAGTTTATCAGCAAGCGGGTTAAAATGTCACGCACACAAACAAGTGAAAACGTTCGCACGATTTACGTCACACAGGGTGTGTCAATAAGTTAACGGATGATATCGTTTAATTTTTAACCCTCTACGAAAAATCGACGAGGTGTTATAAGTTTGACGTGTCTGTGTCTGTGTCTGTCTGTCTGTGGCATCGTAGCTCCCGAACGGATTTTGATCTAGTTTTTTTTTGTTTGAGTAGGAATAGTCGAGAGTGTTCTTAGCCATGTCTGGTGGAAATCGGTCAAACATGGCCGCCGCTACAAAATGGCGGATTACTTTTTTTCAAAACATAGGTATCAAATGAATGAAAATTTGAAATCCAAGATGGCCACTACCATAAAATGGTGAATTATATATTTTGAAAGCGTTGGGGGTTTATGGGGGTTAAATATTTTAATTTAATTTCTTGTAAAACTGGTTAAAAAAGAACTAGAGAAAAAATATTTAAACGTGCTTCCTCACTTAAGGTTGCGAGTTATCCGATGACCATGACAAAAAATGGGGTTAATACTCCTACACTGTCAGAGTGATATCACAAATCCAATTTAACTTTGAATACGAATATTCTGCGATTATACCATAAGATTATAACATTAAATTATGTAGCTTAGCAATAAATCCTATAGGTATTGTGTAAAGGAATTTAAAAATTTTATTGCTAAGGAAAATATTGCAATCTGATTGAAGGTTGTGCGTTTAACATTTAACTTAGCGTGAAAATATTATGTGATTAAGCCATAAGATTATAACATTAAATCATGTAGCTTAGCAATAATTCGTATAGGTATTGTGTAAAAGAATTTTAAAATTTTATTGCTAAGGAAAATATTGCAATCTGATTAAAAGGAAAACAATTAAGAATTTTATATAATCTTACACAAGGAAATTTCATTAGCAATCGCAATAAATCCATTATAATTTAACAGTATGAGTTTCCTCAACATAAATTAGACACCTTGTAGATTCATACTTTTATGGAATATCCATTTATAAATTTTCCATAATATGAGTTCCTCATAAAGGTACTTTTCAAATGAGTCTTGAAATAGAAGTAAATAGTAGCAATTGACTTGGAAGTGGCAATGGGCAGGCCACATAGCACGTAGAGCGGATGGCCGATGGGGTCGAAAAGTGCTCGAGTGGAGACTACAGACAGCAAACGCAGAAAAAAAAATGCGGAGAGTCCAAAGTGGACCTATGAAAGTGAAGTGGCCTATGGCTGAGATGATGATGACTTGAAGTGTAGCCTATTTGAATAAAAATGAATGTTGAATCGAGTTTGAGTCCTCGAACGTAAAGCTTGGAAGATAGTAGAAGACAATGACGCACATTCTAGAGGTATCTAAATCAAGGACCTAGGGTAAACCAGGAAAACCTTAGACCAAGAAATCTTAGACCCTAGAATAACTTATAGGAGTATTAATTAATTAGCGGATCAAACAGCTGCCCATATAGGCCTCGTATCCAAAATTACAAAAATGAGCATTTATTATACATATAATATTTTTTCAGTGTTGAATGTTGTTGAATCCCAGTTCTCGAATGTATTTTTAAAATTAAAGGCAGGATAATTTTACCTTATAAGGCATGCTTTCGAAGAAGATAGAGGTGGCAGAGATTTTCTTAGTGGCAGTGAAGAATCCGTGAGTGAGATGTCCACCGTCGGGCAAGTCTAACCCCATGATCCGGCCGTGGGGTTCCACAACACCAGTGTACACTGCGAAGTTTGCTGGAGACCCTGTATAATAAATAATATTAATTAAAACATTTTTTAAGTGATCACACAAATATTATAAACACAAAAGTATAGAATAGAATACACTTTATTGAGACTAATTGAAAAATTACATTAACTTTATACTAATTAGTGCTACGATACACTGGCGGATCCAGGATTTGGTTCTGGGGGGGGCAAGGTGCAGACGGGCAAAAATATTATAATTTTTACTAAAAAAATGTGTGTGTTTAGCTCGCTCTGAACAGTTAGAAAGTTCAAATATCCTTAATAATAAGTGCGCGAGAAGCTTGCTGCGAGCGCCGAGAATGGCCCCCCATTAAAGATAGATAATATCTCAGCTATTTTATTTTATTCTATTCACAAACCTTAAAATACGTATAGGCATTCTCTAGTAGGTATCTAATATTTTTATTACCTAATTTATTGACTGACTATTTTTTAATATTTTTATCTTGTTAACATTTCTATTAATAGTAAGCCTTCCTTATATTATAATACCAAGTATGAAATTAAATCAGTTAATAAATGTTTATTTATGCTATTCTAGGTCATGCAATAAAACAATTTGATACCTACATTTTTATACTCATATCCACATTTTATAAAATAAGTAAACCAGTTTGTCTGAAGGGCAATAAATACTCATATCTTATTTTTTTAATTGGACATACACAATGTATGACCACTTATTATTTTATCCATTATCGTCCTACTGTAGGGCAATGGCCTCCCTTCTCTCCTTCCATTCACGCCAACTAAGCCACATGCAAAGTTTTGCCAAATGCCAAATGTGGCTACAAATGAATAACAATATAATATGCCCTTTTATTTTGATGTTTGTTTTATACTAAACTAGCTTATGCTCGCGGCTTTGCCCGCGTGGCAAAATCCTTTCTTAGTGGAGGTCTACGTCATAAAACTTATCTGTATACCAAATTTCAAGCTAATCCGTTCAGCGGTTTGGGCTGTGTGTTGTTAGATCGGGGGGCCTAGACAAGCGCGCGCCCGCCCGTAGCGATCATTCGCAATCGCTAAAAAAAATGTACTGAGATGACAGCTCTCGTCGCTTGTCGGTCACGTGACAAGCGACGAGAGCTGTCATCTCAGTACATTTTTTTAGCGATTGCGAATGATCGCTACGGGCGGGCGCGCGCTGGTCTAGGCCCCCAGTCAGTTACTCTTTCCTTTTATATATTTAGATGGTTTTATTTTTTTAATAACCGCCGTTGGTCTTCCTAAGAAAAGAAATAAATAACTTTAATATACCTGAATAAGGCTGTACATTGACACCCCATTCTTCAGAGTTCAGTCTGTATGCTTCTAGAGAGCGCTTCTGAGCCAATATTTCTATTTGATCGATATATTCATTGCCACCATAGTATCTGAAACAAATTTTATGTTAAAACTATCTTGTTATAAATCTATAAACTCAATTTCTAAAAGTAAAATTAATATAGATACCCATGTGAATATCTTATTGTTATTTTCCTACACAGTTGTCTGGAAGAGATCCTTAATTAGCCATAAGACCCCAAATTTATTACAACACAGATATTATATTGTGTTTTAGTTTAAAGTTTTTTGTATTATAATAAAGTTGTGTCTAAAGACATATTATTATTTACATGTCGCTATTAGCGATAAGACCGCCAATAGTAACACTTCTATCTGTGTAATCTTAGTTCTAAGCTTATTTAATTGCATTTCTCATGTGCAATAAAGAGTTTTCTATTCTATTCTATTATTTTTATACGTAATGTTTAGAGACTTAATTTTTGTTAAAGCAATTATAAGCATATTGGAGCTGTAAACAAGTGAATTAAATTAAAATTTTAAAAAACCCCCAACGCAATACGTAATTCAAAATTTTTTTATGGCGGCCATCTTGGATTTAAAATTTTATATAGTGGGCTGTATTCTGCTCGTTAAGCCCTTTCATTTGATACCCATATCGATGGGGTCGTGGAAGAAAAAAGTAATCCGCCATTTTGTAGCGGCGGCCATCTTGGACCGATTTCCACCAAACATGGCTAAGAACACTCTCGACTAACTCTACTTTCAAACAAAAAAAACTATATCAAAATCCCTTCACCCGTTCGGGAGCTACGATGCCACAGACAGACACACACACAGACAGACAGACACGTCAAACTTATAACACCCCATCGTTTTTGCGTCGGGGGTTAAAAAAATAATATTTATAGTAAGGAAGGATGAAAATCTTCCATCTGTTAGGTTCCATCTGTTATCTAACTCACTACTCTAATTCAAGAAATAGAGAATAGAATCATGAGTTACGTTCATTGATAAGGACAAAGTCCAACAAGTTTTTATTAGGATTCAACTGATAAATGGTTGTTATAGCAAGAGTGTACTTGTGAAATTGAGATCAGTTTTTTCTATTGTATCTACAAATAGTATGTAGGTATATCGGAATGGACGGAAACAGCTACTCATAATGATAATAGGGTCAAAGTGGGTAAATGTAAACACTTGGAGGTAGCAGTACTTTCATCATCGTGTAAAAAAATTGTGACGACTTATTATACTATTTCTTTTTTCTAACATGCGAAGTAATAATATAACAAAACCTTCTAGCACATTTATTTTGTTTTTTATTACAAGTTTACATTTACCCCAATGAAAAATTTCAAAAACTGCCATTTTAGGGTAATTGTAAACACGCAATTCTTAACTGCTACTACATAGCACAGAAGAAAAGATTATTTAGTGCAAGGTTTGATCTCTCTAATGAGTATATTATGGTAAAAAGTCCTTATCTATAACAGGATGTAAATTATTTATTTTGGGGTAAATGTAAACATAATGATATTTCCTTACATAATAATATTTAATAAAAGGAGGTAAATGTAAACAGTCTCTGTCAGTACATCAATAACTCGATAATCTTTGATAATATTAAGAAATACAGCTACTGAGCAAATTATACTACTACTGGACATAAATATGTACATAAACTCTTAATTTAGTCTTATGTCTTATTAATAAAGGGAGTTAAATGTAAACAGTCTCTGTTAGTACATCAATAACTCGATAACTTTTGAAAATATTAAGAAATACAACTACTGAGCAAATTATGAACAAATTATACTACTACTGGACATAAATATGTACATAAACTCTTAATTTAGTCTTATGCTAACTTAAACCTGATCTTAGTTGCACGAATTCCCTTTGTTATTCATATTTTCTTATCAGTTTTATCATTAATTATCTGGAGATATTATAACAAATTCATCAATTCCGCAGGGCAGCGTATGAGGTTGTTTGCTCTTTCTCATTTACATCAATGATTTACCTAAAATAATAGAAGAACCCTGTATTTGCTTTGCAGACGATATATCTATACTAACATCTTGCCATAATAATTCAACCATAGAAACTAAGCTAAACAATATATTAACAAAAACATCAAACTGGATAAACTCACACAAATTAGAAATTAACTACAATAAAACTAAAATCATCACCTTTCACCCACATCAAAAAACGCCCCTTCACATCGACTTCTCATTTACCAATATCAAATTAGAGACAGTAAACACCTTTAATTTACTAGGATTGAATATAGATAAAAATGTAACTTGGAAACAGCACATACAACATCTACGAACAAAAATCTCAAGTTTTACATACGCGTTTCGAGAGATAAAATCTACAACAAATTTTGAAACAGCTTTAGCCACTTATTATGCCTACGTACACTCTTGGCTCAGTTACGGGATAACCCTCTGGGGAAATAGTACTGACGCACCTTCTCTTTTCATATTACAAAAGAAACTCATTCGAATCCTAGCCAACATAGAACAGACCGATAGTTGCAGACCATATTTCAAAAAATATAAACTCCTTACCTTACCCTGCATATACATTTCAGAACTTTGTAAATTCGTCCGCGATCACCCCCATTCATACACAAACCGCGACGATAACCAAAACCAGTACAATTTAAGGCTTAGAAATAAACTTGCGCTTCCAAACTCCTCACTGTCCATCCACTCCAATAGTCCATACGTAATGACCATAAAAATTTACAACAAACTTCCTTATAACTTAAAAAACGAACCTAACTACAACAAATTTATAAAAAACCTAAAATCGATACTTTTAAACAAATCATATTACAGCATAGAAGAATATCTGCAAGATTTTACACTAAAATAAATAAATTATAAAAAATATGTATATCATCCTCTCTAACACGTCCTATTAAAATTATTTAAATACTATTATTTCTTTTCTTAATTTTAATAACAATTATTGTACCTTCTAAATTGCATGTGCCCACCAGGGTCCTTAGAAATACTTATGTGCAAACTACACTAAGACCTTATTATGTACCTAATTCTAAGGGAGCAAATAAAGTATTGAGCATTTTCCCTTTTTTCATCCTGATGAAAGTTAGAGATTTTATTTTCTCTTGAAATATTTTTTCCTACACAGAATTTAATAAAACCGTAGTAGCAAATAGATAAAACTCGCAGGCTTCTTGAAATACTTTTTTGTATAAATCATATCATCTATATCTTCCGGAGAGTAACGTAATAGTTCTTCCTTTCATACATTTGCCCTCCGCATATGACTTTAGCCTTGAAATGAAATGTTTACAATCACCCCCTCATTATCACTAAACATATTGAAAGCAAAAAGTATGGTGTTTCCAATTACCTCACTTGTTTACATTTACCCCAAATTATGTTTACATTTTACCCAAGGCACTAAATATTGAGGTAATTGTAAACGCAGATTTAAAAAAATTGCAGATATCATAATATAGAGAGATTTCAACACCTAAAACATGCTACTTAATTCAATTTCATCCCTCTAGCTAATAAGCATTATAACTTACCACAATAGTTTTCGTACTAAAGTAAAGTACTGTTCACCCCTTGAAAACTGTATTTTAATGGATTTTGCCGAAAAATAATAAACACATCAAAATAATATTTTTTGACATCTAACACTTATATATTGAAATGCATTTGTTAGATAAAATACTATTAATGTATTCTGATGCACTCAGAATCCTATAAAAGTAAAAATGAAGAAATTATGGCCAGCGTTACCATTTACCTCTGTTTACATTTACCCACTTTGACCCTATAAGGGGTTTTTGCCTGCAGCAGCATTTTATAGAACTATCCCAAGTGTCTGAAATAAATTTTATATGGATTTTCCTTTGACAAAACACGTTTGTGTTTTTCAGCACACATTCCCACCTCAGAAACACAGCTGTTGTGTTTTCAGCAGTCAATGTGTTAACTGTAAGTATGTATTTGTGTATGTTTGTTACAGATATATTGCAACTCAATTTTATGGCATTTAGTGTCAACTGATTTAATATTTTTTTTATCAATTAGCATACTGTGATATTGTGTGTGTGATATTTGTTTCTGGTCTGGGTGGCTCTCTGTATCTATCATTAGTATGTATTTACAAAAGAAAATGTATTTAAGTATTATATATCCATTATCCTAACCACCATTAAGTTGCTTAGCTTGGGGCAGGGGGAGGGCATCGGCGGATTTTTTGTATATCAACACTGGTTGTATTTGCTACCCCACTCGTAGCGCCATGTGACGCGCCGTTTAGTAGCGGCCAGTTTAAGGAACTACGCGGGCCTCACGGAATATACTCTTTAACAAAAAAATCACGACTTATTTTTTTATAAAACTGTTTACCGTATTATTATATAATAAAGTATACATATAAAATATCTAAATTTATTAAATCGATTTTAATATCCCCAGAAATGTAAAATAATCCTCAAAATTATGATATTTTTTTGTTCTAGTGAGGGATCAAGTTATACTGGTCAGGCAAATTGCCTCTCTTTCTAATAAAGCGTTTTCTCCAAATAGCTATCCTTGTCTACTGACTCGTATTTAGCCAGTGTTGTGAATATTTTGACGATTGAATCGATGCATTATAATCGATTAGAGGACAAATGCATAGGTACCACATCTTCGACCAGGTCTAATTGCATGCTATCTTTAGGTACAACTTGCGCATAATATGTTCTGTAGGCCCATGTTGACGAGTCATAGTTCAGTACGACTACTACGGAAATTCATTTATTCCTATCCAATTTTACCCATTGAAAAGTACCTACTGTTACCTATTGTCAAGAGCCTAGAGAGACTTATAGAGCCTAAGCTACCTATTATACCAAATTTGATTAGTTCAGCTGTAAATATGTTAAAAATAGCTAATATGTAATGTGTATGTTCATTAGAAAATATTCCAAAATAACATTGCAAGAAATGAGTTTTAAGGGGTTTGCCCACTATACCGTACCATATGCCCGTTTGCATTTCTTCTTTCTCTAGTCTTTGCCCGTGTTCAAAACAGAATCTAATCACGAGAATGCAGTACCAATTTCATTTTTGCATGCCTATCAATATAATATGTTGCTTACATGTTCAAGCATCTTTACGTGTTAACCTTTTTCGTTGAACTGGCAACAGATGAACTTTTTTGTTAGTTTTCTTTATTAATAATGAAAATAAGTTTATATTATTATCTTTTTATCGGTCATCATTCGTGGCTATAAACCCGTACACTCACTGCATTCTGGTCCCCAGTCCCCACACGCAGTTGTTTGGCAACATCGCATGCCATGGATAGACCTGTCAGTATCAGCAACATATTCTCAGCGATATTTATTGTTAACGCTTCGTGCAAGGCTCGCAACGATGTTCTCTTACTTTTTAATACATACAATACTGCCGTGGTACATATATAATATATAATGCGGTTATCTACCAAAACCTAATTTTAAGCTATGAGCAATAAATAAATGAAAATAAGGTTCATAATGGCATGGGCCAGATGTTTATCTTTGTAAATAAACGGCATAAACTCACTTGTATTTATTTCGGCTTTGTGCCGACCGGTTCGATCCTGTACGAGGATCTACTTTAAGGAGTAGCTGCAGTCGGCACGAAGCCGAAGTAAATACAAGTGAGTTTATGCCGTTTATTTACAAAGGTGAATACTCACGAATCGTTTAGTGTAAAAAGGGCCTGATGTTATTTTTCGGTTTGGCATGTTCCTAAGACAACTATTATTATTGTATGATACGGTATAATGGACAGTCGCCTTGAAGTCCATGTCATTTATAAGTTGACAACTAGAGCAGATGATTTTTTATAGTGGGTTATTCTCATAAAATTTTATCGTGGCAGTATCGTCACAATTTATTTTTTAACCCCCCACGGAAAAATACGGGGTGTTATAAGTATGACGTGTCTGTCTGTCTCTGTATTACGGATTTTATTTTTTTATTTTTTGAGATTGTTTTTTTTTTTTAGGTAGAAATAGTCTAGAGTGTTCTTAGCCGCCATGAAATGGTGATTAAATTTTTTTCCACAACTCCCTCAACATGGGAATTAAACTAAAAAGTTTGATTAGTAGAAAACTACAAACTATAATAAACAGATTTTAATAAACTAACATCTGAAAAACTAAAAGATGGTTGCAACCACAAAATTACATATTTTGAATGCGTTGGGGGTTTTTTTAAATTTTTAATATAATTCACTTGTGTTGTAAAAATTGGGTAGTTCCCGTGTTCCCCACTATTCGTCCCACTAGTGGGGCAGGTGGAACTGTTAAATATTTTTTGCTTCTCACGCGCCCCACTGATTGCGTTTTAGTGTGGCGGGTGATAATATTAAAAAAGTACACTTCACGCGCCCCATCAGAGCGCTGTAACTCATGCAAAAATATAATTTATTGGGCACGACTAAATGATGAATGGTGTTATTAATGCAAATATTTTGCGAAGAGCTAGGAGATCAGAAATTATAAGGAACTATGTACTATTTAGTAGACAAACAACACGTAAGAAAATCATCCCATCTAATAATATATTATTAAAATCTCGTATTGCGGTGATTTTAGTCGCACTTTCCTGATTAATTCGAACTTTTATGTACCTTTGTGTAATTTATATGAATGGGATAACATGTGTTTTTTTCATTAAAAGACGCAGGTACAGGCAAAGCAGTACAAGTCAACGAATACTCGTATGTAAGACTTCATTTCAATTATGATCTCCTGGTACCTTTTTCTTGTTATCTACCTTGCAAATATGTGAAAGTGATGGAAGAAATGAAGGGTCTTGAGGAAATCTTCATTTCAAATGACAGCTATCAAAATTAAAATATCAATATCTCGGAAAGTTCTCGTAGTCTTAGGCTGATGGTGTCTTGGAAGAACCCGCCCCACCAAAACGCAATCAGCGGGGTGCGTGATACACAAAAATTATTTGACAGTTTCACCTGCCCCACCAGTGGGGCGGATAGTGGGGCACGCGGGAATTACCCTAAAAATTTGATTTCAAAGAAATTTTAACATATATAAAAAGTACACGGATATTTTAGGATGTATCAAAAAAATATGACACGTGAAGTTGCGTAAAGTTACCGTCATTTTTCGTGACAAAAGATCATCTCGTATTTTGGTATATAAAACCTATGGCGAATACGAGTCAGACTTGCGCACAAAAAGCTACGTATCATTCATTATCTATACAACAGGGAGACACTTTTATAATATTATGTCTATTATTTATAATATTTACAATATTATCATATAACCTCTTGTTTAGTCGCATCACGCGGCGCTGCAAGTAGGTTAGTGAAAACCTACAGTATTGATATACAACTATAAAATTTGCTAAAATATAAAAATGCTCCGATGCCATTCCCCTGTTTTCGATCGAGATACCTACAAATTTAATATTTTCTTTTTTATGAGCGGATGAGAATATACCATCCACGTCATGAAAACGTCATTTTTTGTTATAGACTAAAATAAGTTCCGAACAAGAAATGAAAACTCTTTTTAAAAGTTATTCACCAAAAACTAAAACATAAAAACCTGACCTCTTTTTAACCCCGAAGCAAAAACGACGAGGTGTTATAAGTTTGACGTGTCTGTTGTCTGTCTGTGGCATCGTTGCTCATGTACTTTGTCTTACTTCTGGGTCCCGTACAGATGAACGGATTTTGATCTTGTTTTTTTGTTTGAAAGTAGAGTCGAAAGGGAGTCGAGAGTTTTTTTAGCCGTGTTTGGTGGAAATCGATCTAAAATGGCCGCCGTTACAATTTGGCGGATTATTTTTTTTCTTCACAACCTCGTCAAATGTAAGGGTAAGAAATGAAAGGACTTGACTAGTAAAATATATGCATTACATTTAATACATTTTTTTTTTATGTGATGAAGTAGAAGACGAGCAAGACGCTCTCCTGATGTTAAGAGATAACGGCTGCCCATAATCAGTACAGTGTTACCTAGGATTTCACAATTATGTGAAATTCTAGGAGCACTGCACCAACGCTTCTTACTCAAGAGTCATGAGATGTTAAGACTCTTTAGCCCAGTAATTTCACTAGCTACAGTGCCCTCCTACCGGAGCACAGTGATATTTGCACATCACTGCTCAGGCGGTAGAATAACTGGCACTGTTGGGGTACCCACCTAGACGACCTCCTGCAAAGGAAGTCTACCCCCGGTAAAAAAAAATTTAAAATCCAAGATGGCCGCCGCTAAAAATAGCTGATTAATTATTTTCTCCATAATCCCGTCAATGTGGGCATCAAATGAAAGTTGAAAGGGCTTGACTAGTAGTAGTAGGTATGTAGTATATATTATTATGATAAATTTAAAATCAAAGATGGCCACCATCCACAAAATAGGTAATTTTGAAAGCGTTGCGTAGGGGGCAATTTTTGTTTAATTTTATTCACAAGCTTTTTTTTACATTCGCCTGTCCTGTTGTCTATAATCAAATCTTGTAAGTAAAATTTAATCTACTTCCCAGTTTTCAATTTAGCTTAAACTTTGCATGCATGTGTATAAATCGGATGTCTTTAAGAATCTAAATTTATATTTGGAAAGAGTGACTGACTTATTGACTGACTGATCTATCAACGCACAGCCTAAACCGATGGACGGATTGGATTGAAATTTGGAATATTAATAGGGTTAATGACGTAGACCCCCACTAAGAAAGGATTTTGGCATGCGGGCAAAGCCGCGAGCATAAGCTAGTATTTTATATTTGACTTGTTTAAAACTAAAACGCTATTTTTGCTATAAGATGAAATCGGAACTAACAATGTCTTTGGAAAGCAAAAATCTTCCTTTATGATTTCCGACATTAACACCATTTAAAACAAAAGATCAGATTTGCAACCGTGCGTATGTTCTGCCTCTTAGTCAAAAATATTATATTATCGCTTTGTAATCGATTACTTGGCATAATCGAGTTTTAAATTGAAACTTTTTCGTTGCCCATCACTAAAACCAGCGTAGCCAATAGGAAAAGTGGGCGGAGTCGTCAAATTGTGAAAAAATTTATTTCAAGGAAAACTTTGTCTATTGCCCCTCTATTGGATATGTCCTCGATGGCTTGGGGTTAGGTGGTGCTGTGTGAAATGTCCTGAAATATTTATAATTATTTTTAAAAATACTACAAATATTATAGATAGATAGATATTTGCTAGATACATCATTCTCACCTTTGATTAGGCATTCCCTCCGAGTATTTATTGTGCAGGCAAGTGCTCAAGCATTGTAAGACGGGGATAGAAGTGAAGTTCTCCGAGGCGATCATTTCCAAGCCATGTCTTTGCCGGCTCTTCTCCTTAGTGATCAGGTCATACAGCTCAGGGTCTGTGTCCCACAGGTTACCGTTCAATAGTGCGTTGCTCATTGCTGCAGTTTTGTGTAAATATCTTGCGGAGATACTCTGAAAAAATATCTTTATTAATACTGTAGCCAGAGCTGCAAGGATTAATTAAACAATTAAGTTATTATACATTTTTTTTGTATTTGAAGATGTACAAGATGAGTTCAATGCTTCTAACTGTAAATGATAACACCTGCCCATAACAGTTGCAGTGTTGCATAGGTATTTAATAGTTACAGCCCTATTCAACACTGCAATCATTTACGTAAAATATGTTAAATCTCCTTCACCCAATAAGTTCCTTGACCATCTATTTACTATTTTTTTTATGGCAAACTGTTATACAACATTTATGCCAACATCACTTCATACTTATATTATGTACCTATGTGGTTATAATAAATCCTCACCTTTTTTCACAGAACACTTTTTAAAATTGTAATTGTTTTTTACTATTCAGCCAGTGTCAAAATTATTTAAAAATACAAATAAAAAAAGACACTTTTTTTATAAGTTTCGGCTTCCACGACTTATTCTTATTGAAGTTCAGATAGTAACTGAAGTAATATAGTGGTTGCTGTACATAATAAGTTACAGTGTTGACCCCACACTGATAATAAGATAATGCAATCACAAACATATATTAATAATGGGTTCTATCAGTCATTGCATCAATTTATTATGTGTAAAGAGTTAAACTAGTGTAGCAAACTTATAGATTAATTAAATTTATTGCAAATTATGTGAAATCCTTACTTAATTTGGCCATCAATTAAAAATATAAGTACATAACTTGTGTATAATATAATATTTCATCGAAGGTTAGTAATTTAATGTGTAACTACCATCGAATTTTGTGAGAGCTTAACTGTGAATTAAGTTTTTTAATTATTAAAAGGGAAAACTTGAATGGGCAGCATGTACTTACGGTAATAATCCACAGTAGCTATTTATCTAATTTCTTTTGGAAGATATTATTGCGAACACATGGCACAAGACACAAACTATGGCCAATGGCCCGATAACCACAAAAAACCCTACATTGGTTAGTTCAAGATAATTGATAACAGTCAACTCACATACCTTACAGTCGTTTTTGGTGTGCACTAAAAACAGCTGATTGCCGATGGACTGGGTTGAAAATCGTCCTAATCTTCGCGTGACTGCATAAAAACAAGCCGTTGCAAAGTTATTACGCATTTTGCTGATTTTGTTATAGACTAGTAGGGCGAACAAACAATAAGATGTGTTTTTCTTTCACAAACATCGGCCAATTTTATCGATATTGATAACCCAATATGAACTTTAACGATATTTCGCTGTTCACTTGACGTTTTAAGTCAGAAGCATTCAGCGCGGGAATGGCTTGATTTTATTTTTTTCTGTATTTACGGTGAGACTTGAGACGCGAAGTCGTACATAAGCCAGTATGTCGTACGGGGAAAATGGAAAAAATAAAACATGTTTTACGAGTCATACTAAATTACAACGTAATTGTTTACATAAATAATGATTAATAAAAATATTAATATAAAAACACGTGTAAATAAACCCAAGTCTCGCAACTCGCAGTTCTTCTACCGTAAAAAGTTGTGCGATCCATGTTATACAAAGTTGGTAAAAATCTTTTGTTTTAAATTAAATTAATAGAAACAATTTTAACATAATAATAATACTTGGTACGTAGGTATATTACTTGTGAGATACATTATGTTTTTATGCGATGTGATGGCCAAGTCGATCTATTAATTTAAAACAAAAGATTTTTACCGACTTGGTATAACATCAAAGAGCTTATAAAATAATAGTGGGATAACATTATGTCTTAAGTTACAATTGTTATGTTTAAATTTCTGTAAATGTTGGTCACAATAAAGAGTAATTCTATTCTATTCTTATTTTAAAACTTTTTTCTTGAACAAACTGCAAGTATCAAAATCGTTTTGGTTACATTACATGGGGTTGCAATATGAATGTTAGCAGCGCCCTCACTCATTGTCACGACTTTATAGACAGACTATACGATATCAGTTTTTATAACATGGACCTCACAACTTTAACGGTAGAAGAACTGCGAGTTGTGAGACTTTGGTTTTTTTACAAGTTATGTTTTTGAAGACATCTTTCTGCTTAGTGACGTTATACGTTTCATTGTTTTAAAAACATAGCTGAGCAAGAGCAGCAAAACAATGGTCAATGGCGTGAAACATGCGCTCCTAAGTAAACAGTATCTCCTTAGAAATGAACTGAACTGAGGGTAATTAGTATATGGACTCAATTTACTTTGCTTTTGTATGTAAATTATTCTGAGAGAATGTTACGTTTGTTTTTCGCATTTATTTATACTACCTAATATTACACGCAGCGCCTTATTTTATTTAAGAGCAATATTATTAGTGTTCTGCTAATTTTGCTCTTAAATTCTAGGTCTTATCTAATAATATCATAAATTATATTACCTAAATAATATCATAAATTAGTATGTTCCTATAGATAAGTATTTTGTAAACTCTCTGCGGTGTATCGGAGCGAGTGGAGTCACTAAGCGACAAAAATGGGTCAAACCTGTTTTTTTCATGCAGAAGCATGAAACTTGGCACATTGATTCCTTATGACAAAATAAGCTGATTTCGATCGGTAGCCTTCGGTAGCACCCCCTCTGGCAGCGAGGAGGGGGGTTGGAAGGGGCGCTTCACCCGGCTTCATTTTAAAAATTCTGGGAGACCACACATAGCTAATAGGTCAAGTTTGGTATCAATTTCGGATAAATCGAGGACGTAGATTTCATTTCTGGAATAAAAAAATGACATTTGTGATGATTTGTTTAACAAAAAAATTAAAAATTAGAATTACGTAACTTCGTTTTTATTGTTCAAATTACTGTAAATTCAAAAATACTAGTTTTTTTAATAAACAAAAAATATGTTAATAAAGTCTAGTTTATGTAGATTAAAAAATATATAATTTTATATTACTTTTCTTAATAACAAACCGCATAAAAAAATCTTTTGCTGTCCCGGGCCGCAATTTTCTTTTAACCGCCATGAAAAGGGTTGTTAGTAAAAAACTTACTATTTCCTGCTGAAGTTTAAAACTTGCCACAATTACAATTCCTTACGTTAAAATAAGCCGTTTAGAATCAGTAGCCGTCGGTAACCAGCCTTCTGACAGCGGGGAGGGGGGTGAAAGGGGCGCACCACCCAGCTTCACTTAAAAAAATCTGGAAGACCACGTATAGCTAATACGTCATGTTTGGTATCGATTTCGAATAAATCAAGAACGTAGATTTCATTTCTGATAATAAAAAACGCATTTTATGGGTTTTTAACCAAATTATAACACAAAATTAGTTCTTAGTTTTTTTTTATTTAGAGGCACTTTAATTCTAAATTATAGTAATATTTTGTGATAAACATAAATATGTTTTAAAAGTTTATTTCAAGTAGATTAAATAAAATAGAACTTTTATATTATTTTTATAAACATTTACTCGTACAATTTTTTTTAAGACACTAGAGTCGCTATTTTCTTCTCACCGCTGCGCTGCGTTGTAAACCCCAATCAACTGTAAAATACGACTATGTACATTCATTTAACATGTTATTGATATAAGAACTTGATATTGTCAAACATAAAATTCAGAAAAATCCTATGGCACATCATAATTTACTCTCCCTGAGACAAACTTTTAAAAAATAGGCCCGAAAGTCGTATCTCTTTAATAATAAACGGCTAACCAAAGTTATGCATCTATTTTTCAATTAAATGTAATGTGGCAAAATTATAAATACTACTGGCACCTACCTACAGCTTATTTATATCGTTATATTGTTTTCCAAGACGGATGCTCCATATATAATATAATAATAATATAGTTCAAAACATTTTATGACGAATTATGATAAGCCTTGCATTTATTTATTTAATCAGTCCCATGCACAATTTTCTGACAACTGAAAGGTTTTCAGACAAAGGAACGGTCTGCTTCTTGCTTCCTAAACCAAAAGAGAGGATGGGTTAGACTTAACCAAGAAATTATGCCTAGCCTCTCTCAAACAAAGTTCCTTGTAAAATGCGTGTAACAAATGCTGGTATGCAGACATATCATGGAAGTAGAAGTATATTTTCCAAATAGTGTTTTTTTGTGATAAGGTGTTTCCTACTGTTAGCTAGTCAGTTTTTAACGAATGTTAATTTAAATGTACACAGATATAATACCTCTCGTAATTTGGTTATTAAAATGTTTATTGTTTAAGATAAAAAATGTAATGTATATTTAAAGCTCGAAGACTTAAAATGGCAATACCTGTTTCAGTGGAAATTGTAATATTAATCTGGCAACCCTGCGCCTGACAGCTTACGTCAGCTGTCCGAGAGACCGAACGTGTTGAGAAAAATAAATAAAACAGGAATAGGTTTTAAAATTGTGATTTAGGACTAAATAGAGTATTTTACTGTTTGTGTTCAGCTAGAGTCAATAGAGATTTTATAATAGTGTCTGTCTTTGATTTTCTGATAGTCTGAGAGGATTGATGATTCTTTCATTTCAGAAGTGGTTATGTCGTGCTCACAGAATCGTTATCGATATCTCACATCGATCGGACGTTGAGGTTGCGCCCCCAGGTGGACCACGCAGTCCACCAGGCGAAGGCGGCACGCGCGCCCCTCCGTCCGGTCCTAACTTCCAAGCTGCTGCTGAGGACGAAGCTTGGTATTTACAAGTCGTACGTCCGTTCACGACTAACCTACGCTGCGCCGGCGTGGTACGCGCTATGCTCAGCGCCCCAGCGCCCCAGAGGCGCCCCCTGCCGCGGGACATCCTCAGTGAGAATGATGACGCGCAGGAGCGTAGGTCCGTCTCAGCAGAGCTGCCGTGAGGCGCCCGGTAAACGGTTGCGACTCCGGCGGCCGCCAGTTACCCGGAGGCAGTGGCCTCTGTGTGATGCAGCCAGGGCAAAGGGACTAGTCCTAAGACCCTTCCCTTATCGCCCTCCACGGGGGGACAGGAAGACCAAGTGATGAGATGAGGTATCATAATATATATTTCTAATAATTTTTGTATGTCAGCGGAGCTGGCCAGACATGCTGAACTTACCTGTAATTTTACTTTACCTATTTTACCATGTTTGACACAAATAAATAATATCATTTCATATTATCAGAGTATATAATATATACATATATAGCTGGGCCATGAAATGCAGTGTGTAATTTGATGGTTACAAAAGAGTGTTTTAGTTATCGTGATTATTGTTTCTAGTGGCCGTTGCTTACAAATTGGGATGTGTTTACAATGTGTTCTGTAATGTAGTTTCCTAACCTTATAAGGGTACGTACTTCTATTGTAGGTAAAGCAATTCGGAGTTATTTTATTGTTGTCATAGGGCATTGAAGCATATTTACATACTGTGTGTGAAGTTAGCCATAATGTAATATATATACGAGTATACATATATCATTACAACAATTAAATAGTAACAGAATTAGATGATTTTGAATTAAAATATAAAATAGATTAATAAAATGTCCCAATATTTAATTACAATAATTTATGTGTAAACATATTTTTAGTGTGATTTATAAGTACATGATTAATATTATTCGGGATATATGATTTTCGGGATTATTTGATGTCCGTAAATGATTTAGAAAACGTTTTATATTTCTTAACGAATATGCATATCTGTAATATTACGTACATGCAGGGTAACGTCATTATTCAGTTTCGCCATGAAGTGAGGCTTACAGTATATAATGTGTAGGTAATGTGGGTTTATTCCTGTTGTGTCAATTGAGGAAAATGTTTTAGGCAGTAGGTACCTAATTTAATTCCGAATATCAGAATTATCTAACAGGACTTCGATTAGACTGGGATTATTGTGGAGCAAATTAATGTTTATTATGTATGTAGGTATTGATAGAGATAGATAGATAGATAACTCTTTATTGGAACACAGAAAATATACAGAAATAAACTTAAAAATAAAACACAATATTATGATCTATGTGTTACAATTGGCGGTCTTATCGCTGAAAGCGATCTCTTCCAGACAACCGTGCAAGGAGAGTAGAATATTGCTATTCACATGGGTTTGTGATGTGATAAAATAATAATTATACAGTATAGGTATTACGAAGACAGTATTGATATCCTTTCAATAGTAAAATATTATTGTTTTGGGGAATATGTGAAGTAGATGTTGGATTTATTTAAGATTTCAATGTACACAGTGGCTGTGTAAATGTTTTAAAATATTAAATTAAGGTATAATTTATTTTAAATCTTTTGGAGTAGTAGTTTGGCTTTTAGGATTTAAATAATGTTTATTCACCTAGTTGGTGTTATTAAAATTTCTTAGATGTTGAACATTTTGTATCTTCTGTCTCTCTTTCACATGTTAGTGAGTTACCTAATACTTAAATCGAATTAGTAATTGGTACAACAATTTGTAAATAATGATTAATATGTAAAAATGAATATTCCAAAATCATCTGGAGGAACGGAGGTTCAAATTATAATTATGGGAAACGAGTTAAGAGAAAAGAGAGAAAAAAAAAAAAAAAGTAAAAGTATATACCTATAGATAAGTTTCATCACACATACATGTGTGAGTTTGTTTTATAAATTTCTATGTAATAAAGAATAAGAATAAAGAATATAGAAATTTATTTGCATAAAATGTGGTACAATGAAATGATCTTAATATTATTATTAAAGAGCTTACACATTTAGCCAAAATAACTTGACATGCAAATTTGTTATGCCTAATAATTATGTTAGGTACATACAATAGGATAACATTATAGAATGTATGGTCATGTAATTTAATATTAGCGAATATGTGTTGAGATGATATTGGTTATAAATTAAGTAGTAATGTTGCATAAATACAGTAAATAGATGTTGTATGATTTATTTTGATCATAATAATAATATGATGATGGTAATACATAAGTCCTACTTTTCTGACAAATTATGTGTATAAATGTTGAACAACATGAATGCTGTATTATAATGAAGTTATGTACCTATTATGTTAAAAGATGTACCTATCTAATGTGATGAAAACGTATTCTGATAAATTAATTATATATCCATTATAATATATGCTGTATTGCGATAAAGTTCTTATGTATTCCAATAAATGATATATTGTTAGAAATTATATAAGTTGATAATATTGATGTATTACGTATGAATGTAATATTAATGAAAAAGCATATTATGTAATTAGAGTGAAATAATGAAAGTGAAAAAGTAAAAGCTATAAAAAGAAAAATTAAAAAAAATAAGCTTCTAAGTGAGTCACTATCAGCGCAGGCTGAAGTGATGTAGTTTATAAGTGAGTCACTATCAGTGCAGGCTGAAGTGATGTAGTTTATAAGCGAGTCACTATCAGCACAGGCTGAAGTGATGTAGTTTATAAGTGAGTCACTATCAGTGCAGGCTGAAGTGATGTAGTTTATAAGTGAGTCACTATCAGTGCAGGCTGAAGTGATGTAGTTTATAAGTGAGTCACTATCAGTGCAGGCTGAAGTGATGTAGTTTATAAGTGAGTCACTATCAGTGCAGGCTGAAGTGATGTAGTTTATAAGTGAGTCACTATCAGTGCAGGCTGAAGTGATGTAGTTTATAAGTGAGTCACTATCAGTGTAGGCTGAAGTGATGTAGTTTATAAGTGAGTCACTATCAGTGCAGGCTGAAGTGATGTAGTTTATAAGTGAGTCACTATCAGTGCAGGCTGAAGTGATGTAGTTTATAAGTGAGTCACTATCAGTGCAGGCTGAAGTGATGTAGTTTATAAGTGAGTCACTATCAGTGCAGGCTGAAGTGATGTAGTTTATAAGAGAATAACAGTGAAAAAGATAAATAGTGAATGAAAGTTAAAAATGAGAAAAGTGAAAATAATAAAAGTTAATTTAAATGAGTGAAATGAAAGCCATTCAAAGTGAAATTATTAATTCATTAAATAAATAAAGTGATATAAAAAAAAGTGAATGTAGTATTTTAGCGTGAGTCACTATCAGTGCAGGCTGTAGTGATGTAGTTTATAAGTGAGTCACTATCAGTGCAGGCTGAAGTAATGTAGTTTATAAGTGAGTCACGATTAGTGAAGGCTGAAGTGATGTAGTTTATAAGTGAGTCACTATCAGTGCAGGCTGAAGTGATGTAGTTTATAAGTGAGTCACTATCAGTGCAGGCTGAAGTGATGTAGTTTATAAGTGAATCACTATCAGTGCAGGCTGAAGTGACGTAGTTTATGAGAGTAAGTGCAAGCTATAAAGATGTAGTTTATATTGTGTTTTTATTCATATTATAATTATTAATGATGGTATCATTTCGTTTCTATATATGTGGAAGCTTATAATTGGCCTTTCGTTACTATTTATGTTAATATATCTATTGTATTAAAGCTGTAAGCCACCCAAAATGTATAAAGAAATAATAACATTGAGTCACAATCAGTTCAGACTGTAGGTAGTGATGAGGTTTATAAGCATGAATTATATATTATTAATACAGTGAAAAGAAATAAATATGAATCAAAGTTTAAATGATAAAAGTTAATCAAAGTGAATGAAATGAAACCCTTTTAATGGAAATATAATTAAATCATTGAATAAATAAAGCGATAAAAAAAAAAGGAAAGGGGTAAATATTTAAGAGTGAGTCACTAACAGCAAAGGTTGTAGTGATGTAGTTTATAAAAGTGAGTCACTATTAGCGAAGGCTGTAGTGATGTAGTTTATAAGAGCGAGTCACTGTTAGCGAAGGCTTAATGATAAAGTTATAACATAGAGCCATAATAAGTGAATGCTTTTGTGATAAAGTCATAAAGTAAAGTCACTATTGGCAAATGAATTAGGATAAAGTTATTGAAGAGAGTTATTATTAGTGAAAAAAAAAATGCTTTAGTAATGAAGTTATATAAGAGAGCCATTATTATGCGAATGATATAGTGATGAAGTAGCTAGTCAGTTTTTACAAATGTTTTCAGTGATATTTATTAGTGAAATGGTAAAATATACGGAGATAAATATTTTGTAGATAAGATATACTTAAATTGTACTTTATAAAAAATAAAAGATGTATTTGTAAATGAGATAATACAATTTAAATTATATTTAATAGAGAAAGAGGTATATTTATTGTAAATGAGATATAAACTTAAGTTTAACAGAAAAAGAGATTTGTTTGGAAATGAGATAAATTTAAATTGTATTTAATAGAGAAAGATATGTTTCGAAATTAGTTAAACTTAAATTGTACCTAATGAAGAGATATGTTTGTAAATGAGATAAACTAAAATTGTATTTAATAGAAAAATATATGCATTTGTAAATGAGAAATGAAATTGTAAAAGACAAAGTAAAATTGTAAAAGATGTATGATGTTAAATAAAATTGTGAAAGATTTAAAGCGCCATAATTGTAAAAAGATTATGTGTAATCATTGTAAAAGATATGTCCAGTTGTAAAATACATAGAGAACTGAATTTATTGAAACTACTAAATTATAATTGTCATAGTCACGACTAATTTTAGGAAATTTTTGCTGTTGTAGTTGTAACTAAACGCAGGGTCGCGTTTTTGTCAGAATTGGCCGAATGTTAGCTAGTCAGTTTTTAACGAATGTTAATTTAAATGTACACAGATATAATACCTCTCGTAATTTGGTTATTAAAATGTTTATTGTTTAAGATAAAAAATGTAATGTATATTTAAAGCTCGAAGACTTAAAATGGCAATACCTGTTTCAGTGGAAATTGTAATATTAATCTGGCAACCCTGCGCCTGACAGCTTACGTCAGCTGTCCGAGAGACCGAACGTGTTGAGAAAAATAAATAAAACAGGAATAGGTTTTAAAATTGTGATTTAGGACTAAATAGAGTATTTTACTGTTTGTGTTCAGCTAGAGTCAATAGAGATTTTATAATAGTGTCTGTCTTTGATTTTCTGATAGTCTGAGAGGATTGATGATTCTTTCACTACATAGTTATTGATTGTCGAGTAGTAATTACTGCTTGATCTGCAGTTTCATTGACCGCAAAACATCATATCAAAACCATATAGGCAGAGTTAAGTTTGTGTGCGGTACTTTTATGCTAGTCGAAGGATACGAGTCTTGCTATTTTCCAGCCTCCTGCTTGGTTTAAGAAGCAATAAGCAAACAAAGGGACACCTTATTCATCTAACACCGTTTTGGTGGCCAGTATATTATGCACGAAACTGATTTAATTTATAAATAAAGGGCGGATTGCGGCGATGCAAAACTGCATGAAAACGGTCTTAAAATGTAATGAGCTATAATAACAATATTATCTTTGGAAGAATCAGTCTTGGAAAATAAAAAAGCTTTAAGCCTGGAGTATTTATAATTTTGCTAGATTACATTTTGTTGAAACAGTTTGATTCATAACAATGTTTAGCAGTTTCCGTTCCGCGATTTGATCGCGTTTTATTGCACCTATTTTTTAAAAGTTTGTCTTCAGGGAGAGTAAATTATGATGTTTCATAGGATTTTTTTTGTATTTTATGTTCGACAATATCAAGTTCTTATATCAATAACATGTTAAATGAATGTACATAGTCGTATTTTGCAGTGGATGGGGCGATTACAACGCAGCGCAGCGGTGAGAAGAAAATAGCGACTCTAGTCTCTTAAAAAAAATGTACGAGTTAATTTTAATAAAATTATTTAAAAAGTTCTATTTTATTCAATCTACTTGAAATAAACTTTTAAAAAATATTTATGTTTATCACAAAATATTACTATAATTTAGAATTAAAGTGCCTCTAAATAAAAAAAACTAAGTATTATTTTTGTGTAATAATTTGGTTAAAACCCAATAAAATGCGTTTTTTTAATATCAGAAATGAAATCTACGTCCTTGATTTATTCGAAATCGATACCAAACTTGACGTATTAGCTATACATGGTCTTCCAGATTTTTTTAAGTGAAGCTGGGTGGTGCGCCCCTTTCACCCCCCCTACCCGCTGTCAGAAGGCTGGTTACCGACGGCTACTGATTCTAAACGGCTTATTTTAACGTAAGGAATTGTAATTGTGGCAAGTTTTAAACTTCTACATGAAATAGTAAGTTTTTTACTAACAACCCTTTTCATGGTGGTTAAAAGAAAATTGCGGCCCGGGACAGCAAAAGATTTTTTTATGCGGTTTGTTATTAAGAAAAGTAATATAAAATTATATATTTTATAATCTACATAAACTAGACTTTATTAACATATTTTTTGTTTATTAAAAAAACTAGTATTTTTGAATTTACAGTAATTTGAACGATAAAAACGAAGTTACGTAATTCTTATTTTTAATTTTTTTGTTAAACAAATCATCACAAATGTCATTTTTTTATACTAGAAATGAAATCTACGTCCTCGATTTATCCGAAATTGATACCAAACTTGACGTATTAGCTATGCATGGTCTTCCAGAATTTTTAAAACAAAGCCGGGTGGAGCGCACCCTCCACCCCCCCTCCCCGCTACCAGAGGGCCCCTTCCATTAGGCTACCGATCGAAATCAGCTTATTTTGTCATAAGGAATCAATGTGCCAAGTTTCATGCTTCTGCAAGAAAAAAACAGGTTTTGCACTAAAGTCCCCCACTACGACCCAAAATTGTGTCCAAGGAAGTTCATTCATGATGGAATTCATGTTATTAAAGCGACTCGTGCTCAAGTAGCGACGAGCTCAAGCAGACATCTCCGACCTGAATTATTATGCTGTATTTTAGCTGAAAAATTGTCAGCCCTATAGGACATCTAGCGACCAGGTGGAGTGATGACCTGCGGGATATAGGTACAGCTGATCATGATTCGAGCTCCGCACTGGGTTAAGTAGTGCTCATTACAAGGCCTGTAAAGGAGTCTACAGGTTGCTGCTTCATAATTTCTTTATTATTGCAGAGAAAAAACGCGTTACGCGTACCCCGTCAGGGCTCAGGAGGGTTGTGTGAGTGTGGGACTACCTCTGCAGCCTGCAGGTCGACTGCACGGGTATATATACCCACTAAAACTGCATCATCTTAGTGACGGTGGACTAGGAATCGGCAGAGCCTTAGCATCCAATCTCCCCCAGAGACGACTGCCCGCTCTTTAAAGGGCGACCTTGTAGGATTGGATTGCGTGTTGTTTTGGATTTGTGTCCCTTTAGGATCAAAAAAGTCTAAAATTGCTTTTCATTTTGTTTAGTTTTACAGCAGCAAAATTAATCAGAGATACTCGTACAGCAGCGGACTAACAAGTAGGTACGGGTTGCTAATGAAAACGCGAGGTGGACCTTCAAAATAAATATTATTTTAAATTTTTTCACATTCACCTGCGTATCTCAAAAGGTTAGATAATAAAGTAATAAAGATTTTACTTTAATGATAGGCACGTACGACGTACCAACAGATCTCTAACTAGATATTACTATCATGTATTTTTGTAGTTACTATAGTATTTTTGTCGATTTTGAAAAGGATACTTACTTGTTTCCTACCTCTGACCTTTATAGATTCTAGATAGTCTCAGGTTGATACTGTACATAGCATCTTATATACGCTATGCAAGTATAAAAATTGCTTATTACCTGTCTTGACGTTTTGTGCAGTTCTACTTCCTAGTCATAATTACCTCGTTCTCGGATAGTTATAATACATATGTATAAATTATAAGTTAAGGACATCATTATAATAAAGAATGTGGACCAGTGCAGTGTTCTTAGAAACATGTTTAATAATAATTGTAAAAAGTGCTGTTTTGGCCAAAGAATTTGCAGTAACGAAAGATATGAAATGGTTTTTATCAAGCTTTGATAATATGATAGCCAGTGAACTTAATTTGACGTCCCCTAATGATTTGAACCTCGTTGAGGCGGGTAAGGCGTCTGAAGATGTATATCTAACTATCGACCAAATGATAGTTAAGTATGGACATTCAGTTTTGATATATGAAGTAACTACGGAAGATGGCTACGTGTTGACTTTGCACAGGATTCCATCGTCCGGTCGGCCTGTTCTGTTGATGCATGGCATTTTGTTAAGTGCGGACGACTGGGTGACGCCGGGTCCTGAGAGTGGTATAGGGTTCTTGCTAGCGGCGGAGGGGTTGGACGTGTGGCTCGGCAACGTTCGCGGCAACAAGCACTCCCGGCGACACGTGCGCCTCGGGCCGCACTCCGCCGACTTCTGGGACTTCAGCTGGGACGAGATGGGCCGGTACGACCTGCCCGCTATCATCGACCACATCCTCAACGTCACGCAATACTCGCAACTCATATACATTGGACACTCACAAGGAACGACTGCGTTTTATGTTATGGCATCTGAATTACCAGAATTTAGCAAAAAAATATCTTTAATGATAGCAATGGCACCTGTGGGTGCAATCCCTAATGTGAGAAGTCCTTTTTTTCTTTTCTTGCAGTATATCACCAATTTTCATCCTCCGATATTTTTTACCATCGTTAGAAAACTCGGATTTTATGAATTTTATGCCCCGAACGGAATACTGAGAACAGTTCAAGACTTGATTTGTGGGAACACAGTGCTAGCCAAAGTGATTTGTACCAATATTGTATTTTTATTAAGTGGGTTTAGTTACGCTCACTTAAATGTAACAAACTTGTTTATTCTGTACTCTCATACGCCGTCAGGAGGATCAATGAAACAAATTGAGCATTATGCGCAGACGATCAGCTCTAAGAGATTTCGGAAATTTGATTACGGACCAATGAAAAATATCATGATGTACGGTACCAAAGCCCCGCCGGAATATAATATTGGGAAAATAAACACTCCAATGGCTATGATCTACGCAGAGAACGACTGGTTAGCAGCGGAACCTGATGTACTGACCATGCGGAGCAAATTAAACAATGTCATAGACTTCTATAAAATCCCTGATAAAACTTTCAATCACATTGATTTCTTGCATGGTAAAGATATAAAAAACCTCATATTTCCAAAACTTATGCAACTCATTAAAAATAATATTTCACTGTAACATTTCTTTTTATTTAATGCTCACGATGCCTTTACAAGCCTTTAAAAATAACTCAACGAACTAAATTCCTAATTGATCAGAACACGAAATACTTACTCACAAATTCTGCACTGATACTAAGTATTTTGCGTCGATAATAAAAATAAAGGTGACCTCCACTTATTTTATAAATAAGATAAAAAATGGCTACGTTATTCGCTACGAGTATGTGGCCAAACTTGCTGTTTTAACCGAGGTTAATAAACCCCGCCGCACATGCTCACACTCGCACTCGTTCACGACACTGCGCCAATGTCGCATTGGCATTGGTAGACACGTGTGTGTCCGCAATTGCTTTCACGAGTCGTACATCAGTCAGTGTCTCTCTACCTACCATTCGTTCGTAGACGAAAACGAAGCAAGATGGACGCGATTGATATAAGTTCAGAATCCGACAGTGATAACGAGTTTTTGAATAGATTATTGTTAATAAGGAAATTATCTGAAAAAAAATTATGGATTCGTTTCCAAATAGAATCCTTTAATTTTGTATTCATATAATCTTGGTGGTTTATGTCGTATAAACATTTTTCGCTTCGAACAGCTTCAATAAGTTCCTCCATTTTACACTAGTACTTGAACACTCGCGACATTGCCACTCGAAACAAATGTCTCGTCACCTAGCCGACACGCGCGTGCACGCTCATGTACGACTCATGTACGTGCCTGCGTCGACGCGTGAGAGCAAATGCGGAGTTTGGTACTGCGCCATACGTTTTAAATACAGCCACTCGCACGCGGCTCGTGTCGGCCAATGCGAGTGTGAGCATGTGCGGCGGGGTTAAGGACTGGCTTGGTAACTTTTTAGAATTTTTTTTTTTTTTAGACAACAGACAGGTGAAAGTAAATAAAAGCTTGTAATATACTCGTATTAATCTAATATTTTCTCGGCGCTCGCAAGATTTTCGTTCTCTTACCCTGATCCCCCCCTTCTCTGTGCAAAATTTCAGCTCTCTAGGACTTATAATTTATAATTTCTCTACAAATCCGCCGACAAACGGACGGACAGACAAAGCGAAACTATAAGGCTTCCTTGTTGACTACAGAAACCTAAAAATACCAGACTACCCTACTTTCTACAGATGTACGAAAATAATAATAAAAAAATATTCAATGCCCGACTGTAAGGAGTGACGTCATATCATTATCGGCACGATCAGATTTTAGTTCAAATTTAGTGAATTATTTTTATTGTATAAATAAAACAATTTGGTATACAAAAAAGTTTTAATAACTCGAAATGCGTTTATTCAAATTGGCAGAAGAAGAGATTGGAGCAGTTTTACAAATTCACAGTAGTTTTACAAACAGAAATAATTATGTATGTTGGTAGTTGGTACATTTTTTTTTAACTTTTTTTTTAATGGCAAATGCCTTTATTGAGAAAAACAAACTAACAATACTACAGCAGTTAAGAACACTTTTATTAACCACAGATCGGCCACAAGTCAATCTACAGAAAATCCAAGTGCTCCAAACCACTGTCAGATGGCAGAGTGCCCAGAATGCTGGTAGCATTGCCACGTTGAATGGCAATACTTATACGTTGGGCCAAATATACCCCAGCATTTTGGTCACATGTCGCCTCGACCAAGCGCTCAGATAAGTTTTGGAAAATGCGGTGAGCTCCCGGACCCCAAGGACCCAATGTCTCTACCCCAAACGGCTCAAAAATGTAACCGCTATCGAGGTTAGCATATTTACGCCGCTTGAGCCGCTCAGCAGAAACTGCTGCCGCACCAGCCGCAATTTGAGTCTCTGGAAGATGTGAGGGCGCCAGTGTATCAACGCAAGTCGCGTCCCACACCAACGGCCGACCTAACTTCCAGGGAATCAGAGTCATACCGTCAGGTCTTTTACCATCGTCACGCATCAGACCATTCGGTTCGAGAACGGCTGCTACATTGGCGCTGGTAAAAGCCCGGCGAATAATATCATTGAGACTGGAGTGGCGGGAGATTCGGCCAGCGTTTCGAGAACATGAGAGATCATGGTGACCGAGTTCGTCGACTGCAGTACCACACTGACAGTGATGACCTACATAACATGCTGTACCCAGACGCAAACCAACAGCTACTCTAAAAGCAGATGAATCTAAAAGATTACCAATATTAAAAGAAGGAATGGCTTGCAACCAAAAACCAGATTCCCTAACAGAGACTGCTAGAAGTCGGGCACGATCTAACGAGTTAGGACACGTTTGTATTAGATAATTCCGTTCCAACTCGCAGAGAGGCCCATCCCACAGTCTCTGTGAAGATGGTACGATAGGTAAATCGGTATTGGGGCAAGCTGCCATCCAAGCATTTTTTGCATCAGCCAAATTAGCTATAGCCAAAGGTGATAATGCGGGGTCTCGTGAGGGAGCGAGAATTTTTTGAATGAGATTGTCCGAACTATGCACTGAGGACAAAAAAGCCGGGAGAGCGACACTTTTTGCGGACCCCTAGGCCTCCAAACCTGATAGGTAAAGAGGCTTGAGACCAAGCCCTATCATCCAAGCTCAAATTCAGGACCGACATCAGAGTGTGTTTTATGACGTTGTTTTTACAAGCTTTATATTACTTTCACCTGTCTGTTGTCTGTCTGTCGGTCTGTCTGTCTGTCTGTCTGTCTGTCTGTAATCAAATCTTGCAAGTTTAATATGACCCACTTCCCGGTTTCCAATTGAGCTGAAAATTTGCATGCGTGTGTAAATCGGATGACAATGCAATATTTTTATGACATCGAGCTGATCTGATGATGGAGCTGGAAGGTGGCCATAGGAACTCTGTCATTAAATAACGCAACCCCATCGAGTTTGGGTTCATTTGATTCGTCTTGACGAGTACTTTATGATGCAAGATGGTAAGAATAATTAAAGTTTGTTTTTTAAAAGTATTTTTAAAATTTCACTTGTTTTATCGTCTACTATGTAATATGTAAATATTTTAAGATAAATAATACTACATTATTTATACTTAAAATATTTACATATCCTTAAGGGATAGGCAGACTGCTACTTCTTAATACTTATTTACATCTACGTATTCGTAGATTTACATCTATGGAACCGTCCTAACAAGTGAGTTAATATAATATTATATATAGAGATAGAGGTTTTTATTAAAAACAGTTTTTTACACACATAATGTTATGTTAGTAATTATTATCTCACGGTAAGTCGTTAATTAGGTTTTTAATTCTTGAAAATATTAGATCTTTTATTCCTAAGCCAAACACGAAATCAATGTGGTTGAAAGATTTATATGGAACTTTATATAAGTCAATCACATTATTTAATTTGCTTCTAAGAGTCAATACGTCAGGTTCAGAAGCTACCCAGTCGTTTTCTCCATAGAACAATGCTATTGAAACGTTGATATTTCCCAAGTCATATTCTGGTGGAACTCTAGATCCGTAAATCTTTCTGTTTTGCCAATTTCCGTAATCAAAACGCCTGAATTTTGTTGATCTAGTTGTTTGCACATAGTGTTCAAATTGCTTGGTGGATGCCGATGACGGCGAATGGCTCAAAAGGACGGGTAAGTTTGTAATGTTCAATTGAGAATAATCAAAACCTAATGTTAAGAATGCTATATTGCTGCAAATGATTGTCGCCAGTTTCACGGTCCCACAAACTATATTTTGTAAGGGCTCTATTATTTCTTCAGGCGCTATAAATTCCTTGTAGCCCACCTTCCTCACTGTCGATATTATTGTTTCAGCATCCGCAGTATACTTTGTAAAAAGTACCATAGGGCCTCTCGAGTTAGGAACCGCACTAATTGGCGCCAGAGCTATCATCAAAGATATTTTACTGTTGTATTCTGGTTTTTCAGAACACAAAACAAAAAAACAAGTTGTTCCTTGCGAGTGTCCAATGTATATGAGTTGCGAGTGTTGCGTGACGTTGAGGATGTGGTCGATGATGGCGGGCAGGTCGTACCGACCCATCTCGTCCCAGCTGAAGTCCCAGTAGTCGGCGGAGTGCGGCCCGAGGCGCACGTGTCGCCGGGAGTGCTTGTTGCCGCGCACGTTGCCGAGCCACACGTCCAGCCCCTCCGCCGCTAGCAAGTACGCTATACCGCTCTCAGGTCCCGGCGTCACCCAGTCGTCAGCGCTCGAAAGCAATCCATGCATTAAAAGTACGGGCTTACCCACATAGTCAGTGGATCGGTCATAGGATGCAATTCTGTACAAAGTTAATATGTATCCATCTTCGGTAATAACTTCGTATGTCTCTACCGTACAACCATATTTTTTCAACAATTCGTCTATATTTAAATCGATGTCTTCAGAATCTTTGCCTTCCTCGAATAGTTTCATATCGTTTTGTAGTAGAGTAAGATTATCACTTATTAATGGTTTATCTAATTTTATAGTTCCAGCAAGATTATGTGTGAAACTGTTCTTCGCATTGGGAAGGAAAGGAAGCTTTATACCCAACAATATACTTATATTTGTCAAAAATAGCGAGCATATTTTAATTAATATTACACTAATATCCATGATATATAGGAAAATATATTATGATATATAGATACTTTATGAATTATAATTAATTGAAATAAAAATTTAGCTACAGAAGTCTACCAAAGTTGATAATAATGTGACAATAAATATTTTACTTGCCTCGTTCAGTACCTACTTATTATAATATTATATTTTCCACTTTATTTGTATTATTTTGTTTACCATACAGGGTGGACGATAATATTATAATTGACAGAGCCTGGGGACAGCTTCAACTTTTTGCTGATTTTAATAGGAACATGGGAGGGGATTCCGTAACAACAGGGCTTTTTTTAAATATACATATGTGCCCAGAAATATGAATGTATAAAGCAAAAGGTCTTTTTTGTGTTGACTTTGGTAGCTTCTGCCAGTCGGCAAGGTCATCCTGTCAGTGAGAACAAAGCACCCCCGGGGCCGTGGATGTACCTATGCTTCGGCGTGCCCGCAGCCATCATCATGGCCCCCGCCGGAACACCCCCAGTTTTTTTAATGAATATATCACGCCGCGCTCCAAACAAATCTATGGATTTTTTCCATGGTTGATAGGGGCATTTGAACAGTCTTACATAGTAGAGATAGTGAGCAGTCTTACAGAGTAGATAGTAGCTAGCGTGCTACTCTGAAGAGTAGCGTAGGTATAAAATAACCTATATTAATGGTTGACACGCTTGATGCATGCTTATTCATTAACTATCTTAACACCCTGTATACTGTAAATATACATAATATTATATGTGCGTCAATACATGTGTTTTTCAAGTGATATTTAAATCAAATAAAAAGATATATTTGCCTGCGAAAGTTGTGACATTGATTAAATGTATACAGAGGTTAAACTTGGAATAAATTACTTTGATAATTCTGATTATGTACATAGATAAGTATTTTTTTTAACAAATGAATAAAGGTATTATTGAAAAAAATGGGACAATTCTACAGATACAAACAATCTAATGTCATAGCCTAAAGTGAAGTACGAAGACGCTCACCTGATGTCAAGAGATAACGCTGCCCATAATCAGTACCTACAGTGCTACCTAAGATTTCACAATGATGTGAAATACTAGGTGCACTGCATCAATGCTTCTTACTCAAAAGTCATAAGATGTTAAGACTCTTTAGCCCAGTAATTTCAATAGCTACAGTGTCCTCCTACCGATGCACAGTAGGTAATGTTTGCACTTTACTGCTCAGGCGGTAGAATAACTGGCACTGTTGGGGTACCCACCTAGACGACCTCCTGCACTATCCACAATCTCAATTGTACTATTCAAAATCCAAATATTATGTCAATCTATATAACGGCCATTCTCCGAGCAGTAAATTTTATGTGTCCTGGCTCAATAAATCCATAATAATAACAAATGTAATCATGCACATATTTTTATACGGTAGTAAACACCCATATCTATCTGTACACAAAACCTTTGACTTCTGCTGTAATTAGTTAACGTGTAATTAATTAATCTTTGTTCAAAAAGCACCTGTTTTCTAATTTCCGTAACGTGTCCTGACACCAACTTCATGTGAAAATATGCCCATATTTTTTATCGTGGACAGTTTTAATATAGTTTATTATTTTTAAAAAATAGTTCAATGTTAGGTGTATTACCTAGCAAAATATCTACGTGATAGAACCAGTCTGTAAATAATTATAAAAAAGTAAACGTTTGTCCGTGTCAAAGTTATAATTTCCATGATATTTTGTGTTCTTGGGCGTACATCCCTAAATAACAGTATTTCGTACATCAACATCGCATCCCTAGCGAGCCCTGAGTGTGTACCGCGGCCCATCAGCTATTGCAGGTCATTAACCTTAGTGTACTACCAATAAAGCAAATGAGAATCTAATTTCCGTACCCGTGGTTTCGAAATTTTATAATTTCCATTTCACTGGTTTTAACACCTAATTATTTATGTTAGAAAGCAGGTCGTATTTTAAATAGATCCAGTTCTTTAGTCTCTCTACGTTATAATAAGCCAGTATTTGCTCTTTGTAAAAGTTTTTAAAATTTTGAAGAAAACCTGTTATATTCTAATTGCCGTATACTAATTTCCATATTTTTATAAGTACCGTTGTATGAAAATTTCCTAGTAAAATGAACCAATTTGCTATTGTGAAGGTCCGAGTAGAGAGTTTTCCCATGGTTTATATGGTATGATATACTCACAATACTTTTTTCTTCCTTTCGCTCTACAACCCTTTGCGGGTCTTGGCTTCTTACACAATATTTTCTCAGTTGAAGCGAACCCTGGCGACCTCTTCCAGTGCAGTGGTGAGTTTACCCACTACGCAAACCTTCTTTCGACATCCTTATGTATGCCACGCCTATCTTATTCTCTGAAACTCATAGGGCTTGAAGATGAGCTCTTGTTTGATGCGTGATTCTTCTTCGTCAGCTAGTGCTTATGCACTTATGAACGAGTAAATATGGTTTCCAGACAACTTCCAGTGACCTTCCGGATATCGTCACCCTTCACGTTCGCACGTTCTCTACGTTCTCTCGTCGTCTACGTTTGCCGAGACGCTGACTCCACTCTAGAACACAACTACCCCGTCGGTTATCGGTTCAGCCGCAAATGTGACCAGCCATTGCCACTTCAGCTTCCGAATCTTTTCGGCTATGTGGGTAACTTTGGTTCCCTGCCGAATCAACTTACTCCTGATGCAATCCTTTGACGAGACGCCGACTATATCCTGCTCCATAACTCGCTGAGCAACTTTGAACTTGTGGATCAGTCTTACCTTAAGTATCCACATTCCACATCCTGGCTTTGTGCGTCATAACAGGTAGGAACAACTTCGAGAGAGAGGCCAATCGGAGGTTTCAGCTGGGATGGCCGACATTTATTAAAAAGTTACTTTGAGTGAAGACTCACTAGTCTCTTACCTAATTGCACTGTTTGCTCAAGGTATAACATCATCAATACACATATTTCTGAACAATTTCAATAAAGAGTCAATTTTTATCGATTAATATGAGCATTTGTTGCAAGTCCTGCAGTGATTCTGCTATGATGACTATGTTGTCCCCTAATCTCAGGTGTGAAAATGTGCTCGCCGTTGATATTGATGCCCTTTCCTCTGTCCATTCCAGCGTCTCAAATACATCCTCTTGAGTCTAGAGCGTTTGAAAACAATTTGGGGGAAATAACGTCCCCTTATTTCACACCTCGTTTTGTTGGGCTGTGTTTTATTTGCAGGTTTTAGACTTTGTGGCGGTATCCTGTATAATATTAACAAACCTTTTAATACCTATATTACCAATCAACTTGGTATCGCTGCAAAGACTCCAGCACAGACCAGGTTTTCAAAGGCCTTCTCATAGTCTTTGAACACTAAGCACATGCGCTGTTATATTTTTCGTCTTCTGCATAAAATACCACACTGTCTGTATGTGATCTATAGTGTCATAGCCTGCTCGAAATCCAGCCTGTTCCGGTGGCTGGAACTCGTCAAATCTTCTTTTTGCGAGATGATTTGTGATAACCTTTGAGAAAAACACATGGTTCAAAAACGTACGTAACATTTATATCACTTTTTTGGAAAACATGACTACGACGATTTTGCTCCACGCCTTTGGAGATCTCCCTGAAAAAAAAAGGGGAAGAGTTGATGAATATTAGCTGGAGTTGTCGCAATATAGGTGCACCTACAGCCTTCAAGAGATCGACACTTCACTAACGCTGACATCCAGGAGGCCTTTGGTAAAGTGGCTTTTGAATTATCATTTTCATCATCATCACGTATATAATATGAAGATTCATTTTATTCTGGTTTTAGGCTGAGTCGCCTGCGAGGCATACAGCTGGCAATAAAAATCTTCCAACTCTGCAAGAATCTCAGACTGAAAGGTGACGAAGTTAACACTCGATGTAGTCAACTTCGTCAGCAGGCTCCTTCCCAATTTATTCACGAAGATCTGGCTCCTAAATGGTGCGTGTGTTGGAACTTGGAATTCCGGAGTACACGAGAGTAAGACGAGACGTCTTACTCTCGTGGATATTGTTTTATTCGGTGCCTGTTTCGTGTGTGTTTCTTCTCGCTAAATTAAGCGTCTTCTTCCCGTAAGACTTCCATCACTCTATTGAGATCCTGGTCTACGTCAACGATAATAGTGGTCCATTTAGAATCAAAATTAAATATATTATTTGCAGCTGCAAAATTCTCATTTCCGTTGCAGTAATTATTTTACTTTTCTCATTTCCATAACCATGTAATTTTTAAATCTCAATAACTTTAAAACCACAATTACGGGACAAAAACCAAAAAAATTATTAATTTGTACATTTAATGTCTTTCATATTTTAATGTATTTGAGTCAATCCAATTAAAAATCAAAAAAGGCATGGGAATTAGGCAAAGAATGCTTAATTGGAGAAAGGCCGATAAAGTTGAATAGTTCCAAACCACTGTCAGTTGACAGCGTGCTTAGAACGCTGTCAGCATTGCCTCTTTGGATGGCAATATTTATTTGAGTCACACCGTTCAGTTCACAAGTGGCGAATCCACAAAACCAAGTGCTAAGATAGGTTTTTGAAACCGTAGTGAGATCCTAGCCCCCAAATATCCAAAGTACATAATATTATCTACAACAGTACATATTTTTTAAAAGACTCTTTACTGCATATTTAATTATTTGATATTTTTTTCTTGCATTTTCTATATTACTTTATGAGACACCGTGTACAAATACTTAATCCAACCATATTAATTTATATATATTTACGTAAATAGGTACCTATGTAAAATAAATGTCGTAAAAAATATAATGCTTATATAACGACGGTATAAATTATTATGAATACAATAGGAACGTAAGAAATTATTAATATAAGTAATTAAAAACTAGGAAAAAAATTCCCTGAAGTATTAAGAGGCAAGTTTGTCTATTAATATAATAATTCATAATAGCAGTAAGTTCGTCAAAACTCAGACGCCACTTGGATATCAGTGCTGAAAATAGTGTACCTATATCTTTACGGCTTTTACTATCTTACTGCGACAGATCAATAGTTCACTAAGTACTTAGTACCTTATAGTTGCATTAAGACGTAAAATATAATCTTAATATCTCTTTGTGTTGACGTTAAATTGAGTTTTAAAGTTTACCGTAATGAAAAATAACGTTATTTGGATATTTCTCTTTTGTTTATCTAGTAACAAATTATGCACGGCCAGACAATTCAACAGAAACAGGGAGTTTATTGAAGCTCTTAATTTGGCACTAAATTTTAGTTCGATGCTCCTGGGAAATGGTGTAACAGAAGACGATAATAAAGCATTTGAAAGAGGCAGTAAGCTGGAAGAAGTGAGGCTAGAGATCGATCGCTTGATAGAAAAGAACGGTTACAAAGTGGAAAAATACAATGTGATTACGGAAGATGGGTATATATTGAAGTTGTTTAGAATTGCATCGTCTGGCAAGCCTGTACTTCTGATGCACGGTCTTACATTAAGTTCCGATGACTTTGTGTCATCTGGGCCAGAGAGTGGCTTAGCATACTTGCTAGCGGCGGAGGGGCTGGACGTGTGGCTTGGCAACGTGCGCGGCAACAAGCACTCTCGGCGTCACGTGCGCCTCGGGCCGCACTCCGCCGACTTCTGGGACTTCAGCTGGGACGAGATGGGCCGGTACGACCTGCCCGCCATCATCGACCACATCCTCAACGTTACGCAACACTCGCAGCTCATATACATTGGACACTCACAAGGTGGAGGCATATATTACGTCATGGGATCTGAAAGACCAGAGTATAACAAAAAAGTTTCTTTAATGATTGGTCTCGCCCCTACGAGTACTATTAGACATTTAAAATCTCCCTTTTTTGAGATATGGAAACTCTTAACGCCATTGCCCTCAGAAAATTACCTCGAATGGTTTAGAAAAAGAGGTGTATCGGAGCCATTAACGCCACTTAGTAGATTTATGAATTTATTTGCGACAGTTGCTTGTGGGCGATTTGAAATCACAAAACGTATTTGTAGCAACTACGTATTCTTAATTTCGGGTTATAATCTCTCGTGCTTCAATTTGACAACCTTGCCGATAGTGTTGTCACACACGCCATCCGGAACTTCAATAAAACTACTTGAACACTATGCACAGACAGTGACAACTGGAAAATTCACCAAATATAATTATGGTGTAAAAGAAAATTTAGCGTTATATGGTTCCAGAACACCCCCGGAGTATGACGTTGAATCGATTACAACCCCGGTAGCAATAATATACAGTAGGCAAGACTGGCTGGTCACTGAACCTGACATCTTTTACCTGCGGAGAAAGTTAACCAATCTTGTGGACCTTTATAGGGTACCTTCTGCTAATAATTATAATCATCTTAATTTTGTGTATGGAAGAAATGTTAAGACTGTAATTCTTCCAAAAATATTGCAACTTATTAAATCAATTGATGAATGAACAAAATATTGAGGTATTTTTTGGTCCATTGATGATTTCTCAATAAAATAATTTTCTAAAAAAACAAAAACAATTATTTGTGTTTGTTTCAAATTCAGAGACATTAAGCATTTTGTTTAGGGACTTAGAGGGAGAATGCTTCCCTACCATAAAGAATGGAGCTTCTACAATAATAATAGCGACGCTCTTTACCCGATTAAATTATATAATATTATAAGTATTTAATAATATTAGAATTTCACCAAAATAATGCTGCCTTTTATACTTTAGCATATTAATTATCATCGTTAAGTATATACTTACGTGTAACTAAGTAACTGGAGTTAAGTATTTAACAGTTTACTTTTATTTGTCACTTAAGAAACCGTCCATATTTCTCATAAGGTGCGATATTCTTGTGACGTGTATAAATCCCGAGGGCATATTATGTGTCTCGTTTGTCATTTGTCAGTGTCTCAGCGCCTTTATAAAGGTATCTTAAAATAAGCAAATAAATAAATTTGGGTACATTTTACTTACCTACCTCTAATATTATAAATGTGATAGTATTATTAAGTAGGTATGTGTGTGTTTGTTACATCTTCACGCCTTCACGCCTGAGCCTATTGAGCTAAAACCGCTGGGCGTCGCTAGAATTTTTTAATAGTACACTTTTATTAGACCAGTCGTGGTCGTGTTAAGTGTTCAGTCAGATGTGCAGTTGTGGATTTGAATTCACCTTATATTCCTAACGATGTTTTGCTCTTTTGTCTTATGTCGGTTATACTAGAGACTAGGGCATTGACCGTGGGCTCGAACTTAATGAAACAAAAAGGATCTAATCAAATAGGCAACAGAGTGGAGCACTTTTGTACGTAAATAAAAAAAAATAATAATGATCTTGATATTATGTAGATACTTTAAACCCAGGAATAATACAAATTATGATACGCAGCTCTAATATAAGTAGGTATCTAATTAATCCACAGATCCACAGGTGGGTAAGTACCTAGAGCTCAAGAAAAATAAATTCTAAGTAGTTTAATGCTGTGATATATTTTTGTTCATAGCGTAGAGATTAAATTATATATGTACAGGTGGATACAACAGTAGATTTTTTAAACTGGAAACTATGAAGGCGAATTTTATACATTGTTTCCACCGTTTAAATATTTTAAAAGTTATTATGACTAATTAGTCATAACATAATTATGTTATGAGTACAGCTGTCATTTTATGCTATTTTCATACTAATGTACATAATTAAACAAGGCTTTATACACACAAGCATACATAACAAATAGTTTAGCTACTTTTAGAAGTGTGCAGTCGCGTAGCTGTTTTGAAAATCGGAAATACTTATTTTTATTTCTGACATAAGTTATTATAGTTATATTTATGTCTTACTAGCTGCGCCTAGCGGTTTTACCCGCTGTATGTGTTATTTTAGGGTCTAAGCTATTCTGTACCAAATTTTAGCAATTTATTTTTTCCTCCACCCGTTTCGGGGTGAAGGAGTAACAAACATACACACTCACAAACTTTCGCCTTTACAATATTTATGTGAAATGTGATTATATTGCGACCTATCCCTAGAACAAATTCACATAGATATTAGAAATCTCTTTACTCTAAGGAGAGCAATGCATATAATGTTTGCCCTTACATTTTAACCCTATAGTAAATAGTAAGATATAATTTTGTGTGTATTTTAAAAAAGTTTGGCCAAAATATGTGCCAAACTTCAAATTAGTCTTGTAAAGTACGGATTTTTCAGAGGTTAGGGACTAAGTTCTATGGATAGGTTGATTGTGTTTATATATAGAAATAGTAAGATTTCGATAGCACGATTGTAATCATACTTTACCGTGACGATTGCATTTCACAATCTTTATTATATCAAGAATAATTAATTGAAATTTGAAATGTTACAACAATCGATATTATTTTCTTTTATGTTTTGATTTTGACTGTTAAATAGTATATTTTTTGTATATAAATGAAACTTCTATAACCATTATGGTTGTCACGAAGAAATCACTCTCTAGCGATAAGACCGCTTGTACATTAAACTATTAATATTACTCTTGTGTTGTATTTTTTTATTTGCGGGGTACATTAAAGTGGTATCTTAAAACGTGCGTCTCAGTTATTGAAATCGCATGCTTTAAGTCTGTTTAATATTTTTTTAATTGAACGGTATAATTTTAACTTTTCCTAAATGTATATTTTTTTAGGCGCGTTAAATCCTGGCAGGGTCGCCATGAAAGGTGGGAATCGGAGAAAACACGTGAATTTCCTTTTTCCGTGGGAATGGAAATACAATGATAGTCTGTCTGTGTTTTTTTTTTTTTTTTTTTTTTTATGTGAAGAAGTAGAAGACGAGCAAGACGCTCTCCTGATGTTAAGAGATAACGGCTGCCCATAATCAGTACAGTGTTACCTAGGATTTCACAACTATGTGAAATTCTAGGAGTACTGCACCAACGCTTCTTACTCAAGAGTCAGATGTTAAGACTCTTTAGCCCAGTATGAATTGACTGTCACGCGCTACAAGTGCGCGCGGGTCAGCTAGTTGTTATAATATACATATAATTATGTACTTATATTTATTTTTATTAACATTGCATGTTCACCAAAGGTTTTAAAACTTAGATATTATGTTGTGAAAATACGAGTAGAGACCGATTATAAGGAATTGGTTAATAAAAATGCTTTCTCGTATCCAAATATTTATTATAGTTCAGTGCTTTTATTGCGAAGCCAATCACGGTTTGCAAGACCCCAGCGGAATTTAATCGTTGCAAGTCGGACAAAGTTTTCCTTTGTGTAAGCAATAACTGCGCTTGGCGCTGATGCTTCGGGAAACCAATCACACTTCGATTTTTCGAAATCAAATAAAACGCTAGCTTTGTCTCCGGTTCTATTTCCTGACTTCTTCCGTTTAAAAACTGGGATTAAAAGATTTTTCATCTAACCCACGATGATTGAATATACTCGTAGATTACTCTATTTCCGCTCAGCGGTTTTATTCGTTGAAAAACCTGTGTATTATAAATATTTTAATTTAGGGTCTAAGCTACTGCCTCGGACGTGTGCTTCGGCGTTGATCTGCAGCCCCGGCACTATGGCGTTCGATACACCAATACTTTTTTTTTTATCTCAATGGTTGTCAATTCTGCAAACGAAATGACTTGCTTATTGCTACTTCAACTTGCTAATTTTAAGAGCTTAACTTACGTTTAGTAGTAGGTAACTTGCGTTCTTCTACGGAATTATATATTTTGCTGTGCCCAAGGTGTTGCAGGTATTGCAGAAATTGCAAAGCGGAAGATTGTAACATGTTTCCATCAGGCGGAAAATACTCAAGTAAAAAATCTTATATTAAACTTACTCAATTTCTATTTTACGACAGAATTAATGTGTACGAAAGTGGCAAATTATGTCACAAATGAGTGTAGTATATTTCCGGCTCAAGAGATTGAGCGAGCACTTCACTCTACGTAGACACCCACTTTGTTGAGTGAGGAAACACATTAGGGTAAGGACCGTTTTCGGTACGTTATTGTTGAGCTATATTATATCCACATTTCTAAAAACTACTTATTATTGTAGTCGTGTATGACAAAGAAGATTTCTAAATTATGTGAACTGAACTGATTGAATCAAGACAGTGAATTAAAAAAAAAATAACCAACTTCAACAATGCCTTCAACAAGCGAGATTGAGAACGCAATAGTCTTAACTTACTATAACTTAAAAATTCTAGACGCCTTCCATAATATTTTATTGAGACATAGAAATTGTACCGTTTGATACAGTTAAATTTTGCTACTAATTGATAACGTGATTTATGAATTCTATCAATATTACAATGATTAAAATTTGTATTATGTTAGTCAGTACGTAAGTGTGTACCTATGTTTGTTGAATTCTATACAAGCTTTTATTTAATTGTTTACTCGTCACTTGTACTCACTTTAAATGCCTGTATTTACGTTAAACTTTCAGTACAGCTCCGTCTGCGTCATTATGTCATTGCTAATTTATATATAAATTATTTTTATACTTATGTACGTCATTGCGTAATTGGACAATATCGTCTTAACAGGAAAATAACAACACTTAGGTAAAATGAATAAGAGTATGGTACATTGTGTACGGGTTAAGTACATTGTGGTAAACTAAATTGTAGTATAGTTATGTCTTGCAAGCTAAAGTTCAGTTGCCTGTAGCAGTTGAGATATTTCATTTGGAAGGGCGGCGTTAGGCCATAAATTAACTAAATAAAGATGCAGTTACTTTTATCGAAGTGTTGTTTTTGTGTTGATTTGAAACAAGGATGCTACATTATAGGATTTTTGACATTGGTAAATATTAAATCTCTTATTAAATATTTCCTGCTAGCTAGCGTGCCTAGTGGTTTTATCCGCTAAAAAGTAGCCTGTGGTAATTTCAGGGTCTAAGTTACCTATATTATACAAATTTCAGCTTAATTGGTTCAGCCGTTTAGGTGTGAAGAGGTAACAAATACACATAATCCATATTTTCTTGTTCTTTGTAAGATATCTTTTTAGGGTTGTTTAGATTTTTTTAATGTTAAGCAGAATCTATGTAGGTACCTATATACATGATTGTGATTCGTAAGGATACCTAATATTTTTAATATATAAACCTACATATTATTTATTATTAGGGTTCATGATGTATGTATGTCCTCGAATTTCTCCGAAACTTCTGGTCGAATTTTTATACATTATTTAACTTAGATTTAGTTCAACTTACCTACTTGCTTTATTCGGGTTAATTCAACTTTTCCCTTTCTGATTTTTGGTGGGGAAAATTGGACTAAGCCATTTATTCGCTCTCGGTTACTGAATACGAGTTTGAGGTCGCGGTTAATTTATTTTTTAATTTAATTTGTTATAAATTCACTTTTTAGGTGTGGAACACCGCCATACTCGTCTACATAGCTGACTTATTAATCACGCGAAGCCTGAATGAATACGCGAAGGAAATAGACGAGGATACATTACGAGTTTTAAACTTTATACATCTTTTTTTATTGGCGTGTAGTATTGTTGCATCAATAGGATTTCTTATTAGCTTAAACAAGGTAAGTCAGTGAACTAAAATAAAATTACGGAAATCGAACGCCAACTCACTACGCCTGAGCAGTGATGTGCAAACATTACTGTGCTTGGGTAGGAGCGCACTGTATCTAGTGAAATTACTGGGCTGAAGAGTCCTAACATCTGATGAAGCACAAAGCGTTGCCGTAGTGCATCTAGGATTTTATATCATTGTAAAATTCTAGGTAGCACCATACTAATTATACAGGGTCTTTGGTTATTCAGTATATTGGTGTGTAGGGCCTTATTGGGGAGGTCATTGGCCATATTTTGTGAGCAATATATGTTCCACGAAAATTTACGGTTTTTGAGTTATTTGAATTTTTTCGAAAAATCGAGGTGTCCATTTTAAAAATTCATAAAAAAATAACCCTGTTTAATTATTATTTTTTATTATCTCATTACGTGGACAAAATATCAGAATATTATTTTAATTAATCAAATTAAATCTAATTTGTCACAATAAATGAATAGAAGAGGAGAAATACCAAATTTTGGCAATATCATGAATCCGTTGCACCTAAATTGCAAAATTTCTAAAAAAATTCATAGAATAAAATTACAGGCAGATTGTTTTAAAAACATCTTTGTTTCAGTGGCTTTATTTGAAAATATCAAAATTAAAAATCGAATATGAGATTACAGAAATATTGAGGTCACAAGTGACCAAGGAAGCTCTAGATTCTGAGAAAGGTGCAACGGATTCATAAATTTGCCAAAATTTGGTACTTCTCCTCTTCTATTCTTTTATTGTGACAAATTAGATTTAATTGGATTAATTAAAATAATATTCTGATATTTTGTCCACGTAATGAGATAATAAAAAATAAATAATTATACAGGGTTATTTTTTTTATGAATTTTTAAAATGAACACCTCGATTTTTCGAAATATTTCAAATAACTCAAAAACCTTAAATTTTCGCGGAAAATATATTGCTCTCATAACATGGCCAATGACCTCCCCAATAAGGCCCTATACATCAATGTACTGAATAACCAAAGACCCTGTATATGGGCAGCGTTATCTCTTACCATTAGGAGAGCGTCTTGCTAGACGTCTTACTTCTTTGTTTATAAAAAAACGTATTATAAAGATTACTTAAATGGCAAAGTATTTATTTTATTTCATTATTTCTTGATTTGGCCTAATTTTCAGAGATTTTGAGATTTCTTCTACTGACGGTCCCGGGTAGCCATGGAACATTTTTGTTTAGGGTTAGGAGTTAGCTTACGGCCATCGATTTACTTAATACGGATCGGACGTAGTGTAGCCGTTCTTTATTATGATGCGACCGTAGATTTAAGCAGACTAAATCTAGAGTTCACTATGTGATCATTTAAAAGTAAATAGGTAAATGTAACTTTTGATTTGGCTTTCCTTGTTAGAGTAGGTAGATATTTTATTATTGTCGGGGCCTACCTCTCGGATAGGTGTATCACCTATCCGGGCGACGATGGGCGGACGCTGCGGAGAGAGATGTCGTGCGGTGTTCCACAGGGCTCGGTCTTAGGACCGCTCCTGTGGAACATCGGATACGACTGGGTGCTGCGCGGGGATCTTCCCCCGGGGGCCAGCGTGACGTGTTACGCGGACGACACGCTCGTCATTGCCCCGGGGGGGACATTCCAGGAGGCTGCCCGCCTTGCCACCGCGGCGGTGGGGGAGGTGGTGGCACGGATAGGGAGATTGGGACTCCGGGTGGCCCTCAATAAAACCGAGGCCCTGTGTTTTCACGGGCCTCGGAGGGCCCCGAGTAGGGGTTCCAATATCCCTATCGGGGAGGTCTGCATCGGGGTCGAGCCCTCGATGAGATATCTTGGACTCGTCCTCGACGGGCGGTGGAACTTCCGGGAGCACTTTGCCCGGTTGGCTCCCCGCCTGATGGGTGCGGCGGCCGCTCTCAAGCGGCTGCTGCCGAACCTAGGCGGACCTCGGACCAGCTGCCGTCGCCTGTACGCGGGAGTCGTGCGGTCCATGGCTCTGTATGGAGCCCCCGTATGGGTGGATGCCCTGACGGAGCAAACCATCGCCCATCTGAGACGTCCTCAGAGGGTGATGGCCGTCGGGGTAATACGGGGTTACCGCACGGTCTCCTACGAGGCGGCGTGCCTCTTGGCAGGATCTCCCCCCTGGGACCTGGAGGCGGAGCTGTATGCGGCGCGCTACGAGTGGCGCGCCGCGCTCCGCCTCCGCGGGCTCACCGCGTCTCCCAGGGAGGTAGAGAGGTGGAAGGAGGAAGCCAAGGAGGCACTGCTCGAGAGGTGGAGTACGCGTCTGGCCCACCCTCGAGCAGGCAGCTGGACAGTGGTGGCAGTCCGTCCACTACTCCAGCAGTGGACGGACAGAGAGCACGGGTCCTTGACCTTCCGGCTCGTGCAGGTGCTTTCCGGGCACGGATGCTTCGGAAAGTACTTGCACCACGTAGCCGGCAGGGAACCGACCCCTGCTTGCCACCACTGTGGTAGCGACGTGGATACGGCGCAGCACACACTGGAGGAGTGCCCAGCTTGGGTCAGTGAGCGTCGTACCCTCGTCGCTGTTATGGGGGGCGAACTCTCGCTGGCAACTATGGTAAGAGCCATGGTTGCGAGCGAGGAGTCGTGGCAGGCCGCGGTTTCGTTCTGCGAGAGTGTCATCTCGCAGAAGGAGATCGCGGAACGCGAACGGGAGGTCACCACCGACCTCCCGATGCGTGCCCGGAGAAGGGGGCGTCGGAGGCGTATCTTCCACGCCCTTCTCCAGCCCCCATAACCTGGGTCTAGGCGGCGAGTACGGGGGTACTCGTCGCCGCAAGCACAGACCCACGAGGTGGCGCGCGCGGTGTTTCCGCGCGCCCCTTGAGAAGGTGGGGTGAAACTCCTCTTCATCCCACCGCGGAGGGGTCCTTCTGTCAGTGAGGACCAAACGCCGTCGGGGCCGCGGATGAATGCTTCGGCGTACCCGTTGCCCCGGCATTATGGCGTCCCGAAGGAACACCCCCAGGTTTTTTAGTGGGTATCCCCGCCGCTCCCATCTTTGGCGGGGGAGTCCCACATACCGCCCCGCGCCCCCCGGCGTGGGGTGATGATGCGTAACGCATTTTTCCTGGGATAAAAAAAAAAAAGAGGTAGATATTTTATTACCAAATGTTTATCGTTTAATATTATTTAATTTTATATTTTATGCTTACATAAATTCAATTTGCAAAGAGCCGAGGTCAACTCGCCATTGTTTGATAAGGCGACTTTATTTTAATTATTAATTAGGAGAACTTCCTGTTTCAGAATGTCAAAATATTGATGAAGGCGTTTTACATATATAGCATAGTACTGGCGATTTTATACCTGTGCATGTATATTGCATTTATTATTGCATTTTATAACATATTAATGGTTCCGCATTGGATACAGATGGTCTTAGAAATAATGGCAAATATAGGTGAGTACCTATCTAACTAAAACTACATAATGTTGGCGCATTAATCCAACATGAGGTTTAACTATATGAAAGACACCACATTGATGTATTGGCTAATTTATACTTGTAGCAATCACTGTAAGCCAACAAAAGTAAAATGTTATTTTAGAACGTTTCTTAAGAAACTTGGCCTTTTTGTCTCTGTGTACGCCTATAAAAAGGCCCGGGCTTAGCCCGTGTTAAAGAGCCACATAATATTAATATTATAAACGTTCTAAAATAACATTGACAAAAAAGACAAAAAAGTCCAACGCGCAGAGGCCCTTTTGAGCTTTTAATATAAATGTAATCTGGATACACTTATCGGAGTCTGTCTATGAGTCCATCTATAGACAATAAAAGGCTCAAAGACAGTCTCGTCCAAGTGACAGGGCTTTGCTATACCTAATATTATTGTTATAGGTACTAGCTGCGCCTAGCGGTTTTACCCGCTGTATAGCATATGTGTTATTCTAGGTTCTAAACTATACCAAATTTAAACTCAAAAAGTTTAGACGTGAAGAAGTAACTCACAAACTTTCGCATAAATATCATTCTATTTTATAGATCAATATAGAGTATTGTATTGTTTAAACCTCAATTAATATTTTTTATTTACATTTCAGTACCACAGTTGTATTGCGCTGCTGTAGTAAGAAGTTATTACATCGAGTCGAAGAGCGTCTCCGAAGTTTGATGACATAATATCACATGAGAGACACCATGTTAATAATACCTTAGAGCATCTTGATGGGTTACCACAGCTGCGTCTGACATTTATTGAAATTCTAATAAACATACATTAAATATGTACTTTAATATATGCCACTATAATAAAAAACAAAAATATATTAGTTTTTTTATTATTATTAATTTATTATTCACCGCACATCTAGGTCACCCTTTTATATATACGAGTATAAGTAGTATCGCTATTAGCGTAATATCGTTAATTGTTACATTGTTAACATTACAAATTGTATTTAGTTTTAAGTTCTTGTAAGTTTTATCAATAAAGTGTTATTTAATCTAATCTAAAGGCCTGTTCAAACCTGAACGATATTAGCTATTCGAAACAAAACTGCATAGAACTGTGTGTAGATTGATAGATAGATAATGCTTTATTGTACATCACACAAAAAGAAATACATTACATGTAGAAAATTATTGACAAAAATATAAAGTACAAGCGGCGGTCTTATCGCTAAAAAGCGATTTCTTCCAGACAACCAATGAATGGAGAGGATAGTGGTGGTGGGGGTGGTGTTGTTGGTGGTAGTGTGGTGAATGCAATTTTGTTTCGCTCCCAGCGGCGATGCTTTAGCGAATATCGCTCAGACTGGTACCAGACTGGTGGTGGTAGTGGTGGTCAGTATATCATGTTTTATTAATTAAATTTCGGTAGTAAGTGATTTGGTTCTCACTGTAAACTTACTATCTCACTGTTAAATAAATAGCCAGCACTGCATCCGATCAGAAGTCTCTAGGCTACCCTTAATGAAAAAATAATGTTTGACGCATTAAAAGAATAACTTATCCCTAATATAGAACAATTAATTCAAGAAATAACTGCTCCAGAAATTGGACTAAATAAATATTCAAGAGATGAAAGAAAAACCTTACTATTTTCGGTGGCACATCTTCCTAGAATTATTTATAGTAACTTTCATTACTGTATGATAAACGTGAAAGCAATCTTTTACGTATCTATTACTTTTTGTGTTCCTGAGAACATCCTACGTGGCGACGCAATGATAGAAATGATTGATTCATGTCGGAAAAAGTTCAGAGGCTCGAAGTGCCAATAAAACTAAGTGGAATGTTACGTCGATGGCGCATTTCGTTGATGTTTATTTCCTGAGATTGATAGGAAATATCGAGAATATTATATTACTATTCATCTTCTATCTAAATATATAAAAGGAAAGAGTGACTGACTGACTGATCTATCAACGCACAGCCTAAACCACGGATTGGGTTGAAATTTAGAACTCGGTTAGGTTTAATGACGTAGACTTCCGCTAAGAAAAGATTTTGCTACGCGGGCAAAGCCGCATGCGTAAGCTAGTACTTTTATAAACGTGAAAGTTTGTAAGAATGTATGTCTGGATGTATGTTTGTTACTCTTTCACGCCTGAACGGTTGGACCGATTGAACTTAAATTTGGTATAGAGATAGATTAGACCCTTTGTACCTTACAAACAGTCAAACAAACAGTCTTGGCTATAGGTTCACATTATGTCGGATTTTTCTGGGTGTCGGATGCATTATTAATATATATTGTACTAGCTGCGCCCAACGGTTTTACCCGCTGTACTGTAGCCTATGTGTTATTCCAGGGTCTAAGCTATCTCTATACCAAATTTCAGCTTAATAAGTAACAGTAATCTGTTTGGCATAGTCGTTAACATAGATATTTGCATCGACCACTTCAAAGGTCATTTGAATTTCACTTTGAGCGTCTGGCTCCTAATTGACAATTTGAACAAGTCATTATAACTTTGAATAATGGAGACAAATTATTGTTTACAATGGTACAAAGCTCTCCGCTAAATCTTGCTCTAAGATAATTTGAATGTCATCTCGCTCTTTAATCAAACGCCTTTTAAAATTAAAATACAATGAATTCTGGCTGATGCTCTTATCTTTTTTCTTTTAGTTAATACATTTAGAAGCTTATTTTTTATCAATAGAAAAAGAAGTTTCGCTTTAGTTACTAGTAAGGGCATTGGACGCGGGACCTTTAGACTCTAGAAAGATGGATACTTAACGTCGACTGTGTATAATAACAACAACATTTTGAACATCTTGGCTTAAAAATCTGCGCCAACAGTACTGCAATGGCACGCGTTCCCTATTTAGAGCTGCTGTGTCGAGGGTTCAAATTGCCATGATGATCGCCAACCTTCGTTAGAAGATGCCACCCAAAGAAGAAGAAGTACCCAATAACACTAAATATCCTAAAAGTAGCGTAATTCAAACAGAAATGAAGCACTAAAGAACAACCAAAACTAAAAGGCCGCGTTTCTGTACATACGCGGACCCAAATTTCAAAAGCTAGAGGCTTTAATTCGTTTTTTTTAAGAAAGCTTCTTCAGTAGATACCTAATTTTGCCACTAAAACACTGAAAGCAGAAAAAGTTTAAATTAATTTGCGATTTCCACATGCCTCAAAGAAGTCTCAAGTTGAAAAATAGAGTCACATTTTACGGCTTCAATTAGACACGTTTTGCTAAGTGGCCGCCGAGACTGCCAGCCTCCGAGCACCTCTTACAACTCTACCGTGAACTAACAGAATATTACATGCTTACCGTGCGAAAAGAGATTAGTCGTAGGAATCGGTGAATACCCATTCGCCTCATTTGGCAGTCAAATGAGGTAGCATATGGGGATACATTCCTAGCTCGATTTGGAGTGAATGGGACCTAGGAAACCTAGGAATTGAGGGAGAGTGTTATATGCACAAGTCATTGGTTTGAGGGTTTGAAGGTAATTGGCGGTTTTAGCCATAATGTTTTTTTTTTTAATTTGAAATCTTTAATATTGTCATATTAACAAACCCCTCCATATAATTGTGAGATATTATAATTCAGGGCTATACAGACATCAAGCTGATCACTGCATAAAAATCTGATGCACTCGATATTTTTTTAACTATCCTGACAAGCCGGGTTAAGCGAACTGCCAACTGCTGATCAAGAGTTCATATTTGGTAGTGGTATATTTCAGGGTGCAAGCTTTCTCACCATATATGATTTGCTGGCGATCGAGTAACTACAGTCATATATTATGAGAGTCTATATGGGTCTAGTTCAGAAAAATAATTTTACTAGATCCAATATGGAGACTCCTGAGAATGGTCACTTCTTACATGTTGAAAACGTGGATCTACTGATAAAAAACAATCACTAGATCCACAGGGGAGCTAAACGAGTCTTCACTTCTTGCGCAGTCTCCAGCGAAGTTTTGACAGTTGAGGTGGAGGACTTCTCGTTTGAATCTGAGCCAGAAAGGTTTTGTAGGTCGTTAGTGTGAGTTGGCAGACGGAATGCTTTATTGCTGCGGCGTCGTTCTAAGGCTATTTGATTCTGGTAGACTCTACAAGAATGCTCGTCTTACATTATTTTGTGTATTATGATTTTATGCCAGGATTTTTTTATTCAGACAAAGCCGTGAGCATAAAATATACCTACATAACTAGTGGACCCGCGCGAACTTCGTCGCGCTTAATAGAAAATTATCAGTGTTTCGATATATTACGCACGTATAATACTTTATACATATAATAATGAAATCATATATTAATGAAAACTGCACCAAAGTCCATTGCGTACACATAGGAACAGACAGACGCCGGAAACTTTATTTTATACTACATTCTACATATTATTATGTAATGATAAGTACAAGTAGGAGGTAGGGTTGTACTCTCATACTTACATTAAAATTACAATAGGTATACCAAATATAATGGTCTTTGTTTGTCTTAAATAAATAAAAAAATAAGTCGAAATCATTCGTCCTAAAATGTTCGGACATTTGACTGAGCAGATTTCCTGCTTTCACATTTCCCTCCGAGAAATGTCGTTCGTAAATATGAAAAGGTAATATTCCCCTGATTTGGAGTAAAATTCCGTCTGAACGAACATGAATTTGATAAAGGTATCCGCTGAGTTTATGGTTATTCAACGATTTGGAACCTCGACTGGAACCCTGCGATAAAAATGTATTTTTGGGCTTAGATCTTCTGTTAATTTTTGTTATACATAATACTGGCTATTTCCATCTGTTTTACCGGCTGGTAATATCAGCCCATGCCAGACGTTTTTCGATCTTAGCCATATAGTTAAAAAAAAATTGCCGCCAATAAGGTTCACCCACTTAGTCGCGGAGAGTAGGTAGGTACCTAAATGAATATCACAAAAAAGACAATAAAATACTTGAAATCACCTTGAGGAAAACAGCTGCGCCCAGCTCCAACAGTTTCCGAATCATCATCATCATATCAGCCATAGGACGTCCACTGCTGAACATAGTGACAAAGGCCTCGAAAATCTTTAGAAAATCTAAAGAATAGTCTTAAAGAAAAAAGTTAAAAATTATTCGTACAATCTTCCAGTGATTTCACATTCTTTACACGAAAATGCTTTCTGTCCAATTCCATTAAAGATTAAGAAATGAAACTTGAATAGAATTAAGTTAACTTAAGTTAACAAAGTTTGTTCTGGGATAAGTCTTCAAATTGAAAGCAAACAATTTGAGCTTAATGAAGGTACGTCGCCGTGACTTTGGGACTTGTTCAACAGAGATAATGACTTTATTCTTCTGTATCTTATTTTTATAATTGGCTGTGCCCTGCGGTTATAATGTTTTATTTTTCGTCTGAACTGTTATTGAGGAGAAAATTGGCTACACTTTTACAGGTACATAGGCGTAAGTATAACGTTGCCAATATTTAATGTAGGTATATATTGATATGGGTATCTGGTACATTGCCATTGTTGGCAGTGTACTATTGCCTGAAATAAATGGATTTATTATTATTATTTCGTTTGAGCGATCTAGGATTCATCCCATTTTCACGAGCGCTAACGTCTAGATTGATAGAGCTGAAATTTGGTATATAAGTATCGTATATTTTTTAATTCTATAATAAGTTATAGTTGGGGTGCGGGCCAGGGGCATAAGTAGGTATTAAAATTCGTTGTATTGGTAGGCTCCACACGTTTATTATTCACACTTTAGTACTTTTATGTTCACATTAACCACAACTACAATTATAGGTTTGTTTACAAATGGGTTCGGGAAGAAGTATTTATATCTAACACACAAAACTTTTTACACGTAATACTTTCAAAAGACTTAAATTTTACTTGTTTTACACAACGTTAAGACTCATAATATTACAGAGAATAATTTCACGCGCGTCTCTGTTATTTAAAGCGTGTTATCGCTTCGGAAGCGGGATTGCGACTGACTAATTTTTGGCAGGAGGTCCGAGACTTTTGCAGAAATGGAGTCGGCGAGCGCGAACCGGTTCGAACTGGTTAATGTTGCCAGGATCGTACAAAACTGTGCAATCGTGCAATCTTTTTTCTACGCGTACTTCTCTATTTCCTTGTTCGGACCGTTTTGGGTTGCCAGTAATGGGCGTAAAACTGCACGACTTTTGCCAAAATCTGCACAGTGTGCAATTTGTGTTTTGTTGCTCTCTCTAATGTATAGATTTAGCGAGGGACACAAAAAAAGGGATAAAAGCCACTACTAAATTACTAAAAAAGGGATGAACATCACGACGCTGTAACTAAATACAAAAGGATGGTGATTTTCTCGAAGAAAACTACTGAAATGTCTCTCTTTCTATAATAATATGTTACAGTCTCCCCCTCTAACCCGAATATATCACCCTCGAATCAGGGTTAGTATTTACGCGGCCTACCTCGCCTACGCTTTTCCTGAATCGGAACTTCGGCATCTCCTACAAACGGAGTCAACACTGACACATGGTATTTACCTAAAATACCCTTATCACGACAACGTTCTAACATGTATGTGGTCTCACTTACAATGTCTCGTATCCGGTAAGGCTGAGTCTCCAGGAATACAATTTGAAAATCGAGTACACCCCAGGTAAAGCTAATGTATTAGCAGACACTTTATCGAGACCGACATGTGCAGATGGTCATGATTGTGACCTTCGTCTCGCTACAGTAGACCTACCTTCCCGTAGCCCTACAAACGTTCGAGAGAACCAGATGAAGGATCCCGATGTTCGAAAGATTATCGAGGCTATGGAATCTGACGATCCCTTTAGGGGGAGACTGTGGTCAGATAGAGGGTATGTAATGACTGATAGTGTTCTTTACCGTTATTGTCCTGAGAACGAGGAAAATGACGATGCCAGCTTAGTGGTTCCGGATCATGAACGTAACAGCGTACTAATCGAGTATCATGATGCACCGACGGCGGGGCATTTTGGTGTCGAGCGTACGCTGAACCGAATCGCAGGTAAGTATTATTGGCCTAATATGCGAGCGTCTGTGTCTGAATACATTAAAAACTGCGTATCATGTCAAAGATACAAGGTAGACACGAGGAAACCCGCCGGACTTTTGCAAACACCAGCTGCAACCCGTCGGTTTGAAGTACTAGCAGTAGACTTGTTTGGGCCTCTTCCGGAAACCGCTAATGGTAACAAGTGGATATTAATCCTAGAAGATACGTGCACAAAGTGGGTAGAGCTATTTGCCCTTTCACAAGCTACAAGTGAAGAGTGCACCAAAATCTTAATTTCCGAAGTTTTCTTGAGGTTCGGAGTTCCATGGCGAGTTATTAGCGATAATGGCGTACAATTCATCAGCGGAGTTATGCAACAGGTATGTCATTCTTTTGGAATATCTCAGTCTTTGACGCCAGTGTATCATCCCGAAGCGAACCCGGTAGAACGGAAAAATCGTGATTTGAAACCCCAGCTCGCAGTGTTGGTTGGACAAGATCACAACACGTGGGATACGCATTTGGGCGCTATTCGCTTCGCAATGAATTCGGCAACAACAAGCAGCACAGGTTACTCTCCCGCATTCCTTATGTTTGGCCGAGAACTTCGAGCCCCAGCTGATGTCCTTTCGGATATGAGGTCTATTATAGAAAATGACTGTGTAGCGACATCAATCTCTCAGTATTTGAAGAGATTAACGACAGCTTTGCTCGGCGCAAGAGATGTCCACGAAGAAGCCCAGGCGCGCCGGAACAAATACGCTGATGAACATCGTAGACCCGCGCCTGATTACCAGGTAGGTGATTTGGTTTTGTTGAAAACCCAGGGAGTTAACGACACCGGCCGCGGGCAAACTCCGAAATTGATTCCTCGTCGTCATGGGCCTTACCGGATACGAGACATTGTAAGTGAGACCACATACATGTTAGAACGTTGTCGTGATAAGGGTATTTTAGGTAAATACCATGTGTCAGTGTTGACTCCGTTTGTAGGAGATGCCGAAGTTCCGATTCAGGAAAAGCGTAGGCGAGGTAGGCCGCGTAAATACTAACCCTGATTCGAGGGTGATATATTCGGGTTAGAGGGGGAGACTGTAACATATTATTATAGAAAGAGAGACATTTCAGTAGTTTTCTTCGAGAAAATCACCATCCTTTTGTATTTAGTTACAGCGTCGTGATGTTCGTCCCTTTTTTAGTAATTTAGTAGTGGCTTTTATCCCTTTTTTTGTGTCCCTCGCTAAATCTATACATTAGAGAGAGCAACAAAACACAAATTGCACACTGTGCAGATTTTGGCAAAAGTCGTGCAGTTTTACGCCCATTACTGGCAACCCAAAACGGTCCGAACAAGGAAATAGAGAAGTACGCGTAGAAAAAAGATTGCACGATTGCACAGTTTTGTACGATCCTGGCAACATTAACCAGTTCGAACCGGTTCGCGCTCGCCGACTCCATTTCTGCAAAAGTCTCGGACCTCCTGCCAAAAATTAGTCAGTCGCAATCCCGCTTCCGAAGCGATAACACGCTTTAAATAACAGAGACGCGCGTGAAATTATTCTCTGTAATATTATGAGTCTTAACGTTGTGTAAAACAAGTAAAATTTAAGTCTTTTGAAAGTATTACGTGTAAAAAGTTTAGTGTGTTAGATATAAATACTTCTTCCCGAACCCATTTGTAAACAAACCTATAATTGTAGTTGTGGTTAATGTGAACATAAAAGTACTAAAGTGTGAATAATAAACGTGTGGAGCCTACCAATACAACGAATTTTAATACCTACTTATGCCCCTGGCCCGCACCCCAACTATAACTTATTATAATTCTTATTTTTTTAGGACTTAAAGGGGTGTGGCCATCGCATCATACCTACCTAAATCATATGTAATAATGTATTACAACCATAAGATACACAACACCCGCCCCTGTGCCACTGTTAAATGCTGCTAGTCATAGTATAAATAGTGTACCTAATGTAAAGTTAACAAGATATATAGAGCTTATATCTAAAACAGGCTCCCAAAGTGATCCTCCTAATCCAATTGATACAAACTGAAAGTTTGGAAGCTCGGATGATAGATGTTTGTAATTCAATCACGGGACAATTTCTGAACGGGTTTAAACTTTAGAAGCATTATCTATCGTGGCAGCTGATTTGTAAAACTTATAAGTGGAATCCATAAAGTTTATAACGACATTTAGAGTAATAAAATATTAATTATTATTATACCTAATATTAAAATCAGATTTATTTTTTATTAAATACCTACTTATACCGGAAATATCCAAGTTTACAATAATAGTTCGGCTCATAAGCGTAATAGAAAACAAATAATTTTATACTTACTATAAACTCACTATACTAAGTTATATAGGTATTAGGTGCTAAAAAGTGTTAATACATTTTAACTTTTCTTTATACTTAAATATATACCTCTATATTTATTATTGTCAAATTTCACATCATCATTTTTACGTAAGATCAATTTGTTTTTCCTCAGGAGAAAAACATTATAACAAATTAACAACATGAAAATAATTAACTTAATGTTCTTTTTTATTTGCTGCACGGAACAAGAATCTTTCTATAACAAAATAACAGTAAAACCATTAAAGTTTCAACCACTCGGCGCCGGCATTACGTGGTTGAATGACACTTCAGATAGTGCTTCTGACAAAATGGCGGACGGGAACGGCGAGCCAAGTGGTCGCGCCCTAGCTCGCGCCAATATCTATGTAGCGCCTAACAACTAGGTTAGGCTTAGGTTAAAAGCCTTTTAGGTCCATACTCCTATGGCTATTAGTTTAATACTTGAAGCGTGATTTAATTGTACGTTGCTGCAGCTTTTAGATTAGGAATATTTATTGTTAAGGTACATTGTATAAGAACGACAGTATGCCAAATTAGAAATCCTTAAATTTACGAACTGGATCTGGTCTTAGGTTGTGTTATACAAGTCTGTACTAACTCGTCACTATAAGTGTATTTTTATTAATCGTCAAAATAGATTTTATATTTGAGTGGACTTTATTCAAACTGAACTTTTGTAAATTAGGTGCTTTATCGTAGTAGAAGCTGACTAGATCCTAGCTCGTTTAAACAACTGTGCAACGCATCACAGTTTTTTTTGCGTTAGCCAATACCCACAATAGTTTTACACGTTTAAGGAAAAAAGTCTATTTAATATTATTTTTTTAACCAATTATAGACTAATCAGTAGTTTACCCCGTTTACACCTAACACGAGAACACCGAATACGATAAAACTTTTGCATGTATATTATTAGGTGCGATTTATTATAAAGACACCGACTTCAAAAATCAGATATTCACAGCAAGAAAAGAACTTATCGAATATTCAAGGCGCTTTTTGTTTTAAAGAAAAAAAGACAATTTAAAAATGTATTCGTCGTCCTCATAAATCATCAGTTTGAATTACGAGAGACACAATCGCAGCAATAAATCTCTGCGGCAAAAAGCTGTGGGTTTTCAATGGGCAAATTGAAGGGAAAACTGATCACGTGTTTGAACATGAGGCACGTGCTGGTTGGGAAATCTGTGGTTATCTTTCACACTAATAGGGCGTCATTTAGAAACAAATACACCTATTTGTGCTGTAATTCGTAAGCTCTTTGGCTGTAATGCTTTAAATGGGGTGAACGGGAATTAGGTATTATAATTTATATTTAGAAATCACTATCTACATGAAAGTGAAAAAGGTGGTGCATTATAAGTAAAGTCGCACGATGTTAAGCGACGATGCGGCCATAGATGGTAAAAGACTAAACCTAGAAGGCGGGATAAATCCCTCTTAGGCTTCACTGATTATAATGCCGGAACACGGTCATAATGGCCGCTTGGCGATATGGTTGGCAAGCCACGGCCGAAGCCAATCTATAGAATACTCACTTTTTTACAATCTCGTTTTTAGACATCTTTTTTTTACTTGGAACTTTGTATAGAGATATAACTAGAGGTATGTATAAAATACTAGCTCATGCTCGCGGCTTTGCCCGCATGGCAAAATCCTAGAGGTCTACGTCATAAAACCTATGTAGGCTGTACGTTAGTAGATCAGTCAGTCACTCTTTCCTTTTATATATTTAGATTACCAGGCACCCCTGCCCTCCTATCTAAGTTAACCGTCGTTTCGCCACATGATTTTCTCCCTTCGCTTGGCAAATGGGTTCACGATAAAATATAAAGTGAGCGCGCACGCTCATTTCCACGACATTCATTGCTTTGCCAGAGTTATCTGAACGGCTCCATGACCCAAATGGTCTGATGAAAAAGCTGTAATTTATGTCGGGAGCGACGCCTGATATGTCATATATTTCTGATGATTTTGGCGAAAGCTGGCATAAGCAACAATTTAACATTGATTTTTATGGCGTCTAGTTCAACTTGTATTAAGAAACAATACTTACGATGGACTGTGAAATCCGGAATTATAAAATGCATTATATATACCTGTACATAATGTATCTTTTTAGGCTTCTAAGAGAACGGCTTGGTAAGAGATCGGTACAAAAAAAAAATCCTCAAAATCAAATAGGTACGATGAGAATGATTTTATTTTTCTGCTTTATCTCATCGTGTGGGGTATCGTTGAATAGGTATTTTAAATGATATTTAAATGAGGGATGGGTTTTTTAAGAAACTTTTTCGATTATGTTATCCTTTTAAAAAATATTCAAGTTTAAAACTTTTTTTCAGAGTTTCAAAGCCAGTAGTTTAGATTTTAGAGGGGGAAATCACGAATATAATTTCAACCATGAACTTTCTAGGAAAATTATAGCGGGTAAGATTACTTTATTAGTTTAAAAGATATCGTTGATGAAAGGCAGTAAATATTCGATTTGCTTATTTATTTTATCAACGAACGATACTTTCTTGAAATTGCTATCATATTATAGAGCAGTCGGGCATAGAGTACTTATACAAACAATCCCATAACTTATAACTTAAGTAGGATGTAGACTTAAGTAAGTTATGGGGAGCACACATTGTTCGTATGACACGGGCATTAAATCAAACGTTACGTGTAATTTTCAGAGACCTGCAAGTTAGTTGGCTCCATTCCAATTCCCGAGACACGCCGTGAAGCCAATTTTTATTAAATCGTATAGAGATTGGGTCAGATTTAATTTTAAAAATAATTTAGCAATTTAACTTTGCTCTAGTCCAATAAAGGCAGACGACTCATCGGGGTACTCTCCATGTAATTTTCAGGAATCTCTAAATGTTTCAGGAACTGTAATAATATTTATCGACTGAACGTTACAGCTATGTTATATGAAAATCTAAGCCTTCTAAATTATACTATTTAATAAAGAGTAATACGGGGTTTTTGTAAGACACGACAAATAAGCACAATCCTGTGTGCATTTTAAAACTGGTTTATCTCTGCCAATAGATGAGTTTGAGATTGTCAATATTGGCTCTGCGGTTACCTCACTCGCTAAAACAATTACCAAGTTTCCTGACACGGAAATAATTCCAGAGAACCCATTACCGTGCCGCTTATAAAATTCTCATCTGCCAGGTGAAATAAATTGCTTCTAACCAGACTTCGTTTATTTTTATAGCGTGCCTTGTTACTTGTAACAGCTTAATAAGGTAAATATATTGTGTTAACGTATTTTTTTATGTAAATTTGATGTATGAGTAGGGAAAAATTATTATGTAGGCACACTTATGTTATAACTAAAGAAAAGTATATGAGTGTTATATCCGTTATCCTAACCACTATAACACAAGCATTAAGTTCTTTGGCTTGGGGTTAGGCGGCGCTGTGTGAGAATGTCCTGAAATATTTATATTTATTAACTATGTAAGTATTCGACTATAATATTATATACTCCTCGTCTGTCGTCGTATATAACATATGTTATATATGTATAGTAAGGTAATGAATTTTATATATCTAGTAAAGATAAATCTATGGAAACACTACAGTAACCTACCCACCAAATACATAGGTAGGTATAGGTGTCGTAGGTGGAGGTACATACATATACCTACATATATCTACTATTCAGTGGGTGAAATCACATAGTATTTTTAGCAAATTCAGCCTCACTGCTGCCTTACGTACGTCAGAAAATTTCCACGTTCTGAAGCCTTAAATTACTACGCCTTTTTCTACATACTTTGCTCATTTTTCTGTATACTTAAAGTATCATACTTTGTACATATTTTAGGAATTTCATTTGAATCTCGAGCAGAGTTTACCAACATTGTTAAGTTAAGAATGAAGTTCCTTTATTGCACTTTAGTACAAACTTTCAACTAAAAGGCTTTGGGACTTCGCGTACGTCGCGGGTTATTTTTTTATTTTTCCTTTGAAGGCATTTTTTTATTTAACTAGCTTTACCTAGCTATTAACTCTCAAAAATATGCAATGTTATTTTGGGCTATTAATAAGCTGAAATTTAGATTTTACCAAATTACCAAATCAAAAACTAAACCAAATTATCAAAAGTAGTATTAGTGTGTACTCGGTAGTCAGTTCTTTTTAACAAATTTTATCTTAATGTTCTGCGTTCGCACCTCGAATTGGAGTTTTATTATTTGTCACGAATCGTTTCAATAGCGCTATTATTTAATCGCAATTACAAAAGGAATTGTGTGCATTCTATCATTCTATCTCATAGTTTGACCGTAGTATGTAATAACTATCTACCCATATTTTTAGTTTATAATTAAGTGATATTTGCTTACACATATTTATTTTATTATTCTTTTCTATGTTGTCTTCCAGGTCAAGTGATAACAGAGAACAAATATGTCGCCCATGCATGTGCGAAAAGTTCTTAGTGTAGTAAGAAAGCCGGTCACGTCGTCGAACCTTCATTTCTCACAGCCCATATGCCGTTGGAGACAAATTTTGGAATCAATAAAGGACGGTTTCGATCTAATTGTGCCTCTGTTAAAAAGATAAAAACATGTTTTACGAAAATTTATACAGTTGACGCTGGGGATGAAACAATTAATTTGCTGGACTAAGCTTGTTGAATAATGGAATGCAATGGAAAAGAGGTGCCTTTACACAGTAAGCCGTACGATATAAGAATTTGGAGGCCTGTGTTTGTAAGCGAGTGGTCTTACCATGAGTGCTTCAATTCTGAAATAAAGAAACAACTTAAGAGTGTTTTTTTATTATTTGTCCATACAAGAATAGGCTTCCATTTGCAGATTGCGTATTGAACAACGTGCGTGTGGCAAAGGGAATAATCGAGTTAGAGGAGGCTCTGTGAAACCTCAAGCCGATATTGAAGATTACGCTCCTCCTACCCACCGATTACTTAATATTATTATATCTGCTACCTCATAGGTAGGTATTACTCGCGCGAGATATACTTTTACATGAGAGCATCGCGATAGTAGTGTTACAGAATCTGGGCGCAAATACATAGATCGCGGCTGTAGCGATCAAAATCCGCGACAGCAACACTATGAAAACACGCCCTGGACGAGGCTCTTAGACGCGTTTTATAGCCGTTACAATAACCTTTTTTTCCTTCTAGAGTAGTTTCCTTGGTAGAGTCTTTTAAGAACCAGTATTTTATCTAAAAATGTATATAAAAAGAAAGAGTGACTGATTGACTGGCTGATGTATCAACGCACAGCCCAAATTGCTGAACGGATTGGGTTAAAATTTTAGAACACAAATGGATTTTATGGTTTAGATCTCCGCTAAGAAAATATTCACCTATGAAGGCAAAGACGAAAACATTAGGTAGTCCAGTAATAGTAAAATAATATAAACTTCTCATATAAATATTCTGTAACTAGTCTATGTATTTAGATATTGCACACCGCCGTCTATTATTGTATTTTCAGTCCTGTTCCATTCCCAGGTTGCCTGTAAGAAATTGCCTAGTGTGATAATGATTGTTTACCTAGCATTAAGATATCTAGCTCGTTAAACTTCTTTGTAATTGTTTGGTATGCAATAAAGTATTATTCTATTCTATATAAGCTGTTACATTACCTTATTCATTCTGTGTTTCTCTCTGTAGATTCGTAGCTTATCTGCGGTAGTTCACAGCTTCCGTTTGTGCGGTTCCAACCAACTACGAGTTCCGTTTGCATATTTAATGGAACGTTTGATTTGATGGCGTAAACTTTTACCATTGTGAAAGTTTTATTGATTTGTTATTGAGTTCCACTTTCAAAGTTTCTATTTGAATAAAACTAAGTGCGCACTATGAAATTATTCGTTGCGATATAAAACTACGCAAATATAAAACGATTTATTTTTAGTGTATTTCTTGTATGCTGACTTTTGATGTTTTTCGGAACAATTTTTTGCTTAAAGTTCGCAATGATGATTAATCCTTGGATTAAGCTCATATTTTAACCAAAAAACTGAGAAGCCGTGTATAAATTTAATACAATATGTAATCAGATAGCTATCTAAAGCAGGTCTATTTGTCTCACTTTTTATCTACTAACTAAAATTATGAGAAAATATAATCAACAGCTCATGTTTCATTGAAAGCGCTCCCTTAGTTGGAAAATTCGGCTTTTATAACGTTTGAATTCGTTTTTGAGCATTGCATCTATTATAATAATGCCTCTTTATTTTTTTTTATAATATGCTGATCAATGCTCGACACTAACGTTACAGTACAGGCGAATATTCCATGTGACGGAGTTTCCTAACTTTAGAGCTAGTATTAAAAAAAAATGTTTACGCAAAATCGTAGATGCAACCATAGTATATACTATACACATAATGGAAGCATAGGTAGGTCACGTTATTTCCCCATTTGACGTAGGTACCCAAATTTTATAGACTGATCTCAATATTGACTCCGTGTTTCTATAATCGTATGCGGCCATTTTGCTAAGCGAGGCGAAAACACTATAAAGTTTAATGTGAATTCTACCACATAATAGTTAAGTAATTTCTAGCTTTAATGAGAACTTTACCACATTATACGTTCCCATCTTACCTATAGTAGTAGGATAGGGTAATAATTACCCTCTACTGGGATCAATATCAGGACATCGTAAAACTTTGTTGGGCTTTTAATAACTTCACCTTTGCAAAATACGTCCGAACCGATCATAAAATTTAAATTATTTGCATCTATTAGCAAAATTGAGAACATTAGCGCAAAGGGGGTAGGTACCAGGTACTGTCCTGATCAAATGGATGAAGTTTAATATGGCGAACGTGAGTGAAAAGTTGTCATTGTTTGGAAATTTTACCCATTTTCCAAACCAGATGTGGCGCCATATTTTCTATGGTTTTGATATTTTTTCTATTTTAAAGTTCAATATTCCTCTAACGACTGTAAGATCCAGATGGCAACGTTCGTCGTGACAAAATTGGACGTACAATGATGTAGGTACATAAGTGAAAGTGTATGCATATACCCGATTTGGGCGTACTATAGGTGCATCCTTTTTCAGGAGTATCCGACTAATAGCTTTCAAGGTTCATGGCTTGAGCTAATAAAACTAACCTACGTTAAAACCTGACCAATTACCTTTCCCTAAAGGAAAATTACTCGTACGATATTAATTAACTCGTAACTAACGTTTGTACATAACATAATAACTATTGGAAGTGAACATGTCTGCTAAAGTTTCAACCACTATTAAATTACACGCAGTTTTCATACAAATTAGGAACATTTAGTTAGGTAGATAGGGGTAATTCTAAAATGGTTGAACTATAACAGCATTCATGTAGTTTCTCTACCTTATCATAAAATACGAGTAGTTCAAGGAATCTGGCAGCCTTAAGAGTGATCGTAAACCCGATACAGCTAACATACGTGATGTTCCTTATTTATACGTGCTTGTTTAGAGAACACTGGAAAATCCAATCGATACACCGAGAACCCACTATTTGTGTACCTACTGTATTACTTTGGAGACGTTATTGGCAAATTAAAGGTGAACGTAAATTTATCCGAGCCGAACTCGTCGAACGAAAAAAATTTTAGAAATCAGTGTATGAAATCTCTTGAAACCTCGCACACTGCCGATTCGGATAATTCGACGCGGGGAAGATATGCGCGTTCATTTTATATCACGATTAGCTGGCAAAAATAAAATGTCGTTAAACAATGTCTTAATGCAGCGTTTTAAGATTAAAGGTGTTTCTTAAAGCGTTTATTAAATGGTCGTTTACCATCTACCAGACATGGTTGGGTTAACGGTAGAGTTAAGAAACGTCCTTTAACTTTATACGGTTTTATATCTAAAAACTTATTTTCTTATTTTTTTATTATGACTTAAAACTTTATTTACACAATTATACATAAAACTTTACAGACAATAAATAAAAAAACATTAAAAACTAAACTTACAATCTAAAACTTATAAATACTTAATCTAAATTTAAATCTAATAAACCTATGGTGGAGGGATAGGTAGCTAGAATGCTGGCGGCATTGCCCCGCTGAATACATATACTTATTTTTGTGCAAAATACACGCCAGCATTCCGGTCACCTTCTTTATTTTCTTATTTTAAATCGGCTACGCCTATCTAGTTTCTCGTTAAGTCAATATTGAAATAACTGTAATATTTATATACTTCAGTTACTATTTATGCAATAAGCTATGACTGAGTTGCGGAACAAAATGAAATATCTCGGAAATAAACGAAAACATTTTGTAACTCTATTGCAATTTGTGAACAATATTGCAGGACATTTGTCATTTATAATATTACATCAGGGGATTTTCTTTGTTACGAGCCCCAGTTTTCTATATTTTCTAGTGTTGGTTAGAAGTAATTTTAGTTTGCTTTTACTCAGAACTTTCCCAAATTTCCGCTTAATTTTCACGATGATAAAATCGTTTTTAACTATGTTGGGAGATCATTACAAATAATTTTCATTTCAGTTCCCAAAGTTTCAAGTAATTTCTAAAGCTTCGTGAATTCTAATATTAAGCAAACGTTTCTTTAGTTTAAAAATACTTACTTTAAGAGAAATCATTACCAATTAATGTTCATTTTATTAATAGAGTCTTTACGCGTAAAATTATACCTTCATGTTAGTTTCATAAAATCATTATAAAACCAACCTCGACGTTTCAGCACAGTTACATGCGCTGTGGTCACGAGTAAACTGCAGAGGCGTGGGTCCTCCGGCGTCGAGACAGTAGATTTTCATCTACCCTCACTCGGTCAAAAAGTGTTCACAGGCTACCACGGCGCATGTAACTGTGCTGAAACCTCGACGTTGGTTTTATAATGATTTTGTGAAACTAACATAAACAAGTGAAATTTAAAAAATACTTTTTAAAAACAAGCTTTAATTATTGTTATCATCTTGCATCATAAAGTACTCGTCAAGACGAATCAAATGAGCCCAAACTCGATGGGGTTGCGTTGTTTTATGACAGAGTTCCTTTGGCCACCTTCCAGCTCCATCATCAGATCAGCTCGATGTCATAAAAATATTGCATTGTCATCCGATTTACACACGCATGCAAATTTTCAGCTCAATTGGAATCCGGGAAGTGGGTCAAATTAAACTTGCAAGATTTGATTACAGACAGACAGACAGACAGACAGACAGACAGACAGACAGACAGACAGACAACAGACAGGTGAAAGTAATATAAAGCTTGTAAAATAATTAGGTATGCGACGAAAAGACCCGACTAATTAAATTAACATGAGTTCAAATCGCGAAAGTTTAAAGTGTTAGACTACCAATTCATCTTAAACAAAACGTGTGTAAATAATCCACGCGTTCCAAATATAGACAGGCTTATATGATTTTTTCAACGACGTGAAAGATGGTATCATTATTGAGATACAAAATGTTTCGTATTTGCCTCAGTTCCAATCTACATAAAAATACAATGAACGTTTGCTTAGGATATTGTTAGCCACTGTAATGTTACCTACGGTAGGTATATAAAGATTTTATCCAATGGAAAGTCAAGTAGCCCATGGCATGGGTGAGGGTACCTACCCACATTGCCATTATTAGGTGTGTGACCAACGACAGCGTCGCCTCAAGAGATTTTAGCCTTCGTCACCAATGTGTGTCGACTTCGCGACGTGATCATTGCGACTTACGATCGGGAGAGTTGCCCCAAAGTAGGGATCAGCCTAGCTATAGGGTATAAGCTACCAAGCTTAGCCATCTACATACTAACCAACTCAAACAATTCAGTCTAGTAATTTTAAAGAGATAACAAACGTACATTTGTATTTTCGCACTTATTTATATTAGTAAGATTAGGAATTCAGTATACGTTCGCCTTCACATTCCAGCATTTTATAGAATTTATTCAAACATAGGTACTTTTTATAGACATTGATTCCAATATCCTTACCGTTTGGCGGTGCGCCATAGCATAATAAATTCTATGAAATATGTAGGATCTTAATATATTCATCGAGAAAAATGGTTTATGTATAACTGAATAAATTATATTAAATTCAGTCCATCTTTTCTCTAGTGACTCGGTACGGTTGGAAGGACTTGGAAAATTACTGCGCATTATAAAATACAGCTTCACAACCGAAATGATTAAACATAGGCTGTAGATATTCTGTATCACTTCGCTCTATTTTTTTTTTCAAAATTACTAGTAACATTGTAATTTTAATTGTATTCGTACAAGCGATGATCTAGCTTCTATTTTTTTGCAAACGATACCTTCGAGCAGAATTTAACATGCCATTACAGTCACAGTTAACATAATATCGATATGTTGCAAATTAGAGGTACGAAGTGTTTCTTAAGCAAACTAGTGTTTCGTAGACACTACTTTGCACTCGTCCTTAAGAAACACAAAATGTTAGATCCTTAACCCAGTAATTTCGCTCCTGCTTGTGTATTAAACATTTAACATGCTTCTTATCTTATCTTATAAAGGGGGCTGACACAGTCAGCAACACTTCGACCCATTGGGATCTATTGTGTTCACCCCTTGCCTACCGTTTCTTACTCTTCGAAGAAGTGGTTAATTAGCGTGGTGATCCCACTAAGAGGAAGAAACCCGTACTCCTCCGGTTTGGGGTACGCTGTCCCAAGGAGGCTCATGCGTTTCGTAGCCAGCACGTCGCATTCGCACAAAATGTGCTCCATGGTTTCTGTACCCTCGCCTATAGATGTGAGGCCGGTATATAACCAATCTTACCTATCGGTTAGTTACCAAAAAACCCATTTAATACCCAAAAACACCGTAAAACACCATTTAAAACCTTTGGAATTAAAAAACATTTTTTTGTAATTATAACTACATTTCTTGATTTTTTCGAGACGCAATAGGTGTCTTATGTCCATATTAGCTGCCCCCAGCGGTTTTACCCGCTGTTCTATATAATATTATAGTCTATGTGTTCTAAGCTATCTCTATACGAAATTTCAGCTCAATCAGTCCACCAAGAGCAGAGATTACCTAATGTATTTATAAAAACAAAGGAGTAATAAGTTTAAAAGCTCCTTCTTTGAAAAAAATAACATTATCATAAAGAAAATTATAAAACCCTTTAATAAAAACAATCTATTATTACTCCTACTCTTTCAGACAAATCAAATGAACCCAAACTCGTTTGAGCTGCGTCAGCAAGTGGCAAGGTGCAAAAATATTATAATGTTTGCTATGAGAAGTGTGAGTTGAGCTCGCTCTGAACAGTTAAAAAATTCCAATATCCTTAATAACATAAGAGCGAGAAGCTTGCTGAGACTGCAAAAAAAAATTGCAAAATTCATAACTCTAATGTCAAATAAAAGCTTGTAATAATTTAATTCGATTACTAACCAATCTAACAAAATTCACACACTCACATTCTCACCTAAACTACACTCACACAAACGAAAAAGATTTGATTACAGATAGACAGACAACAGATCCTACACCTATCAGTTGTCTGTCAAATAAAAGCTTGTAATAATTTAATTCGGTTTCTAACTAACAATAAAATAATAATGAAATTCACACACATAAAAATAAAAATTCACACATTCTCACTTCGCACACACACAAACGTTAAAAATTTGATTAAAGATAGACAACAGACCTTTCACCTGTCTGTTGTCTGTCAAATAAAAGCTTGTTATAATTTTGTTCGATTTCTAACTAACATTTTTTTTCAATATACTACGAAGTAAGAAGACGAGCAAGACGCTCTCCTGATGGTAAGAGATAACGCTGCCCATTATTAATACAGTGCTACTAAGTATTTTACAAACGTACGATTCTGGGTGCACTGCGCCAACGCTTCTTACTTGAGAGTCATAAGATGATAAGACTCCTCAGCCCAGTAATTTCATTAGCTACAGTGCCCTTCTACCGAAGCACAGTAATGTTTGCACATCACTGCTCAGGCGGTAGAATAACCGGCACTGTTGGGGTACCCACCTAGTCGACCTCCTGCAAAGGAAGTTTACCCCGGTAAAAGTAATAATAATATTCACACACTCACCAAAGCTACACGCACACACACAAACGTTTAAGAATTGATTACAGATAGACAGACAACAGACCATTCACCTGTCTGTTGTCAGTCAAATAAAAGCTTGTTATAATTTAATTCGGTTTGTAACTTAACCAATCTAACCAAATTCACACATTCGCAATCTACCTATACTACGTACACTCACACACATACATAAAGAGCAGTGCGGGCCCGCACAATACGGCAACGTCGCATTACATACACACTCGGAATCTACCTATACTACGTACACTCACACACATACATAAAGAGCAGTGCAGACGCCGCACAATACGGCAACGTCGCACGACTAGGGCGGATCCAGGATTGGGCCATGGGGGGGAAGGTGCAAAAATATTATTATAACGTTAACTACAAAATGTGTGAGTTTTGCTCGCTCTAAACAGTTAAAAATTCAAATATTCTTAAAAGATATATGCAAAATTCGTAACTCAAATTAAAGCTTGTAATAATTTAATTCAATTTCTAACTAACAATAAAATAATAATAATATTCACACACTCACGTCAACTACACACACATACGTAAAAGATTTGATTACAGATAGACAGACAACAGACCCTTCACCTGTCTGTTCTGTCAAATAATAGCTTGTTATAATTTAATTCAGTTTGTAACTAAACCAATCTAACAAAATTCACACAATCGCAATCTACCTATACTACGTACACTCACACACATACATAAAGAGCAGTGCAGACGCCGCACAATACGGCAACGTCGCACGACTAGGCGGATCCAGGATTGGGCCCTGGGGGGGAAGGTGCAAAAATATTATTATAACGTTAACTACAAAATGTGTGAGTTTTGCTCGCTCTGAACAGTTAAAAACTTCAAATATTCTTAAAAGAAATATGCAAAATTCGTAACTCAAAAAAAAGCTTGGAATAATTTAATTCAATTTCTAACTAACGATAAAATAATAATAATATTCACACACTCTCACCTCAACTACACACACATACGTAAAAGATATGATTACAAATAGATAGACAACAGACCTTTCACCTGTCTGTTGTCTGTCAAATATAAGCTTGTTATAATTTAGTTCGATTTCTTTCTAACAATAAAAAAAGAATTTTATACTACGAAGTAAGAAGACGAGCAAGACGCTCTCCTGTTGGTAAGAGATAACGCTGCCCATTATTAGTACAGTGCTATTCAGTATTTTACAAAGGTACGATTCTGGGTGCACTGCGCCAACGCTTCTTACTTAAGAGTCATAAGATGATAAGACTCCTCAGCCCAGTAATTTCATTAGCTACAGTGCCCTTCTACCGAAGCACAGTAATGTTTGCACATCATTGCTCAGGCGGTAGAATAACCGGCACTGTTGGGGTACCCACCTAGTCGACCTCCTGCAAAGGAAGTTTACCCCGGTAAAAGTAATAATAATATTCACACACTCACCAAAGCTACACGCACACACACAAACGTTTAAGATTTGATTACAGATAGACAGACAACAGACCATTCACCTGTCTGTTGTCAGTCAAATAAAAGCTTGTTATAATTTAATTCGGTTTGTAACTTAACCAATCTAACCAAATTCACACATTCGCAATCTACCTATACTACGTACACTCACACACATACATAAAGAGCAGTGCGGGCGCAGCACAATACGGCAACGTCGCATTACATACACACTCGGAATCTACCTATACTACGTACACTCACACACATACATAAAGAGCAGTGCAGACGCCGCACAATACGGCAACGTCGCACGACTAGGGCGGATCCAGGATTGGGCCCTGGGGGGGAAGGTGCAAAAATATTATTAAAACGTTAACTACAAAATGTGTGAGTTTTGCTCGCTCTGAACAGTTAAAAAGTTCATACATTCTTAAAAGAAATATGCAAAATCCGTAACTAAAATAAAAGCATGTAATAATTTAATTCAATTTCTAACTAACGATAAAATAATAATAATAATATTCACACACTCTCACCTCAACTACACACACATACATAAAAGATTTGATTACAGATAGACAGACAACAGACCCTTCACCTGTCTGTAGTTAACATTATAATAATATTTTGCACATTCCCCACAGGGCCCAATCCTGGATCCGCCCTTGTCTTAAGTACGACGTTGCCGCTTGGTGCGGCACCGGCACTGCTCTTTATGTATGTGTGAGTGTACGTAGTTACAGGTAGATTGCGAGTGTGTGAAAATGCGACGTTGCCGTTTGGTGCTGCGCCCGCACTGCTCTTTATGTATGTGTGTGAGTGTACGTAGTATAGGATGATTGCGAATGTGTGCATTTGGTTAGATTGGTTAAGTTACAAACCGAATTAAATTAAAACAAGCTTCTATTTGACTGAAAACAGACAAATGAAGGGTCTGTTGTCTGTCTATCTGTAATCAAATTTTTTACGTATGTGCCTGTAGTTGAGGTGAGAGTGTGTGAATATTGTTTTTTTTTTATTGTTAGTTAAAAATTGAATTAAATTATTACAAGCTTTTATTTGAGTTACGATTTTGCATATTTCTTTTATGAATATTTAAACTTTTTAACTGTTCAGAGCGAGCAAAACTCACACATTTTGTAGTTAACGTTTTAATAATATTTTTGCACCTTCCCCCCCAGGGCCCAATCCTGGATCCGCCCTAGTCGTGCGACGTTGCCGTATTGTGCGGCGTCTGCACTGCTCTTTATGTATGTGTGTGAGTGTACGTAGTATAGGTAGATTCCGAGTGTGTATGTAATGCGACGTTGCCGTATTGTGCGGGCCCGCACTGCTCTTTATGTATGTGTGTGAGTGTACGTAGTATAGGTAGATTGCGAATGTGTGAATTTGGTTAGATTGGTTAAGTTACAAACCGAATTAAATTATAACAAGCTTTTATTTGACTGACAACAGACAGGTGAATGGTCTGTTGTCTGTCTATCTGTAATCAAATCTTAAACGTTTGTGTGTGTGCGTGTAGCTTTGGTGAGTGTGTGAATATTATTATTACTTTTACCGGGGTAAACTTCCTTTGCAGGAGGTCGACTAGGTGGGTACCCCAACAGTGCCGGTTATTCTACCGCCTGAGCAGTGATGTGCAAACATTACTGTGCTTCGGTAGAAGGGCACTGTAGCTAATGAAATTACTGGGCTGAGGAGTCTTATCATCTTATGACTCTCAAGTAAGAAGCGTTGGCGCAGTGCACCCAGAATCGTACGTTTGTAAAATACTGAGTAGCACTGTACTAATAATGGGCAGCGTTATCTCTTACCAACAGGAGAGCGTCTTGCTCGTCTTCTTACTTCGTAGTATATTAAAAAAAATTGTTAGTTAGAAATCGAACAAAATTATAACAAGCTTTTATTTGACAGACAACAGACAGGTGAAAGGTCTGTTGTCTATCTATTTGTAATCATATCTTTTACGTATGTGTGTGTAGTTGAGGTGAGAGTGTGTGAATATTATTATTATTTTATCGTTAGTTAGAAATTGAATTAAATTATTACAAGCTTTTTTTTGAGTTACGAATTTTGCATATATCTTTTAAGAATATTTGAATTTTTTAACTGTTCAGAGCGAGCAAAACTCACACATTTTGTAGTTAACGTTATAATAATATTTTTGCACCTTCCCCCCCAGGGCCCAATCCTGGATCCGCCCTAGTCGTGCGACGTTGCCGTATTGTGCGGGCCCGCACTGCTCTTTATGTATGTGTGTGAGTGTACGTAGTATAGGTAGATTGCGAATGTGTGAATTTTGTTAGATTGGTTTAGTTACAAACTGAATTAAATTATAACAAGCTATTATTTCGCACCCCCCGAGGAAAAAAGTCGTAACTGAAAAACACCAACTTTACAGGAGCAACAAAAAACTGATTTAAAAAATCATCGGCAACCTGAGAAAAATTTAGTATATAGCAAAAAATAGCTAAAATTAACCTCGATTGGCCTATGTATTACAATTTGCAATTTAATTAATCGTCATGGAGTAAATCTTAAAAAATAGATTTACGCTAATTTTCAGCGACACATTTTAATTAATTTATGTAGTTAACAGAAATATTACTTTATTAACATGGAACGGAAACTATAATGCTGACATAACTGCAGATACGACTTTCTGAGCGTATGGTGGCGTTACAAACTCCACGCGTAAGTATGATTTACGACGTTTTTCCACGAAAACTTTGTCTCGGTCTTTTTGCGTAAAATGAATTGCATCCTTTTTCTTCGAAAAATATATTCAAATAAATAATGTATTTCAAGTAAGCGCTTTTTTAAACGAAAAAAATTACAGACATTTTGGCGTATGTTTACATATTACGCTATTCCAATCATTTAATTTATAAAATATTAGTCGTTTCTCAGTACAAAAGAAATAACAAAATAAAAAACAGCCTTTAAATGACTCCAGTATAAGGGATTAATGTGTAAAACTTTTAACTTATTAAAATTTTGTAGAAAGATCTTGTAAATATATTACTGATTATGTATTTTAAGGTAGCTTTTGTTGTACTATACCAAAAATCATAAAGGTTTCGTAATAAATTTAATACCAGCTATGTTGAGTAGTTTTACAGCTTTAAAAGTAAACTAAGTAATATTTCAGGATATATTGTATATCTGTGCAAAATTTCATCTAGATCCACTTAGCCGTTTTGGCGCAAATAAATCAGAAATATTCATCCACTCATACATTTGTATTCAATGATTAAGTCTAGTATTATGACAGGAAAAGTGTCATAATTATGTCTTTTTATTAAATTATAACATTGTTTTTCATTTATGAAGTATGTTAATGATGATTAAACCAATTTCAAACATTGCTTGAGTAAAAACAAAGTCTATGACACAAGGAAACACGAATGACTGCAAAGTGTTTCAAATACGATCAGTTATTGCGCCACTAGGTATGGATGCCGAATTGCTGGAAGCCCTGACTTCCGAAGTTGAAACGGGCTTAATAAATGGCGGGAACGGGCGGGATAGGATTTGTTTGTGTAATTCTTGCGCTACTCTCCGAAACGAATCTTAATAAAACGGTTAGAAGGGGTGACTCTTCTACAGTGTTCAAAACTCTTAGAATTCACTAGCGTTTGGTCACTCACGAGCCTTTTGGCGCTCCCCTGAATCGACTCCAGAGTCTGAAGCTGGTATTTGGGAGTATCATCCCAAAGACGAAAACAATATTCTATACATATAGGATCGGCTTTATGATAGAAATAAAACAAATGTCCCGGATGAAGTAATGTTGCACCTTTGCCAAAATACCCAACTTCCTGACAGTCTATTGAGTCTAGACTTGATGTAATTACAGAAGTAAAAGGCAAAAATGAGAGAAATTTCCAGTATCTGAACGTGATTAGCTATCTACAAACATACATTTTGGAAAGGAGAAGTTTCATTAAATCATTATTTCAGTGTTTCCTGTTAATTACAACTTAGGAGTCTTCAAATCGAGGGTTAATAGGTATTTACTAGGTTTGTGTGTCACATCTTCGACCGCGTCATCACTTACCAACAGGTGAGACTGTGGTCAAACGCAGCCCTGTTCTCTATATAAATAATAAATAAAATTCTTTTAATAGCAAATAACTTTTATTCATCGCACCCCCCGTCGTCATTTTTTCTTTCCGTCTTTATTAGCTCTACCGCTAGATGTTATCTGCTTATCCAAGAAGTGAGTGATATGCAAAACAGATCAACAGTAGATTTACCAGCACAAGACCCGAATTTTTGATCACACAAGAGATCATTCGTCGCGATTGACGTTCCATTTCATGAACGTGACAGATATACCAGTGGTTAGAAGGGCCAGCACAACTGCCTTTTTTTAAAACAGGCTGCACGTTGGTGTGTTAGGCTGAAGGCTAATCAAAATCGGAGTGAGCCCTGGTGCTCATGTCTTTAACACTATCGCAGGTATTCCGGCTGGAAGCCAGCATATTCACATGATTCCACTGCGTTCTATGAACCTCTGATTAGTTATAATCAGATATAGGTATAACAAACATTGAAGGAGGCCAGAAGCATTCAGACGCTTTGATTCCGTAAAAAGAGAGCCATATAAACTGCCGAGTTCATCACGGGCGTAAATGCATCCCACACATGTGGCTTGAATTTGTCTTCAAGTGAGCCTCCGGTTAATCTGACAAATACACATCTGACGGCAAACCTATTAACGTCTCCATGAAGAACAAGAGAGCAGGGTTTTCAGATTCAAAGTAGTGGTGGTAGTGGAAAATTTGAGTGCAGACGTTGAATGTTGGAGAGGCGCACTTTTAGAGAAAGGGATAACTGAAGCTGTGAAACCGTTCTCTTAGTCATTGATTTATAGAGTGACATGGAACACAGAAACTGAAGTGGAACGAGATCTTGCGCTACAGGTCATTAGAAATCAAAACTTATACTACGTCAACCGAGAGAAACTAGAATGAGAATTGCGAGGTCACTCAAACCCTCCGGGGATGTCCTTTGGGTCCTCTTCATCCAGTCGCTACGGGTACGATCTTGCATGCCGAGACTTTCTTTCATGACTGGTTAACTCATCATTTGCCTTGAATCCCGCTACTCTCCAGATTTCAAGCTGAAACAGGGCAGAATGAGTAACTATGATCTGCGTTTAGCGTAATGATACCCAGTTTACATAACTGGCTACACAGATACGTGTGCTGCTGGATTCCAATAACATAAAAACCAATCTCTATACAACTATTTCTTAATAAAAGATGTAAACAATTAGACTTATTTATTTTAATTCTGACTAAAGTTTCGTGAAAGAAGTGACAAGTAGTTAAAGTGATGAAGGCTGATAAATGTTTCGTAGAAGAATGTGGTAACTGTAATTGCACGACAATATATTTACGAAAATTTCTTTAAAAAGGAGTTATCTGTAGTTATGTAAAGATATTTGTAAAAATGTTCATACAAGATTGATGTAAGTGTATTTATGATGTTATTGACATGGAAAACTAGTAAATAGTGTGGTCGCAAAAGTAATTAACTTCAGTTTTATGGAGTAATTATATTTGATTTCAGTGTCGTACAAGTTTAGTTCGACAGCGCAGGACAGGCAGGAATGGCGTATTCTTGTGTCGGAGGCCAAGACTCAGTTTGGGTCGCTGCGCCGTCTTAGTTAGTTACAAGTTTAGTTTTTGAAGTGAAAACTTCTTTAGCGGCGCTGAGCACTTTTTTTTGTTTGGGTAAAAACTTTCAAACTCGCGTCAGGGTCACGTGATGCTGATCGAAAAAGCGTAAGATCGAGGGGAAGGGAGAGGAACTAGTATCTCCCACTCTTTCTACCGTGCCTGAGTGTGCTGCTCTGTTTAGGCGGCACAGGGGGCTTAGACAAGCGCGCGCCCGATATTTTTTTTTATATTTTATATTTTTTTTATTAGACACTTAAATAGGTTCGAATCAAAACTGTTTGTTTCTTACTTCAGTTATCATAAACCAATTGTATCAGTTGTAAAAATTTGCGATGATGATTCTGATAATAACAATGGTGTAAAAGTCGTCGAAATTATGGATGAAAGTTGATTTTTCTGAGAGATAAAATTTAATGTTATGTATAAATAACGATATAATATTATAAATAACAACATATAAATTGTCATATTTGTGTACGATAGCGCAATAAATAAACATTGTATTCTACCTCATAAATGATAGTATTTTTATACTTATAATTAAACACAACGTTAATATTGAAGTTTTCACTTCTGCCGGCACTCCCGGAGTGCTACCTTTTTTTTTAATAATTCCCTCATTTTTTGAGATAAATTTATGAAAAAAATTGACAATATGTATCGGATTTTTCTTGATTTTATTATGCAATAAAAACAAAAAGTCACAATTAGGGTTAATTCTTTCTTCTTCGAGAGGTGCGATTTGACAGAACAGACAGGTGAAGGGTCTGTTGTCTGTCTATCTGTAATCAAATCTTTTACGTATGTGTGTGTAGTTGACGTGAGTGTGTGAATATTATTATTATTTTATTGTTAGTTAGAAATTGAATTAAATTATTACAAGCTTTAATTTGAGTTACGAATTTTGCATATATCTTTTAAGAATATTTGAATTTTTTAACTGTTCAGAGCGAGCAAAACTCACACATTTTGTAGTTAACGTTATAATAATATTTTTGCACCTTCCCCCCCAGGGCCCAATCCTGGATCCGCCCTAGTCGTGCGACGTTGCCGTATTGTGCGGCGTCTGCACTGCTCTTTATGTATGTGTGTGAGTGTACGTAGTATAGGTAGATTCCGAGTGTGTATGTAATGCGACGTTGCCGTATTGTGCGGGCCCGCACTGCTCTTTATGTATGTGTGTGAGTGTACGTAGTATAGGTAGATTGCGAATGTGTGCATTTGGTTAGATTGGTTAAGTTACAAACCGAATTAAATTATAACAAGCTTTTATTTGACAGAAAACAGACAGGTGAAGGGTCTGTTGTCTGTCTATCTGTAATCAAATCATTTACGTATGTGTGTGTAGTTGAGGTGAGAGTGTGTGAATATTTTTTTTTTATTGTTAGTTAAAAATTGAATTAAATTATTACAAGCTTTTATTTGAGTTACGAATTTTGCATATAGTACGGTCCCCAATACAAAAAAATAAAATTTCCGTGGGACACATCTCCGCCATACAGATTATTGGTATGTACTTATTTGTCATATTTTCCTGAACACGAAAAGTGCGGTAGTCACTTCCTAAGTGTATAGAGGGGGTAGTTATGACGTCACAAAGATGGCCGCCAGCCTATTCTATTGTGCGGGTTATTTCAATATCTACTAAACCGATTTACTTAAGTAGGGTGTCAAATGAAAGGTTATTAAATAAGCATCATTTTATTTCTAAGAACTATTAATGTGAAGTAAGTAAGAAAGGAAATAATTCCAAAAAACATAATTTCTAAAAAAAAAATTTCTTCTTATGTATATAACTTGGTAACCGTTAGGATAATGCAAATATAGGTTATTATAAAATATTTAGTTTCTTTCATCAGCTTTCTAAAAAATCTTTAATCATTACAATAAAGCTATATACACGGAACTGCAGCCGTTTGAATGAGCATCGGTAGCGCTGAACTCATAGCGGTAGCTAAGCGATTAGACGGATTTTCTATAGAATGATCATAGAATTTTGAATAAAAAGCATGTGCGATAGTAATGAAAATATATAATAAAATTTAAGTAAGCTGGTACGTATTCATAAGTTGTATTTACAAGTTTTTTTCTGATGTGATCAGCATAATAATAGGTAGGTGTATGTGTTGTACTAAACTTACTGATAAAATTATTAAAAATAAAACATATTTTTATCTAATTAATGTCTTCAACGTAATCTGTATGTTCTGAATAATTATACTGGTTGTAACATTTGTTACCGACATGATGTATCCCTTCTAAGCACTTTTGTTTTTTGTCATTACATCCACAACGGGATGAACACTTTCTTCACATTTTCACCTAATTCACACATTCTCACCTAAGCTACACGCGCGCAAACAAACGTTTAGGATTTGAATACAGATAGACAGACAACAGACCATTCACCTGTCTGTTTTCTGTCAAATAAAAGCTTGTTATAATTTAATTCGGTTTGTAACTTAACCAATCTAACCAAATGCACACATTCGCAATCTACCTATACTACGTACACTCACACACATACATAAAGAGCAGTGCGGGCGCAGCACCAAACGGCAACGTCGCATTTTCACACACTCGCAATCTACCTATAACTACGTACACTCACACACATACATAAAGAGCAGTGCCGGCGCGGGCGCCGCACCACGGTAAAGAGATACTCTTTACCGTGTATGTAGAGTTGAAAGCTGGCAACGTCGCATCGAGATTGAGTACTTACTGATATTAAATATAGGCGTTACAAGTAGGTACCGTAAGTTCAGTTAGTTTGGTCCGTCCGACCAAGTGGAGAGATAGGAATTAGTTATAAAAACTACATTGATACGGTGAAAGCTCTGTGTTCGTAATAAAAAACTATAGGTTGAATAGAATTAAAAACTTTTTTGATAACCACATAATAAATATACCTACTTTAGGTATACCTAATAATTTTAATTCGGTTTTAACTAAACTCACACTCTTGCCTCGTTACGATATCGTAATCAGTTGTAGGTATCTCGACAATATTGTAGGAAATAGGTACTTACTCTCTATTGATATTCTATAAACTTTTATTAAAATTCTATTAACTGCTAATATTTTGCTATTGTTGTTTTGAGGGTGATTTATTATATTAGTTTTGCTTCTTTTTTATTAATGTTGTATAATATTTTTACTATAGGTAGGTTTACTTACCTACTTATTGCAGGGGTATAGGATTTTTTTACTTTGGCGACATGGCATTGCTGTAATGTTAACGTAGTAGGTTTTAACTCAATAATTGCTCAAAATAACGAAGAATAAAATATTTTTTTTTATATTTGTAGGAGAGTTTTAAACTGTTTGAAATTGTGTATTTGGAGTATTATACCACAAGATTTGGAATATAACGTTTTAAATCGGTGTATTTACATCTGTACCTCGCCACAGGCTCTACAGTCGTTTGTTGTAGTTAGCCTCATTTTGAACAGCATGTCGTTGGTTTCATAGTGCCCAGATAAGGCACCAATGATTGCTCTTCCTTTGTTTCTTCCGTTATTCAGAATGAATTTAGAAGCACCTTTGTGGCTGTTACCTAGGAATTTCTTCGAATGTGTCAGCCCTTGGCTGTTTTTCCACTCTTGCGTGTGTTTTAAATCAGCATATTCCTTTATGGCAGTGTTAACATGCTTACCTGCTACAGCTTTTATATAACAGTAATTTTGCATTACTTAGGTGTTATAGTAATAATCCTCCAAGCTTTATAATCATAAAATCAGGCTCGTGCGACCTAAACATAAAATTGTATTATACCCAAGGTCTACAGCCCTCGAAGCTCCGTAGCATCTCTCGACGCGGAATGCTACGCGATGCGCTATTGGTTTTAAAGTTTATTTATTACTAGCTGAGCCATACATTTTCACACGCTGAAATTGTCACAGTATTTATTTTCTCGGAAATTTCAATACGTACTCGCGTATTCCCACTTTTTACACTAATATTATAGGTACAGTTAGGTAACTGCTTTATGCAACGCAACGACTGAAATTTGATAAGTAGGTATGACTTATGCCTTTTGAGAGTGAGTTTTTGAGAGTGCTTTATTATGACAAAAATCATATTTTTATTCTTAACTCAAACTAATTACTTCCATTCCACTCCGTTGTTATTCGTCGTTATGAACTGAAATTATCTTGATTATGACAATAACATATGACAATAACCTATATATTGTAACAGCCTCACAGACACATAATATGACATATTGAGCGTTTTTGAGACTGAGCTTTGAGACTCGCAACTCGCGATTTAAAGCGTCTTGTTTTTCTTTTTTGTTTTCTAATAATTTCATCACTCGCTTAATCAAAATTTGACAATAGCAAACTTAAAACTCACATATTATGCAATGAGAAAGTCAACATAATTATACATCTAAACTTACATTCCAAGCGCACACGATAATAATGTTTGTAGAGCGTTACATTTCACAAATACCGTATTAAATTCAGCTATTATTTAACCCTTGGCGTTGAGAAAGGAAGCAAATTATATCCTGGTTTTGTATGCGAAGACGACTCGGAAAATATTTGTTTTATTCTGTTTGTTGAACTGAATTTGGCGAGTGGTTTAGCGGAACGTGTTTTATTTTCTATGTTTATTTAAGCACTCGTTATAAATAATAGTGGGAAAACCGTGATACGAAGCTAGTTTTTGAAAATGGTTGGATTTTATCTGCCTGTAGCATACATTTATACATAACAAAAAAGGCTTATCCTACGATCGCTCTTTAGTCGCAAGAGTCTTTAATGTCTTTTTTCTGTAACTAATAGTACAACAGTATAACACCTGAGCTCGTGCGTGTGTAAATCTGTGTGTGTTTGATACCCTTTCTTGCCTAAACGACTGAACCGATTGGACTGAATTTAGTATAAAAGGTAGTTAAAAATAACACTTTCAGTTCGTATTATGCAAGAAGGCATAGTTGTGTGTGTTTAGTACATAGCAACACATGCTAATAACCACAGCCGCATGTATTGTGCGTTCCTCGGAACTTTGAACTTCCTCGATATGACCCATTTCCTAACTTCAATACCTCCGCCCTATCTTAGATTTCCTTTTGATGTCGAAGGGTGTGTTTATTACATTAATATACTTACTATATGGTGGAGGGTAAGCTACAGAAATTACATGTTGAAACTTGCCCAAGTGTTGATATGAAAATTATGCAATAGAACATTAAGTCATACTTTAAATTGCTCTTTTTAAAGTAGGGATTATTTATACCATATACGTTTTTGTTTTAAAGAGAACACTCACGATAGTTTTAAAAATCGTATAGTACATAAATATAACTAGCTTATGCTCGCGGCTTTGCCCGCATGGCTAAATCCTTTCTTAGCGGACGTCTACATCAGAAAACCTACCTGTATTCCAAATTTCAACCGGATCCATTTAGTGGTTTTGGCTGTACGTTGATAAATCAGTCAGTCACTCTTCCCTTTTATATATTTAGATGTACATAGAAGTGGACATCAATCCAAATAGCTCGGCAGTTCTTATTAATCGAAGAAAGCAATCATCAAAAACTATTCCGATCACAAACTCGAATTAGTTTCGTAGTGTTTTTCGAAGCACTGAGCCAAATCAGTATGGATGGTGATAAATGCGATTAGTAACCGAGATCGAGAGGTCGCGGTGTGAGCCGCTATTAGGGTGGATTCCAAGATTTAGCAGATACGAAGCCTCTTGGGGATCCTTGATTAATATATCTTTGAGATACTTGATCGTACCAACTATAATGTACTTTGGTTGTTGAGTTAAGAATATTTGTTTGTATTATGTAGGTTATGACGCAAACTAAAGGGCCTGCTCTTGAAAAATAGAATGGAATAACCCTTTTTTTCATAACAAATTATCAAAATAGATAGTTATTAAAAACAAAATAAACTTAAAACTAGAGGCTAAAGTATAGATGGTTTTATCGCATAAAGCAGTCTCTTACAGATAACCAGAGGACCTATTGGCTAATATAATACTCACACACTACGATTGATGACAACTTCAATGTACATTTTGCTGCGTTTGTTTTTTTTTACTCATATTAATATGCGAAAGTTTAGTACGCAATGTACGCCATTTTATCTATGGGTTCTAGAGTTTTACATGTCATTAGGCGAAAGCCAATAGGCCTTTTGATTGAAAGGAATCAAAGGACAGAGCTTATAATTAAGTATATTCGTTTATATTTGTAGTAAGGTTACGTAATTAAATAAACTGAAGGACCTGTCCTTTAGGAATTTCTTTGTAATTGGACTACAAATGACAAAGACTCAACAATTTAACTCTCAATGTTGTTCTGTACTTAGAAACGCTGTCGATAAAATTTTAATTACTAAATTATTTTTCTAAATTGTCTCTTTGATTGAAAATTATTTATCAAAGAGAAAAAACATCGTGCAGAAGATCAAATTGAACAAAAAAGTAATAGGCTTATTAACTATTTTAATGTTAGTGATGCAACAGAAGGCCCGGTTATATAGCCATAGAAATAGCGGGCTTAGACCGTTGCATATTATAGACCTCTATAACACCTGAGGCATTCGCGGTGTCAGTCATTGCCAACGCGTTTGTTGGTCAAGTAGACGGAATAAATCTTAATTCACTGAACATCATGCCCGAACATGGCCATTATGACCGCTTGACGAAACGGGTTTTTTCAGTGAGTGAAAAAACCGCTCATATAAATAATATTACGTAGGTAACTAATATTATAGTAATTGGTGCGAACATATGAATCGAACTTGATGATCCAGAATTACATTTGTACCACATAACCCCTTGGCCACTGGCCACCATTTAAAAGGTTATAAAGAGCGGTTACAAGTGAAATCTTAAAAAAAATACAAGCTTTTATTACTATTACCATTCAGCACCAAAGCACTCGCCAAGACGAAACAAATGAGCGCAAACTCGATGGGGTTCGAGTTCCTATGGCCACCTTCCAGCTCCATCATCAGATCAGCTCGATGTCATAATAATATTGCATTGTCATCTGATTTATACATGCATGCAAAATTTCAGCAGAGAAGTGGATCAAATTTAACTTGCAAGATATGATTTCAGACAGACAGCGAAAGGAACAGGTGAAAGTAAATAAAAGCATGTAAAAAAACAGAAAACATTTGCAAACGCAGAAAACAATGATATATTTAATAAAGGCTTGTTACGGTGGTCGTACAACCAGTTCGTGTCCCATATTTTATGCTTAATCCCCTTTTATATTATCCTCATCCATCTCTGCTGTAATTTCTCGGTTTCTTCATTGTTACTATAATATAATAACGATGTTACATTTGCCTAATGGATGTTTTCCTGAATTTGCTCCAATTTTGTTTTTAAAATTGTTAATATCTCGTATACAACATTTTATTCAAATTTCATCAGGAATTAGGAGCTCTATAAATATAGAAATGAATATAGAGGTAACAGATCGTGAATATTTATAATTTAACAGGATATTTTTGGGGTCATTTATATTTTGTGCGGTCGTAGTATTTTTCTATCACACAAAAATTAAAATTGAATAACTTAATTGAATACAATAGATAATTCTATCTTGTTTTTGTATAATGGAAAGTTTGAAAAAGGATGGAAAGTTTTAGTATTTGTAATTTTTGTTCCATTATTGGAACACAATTTACAAAAACTAAAACACATAATAATATGTGGAAAAACATGACCGAGGGTTCAATCCTGTTCAAAGTAAGCATTTTTTATTCAAGTTTGTTATTGTTTATAAATAATACTGGTATTTTTACATGTCGTATTGTGTGTTGTGTTGTTTTTACGGGTCGTGTCGTGTGAGTGGCATAATCATGTATCGCAGGCCAAGTCTCAATTTGAGTCGCTGTGTTTTTGTGTCGTAGTAAGTAAGTATTTTTACGTTTCGGTTATAAACGCCCTTAATATTATCTAAACATATAAAAGGAAAGAGTGACTGACTGACTGATCTATCAACGCACAGCCTAAAACGATGAACCGATTGGGCTGAAATTTGGAATGCAGATAGGTTTTATGACGTACCTATACCCTCCGCTAAGTTAGGATTTTATCACGCGGGTAAAGCCACGAGTACACTCTATTTAGAAATTTGTAGCTTCAACTTCTTTACCATACTTTACGAATTTTTTTTATCATACTTTGGGGCTGCGCAGACGACAGACTATCCATGACGCACTTTTAGTCTGTGAAAATAGAACCTATGCAATTATATTATTTGTGCGCCGGACTTTTTGCGTGTCGTGTGCGTTACTGCATATAATTGCATAGGTTCTATTTTCACAGACTAAAAAGTGCGTCATGGATAGTCTGTCGTCTGCGCAGCCCCTTTACGAATTCTCTAACAGACATAAAGAAAGCGGCCCACTCGTGTACCTATTTTCCTTTCCGAACTCCGTTTTCCCCACAGAATATCTGATAGTATTCAGAACAAAGAACTCCAAATGCTTTAATCCGATGATAACTTCTTATCTCATTTTGACGGTGGAAAAATAGCTTTTAAATGAGCGTAGATTTTTAAGCTATATTTTTCATACATTTGTATGGAATTAATTAATGGTAATAAAATTATGATTTGTTTCTGGTCTGGGTGGCTTTCTGTATCTATTATAAGTATGTATTTACAAAGGAAAATTATATAAGTATTATATCCGTTATCCTAACCACCATTACACAAGCATTAAGTTGCTTAGCTTGGGGTTAGGTGGCGCTGTGTGTCCTGTGTGTGAATGTCCTGAAATACAGTGGCAGCCTTAGGGGGGGGGGGGGGGGGGAACCGGGCAACCGCCCGGGGCCTCGCGCAACAACCCAAGCAAATAAAAAAAGATTTTTTACCATATTTTTTATTCAAAAATAGATTTTGATCTTCAAATTATATATGATGGTTAGGTATAACACAACGGTAAATGAAAATAAAGTTAGTTAACATAAGTTAGGTAGTTAGTTATTCATTCTAAACTTAATTGAAAACAACATTATATAGAACTTTTTTTTTTTATCGCATTGCTCGTATATCTTTGGCAGTAGGAGAATAATACATGTGATATTGATGGACATGAATTGTACAATTTTCTTCATTTTAGAGCATTTTAATCAAATCTCTAGTTTTCACGAAGGACAAAGGGCCTCGCAAAGACCTGACACCCTTGTCGTCTTATTGTCATGACCATCACAAAATGCTAGTTGGAAAAAAATCTCTTAGCAGTAAATTTTACGTACAAGTTCATAAATTGTTTCGCTCTTGATAGCGCATTGAGTAATTTTAATGTACTTTTTTTTTGCAGTCTCCACCTACGAATTATTCGTAGGTTTTCGTAGCAAGCTGCACAGCATCTTTCATATTTAAGATTAATTGGATTATATCGTGCACCTTGCATAGTCTGAATGACTTACAAGTACAATTTACAAGCAACTTCTAAGATTCTAGTTGACGACTAATCGCATACTTTTCGAGGTCAGAGTTATAAAAAAATCTGGCTTTATTTGTCAACATTTTTTTATTTTCTGACTACTCGGTGCTTTAATTATTATTTCATAATGCTCGAGCTAAACGCTCATGAATCGTGCTGAAAAATTCAAAAATTTTCGGAGCTCGCAGCGAGCTGCTCGCGTTTTTGTAGATACGTAAGAATGTTTAGTTTTCATGTCACTCGGAACCAGCTAAACGCACATTATTCGTGCTGAAAATTTTAAATTTTTCTCGGCACTCGCAGCGAGCTGCTTCGCTCTTTTATAAATAAGATGTTTAGTTTTCTTGTCACTCGGAACCAGCTAAACGCACATTATTCGTGCTGAAAAATTCAAAATTATCTCGGCGCTCGCAGCGAGCTGCTCGCGCTTTTATAAATAGAAATGTTTTGTTTTTTTTCCACTCGGAACCAGCTAAACGCACATTATTCGTGCTGAAAAATTCAAAATTTTCTCGGCGCTCGCAGCATAATTCAAAATTTACCGTGCATTCAGCGAGCTGTTTGCGCTTTTATAAATATAAACATTAGTTTGCGCCCCCCCAGTCATGGTCTGGATTTGCGCCTGCCGGGGCCTCGCAAAAATCTGCCGCCCGGGGCCTCACAATGGCTAAGGCCGCCCCTACTGAAATATTTATTTTATTTTTTATTTATGATATTCATAAATAGGGTAAACTAATATTTAACAACAGTCACTACAGTGACCCTATTGAAGCTCTATAGAATCAACTATGATATCAGAAAATAAAATAATCTAGTATTTCATAAAAAAACCTTATTAAGAACACGTTGTTTTTCGTTTCGTGGTAGTTTACCTACAAAACGGTGCGGTGTCGTGAGAATAAAGTGGTTACGTATTGTTTTTTTATTGTACAAAGCCACATTTATACCCTAAATCTTAACGAGTCTTTGTTTCTTTGTAAGTATAGTAATCCTGTTTAGTGAACTGGAACAAATGAGTGGGATTTCGATGCTCGATACTTTGTACGGAGCCAATTTCGTTTCGGTTCTACGTGTGAAGAATACTTTCTCTGATTAAGAGTCTAATTGGATTAAGTGGAATTGTATTCTTGAAGCTGGTTTACAAGAATGCTTTTAGCTAATTTTGCTTTAATTCCATGCCAGACAGAATATACTTAATGCTTTTTGTAATAATTTAATTAGTTGTCATTCTTATAATTAACTAGCTGACCCGCGCGCACTTCGTAACGCGTCACATCAATTCATAATGAATTTGGTGCACCCATTTAGACATGATGGATGACTAAACCGATATTCGCTCCCTCTGTGAGTAGCGAAGAATATGGCGCAGGGTTTTTCAATGCAGTTTTGCTTCGCTACCCCAGGCAACAATTCGATTTTCTTTCCCGAAACTCAAACTATCTACACTAAGTTAGTTAAATCAGCATCAGCAGCGGTTACTTCCCATATAACCTGGGAAAACACATCGGCTCAGTACAGCGGGTAAAACCACTGTATGCATATATAAAAACTAATGTATTATCATAATTTTCAAATAAATAGCTTATAAATTTGATCTTAAAAGTCACTCATTTAATAACTGTTATGTGAACGGTATACCTACAATTAGAAAATTATTAATGATAAAAGATTTATATTTAAAATATAATTCGCTGGGTTCTTCAACTTGTTAATTTATTCATCTGGAACGGGTGCTTACTCATTTTGCAGTGCTTTCATCAGTAGATTCAGTAAATTCACTCATGTACATCTCCGATATGAAGAGTTATTTAAGGCTGTAAAACAAATTTTATATATTATATAAATGTGAAAGTTTGTAAGAATGTGTGGATGCCAAGGTGTAATGCATGTTACTATTTCACGCCTAAGTGGGTGGACCGATTGAACTGAAACTTGGTATAGAGACAGCTTAAACCCTGGAATAACACATAGGCTATAAGTACAGTGGGTAAAACCACTGGACGCAGCTAGTCCTATCATAATATAATATTGTAGGTAACATTTTAAGATAAATTAAATCTTAAAACAGTTTGCATTATAAACAGTGAGACAATTGGCGGTCTATTTTACTGCAGTTTGGTTCTTTACACCTATTGGTTTACATTGATATAACATACAGACAGGCAAGCTAGTCTTACTACATAATAAATTTGTAAGAATGTATAGATGTCTGGATGAATGTTTGTTACTCTTTCACTCCTAAACAGGCAGACCGATTGAGCTGAAATTTGGTATAGAGAAAGCTTAGACCCTAGAATAACACAAAGGTACAGCGGGTAAAACTACTGGGTGCATAGTATTATTACATTAATGAAAATAATATTTTTCACATCAATGGAATTAAGAGTAAGTACCTACCACCTACCTACCTACCTAGTACCTAGTTGGTAGTAGTATAGTAGGTACCTCTATAGGCAAAGAGTTGTACAAACCTTTTCTTTGATAGTCTTCAAATTATAATAATATTTATCCTTTCATAGACTGTTTTCTTTTTCTTGTTTCATTTTCTGTGTATGTACAAACTGAAAAGAAGTTATAATTCATTAATCTAATTTGTCAATGGAATATTTTTGAAATATTTAACTAATAATAGGTATCTAACATTTATAATAATAAAACTTACTGTCAAAAATCGAAACAAATCAACATAACCTAAAAAATCTCACTTTTATTTATTGGGGTTTATACTCCAACAGAACAGGTTTCCCTAATTACACTGTCAGAGTCAAATCACAATTTATATAGGTTGTGTGGCTAACCTATATGTTGCAGTTTCAGGTCGCCGAGATTACTACAGGGCCTGCAACATGACCTAACGACTGCCTCCTACATATCTTATAGGAAACAGCCGGGACCCACAGTTTTACGTGCCTTCCGAAACACGGCAGCTTCCAGGCGAAAATCTTTGCCACACTGAGATTTGAACCCAGGACCTCCGGCTTACAAGCCGGACGTATGACCACTGGGCCACGGACGCTACAACTCTTACTTACTCTCGTACTTACTCTTAATTACACTTAGATACGCTAAAATTTTAGCCCTTTTACCCCATGACAAAAAACAATTTATAATAATTATCTAAATAATAGGTATTATGTACTACACACATTATTAGTATTTTGTGAAAACGTAAAAGAACACTCAATCATTCACAAATAAATATTACTCAAGTAAAGTTACAATTACAACTTCAAACTAATTCTTGACCATAGATAATACATATATAGGGTATTCTTGACCGAAGTTGAGAGGTGTTGCCAGCAGCGAAAGTTAAAAACCGGGCACTAACACTAAAAAAACGCGGATTTATCTTAATAATATTATAAACGTGATAGTTTTGTAAGAATGCAGGTCTAGTTGTCAGGATGTCTGAATGTGTGTTTGTTACTTTTTCACGCCTAAACGGGTGGACCGATCGATCTGAAATTTGGGTCGGTGTGTAGCCTTCGGGGCGCTATGAAAAAAAGACTTAGAAAAAATTTGATCAAAAATACTACGCTTTATGTAACCTTCGGGACCCGGTGGGATGTGGGAGTATAAGGGTGGGGAACCCTCCACGAGCAACCAAAGGTCATTGACCTTGACCCAGAGATCATTGACCTTGACCCAAAATAAGTGAAATTGGCCCAATTATTAATGATCTTGACCCAATCGCCACTGACCTTGACCCAAAGGACATTGACCTTGACCCAAAATAAGTGAAATTAGCCCAATTATTAGTGATCTTGACCCAAGCGTCACTGAACTCGACCCAGAGGTCATTGACCTTGACCCAAAGGTCATTGATCTTGACCCAAAATAACTGAAATTAGCCCAATTATTAGTGATCTTGACCCAAGCGTCACTGACCTTGACCCAAAGGTCATTGACCTTGATCCAAAATAAATGAAATTGTCGTACCTATATTATAATTACATGACACATACCTATATAGACCAATCAGTAACCTCGTTTACACTCTTTTTCTGGCGCTTCGCCGGCCGCTGCCGCGGCACGCTCGCTTCGCTCGCTCGGCTCGCGCGTTGCTCATAAGTAAAACCTAACACTCCTCCTCGCTTCGCTCGTCGTCGTACCTATATTATAATGTCACTGAATTTGACCCAAAGGTCAGTGACCTTTGTATTTGGACTAATTTCTCTTATTTTGGTTCAAGGTCAGTGACCTTTGAGTCAAGGTCAATATGACCCATACAAACGTCAGTCCTGGTGATGTTCTTAACACAATCCCGTGATAAAAAAATACTGTTGCCGGAATACGAAAACACATGTAAAATATTCAGTCCTGATTCCCTTCACAACGATTTATCTTTGGCAACGTTTCCTCGAAATTCGGCTGGGCGGAGGAAAAAATGACCCGGATAATTTTTGTCTTATTTTTGGATGTCTTATATGATAAAATAAAAAAAAAACACAAATTTAAAATTTAAATTTTTTGATCAAATTTTTTCTTTTTCTCCATAGTGCCCCGAACGCTACACCCCAACCGAAATTTGGTATAGAGATAGCTGAGACTCTGGAATAACACAAAGGCTATAGGTCAGCGGGTAAAACCGCTGGGCACAGCTAGTAGTATATAATAATATATAAAATTGTTTTTATCTGAGTACGAAAGGTATGCATACAATGGGGTCTTTTCACAAACGACCACCGCCTATTTGCATGCGTGAAATGTGTAGAAATACACCTCAGACTGATTGTCAAGACTTTATTTCAGTAATCAGGTACATATTTAATAACTTAATCTTATTGAAACTTATTGAATAAATGTGTTATTACATTTTTATCATATTAGGTATAGATGCATTAAAAAAATGAAAAAGTTAAAAGAATTAAAAAAATTATAATGTGAAAAAGCAAGGCCAGAAACATTGTAGAGTTATATGCACATATTTCATGGTCAAGATTTTTTTTTAGCTGTCGACGCCATTTTTGTTGAAATGAAGTTTTGTTGTAAGAAATTGAACTAAATATTTGCAATGAGCCGCGGCGGATTGCAAGCGGCGGCCATTATGTGTAACGAATAATTTTGTGATTCAGTGGCGACATTTAGATTTGAACTCTTCGTAATTTCACATAATAATAGTTAATTTCTTAATAATTAAATACCTACGTATTTTTTATCTTACAAAGAAAAATTCTTTAGGGTATGAAGTACAGTTTTTATTATCGAATAAATTAAATTTAGTTCCGCTAAATTCCGCGGATAAAAAAAGCAAAAAAGCGGCATGATCTGGCAACACTAAAGCAATACATTCAAATAAGGATTCATTTTGCCGCGCTTTCGGAAAGCGGATGAAATTTTTTGCTTTCTTGGATAATAATTTTGCAATAAGTGCTAAACGCGTATTAATAGTGGGTTTAATAAATGTTGAGTGTTTTTGAATGTGATTTACTGTCGAAGAATGGAAAAAAGTTCAACAGTCGGTCTGCTATTTTCAAGAATCGTCACAAAATGAATCGATGTGATTCGATAAACGCCCACTCTTTATCGAATAAACAATGAACTTAAAATTATAAAGATTTCGACTGAAGGACTTGTATCCATGGTCAGAATAAATTAATAAAAATAAAAAAAAACATTCAAATAAAGCGCGAAAATACAAATTTTTATTTTTAAACTACATATTTATTTTTGCATCATTATTTTATAATTATAATTTAAATATATGTACTTGTGTTCTATTCTACACGGTACTTAATAATAAACACTACTTAAAACACGCATCAACCCTATTCAAACGATCGGTTATTTTTCAGCATTTTATATGTGAATCTTTAGATTGATATATATTTTTTATTAATGAACCGATTTAAATAAAACCAATACCAGGTTAATTGTAAAGAAAAATACAACGTTTAAGTCAACACCGCATCCTGTTCCTGAGGGAATTTTGAAAAATCGCTTCTTATTGCACGATAAAATCTTTTAAAGAACACGCTGTCCAAATTTCAGCTCAATCCGTCCAGCCGTCTGGGCTGTGCGTTGATAGCACGAAAGCGTACGAACGATTTTATATAAGAGATTTCCTAAGACATTAGTTCCATTATTTTCCGTGGCGTTACTTTATATGAAAAATAATGAACTTTAAATATAATTAATTTCTATTTATCTTCAGATGATTTTACATGTTTTAGAAATTAAAAATAAGCAGCAAAAAGATACTTATTACTGATATATACACGCGTCATGCGCACATTAGATTAGTTCCATTATTTTCCGCTGGCGCTGGAAATAAGTTACATTTACTAATTTAAATGAATTCTAATTTGTTTACTGATGATTTTACATTGTTTAGAAATTAAAAATAAGGTGCAAAATGATACCTATTACTATATTTACGTTCGTCGTGCATCATCAGACCTTGTTTACTATATAGCATCAAAGTACTCGTCAAGACGAATCAAATGAGCCCAAACTCGATGGGGTTTTGTTTTTAAACGGTTTTTTAAACGGTTTTATTTAGCTTACTCTGTTTGTTTTATTATTATTCTTTATTCTTTTTTCTTTTTTCTTGGGTCAAATTTAGTAAATGAAATTTCACCCTCTTCCTGTCAACCGATTGATTTGAAATTTGGTATACGCCTTTGGTTCTGGTGACAATATAATTATGTATATTCAATATTATTGTAAATCCAAGATGGCCGCCGCTACAAAATGGCGGATAACGTATTTTTTTTTTAATCATATCAATATGGGTATCAAATGAAAGGGCTTGATAAGTAGAATACAGTGCACTATACAAAATTAAAATCCAAGATGGCCGCCGCTACAAAATGGCGGATAACCTATTTTTTTTTCAATTTCATCAATATGGGTATCAAATGAAAGGGCTTGACAAGTAGAATACATTGTACTAAAAAGCCTTAAAATAAAAAAAGTAAAAAAATGTTTTTAAGTTAAACGGTTTTATTTTAAACATGTAGGTACTAAAAGCTAAAAAATAAAATCGTGAGGCACGTCAAATATCTAAATCTCTAATGAACATTTTCTCTGACAATTGTAGATATTTGACGTGCCTCACGATTTTATTTTTTAGCTTTTAGTACCTACATGTTTAAAATAAAACCGTTTAACTTAAAAACATTTTTTTACTTTTTTTATTTAATCACGGAGTTCCTATGGTCACCTTCCAGCTCCATCATCAAATCCTGTTTACTATATAGTATCAAAGTACTCGTCAAGACGAATCAAATGAGCCCAAACTCGATGAGGTTTTGTCTTTTGATTACGCGGTTCCTATGACTTCCATTCTTGTTTATTAGCATTTTATATGCGAATCTTTAGATTGATATAACTCTTCTATTTATGAACCGATTTGACTAAAACCAAGACTAAGTTTCAAGTAGAGAAAACTGCAACGTATTAGTGAAAATTTTATTCAAATCGGTGGTGTTGTTTAACCACACCAGTGACACAAACTATTTACAAATTTAGCCCAAATTAAACTAAAGGTCACGTTTCGTTTACAGCCACATCGATAGATGGCGTATTTTTAGTTTGTCGCACTTTTTGCTTTTTGATTTTTTTGAATTGAATTTACTTTATATTCTATTACTTTTATTTCGAATTTTTGATGTAAATTAGGGGCGATGTGTCCGATATAAATGATTATTATTTATTTTATTATTTTATTTTACGTTTCCCTAGGAAAAATTGACAAAATGTTTTACGAATTAGATCGCGCAAGCGACTTTTTCGCGTCGTTTTGTTCATATGCGTATTTTCACAGTTCATCTTAGTAAAGGATCACAATGAATGGGGAGAAATTTCCATTCTTATTATATGTATGTATGTATGTATATGTATGGATATGGATATGGATATGGATGGATTATTATTATTTTGCAGTACAATATAATTTAATAAAAGAATTGTGTTTTCGTTAATTTACATTTCACAGGGCTGTTTAAAAGTTCCTTTGTTTTCGCTTAATTGTGTGCTCTTTTGTTTTTCAGGAATTGATTTTCCCGAAGCCGTTACTTCCCTAATTCGTTGCGAAGCCGAATAAATACTGTAATTTTAACTCACATATAGTTCAGTGGATTTTAATAAAGGAATTCATTAGTAAATGGACAGAGTTATATAATAATTTGTCAATGTAACAAGATTCGTAAGTTTATAAATTTCCTAGGATATTTATAAACTTACAATCAGAGAACGATAAAAGCGTAAAATTAAAAGCTCTTCTGTGATTTGTCGAACCGTTTAGAATCTTACAAATGGATAATCGGTTAGTTTATAAATTTACCAAGAGACGTTACAAATTAATTAATTTGTGAAAATATGGGCGTAAAATAATACAATTTATCTCTCGTTTGGAATTCTACGTTAGTTTATAAATTTCCTAGGAAACTTACGAATCTTGTTATTTTCCGGGGACATATAAGTATAGAGCTGTAGACAAGAAAATGTTTTCTTGTCTATGGTTCCACCAGTTTAAAATTGCTCCTGTAAGTCAAATGAAATATTCTTAACATTTAGGGGAACGTGCAATTCATGAATAATATGAGTATACTATAAAATTTAATGTGGTTCGTAGGTAAAGTTTTTGTCATTTTACGTCGCGAAACGCTGCGGCAGCACGCTTGTCAAGCATTCGTGGTGGCATTTGCATTTTGTAAAGGGTGCACAGACTACGTAGATATAATATGTATATGTGTACACTGTACACGTACCTGTTCGTAAACTTTGTATGACAGTGGTTAATTAAATTTAACAACTTTTAAATGGTATAACATTATTTTGAGTAAATATATCCTGTAGTACCTGTCCTGTAGTACCTATGTATTTTCTGTAAAATTTGTGGTGTGCAATAAAGTATTGTCAATTGTCTTATCTTATCTTATATCGTGACAATTAAAACGGGTTGTACGTACGACGTACAAACTCGTACGTGCATTGATTTCTGGACGCTCGTTATTTCGATGTCAATGTTTATGAATTTAATTGAAGGATGGATGAAGGGGTAAAATTTATGTATTTCTTTTAACTACTTCTCAACGACTATACTATTACGTACTATTGGGTAGAAATTTGATAGTTCGGACCCTGAAATAACACTACTTTATAGCGGGTAAAATCGCTGAACACACTTTGGCATTTGTAACATTATAGTCTACACATTTTTTCTGTGCAATCAAATTATGAAACAAATAATAATTAAATTCTTACTTTTAAGCGCCTTACACACGTCGTTATACCTACTATATCTTGCTATAATATGACTCCTGGTACTACATAGCATCGTTGGAAGGCCTTGCTATATGAAGCTATACTATATTATAGTGACGTGTTTCTTTAGTAGGTTTTCCTTGCTTTCAGTTTGTTCTCTGACTAAAATTGTTAAAAAATATTATGCTTATATATACTTAGTTTTATATATAAGACACATCCAGTATTAGCATACGAAACCGACAAAGATAACAAGTAACTTCTGCACAACCGGCTCAAAGTGTGCTCAACTTTTGACACAAACGGAATACACAAGTCGACATGTTTTGGTAGACTTTAGCTACAGTTCAACAAGTTTGCCGACGCATTATCAATTCACCTAGCCTATAGGTATGTCTAGGTCGGTATTTAATAGGTATTTTCCATCTTCTTGTGCGCGTCTGAAACTTGGACTCTAAAAGCCCGCGTGCGATCGAGGATTGACGCGTTCGAGATGTGGTGCTGGCGCCGCGCCGGATGCTGAGAATCTCCTGGACGGAACGCCGCACAAACGAATCAATCCTCAAGCTATTAAAGGTCAAATCCCGTCTCTCGACTTTATGTAGGTAGAGAGTCTTCAAGTTCTTCGGACACAAAGTCAGGAGAGACCCAGACAGTCTGGAGAGGCTGATTATCACCGGCTGTGTCGAAGGAAAGAGGGGCAGAGGGCGCTCTCCTACAAGATGGACCCACACGACCCAGGACGCTACAGGAGCCACCTTGCAAACCTCCATACAGATGGCGCAAGATAGAAGCGTCTGGAGGGAACTGGTGGCGAGGACTACGCATCACAGTCACGTCCCTCAGTCATGAGGATACGACAAAGAAGAAGAAGATTTAATAGGTAATTACAATAAAAATAAAAAGATAACTCTTTATTGCTCACAATAATTACAAAAAAAAAACAATTAACATTAAAATTTGATTTAAAAAGTGGTCAAAAAAAACTGTTAAAATATACCGTGGCAAGAATAAATAAAGAATGTCTTAATCTTTTAATATCAATTGTGAATTAAAACCAAAGGTACAAGCGAACGATGAGCCGGTCTTAATGTAAAGAAAATAGTAAAGCTTAAGATAATTATCTAGCAGCTAGCCTGACTTGTATATCTAGGACACAATATAATTACGGTATTTGAGACAAAACAAAAATGATTTAAAAAATCTACCCCAACATATTATTTTTTTAATCAAATAAATAGGCCAAGCGCGAGTCGGGCCACGCACAATGTAGGGTTCCGTAGTTTTAGTAGATTGAATACACTGCACAACAGCATTTTGGATGATTTTTGACGACGATTTCAAATTTGTGACTGAAATTTCTGTACCAGCTCTAGTTAAAAAGATATGACACATATTATGTTGTTTTCGTAATAAAACGCTATAAATGTAGAGATCATCATCATCATCATCTCAGCCGTAAGACGTCCACTGCTGAACATAGGCCTCCCCTTTGGACTTCCATATGTACCGGTTGGAAGCGACCTGCATCCAGCGTCTTCCGGCGACCTTTATAAGGTCGTCTGTCCACCTTGTGGGTGGTCAATGTAGAGATGATCCTAATTAATTTAAGTTTAAGTTGAAAAACTCTTTATGTTATTTGATTTTCTTGCTGAAACTGAAGGCAGAGCTATTCTAAATGCTATTCTTATTCTAAGGGCTATTCTAAATGCTCTAACAATATTCAGCCATCATATGTGCGTTCCAGAAGCCTTGATAGCGTTACTTCATCGAACAAAAGTTCGGGTGGAATTGCTTGCCCAATTCTTCACTTAGTACCCCAAGATTGTCATGAATATAGTCTAGGTGGTCGTGGAGAGAGTGTAACTTGATGGTTATGTCACATTCGAGCCTTTGAAAGTGACGCATTAGTTTTTGGACGTGTTGAGAAAAGTCCAAATAATTCTTACTTTACAAAAAAAAAATATAACCACCATTGGCCTAAAACAAAGTAAACCATTTTTAAATGAACACATTATGAGCCAGTTATGTTCCGCATACTTAATTTTTAATAAAATCAAAACAATAGTTTTATGTTTACACTAAGCAAAAAGAAGTCATCGTGATGGTTCTCGAGTCCTTTCCACATTATAGCGGTTTCGTACCAAAATCTATTTATTTTCTAATTTGTCCACAAACGTAGATACTCAACACACGTTTTGCATAACTTTTGGGGAATCCAAGGCTTGTCGTTAATTTCCAGGGAGTATCCAAAGTAATTTTTGTAAGCCTAAATTATGAACGTTGTCACATTCAAACGGAATTCTTTGAGCATAATATTCTCCGCAAATTAAAAAAAATATATCCGGATCATTCACACAAGTAGCCTTGACCATGCTATATCAAATTATAATAAAAAAACTTAAGTTAGAAATTATGAGCTAAGTAACACCACGGTAAAGAGATTACCGTGGTAACACTGTAATGTGGTGATTTATTTGTGATAGCTATAACTCGTAAACAATACAACCAGGAACAATTCGCTTGCGCGATCTAATTTTACTACTAGCGCCATCTAGTTATGCATTAATAAACTATAGGCTAGGTTAGCTTTAGGTATTCTTATTTTGCTGATTTTACCGAAACTAATAATTTTATCTTAACCGCTATAGTTTTCCTGGAAAGTTCATGGTTGAAAGCATACCTCTGATTTTTTTCAGAATTTTAAAGCTAGTAGTTCAGATTTTAGAGGGGGGGGACGCTCAATTTTTTTTTTAAAACTTGAATATCTTTCAAACAAAACATGAAATCGAAAAAGTTTCTTAGCAAACCGTCCTTCATTTTAAAATACCTATTCAACGATACCCCACACGATGGTATCAGCCAGAAAAGAAAAAAATCATCCCCATCTTACGTGTACGGGAGGTAGCCTAAATTAATTAATTAAAAATAATTTTTGTCACCGTTCTCTTACCCTTATTATTACTTACCTGTATACAAAATTACACTTTTCTAGGACTTATAGTTTCTCCGCAATGCCGCGGACAGACAGACGGACGGACGGACGGGACGGACGGACAAAGCGAAACTATAAGGGTTCCTTGTTGACTACGGAACCCTAAAAAAGGGGTTTGTCTCTAAATAATTGCGACCATGGTTTATACGTACGGTTTATACGAGCACAACATAAATCTACTAATCTCGTAATTCTAATTTATAAAGGGAACATTCTCTTTTATCTTAATCCTTGTCATTAAAATATTTTATAAAAAAATTCGTCACGGTCTTAGATTAAAATAAAAAGGGAAGATACGATACAGACGTCTCGCAAATAGACCGCGTTAATTAGGTCCATGTACACAATTTTACTTCGGCCCGAGACAGCGCGGCAATCGAGACTTTCCGACTTAACGAGGCCCGTTAAAGCAACGATAGCGCGGAGCATATCTTACCGTTTTATTTTAATTAAAGCTCACGGGAAATTAAATATACTTATTAATTAGAAATCACCTCTGGGAGTACCGCACAATAAATTTTCTTTTCAATTTGGAGGAAGCTAAAGCTAGATCCAGTTTCTGTAACAAGAAATGAACGGGAGCATTTTATTGGTTTCCGATATCGGATACCAATGAGGATCTGCGGTGCACTGCGACTAAACCTTGTTTGATCCCAAGTAATCTAGGAGTAGTGTTCGGGAAAATACGAACAAGGACTACTGAATGGGCTATACTTAGCTTTTTTGTACTCTTTTACGACGGAGCTTGATAGGAAAAGTTTCTTGTTAGCTTTATAAGGAAATCAGTGTATAACATTTTAAAGGTATTGCAGCTACTATTTTACTCAATCATTTAAATAGCTAGGTCTCGGTTTTTTTAGTGCACGACTAAGTAATTAACTTGGGATTAGTACCTTGTTTCTAATTTTGTAACTTGCAGTCTCAATTTAACCTAATGGATGTTCCATTGTACAAAATTATAATATAATCGGTGAAAAGTGAAAGCTTAAAATTTTACAAACATACGCTATATTAATGTGTATGTATTTTTCATATTGGAATATCGCATATTTATTACTACAACAAAACGACATAGAGGCAAATATTTTATTGTGATGAGGCGACGCGTGACCAAAATATAATGTACTAGCTGTGCCCAGCGGTTTTACCCGTTGTAATGTAACCTATGTGTTATTCCAGGGTCTAAGCTATCTTTATACCAAATTTTAGCTCAATCGGTCCACCCGTTTAGGCATGAAAGAGTAACAAACATACATCCAGACATCCATACATTCTTATAAACCTAATATATCTTTATTTATGTTATAATATTTTAACGGTTAAAACCAGTCGCCGCAACTAGTAGCAAATAAATAAACAAAATATGTAGGCTGTACAAATGAGAGTTCACGGAACTGAATGTGTATTCCGGCGGCCTATATTCCGTACAAAGGTACCATGGGCCTGAATAGTTGTTCCACTTGCTTTGATGCCGCGGAATCTATGGAATGGGATGTCACTTTACGCATTACCTCACTGTTACTGTACTTTGTGAAGACAGGGTGAAATTGTTGATGGATGTTTTTATAGAATTTTATAATATCACACAAAAATGTGGGTCCCAGCTGATTCTAATAAGATTTGTAGGGGGCAGTCATTAGGTCATGGTGTAGTTATCTCAGCAAGCTGAAACTGCAACACATAGGTTGGCCACACAACCTATAATTGTGAGTTGACTTAGACAGTGTAATTAGTGTAACCTGTTCTGCTGTTGGATATAATTAGGTACCCCATTACCTATTATAATCAGTCCTATCATCATTATAATACTCATAATTTATATACATAATATTTTAACGGTTTACTTTGTGAAGACGCGGTGATTTTGTTGATAGATGTTTTTATAAAATTTCGTATATTATGTTCCACACATTTTGTCTTACTAATATTATAAACGTGAAAGTTTGTAAGAATGTATGGATGTCAGGATGTCTGGATGTATGTTTGTTACTCTTTCACGCCTAAACGGAAGGATAAATTGAGCTGAAATTATAGACAGTATAGAGATAGCTTAGTCTAAGCTGCTTAGACCCTGGAATAACACATAGGCTATAGATATTTATAGGTCAGCGGGTAAAAACGGCGGATTAGCAAGCTGAAGTGGCAATGGGCAGGCCACATAGCGCGCAGAGCGGATGGCCGATGGGGTCGAAAAGTGCTCGAGTGGAGACCACGGACTAGCAAACGAAGCGAAGGACGTCCACCCACAAAATGGACAGACGACCTTATAAAGGTCGCCGGAAGACGCTGGATGCAGGTCGCTTCCAACCGGTACATATGGAAGTCCAAAGGGGAGGCCTATGTTCAGCAGTGGACTTTCAATGGCTGAGATGATGATGATGATGGGTAAAACCGCTGGGCACAGCTAGTAATATAATAAATATATCGTGATTTGACTCAGAGCAGTGCAGCTGGTATGCTATTCGTCCGGGAAAAAATATTTAAAATACAAAACAAAATTCTAGAGCAATATCCATTGAATGCAAACTACATAATGTCATGCTTACAAATTGGTCTGATTTTCAACTCATCGAAAACTCCGTTGAAACAAAATGGCTACATTAATTCATGAAACGATTAACAAAATGTTTAAATGTTAATTAGTGGACTGAAGACAGTGTAATTAAAATACTAATTAGGAGCGTATCTGAGCTCTCCTCGTGATGCCATCTAATTAGTTCTCCCTCCGCCTAATTAGCTATTAAGGTTTGTTTATATAACTTATTAACTAACTGCGATTTTACCTGCTGAAATATTTCGCAAACTAATTAGTTTGGTGAACCCAAATTGCGTTTGGCCCTATAAGAAATAAAAAGACCTATAAGAATAAGAACCTTTAGCTGGTCCTGTCTTATGCCATCTCCTTCCACGTTCTATTTTCCTTTTGGCGTGTGTGTTTATTTATTATAGAATGTCATATTAAATTTACACACACACATATATCTACACTTTCACATTTATATAACATACTAACTGCGCCCAGCGATTTTACCCACTGTACAGCAGCCTATGTGTTATTCCAGGGATTAAGCAATCTCTATAGGTACCAAATTTCAGTTCAATTGGTCCACCCGTTTAAGTAGGAAGAAGTAACAAACATAAACACACACCCACATGAGTGTGATATTAGTGGGACTTGCTCTGATCTGCGGTTTGATCAGCTGATTACTCTAAATTATTTGAAGGATTAAACCACAAATACTAACGGTTCAAATTAGTAACCACACTGATTTGAACCATTATTATTGTATAGAGTTGAGGGCCCACGGAAGGATTTATCCCGCCTTCTTAGTTTAATCTGCTACCATGTAACTAAAGCCGCTTTGTCAAGATTAACATCATGCGAGATTGTGGATGAATTTCATAAATATAGTTTTGTAGTGACGAAGCAAAAAACAAGCACAAATAGGGAAGTATAGCAATTTCTTGCTGAAACAAAACAAATGTTTAATGAAAGGCAAGTGAATAGAGTCTTGAAAGGTAGGCAACGTACCAGCGGTACCCCCGGTATTGCAGGTATCCATAGGCGACGGTGCCACTTACCATCAGGTGGGCCGCCTGCTAGTTTGTCACCTATTACATAAACTACTCGTACATAATATTTGTTTTCCTGACACATTAACTGCAAAATCAATTAAGTACACAGAGATTTTGAAGAAGATAGATAGATTAGTCCTTAGAATATCATACGAGTAGGTATAGTGTTTTAAAGGTTCCGTACCCAAATGTCAAAAATCGGAACCCTTATAGATTCGTCATGTCTGTCCTTCCGTCCGTCCGTATGTCACAGCCACTTTTTTCCGAAACTATAAGAACTATGCTGTTGAAACTTGGTAAGTAGATGTATTCGGTGAACCGCATTAAGATTTTCACACAAAAATAGAGAAAAAAAAGATAAATTTTTGGGGCTCCCTATACTTAGAACTGAAACTCAAAAAAATTTTTCATCAAACCCATACGTGTGGGATATCTATGGATAGGTTTTCAAAAAATGATATTAAGGTTACTAATATCATTTTTTTTGTATTCCTTTTAGCAAAAACACTGGGTGAAGAAAAAATTTTCAGAATTTTATTGTTGTAAAAGCCTAGTTCAATGAATGGTTAAAATTAATTATCATTACCTAATTTATTTTAAACGTCATATTCATTGGAAATTGGAGCCCTTGGACCTGTATTACCCTTAACCGCACCTAATGCGCAAACTAATCACAGAGAATTAATTAGCTTAGTTAATTATTGGGTAACCCGACGGCCTACATGAAAGGCACTTGAGGCAACTAGAAACTAGCTCGCCGACAAAAAGTTAACGACACGAATTGGGCGTGTCTTGTGCTCTATTTTCTTGCCAGATACGATTATGTCTTCATCTCTACATAGCTATATAATAGAATAGAAGGATTTTTTATTGCATAGAATAGAATAAAATAGAATAGAAAACTCTTTATTGAAACACTACAAACATACAGAAAACTTAAAACTATAACACAAAATCACGACATAAGTGTAACAATTGGCGGTCTTACCTGGCATACCAAAATACAATAAATAGTTATGAACATATTAATATTATGACAAACCTTAAACTAGAGGTAACTCTTACAGACAACCTGGTTGGAAGGGAATTTGAGGAAAAGTATAGCTATAGGTAGAGCAAAGTCAACTTGTAATATTGTTGCAATATTTTCCGTTTTTTTTTTAAATTCATCAATAAGGTAAAGGCTTACCTTCCATGATCTCGCGTGACGCTAATAGATGATGCGGCCGTAGATGATAGCAGACTAAACCTAGAAGGCGGGATAAATATCTCCTTGGTTTTACTGAACATCATGCCGGAATGATCATAATGACCGCTTGGTGATACGGTTTTGTCCAGTGGGTGGTAACTAGCCACGCCAAAAGCCGTTTGATAATAATTTGCTTGTATATGTAGAAAAGAGTAAAGGTGACATCACACACAGACGGAAAAGCGGTCGCGGTGCGGACCGGAATTTTTGTAGTGTGCGAATTTGTACGTAACCTGTCACATACGAGTATAAAGTAAAAAAAAAGAAAAAGATCGCGACTTTACTGCTTCGTCCCACCTCTGTCTGTCGTCAGCTTAAATATGCGCATTTTATTATATAGTTTTTGTACATTAGGTAAGCAAAGAAAACCCATTAAATGTATCTAATTGTTATTGAAAAAGCAATCTCGGTGTAAACACGTATAACCGTTGCAGTTAATATCACAAATGGCTTAGCTCTGAAATGTGCTTATTGTAGAGTCTAGAGACGCTTATCTCGGATTCGTGTCAGGCACACAGATAGGAATACAGCTCTGCGTCCATTACATTGTAACAGAAGTAGAATAATTACATTTTTCTTTTGATGATCTTTTACCAGACATTCTAGATAGCCATGGAACCCCTTTTTTTCCAACAAGAACCAAAAAAGATTGCAGTATTTGATAGCATTAATAAATTTAACAAATTATTGAAATACAGACTACAAAAAATATCGAATAATATCGATAACGAAAACTACGATTATCTTCCTTCGTTACCTTGTATAACCTTGTGGTCAATAGGGATCTTATTCTGTCTTTCTTGAATGATTAAGCTCATACCCTGGTTGCTAATCTAAACAAATTAAGCCCAGCAGGTACAAATACCAAAAATATAAAGTAAATATTAATATAGTCACTCTTTTGTTTAATTCATTTATCTTTACGTTGCATGGTCATAACAAGAAACAGTGTAGTGAACGTATACCTCTCATTGAAGCAAGCTAGCGGAATATTACTGGCATTATAACCTCGATGTAGCTACGGCGTAGCTCGTAGCGGTAGTTCGTAGCAGGTAGTTTCGTAGCAGGCAGTTCGTAGCAGGCAGTTCCGCTGCACCAGTTACGGATGTTGACAGGCAGCTTGATGTAAACCTGTTCATTCATTAACGTAGCACGTTTTGATTTAACACTTTTCTTGTAAATTCAGGTTATTTATGGGTGGATTTATTCAGTTTGTAACTTGCTAGTCCAAAAATGGCATCACATCGCTAAATCCATCGGGATCCAAGCTTCAGAGCTTCAGAGCAACCACGACCACTCTGACAAGAGTGTACGATTTAGAAAAAGAACAACAAGAAGAACTTGCTAGTTTGTTTTTAGATGTACTCTCGGAAAATCATATTCTTATTTTCATAGAACTACTGTTTATTGAAAATACCACAACAACAACAAACAATCTACAAAACAACAACAACACATCATCATTGGAACTTCTGCTTCTGCTTTTAAAGTTTGTATTATTTTAAATGCATGACTACCGTTTTTTTTAAAGGTGTGAGATTGAACAAGTTCTCACATATATAAACCCTCGTACCATGTTTAAGATTCAGCCCAAGAAAAGCAATAACGTGTGCGACTATAAAAACTCCATAAAAGTAACCGAAACTATTTTTCTTATTTATTGGACGAATAAACTCGGCGCGCAATCAGCGCAAGTTCATTTTAGTTTGCGATCAAATTCCAAAGTCGATTTCAGGAAGAACCTAAAGAAGTTTGTTAAGTGACTTACGAGTCTTTTATACACCTCCTGGTAACTTTGAACTTTTCCTCTATTAGTTGTGCCCCTGAAAAACTCGTTTGCGAGTACGGAACCTTTATTAAACGGTATTAAAGTTGGACGCGATTTTACTTACAGTTATTAAGATCCAGATCTTTTAAGCTGTGTTCGGAGTAAAATTTAAATAGAACAGAATTAAAATTTGACCTTAATCTACATTTCGCACTCATTATTTTACATTTCTATTATTTATAAAGTTTTTGTCTTAGTTTTTAATTTGTGCGTGTTTTGTGATGTTAAAATAAAGATTCATTCATTAATTTTTTTGTGAAATTCTGAAATCTTACATTACTACATATTTTGGCTACATTTATATCACATCACAGTCGAAACAATTTTAGTAGAACGAAATGCTTTTGCATTTCATAATTTCATTAATTATAGAGAGAGGGGAGGTGGGGGTCAGGGGCTGGAACAGTTTTATAATATGGTAATTCTTTTAACACAGTAGGCTCTACGTAGGACTTCGTAGTTCGAAGCCTATAAAGCACAGGTACGGTTGATAGAGATTGCAGTTTACATTCAAAACAGTACATTTAGGTACTTACGCAAGCTAAAGAACAAAGTACTCCTAAGAAACTAGTTCTATTCAAACAAAGAAAATTAAAGAGCACTCGAGTATCTACCTAATATACATACACTTATACATCCAGCTTTTAACAAACGCGAGGCAAGTTTGGAATACGAACATTTTGTAGGCAATCCAAACTTTCGCTCGGATATTAATATTTTGTATAAATATTTATCATTATTTTACATACACAAATTGCTCGAGTTCCCTGCCATGTTGAACTTTATTTCATTAGTTAGGGACATAGATCTAGCATATCAACATATTATCCTTTAAATAAAGCCCCATCTGAGAAATCACTATTTATTCTAGAGGTAAAGAACTCTAGATAACTATAGATATCTAAATATATAAAAGGAAAGAGTGACTGATTGACTGACTGATCTATCAACGCACACCCTAAACCGCTGGATGGATTGGGTTGAAATTTGGAACATAGATAGGTTTTATTACGTAGACCTCCGCTAAGAAAGGATTTAGTCATGGGGGCAAAGCCGTAACCATAAGCTAATATTTTATAAATTTAAAGATAACATAGAGTTTCTTCTTTAAAGTAGTAATTTCTCAGATGAGACTTTATTCTACAGTAGCTTAGTCGTACGTCGATGAACTGACATTCCAAAATCACGTGACCAATAATAATATAGATTTGTCAAAAATCAAAATTCTGAGGTATCAGTAATAGTCCAGTAAAAGAAGAAATGTGGATCGAAAAGTCGAAAGCAGAAAAACTAACTTAGTAACTTTGTTTGGACTAGTTAGGAGATAAACATACTAAAAGTCCCCACCCCTCCGAGGTGAGCCCGAGGGGGGGGAGGCCGAAGAAGGTCCCATTTTTAGGTTTTTTGCTTATATGTCAAAAACTGTGCGTTGTACGATATTTTGTTGTACTACATTATTAAACCTCATAAAATTTTCTACAACTTCGGCCTTGACACTTTTCATCTATCTCCAATCGTTGTCCAGCTATGAGCTTCCAAACATGGTCTATTTTGAAGACGCTTAAATTAGTTTTCCATACAAAGTCGGTAAAAAAATCTTACAAATAAAATTTGACCAACTTCTGGTTGTCGTATCATAATGAAACTTTGCAGATGTCTAGAAATCTGATGACAGTTTAATAATCTGGTACTACTGAGCTGATCTGATGATGGAGCCAGGAGGTGTCTACTGAAACTCTTCAATGGCTGTTAGTAAAACCGTCGAATTTAGGCTCATTACATTCGGATTGATGAGACGTAGGCACTTCCTGGTCCATTATCAGACCCTCGACAGCAAGTGTTATGAAAAAGTCTCATCGATTCGAATGTAATGTGCCCAAACTCGACGGGTTTACTAATAGCCATTGAAGAGTTTCATTAGACACCTCCTGGCTCCATCATCAGATCAGCTCAGTGGTACCAGATTATTAAACTGTCATCAGATTTCTAGATATTTGCAAAGTTTCATTATGATACGACAACCAGAAGTTAGTCAAATTTTATTTGTAAGATTTTTTTACCGACTTTGTATGGAAAACTAATTTAAGCGTCTTCAAAATAGACCATGTTTGGAAGCTCATAGCTGGACAACGATTGGAGATAGATGAAAAGTGTCAAGGCCGAAGTTGTAGAAAATTTTATGAGGTTTAATAATGTAGTACAACAAAATATCGTATAACGCACAGTTTTTGACATATAAGCAAAAAACCTAAAAATGGGACCTTCTTCGGCCTCCCCCCCCTCGGGCTCACCTCGGAGGGGTGGGGACTTTTAGTATGTTTATCTCCTAACTAGTCCAAACAAAGTTACTAAGTTAGTTTTTCTGCTTTCGACTTTTCGATCCACATACCCTTTTTGAGCACTCATTGACTGGGCTATAAGGACTTTGCAAGCAATTCATCCAATAACAGTCACAGTAACAATTGGATTCGTTCCTTTTCGATCTTGTTCACAATCCGTGAGAGATACGTTTTTGTCTCGCTCGTCTATGTTTCTCCATACGTAACTCTATGGTTTGGGATTAAAATCTATCTCGGTTTAACTTTGTGCTTGCAAATGACTTTACGGCTCTTGCTTTGTGTTCATTACTATGATAATATTTGCTCGCTATATCAGCGTGCTTGTATAATATTAACTAACATAACATGCTGAGTTTATAGTCGGAACCTTCGCTTTACTAACTTTAGATCGACATATACAAGTGCTAAGATTGTGATAAGGAAGAATAAGCCAGCGCCGTTTCGACCTACATCGAGGTTTTTCTTTTTACCCAGAAAAAATGCGTTACGCATCATCACCCCATACCGGGGGGCACAGGGCGGTATGTGGGACTCCCCCGCCGAAGATGAACGCGGCGGGAATACCCACTAAAAATCTGGGGGTGTTCCTGCGGGACGCCATAATGCCGGGGCAGCGGGTAGGTACGTCGAAGCACACATCCGCGGCCCCGACGGCTCCTCGAGGTCTTCCTACGATATGAAGGATGAACCCTAATAGGTAATACGAGTATGTAGTAAAGTAGGTATAGGGTAATAACTAATAATTATCCTGGATTTCTGCAAAGTAACGGCTAATTCAATTGAGTAATATAGAGTGGCCACCCTCTCGTTTGTACGAAAAGAAAAAAATCATGAAATTAATTCGAAGAATTAACTTTTACAAAATGTTTCTAAATATATTTTTGCCATGAGAAGCATCACTTATTGAGAACAAAGTTCACGTGAATTGCCTGCGGATGTCGTCCAAAATTACTCTTGTTATTCCAAGGTGTTACCTTCCTACGCTACGATACGTGTACCAAATATCAAATCTAAACCTGGCACATCGTGAGAAAATTGTCTGGCTTTCTTAAAGGTAGGTATTTATTTATAATAAGTATCACAATAATATTATAAAGGCGAAAGTTTGTGAGTGTGTGTTCTTAACGCCTAAACGGGTGAACCGATTGACCTGAAATTTGGTATAGAGATAGCTAAGACCCTGGACAACAACATCAAAACCATTACTTAATGGTAACCGCCCGTATTATGTGGTAACTTTACCATAACCTTAATTCTTGTGTTTTGCTAGTTATATGGCGCTGTTTAAAATCTTCTGCAATATATGTTTATATCATATTATATTTTACTTCAACTTAAGCTATTCAGCGGTTTGAGCCATAATATTTTTTGATCAGTCTCATCACAGAAGACTCTGTTAAAATATTTCAAATTATTAAATTTATCAATATCGTAATTGAAGATAGAACATGTCAGCAACTTTCAATTATGAATAGTCTAGACTATTAATCAGGCGTACCTAGACAGGTGAGTAAATGGACGCCAATATCCAATATCACGCTCGTATGAATAGAATGTAATAAAGCATGATGAAGCTGATCTATTGGGAACGATGCAGCTAGATTACTAAATATAATTCTTTAACTTGATATTTTTTATCGATTTTCATTTCATTTATTTTATAATATTATGTCGTCTGAAAGTCGCCGTGTGCGATCTCGGGTGATATATGTAGGTGGACTGTATGAAGTATGTGTACGTGAGGAATGACCATTAAGTTCTTTGCAAAACACTCCGAAGAAATAGAATTGAAGGGCACCACCAACCTTTAAATCCACGCCGCCTCAAGCAGCAGCAGCAGACGCAGTTCTATACAGCAGTCCTGGAGGTTGGCCAACAATAAACCTTCAATGCACTCCAACAATAAACCTTCAATGGATTGCAAACAGTTTGTCACGGACAAGAAGGGTTTCAAAAGATATTATATCACACGCGCACGGCTAGGACACCGCTGAATTCGGCAGGTTACGATAATTTACGGCTCAGTTCTAATAAGCACTGACTGCGCTTTCGGCAAAACGCAGTATTTAAGATGTCGATGGAGCAGCTATCAGAACTACCCTCTATTATGAATTGCAAAGACCGAACACGCCGTCATGAAATTTTGGTTACTGTCACGCTTGTCTTTTGTGAAACCTACAAATTTAATGCTGATTGAATTATCAAAATCGATCTACGCAGTTGGTTTACTCAAGAGTGTATATGTGTTACACTTAGTAAATTTAAATATTAGACTGTACAATGATTTAATTTCAATACAACTAAAATTTTGTAATCTAACTAACAATTAGATTACTAACGATCCATCTAGTGTTATTTATAAATTAACATTTTGATCTGAGTAGTACAGTCGGGTAAAAGTTATAAAAAAGGAAAAATATGGTAACAATAGACCAGACAGTAAACAGGTGAATAAATGAACGGCATTATTGAATATCACGCACGTAACAGAATGAATAGAATTTAATAAAGCGTTGTGTGTGAACTGTGAACACAATGAGGCCGGTCCATGGAGAGCGGTAACTATGCAGGGATCGCTGCCTGTAAAAATGCCAGATACCTACGGTGTACCAAGACACGAATGAAAACAGTTTTATTAATTTTAAAACAGTTTTTTGGTTTTTAATCGAGAGAGAGAGAGAGAGATAAGAGAGATTACTACATATAGGTACTTCGTTTCAAAAAAATAGAAAATTTTGCAGGGTTCGAAGGTATAGAAAACTACGAAGAGTGGCATAAACGTATGGATATTGGATAATAAAGTTTAAGTTAGATGCGGTAATGTAATTACGGCTAATCACACGGTTATTATATATACTCGTGTCTATGAATAGCCACAGTCCGGCTGGTCGATCGAATGTGTGGCAGTCGCATTACTCAACTCAATTGTCAACTGCAAAGTGGAACACATTGCCGTTGCCCGTATTACCCGAGCGATACAATTTGGGAATCTTCAAGGCACTAGTAAATTATATTTTCCAGGCATCTTCGTCGACGTCGGTACGACAGATAACACACACACACACACAGTTTATCCTTTCATACAAACTGTTGGCATCAGTTTTGTTTACTACTTAGCTCGGTATCTACATTTAATACCCACTCCAGTCTGCGGTAGGGACGGGTCTCGGCTGAATTCCTTGCAATTGAATGCTACGGTTCCATGCTATCCAAACTGGCATGTTGTATTGGTATTGTCTATTCTCTGTTGCGATGGAAATGTGTCCATCATTTACCTATACCAACCTATTGCTACATCGTAACTATGGACTCAATTAGGTTAATGAGACAAACAATTTCAACAACAAACAACAACAACACACAACACACAACAACAAACAACACAACAAACAACACAACAATTAATACAACAACACAACACAAACAACACAACAATGGACAATTTTGAACATAATTATTCGAGCTACACCTCAAGCCTTCGTATATTCCGCAACAGTTTAATCTCTTAATATATCCAACAGAAAACACTTTTAAAATGTGTGCAATAATATTGTGCAGCGACCTTCTTTCAAAAAGTTAATTCTATGAATTTATATTTCAAAATGTGTCAAATAGTGCGAGCGGGAGAGCGTCTCGCGGACTAAGCGCCCTTAAATTAATTTTACACGAGTGTAGAACGGCGACCCATCTACGATTGTTCTTACAGTAACAAATAGCAGTTCTTCTCCTAGACCCTCGCAACCTCTAATCCAATAAAAGTAAATGCAGTGGAGCCGATTGACCGCCGCCCGCCGGCTTGACCTCAGCCAGTCCAACTGAATGCAATTTATTTTTCCACACTTCCATTTCACCGCGGGGATTTTATGTGCTGTTTCATTTTAGATGCAATCTTTTCTATTGACTTTTGTATAGGTATAATGCGGGTAAAGCCCGAAGTGCACGCTTACCTCACGTTTGTAAGCTATTGAACTAGTTATAGCCGATAATAAATTGGATAATAGGTACACCTAATACTCATTTACCAAACACCTAAGATTATCTGGCTAAATATCTACTTCAACAAAATACTATGTTGACTGTTATCCGCACTAATATCTATCCGGATAATAGAATAGAAGAATAGCACTGTTATTGGAGTCAGATTATACTAATAGCACGGTAAAGAGATATGTAATAGGTTATATGGCCAATCTATAGGTACGTATATGTTGGAGGTTTAAATCATGTTAAATTGCTAAAAAGTTCATTACCTACTGTATGAGGTATTAACAAACTACCTATTATAATGCTTAATTTGACATATCATTAGTTAGTATTTTTATACTGTTTTTCTAATGTTTTTACTTTTCTTTATTCTGAAAAAACTAACGTTTCACGTGCCATTAAAAAGTCCAGACTCGATCTAGGATGGATGAGTCTAAAAGTTACCTATTGAAGCCTTCAAAATGATACACCTTTTTTAGTTCAATTTCAGAATAATAATCGGATCCACGTATCCTGTTACTTTCTAAAAAGGTCCTTTTGCTCAAAACACAACTAATAACTATCTGGGGGCACGGTAGTGCCCCCGCCAAGTCGAGCGCGAAGCAAGCACTGCCGTACCATCTTTACAGGAACCATTTCGTCGCATTTTCAGGCCCCTATTTGAGAACCTCTGGATAAGACCAGAACACAGAAATTTTCGTCATCTAGTAAGCTATAATTACATACTTAAAATCCAAAATTTCAAGTCTGTAGGTCATTAAGTTCCGAAGTTAAGCGAAAGCAAAGTTTCGCATTTTCGACACTCACTCACTCATGATCATCAAAATAGAACTAGTACTTCCCATAAACTCAGAGAGCTGAAATTTGGTATATACTTAGAATTTATTGTATAAGCCATAGGAAAACTAAAAAAACATGCAATTTCGGTCTCGTTTTCGAGATAATTCATCTGCATAAATAACTTTGTAATCTCATATAAATGTATAGGATTACAAAGTTACATTTGCAGTCAATGGTTAAAATTGTGTAATATCCAACTTATTAATTCAAAATATATTTAAGGCATAGTATATGTATATGTGAGTGTGTATATGTGTCGTAAATCGTCAGTTATGATCAGGCGATATCTAGCGTGGCCAACTAAAATAAGAGCCCAACCAAACTATTAGAAGAGATCGACATACCGCCTTTACTACAAGCTTTTATTTACTTTCACCTGTCGATCTGTCTGTCTGTAATTAAATCTTGCAAGTTTAATTAGGCCCACTTCCCGGTATAATATTATGATGCATTGGACTAAGAGTGAACGCACACGTATCTAGATGGCGCTGACTGTATTTTAAAACGCGCTTACGGTTTGTATTTCTGATAACCTTATAATATAGCGTTTCTACAAAAATAAGTGAAATCCCACCAAAAACATTCTGTAAAAAACTAGCCAAGTCTTGATGGAGCTGCTTGTTTATCTCTAAAAAGTAATGAAATCTAGACAAAGTCGTGCCAAGTATAAGGTTCCTTACTGCGATTTCTTTATTATTATAGTTAATGTTGTGTGACTTGGCCGTTGAAGGGTACACAAGGGTATTATACCAGGTGCTCCATGACACTATTGCACCAATCTGTCCGCTACCCATTCACGATAGAAAATTTCCACTTGGAAAACGTTGATAGGATAACCAGTCAATTGTAGGCTTGATAAAGCTGCGTATTTCAATAATACTTATGTTTAGGCGATCCAAGTGTCATAGAGCATCTGGTTTTGTACCCTTGTGTACCCTTCAACGGCCAAGTCACACAACATTAACTATAATAATAAAGAAATCGCAGTAAGGAACCTTATACTTGGCACGACTTTGTCTAGATTTCATTACTTTTTAGAGATAAACAAGCAGCTCCATCGAGACTTGGCTAGTTTTTTACAGAATGTTTTTGGTGGGATAAACTATACAAGAATGTTAACTTTGAGAAGCCTAAATACAGTTTATGTCTTAACAGCACAAACATTTGGAATTCCCCACAATAGCTACCCCAGGAATGCGGTGGTCCATCAGACCCTGCCTTTGTTACAAACAATGTAGTCAAGGCGATAACATAACTAGCTGCGTGGTGCGGTTTTACTTACTGAAAAATATATCAAATTAATGTTTTATTTCAGTTTTCTTGTCTTCAGCCACATAAACTTCACAATGTATATTAATATATTAGTGCTAGATTTTCTCAGCAGTTTTACTCGTTTTACCCTCTGAAAAGTAAGCCTACTTACTCGTTTATGTTATTCCAGGTGATGTTTCAATTTTAAGCTTTATCAGTTCAGTCGTTTACGCGTAAAGATGTATTGTAAAACGAATAACACATAAGGCAGTTTCTAAAACTAATAATTTTGTAACGAGTATATCGGGGTCGAGACTACTCACACACCATTGCATCTCAATAGTTCAGATTTAATGGCGTGAAGAAGACATAATATATTATATCGATCCAAAGATCTAAGCTATCACAGTGGATTCATCGTTTTTATATGTCGTCGAAGAGTAGGTAAGTACACCATAAAACTGCATGAAGAAACCCATTTTCGTCAAAAAAATGTCTTTGTTTAGTACGTGCAGTTTAAAAATCCGAACTTTTAATATTATAGCTGTTAAGTTCGCAACTCTGCTCGCGTTAAAATATCCTTTCTAGCGGGAGTCTACACGGCACAATATTTAATTTATATTTGTGCGCCCAGCGGTGTTGTTTGATGAATAACTCAGTCAATCATTCTCACTTTTGTTTTATATATTTAGAAGATAGAAAGGCGTATACTCAGTGGGCGTATATATAATAGGACCTTTCTAGATACGACATTTAGATTATTATATCGACAGTGGTAAGACGTCTTACAGACGTCTCGTAAGCCGAGATAGCAAGGCATAAAGGAAACTCAAGAGACAAGTGATTTATCTTTGTTATTTTCTCCGTTTGTTATTTGTTTGCAGTGTATACTGGAAAAGTTATACCTGTTACCAAATTATTGTTCTCTCGATAAATATTAAATATTAGCAAAATGTACAATTACACATATCGTTGTAGTAGGATAACATTATTAAGTTCTCATATTGTTTTTTTTTTGTTATCTATGAGTAAAATTGAAATACAGTAAATTGTTATATTATAATTTTTAGTAAACTTACTATTAGTAAAAGGAGAGGAAGAAATACATAATTAGGTTTTTTAACTTTACATAACTGTTTCTCTGTATTATAATCCCCATGAAATTAATATGTCGCCACATTAACCGCTTAGACTTAATGATTTTTAGAAACTAAATAACCAACAATAAATAGACTGGATGATCATTTATATTGGTATTTATTATTTTGAATTTAAGATTAATTATACTTTATGTATTTATTTTCTTCTTCTTTTCCTCTCCCTTCACTATGTACAGTACAAATTTAAAACCTAATTAAGTATTGGATTCGTAAACATTTTGTAAAGCTTCACCTTCAGTAAAGAGCTAACTAAAGCTGTAATATCTCTGTGATTCTGTAAATTCGATAGCCAGCCTGATTTTGCACATGATCAATCAGTGTCAGGGATTGATGAGCGTGCGAGTAGATAACACTATAACCGCTAACTCAAACATATTTTATGCGTGTGAACCGAGCTCATAATATTTCAGTATGAGTTACTATGCTAGTAAATTGACTTCTATATTATTTATGTTCGCAGATTCGCTCGTAGTGAAGAAATCTTTTTTTCTTAGAGATCTTTTCTTTTTTTTATGTGACGAGACGAAGACGAGCAAGACGCTCTCCTGATGTTAATAGATAGCGCTGACCATAATCTGTAAAGTGCTGTTTAAGATTTCACAATGATGTGAAATTCTAGGTACACTGCACCAACGCTTCTTCCTCAAGAGTCATAAGATTTTAAGACTCTTTAGACCAGTAATTTTACTAGGTACAGCGAAATCCTCCTACCGAAGCACAGTAACCTGTACCTATTCCAAATTTAATTACAATCCGTTCAGCGATGCAATCTTTATCAGTTAATCTGTCACGCTTTTGTTTTATATGTATACTAGCTTGTGCTCACAGCTTTGGCCGAGTAGAGAAACCCTTTCTTAGCCGACGTATACGTTATATATCTATCTGTGAATCTGTGTACCAAATGTCAACCCAAACAGTTCAGTGGTTTAAGCTGCACATTAATAAATCAGTCAGTTAGTCAATCAGTCAGTTTAAGTTATTTCAGGTACGCTAATCACGAACGCAGCCAATTTCCGAGACAAAAAATACCTTCGAGTGTATTTCCTTCGTCCTCTGATAAATTACCTTGTTTGTAGAACATTTATTACAGGTAGACTCCAGATTGTGTGTAATCATTTCTGTTCTGAGTTATGGTAAGTAACCTGCCCATTTAATTGTGCTTGTTCACCTTTTTCTGTTTTAGTGTTTTTTTGTCAGCGAATAAATGTAGGGTAACCGGCGGTGATATTATCCGATCATAATGTAAATACATACAAGTTCTATAGCTTTACGACGATTGAAGGACCAACACACCTTTTTGCCGTGTCGCCTAAGCGAGTAATTAGTTATGTAATTAGGTACCTACACCTATTAGCTGTGCTCTGCAGTTTTTACTCACTGATATAGATATGAATAACACAAAAGCTAGAGCCTATGTGTTATTCAAGGACCTATAACCTACTGCTACATATTTGAGCTCAGGTATTTGGGCATATAGAAATGACAAACACAGATCCACATACACACTAACATCTACGCTTTCGCAATTATAATATAAGTAGAATTTAGGATTGATTTCTGGGCCAATGGTTTAACTATTAGCAGCATTACTAACTAACTTTAACCGATTCTACGGTACCAGACGGTTTAAATAATATTTCATTCATTTCCCAGTCCTTTTGTTAATCCTTATCTTTAAAACGAAAGAAAAGCGCTTTTAATAAAGAACATCTAACTTCCGAAGCTATTCTAAATGACGAAATGCCCGCGGCTCTGGAGATAAAGCTTAAGAAAATATTGAAACATCTTTTAGCTTTTTCTGTTTCGCTTTCATTAAACAGTCCAAGTACCTACAAGTCACGAGATTATTCTTATCATTTAACCAAAAAAATATACCTTTTTATGCTATCAGTTAATATAATCAAGATGAGGCCGGGGGTTAGACTTCCTTTCCAGGAGGTCGTCTAGGTGGGTACCCCAACAGTGCCAGTTATTCTACCGCCTGAGCAGTGATGTGCAAACATTACTGTGCTCCGGTAGGAGGGCACTGTAGCTAGTGAAATTACTGGGCTAAAGAGTCTTAACATCTTATGACTCTTGAGTGAGAAGCGTTGGTGCAGTGCTCCTAGAATTTCACATCATTGTGAAATTCTAAGTAGCACTGTACTGATTATGGGCAGCGTTATCTCTTAACATCAAGAGAGCGTCTTGCTCGTCTTCTACTTCATCACATAAAAAAAGGCCACGCTTTATCGTCTACCTACGTATTTGTAGGTACGAAATCCTTCGCAACACAAATTGCTACGAACAGAAAACCGGGTCTATGGATTAATGTATGTTTAAAAGCAATAAAACACATAAAAGTGAATCCTACTAATATTAAATAGTATATTAATAATATTATTATTTTTTTAATGTGGCAATCTACGAATAAATAATAGTGGAAATATTAAAAATTGAATTTATATTTCACGCCCAAACGCGAACGGCTTTAGGCAGTTAAACTTGGGAGGTAGCTTATGAATGTTGCTTACACCCAATAATTATACAGAGGCTACTTTCAGCGGGTAAAATCGCTGGCTAAACTAGATTAAAAATAAAAGAGAATTCGATATTCCCGGTGAAGCTACATAAACTATCTGGTTTCAATAATGTTAAAAGTTTTACCGTTTGTACACGGAATCCTATCGAAGCTCCAATAAAACTCCGGGAATTTCAACAAAATGGTATTCAAATTGTTTTGATCAAAGTAAACACTGCTAGTTAATTTATTCAGGAACGTGTTCATGGAAATATATAACGATTTTCCGCCATAACTTTGTACCTTAGTTTAATTTATATCGCTTAGGTAGCTTATGGGAGATGGTACACACTTATCATTATGTTTTTATGTTAGAGACAGACACCGAGATAAACTGAGTGAATGTTTAACAGTTTCCGTCGTCTAAAGACGTCTGAAACACCAGTGTTATTGCTAATGCAGTGTCGGTCTTTATATATACCTATCTGTTAGCAGAAAGCATAGTTTTCTATACTAACTAGATATTCAAATCAAAAACATATAAATCCAAAATCAACACTACTTAAATTTGCTTATTTAGTTACTGATTTCAGCTATGTAAATTAAAACGGCCTAGAAGGTCTACAATTTTCAAGAGACATGCATTGATAGATAGTATGTAGGTACATTAAAAGTAGGTACCGACAAAGCGCTAGGTTTCAATATAATACGTTGACCGAATTCTAAAAGTGGGTGCTATAAGCTGGCAGTTAGGTACTCGCTTCGAAGCTATTTTTTAGGTCTTCATCAAAAATTCAAGAAAGGTACGCAGCAATTTGCATCTTCAAGATTAATTTCGTACAGTTGACACAGTAGAGTGATTTCATTACAAAAACGGACTTGGATTATTTCTTTTTAATCTTAATGGAGCTTTTATTTTCTTTCGAGTTTAATATCTACTGAAAGTCCTTGAACACACAGGCGTCGTCTTCTAAACATATAAAAGGAAAGAGTGACTGATTGACTGACTGACTGACTGCTAGACGGATCGGGTTGAAATTTGGAACACAAATAGTTTTTTTGATGTAGACCTCCGCTAAGAAAGGATTGCGCCATACAGGCAAAGCCGCGAGCATAAGCTAGTAAATTTATAAGTGTAACGGACTAAGCTTAACTTCGAATGCAAGAACTCCTAGCCTTCTTACATTTTAGGACTTTAAAACTTAAAGTAGTACTAGACTAGTACTCTTTAGTTAAAGCTAGTTACTACTTTAAAAGTACCTACTACAGTAAGAGAGTTCAAACTTAAAGAGGAAAACCTTCCTTCATATCTCAGCCCGCGTATTTTAGTCGTGTTCTTTCACCCTCGGTTTTACTCGACTCAACCTCGAAATTAAAAAAAATTGTCGTCGTCTCAACAGCGTGCGGTTTAACAGTGAAAAATTCCCACCTAAGTGTGTTTTTATTTTATTTTGTTCATGAAGTGTATTGATCTTGTATTCTTTCACAGACAATAAACAACATTTCTAAAGCCTCGAGAGAACGCTGTCACTAGCTTTATAAACAGACGGGAATTTAGAAAAATATTGAAAGAAAACAGAAAATTCTTTTACTTTTTTGTTTAGACGAGTTCAACGTCCATGTTAGCTCTCTGTGAACTATAGATATCTAAAAAACGTAATTGCTGATAATATAGTTCCTTCTTCTTAAATCAAAAAGTTTAAAGTCTATAGTGATTTTACGTAATATATGTACGTTAAATCAAATAGGCGTTCGGTGTTATTTATTAGCCCAGTGGCTCTACATGATTGATATAAAGAAAGCCTTTGTATGGCCTGTGTAAATCAATATCTAAGCTATCTATTAAATTTCAGCTCAATCTACGGTTCCACTCGTTGGCTCTGTCTTTATTTGCGGGAAGCGGTAATAACCATCTAAGAACCAAATATAATTATAGTGGATTGTGACTATTATTTAATAATAACTTTGTTTAGTAAGAAACAAGGTCACAATGCCAATTTACATAGTACGTACGTGTGAATTAAAAAAATAAATAAGCGTGACCAAGACGCACGAACCCTTGTACTTATTTTTCAAATTGGTTCAGACGCATTGAAGTATTCGATGAACATGTGTAAAATAAAGTTTTGAACAAATGGGCAACCTTTTTTTGAAGTCGGATAAAAAATACAAAAGTAGTATAATAAAAGGAGGCGGAAAAAAGGGAAAAAACAACTAATAACCATAAAACAAGTGAAGAGTAAAAGAAATGTAGCCTCGATTGACTCTGTTATGACTGTTTTTTGTCAGACGATTCAAACTCAAACATCACAAAAGCAAGTAAGCCAAGCAAATAATCAAATTGCGGTTTTTGTAAGAGGAAAATTGGAGATTGCCGACGGATGCGAGGGTAAGAGAGGATGGGATCCCTGGGGAGCATTAACACCGAATGTATGTACCTAGGTAGGTTCTAATACGTGAGGAAAAACAACAAAGTACCTACATAAATACTTACTATTGGCATATTGGAATGAAGGAGATACAGTGGCTATAATAAGGAAAACACATACCTCTAATTAATAAAAATAATTCATTAGTATAAGCTGCTTCCAGTTTCACTTGCGTAAGTCATAATCCCGTATCCCGTAAGTCCCAGTTTTGTGAAAATCTAGATAAAATCTACGCGCTGAATTTCATCGTAATCAGTTCAGAGGTGTTCGCGTGAAAGAATAACAAATATACTCATGACTTAAGCCTACTAAACTAAACTAGGTACTTCTGCAACCTTAATTTTAGTCAATGAAATTTTTTAACAATTTAATAAATTTTTTTCCATACTTTAACAATTTATTTTCGTACAAATTATCCGAAGCATATTTGCTTTATCCCAAAATCTATGAGTATGGGGACTTAATGGAAAAAAACGATATTATCTCTTGTGAGCCTGAGCACGTCTGCCTACGTGACGGTTATGGCCGGACTACAATAACTTTAGGTCCACCATGTTGCCACGTTTCACTCGCCATAACTTTTATAAAGGACAATATTATTTTTCACACTAAACAAAACTAAAATTCATTCATTGAAATAGACTATAGTGGAGCCCTTTTAATGCGTTTAGTGGAGTAAGTAAATTTTAGTTTTATTTTAAGACTACTCGTTCGCGAAGCACCTCTATGAGAAGAACGACTAAGAAACTCGTTAAGAACGAGTAAGAGTAATAAATTTTTGTTACTCAAATGTTCTTTCCAATGTATTAATTTTTCACCAGTCTTGTATTTTTGTTTACTTTAAAAATAATATATAAGTAGATATATCTATTCTGAAAGTTCCTAGCAGTGAAAATCGTTGTTGGCTAAGCATATTTTGTATACTCATTAACTTTGTAAGCTTTACTTAGAGCTGTTGATTTTCCAAATTATATATATAAATATCCTAAAAACTGAAATTTATTTGATACTAGCTGAAGATAATATGTACTACTTACTACGGCGCAGCGACCCAAACTGAGTCTTGGCCTCCGATACAAGATCACGCCACTCTTCCCGATTCTGGGCTACTTCTTGCCATGACTGAGCTAATATGTGGGTGGCCATAATATAATATTGTAAAGGTAGAGGAAGGAGGTGGAGTTTGTATTTGAGTGTACTTACATATTTATTTGCTCTTTTACGCACTAACCACTGAATCGGTAATGATAAAATTTAAAATTGTATATAGGGAAACCTGGCAGAACATGTAGCATACTTTTATTCCGATTTTCCCACAGGAACGGGACTTACCCAGGGCACTGCTTCTAATTAAATTTTAACCCCTACGGTAAGACCCTGGAAAAAGGCTTTCATATCTTCCAAGGAATAAACTTGCTTTTGACATTTTCATTTGAAAACAGGATACTTCACGAGAACATTTAATTGTTAATATTAATTTAATTTCAACCCCACATTAAGGCCCTGGAATATTAATATCATACATTCCAAGGGATAAATCCTTATTTTTTATTCAATATAATATAATGTATATTTTTTAATAAACAAAAATTTTAAATTTCCCACTTCGCGGGTTTGTGCCTAGTACCTATAGCTGGCTTATAAAAATACTGTCCAGAGTCCAGAAATGATATAACGTCAAAACAATCCACTGTAACCCAATATCCTATATTTTTGAACCTTTATAAGATTGTATATATATTGGCGCGACGTTGATATACCGCCTGCAGGCCCTTAACCCTCATCATGGTTGACGTTGACATATAGGTAACACGCACACGACACCACGTGACCTATAGATAGCTAAAAGCGTTCGCACATGAGAAGTCATAACATATAGGGAGCCCTTAGGGACGGCGTCGGTGCACCGCGCACTTGCAATGAGAAATAACGTCATTCAGTATATAAAAGTAACATTTAAAGACCCCCAACGCTAAAAGAAAATATTATGTAACTCCTCATATTTTATGGTGGTGGCCATCTTCATTTATCAAATTTATCATAGTGGGTGGTAGTATTCTACCATTTAAACCTATTCATTTGATATTTGATACCCATATTGAAGGAGTGGTGAAAAAATATGTAATCCGCCATTTTGTGTTGCCATGAAACATTATTTCTTACAAAAACTGTTTATTCATGTTTCTGAATGTATATTTCTAGAGAGCATTATAACACGTTTCTTATTTGAATTGTTTTTTTATTAGTGAGGTAGCCCAGAGAAAAATAACAAAAAACAACTAACACTTGTTATACAAATACGCCAACCTTGTGTGCGGAGACTCTTAGTTCCCGTTTCAAAATATTAAAAACGATGGCTTATCAGTGTAATATTGTTACACTTCCACGCAAATACGTGCTGGTAATTTACTGATGGTAGGGTTGATGCGTACTTAGTCACCCGGACCACCCAGTGACATAATCGTGTTGACAACCGATCACTATAGGCGACGGTCATCATCATCAGCCTATGTTCGTCCACTGCTGGACAAAGGCCTCCCCCATGGCACGCCACTCAACTCGGTCCTCCGCCTTACTCCTCCAACCGCCCCCAGCGACCCTGCGGATATCATCGCCCCATCTCGCGCAAGGACGCCCTACACTACGTTTGCCGAGACGCGGTCTCCTTAGGCGACGGTAACCACTCATAATACGAGTCGTCTGTTTATGTGTCTGTTACAAACAAAGAACAAAAACAATTAGTATCTAAGCTTCTTTTGTAACACATATAAAAAGGTTAGGTGCTATCTAGTAGGAGAACGTTAAAACTGCACGGTACTCCTTGAAATCTTATCATGTAAGCCGTAAACCACATATCGACATAGGACTAAAGGGTAAACCCATATGGTTAGTGGTAAAAGTTTTGCAGTTCACCCCTACCATGTTAGAGAAGTCGTGACGCTGAATTAATATTACCTGAGCACCTCTATTTCATGATGTAAGTAGTAATAGTACGCCTGGCGATTTTACCTAATAGTAGCCCTTGTTCAAACTTCAGTTTAATCGGCATTTCTGGCATTGCCGCGGATGAGTGCTTTAGCGTACCCGCTGCCCCAGTATAATGGCGTCCCGCAGAGACATCAACATTTTTAGTGGGTATTCCAGCCTACATACCGGCCCGCGTGGGGTGATGATGCGTTACGCATTTTTCCTGGGTTAAAAAAAGGCTTTCTGGCGTTTCCTCTCGTCGCAACGACCAAGCGCTCATGCAGTTTTTTTTTTTAAGCAGTGAGCGTCCCGTCCCAAAGTTGAAACGAGTTCACCTCCTCGTGCTATCATGTCTGTTCATTCAAGATTTTTTCAGTTAAGTATACTTTGTCTTAAACCTGTTAATACCTATAAGGTTCTCCTCAGTACACCTGCACTACTTAAGTTTTTTTAATTAAGATTCTAGACTTAATGAAACGGAGTGAAGGTTTAAGCAGAAAGTTGTGTAAGTTTCACTAAGTCTTGAATCTTAGAGGCTTGAAACTTTAAAGTTGGAAGTATCAAGAGGTAGGGAACACTTTCCGGTGTCATTTCCGTAGAGCCACGGGCGAGAACTTAATTAAATGAAAACTTAATTTGGACCAACTTATGTTGTCGAGTAAAGGATTACAGTTATCCCTAGGGACTTTCCAGCTTTTCTGCGAATTCTAAAAGATTTTCAGTTTTGCTAATATAAGGACTATATCATAATTATATATTAGATGTTATTTGCCTGGCCTAAAATTATAATAATTATCCGAGTGTGTACGTACCTAATAGGAAAGTATGTACATATGTGCTTCCTTCTTTTCTTTATCGTACTTTTTAACAGAGAGGTGATGAAGACACTTTCTTAGTGACGATCTTAAACTAATTCCGTTTGTGAGGGAATAATAACAACACAAGAAGACAGTAAATATCTACTTTTTTATTTTTAAATCTACTTTGGTCATTTATTTACATACAATTTTAATTAATATTTTTAAAACTACGACGACATAAAATTATCATCTTTATTTCACTATTTATTTTACATATACATTTATTAATTCTACATTTTGGCACACCTAAAATTCAGTTAATATTTAAGTCACATTCATTTATTTACATACAGAAAGAGTACATAGATAAATTTTGATACACAATAATACAAGTATTTATTTTAATTCCTGTATTTATTAATGGAAAGATTTATTTTTATATTTGACTGCTCTACCTTTTAAAAAATTTGATAAGTTAGGGCGGCCGCTACGCTCAGCGGGAGCACACGGCGCGATTGTATTGTAAGGTATGAGCAGCGTTAACGTAAGACGCATGCCTTAAGGAGTCATTAGAACCAAAATTCTGAGGCGCTAGTTAGGACTTTTGCAGGCTGAATTGCCTGATAACCAAAAATAGTCACAGTAATAATGGATTCGCTTTCCTTTTCTCTTTTATCTTGTTATATATTCGTAAGTTAATATGTTTTGTCTTGCTCGGCTTTGTTTTTCTATACGTACGTAGTAGCACATCTATACCCGCTATAGCATAAGCACCCGCTGCGTGCACCCGCTCAACGTACAAACGCCCTTATGTTTGACCTCAATTTAATCGATACAATCTTATGAATAAATTTAAGACGAATACTCGAGAAGACCACGACTCAAGTTGTATATTATATTGTGCCCTAGCCCGGCAGAGTTTGCGAGTTCATTATGCACTTTGACTTCCTTCATCCCCTTCATCGTGAGTTTTAAAAAGATTCAAACTTTTGCATTATGAACAAATACGCAAGTCATATATTACGTTATATGAAGAGCTACCAAGTTGGACATGTTTTAATATACTTGTAAGTTAAAGAATATAAAACATATTAGTAGTTATTTAAAGCGAAGCATGCATAGTTAGCCCATTTGCTTGCATATACATATGTTACACGAATATTTTTTTTCTTTTTTTTTATTAATGATCTGAAGTGAGCAGTTTGACTGTACGGTAGCCAATTAAATATGAGCATCCAAACCTCAGACTTCTAATCATTCAAAAACATTTGCGCAACCTGTAGCTATACTTAATAAATAAGCACAAATAAATAGACATCTATCAGTGATTCATATTCCAAAAGCTATATGTCCAGTAGTTTTTTCGTCTGTGAAGTAGGTAAACAAAACAGCAACAAATCCAAGGAAGGGCGGGTCCGGTACTTTATTATCTCCTAACGAAGGACCCACAAAGATGTTAAGGTCGGTGCCTTCTTACAATAAGACCCTTTAAGAAAAAGATAATGCTTTGGTTTATTATCCTAGTGGCTGCCAACAAATTTTGCGGCTTAATTTCGGAGCTCGAGACCTATATTTACCACCGAATCTCGTTGAGATTCAGTTCAACAGTCTCGGTGAAATTAAATCGGATTTCGTTGCGCTTCGGAGCTCTTGCCAAAAACAGGAACCATAAGATTGGAACTTTGAGAAAGATAACCGAACTGTAGTTATCATTAAATTAAATCAATGTTTATGTCGAGAACATTTCCAGCTCCTTTAAGAAAGGTTGCAGATTTATCGCGCTGGCGAATGCTAATGTCAGTTTTATTTAGATACGAGCTTACTTAAAGTTTTGAGCCCATTACATCAACTCAACACCGATGCTACACCGACTCGACTTGTAGCGAACCAAAGAATTTTGAGCTTTTTGTAAACTGTAAATGTTCTAAAATTTGATTAAAAAGGAAGTGTATCAGGTATTATTGGCTAACTAACACATCACTATAAGACGACTAAAATAAAATGTAGTTGTAGACGTAGAACAGTTATTAAGATAATTGGCGTTTCTCAAATTTGTCGATTAACTCAAAAATTTACCTATTATACGTCAGAATTAGAACCACTCTATTATGAATATTTTATTTGTATCGGTTTACAGCATCAGCATTGTAAATTACTATATTATCCTTACTAGTGTTCGATGCGTCATAAGCTTTCTTTCTATAAAACTTAAGATATTTTTACTATTAGGTATGCATAGGTATTTTTGTAAAGTTGATATAACGAGTGTGGACCTTTATTCGTATAATCTTGGCACAAAATGAGAGTCACGTATGCGAATGAACGCAGTATTTTATAAAGTACATTTGTGGTAAGCAGTCACGCGTTTATGTAGATTTCTTCTTTGCATTTGATCGGGTAGTCCTTCGGCGGTAGTCTGAAGCTGTCTCTTATGTAGGAAAACCTGAAAAATAAATATTACCTACTAAAAATCTATTCCTTTTCACCTTGATGTAGGAAATCGCTTTTAGAGTAAGTCCTTGTCACAACTCAAGATTATGTTACCAAAGTGTATCTATGTATGTTGTATATCCCACTAATATAATATAATAGTTATTCTACCGCCTGAGCAGTGATGTGCAAACATTACTGTGCTCCGGTAGGAGGGCACTGTAGCTAGTGAAATTACTGGGCTAAAGAGTCTTAACATCTTATGACTCTTGAGTAAGAAGCGTTGGTGTAGTGCTCCTGGAGTTTCACATCGGCACTGTACTGATTACGGGCAGCCGTTATCTCTTAATATCAGGAGAGCGTCTTGCTCGTCTTCTACTTCTTTACATTAAAAAAAAAAATAGCTAGTTGCACCAAGAGGTTTTACCCACTGAAACGTAGCCTGTGCGTTATTGTAAGTTATAAGCTACCTACATACTGAATATCAACCTAATTAGTTCAATTGTCTGGACCCTAGGCGTAAATGAGTAACAAACATCGATCCATACTTTACGATACGATATCACGGATGTGCGAGTTTCACCACTTCACGCCGAATACGTTAACTACATTTTGATGCTCATTCGTACTAATTATTTTACACTTACGAATGGTACCTATAAAAAAATCATAACAAAAAAAAATGGACGTAGCAGGTTTACACTCTAAGCCGACGATATTGTATTTTCAGGCTTTTGAGCCTACAACCTAAAATAAACAGAATAATATTAAATTTCTTTGTGTAAAAAAAAAACAATCTTACCTGTGGAAATTGTAAAAGTACTCCTTGCCGTCCGGGGAGTACTGCGGGTAGAAGGTGTAAGGAGGAAGCTCTGGCTCAGGGAGGCAGTCCGCGAGCGCGTGTCTCGCGAACTCCTCCTTGTAACGTCATGATTGCTCCCGGTACGCCGCTCTCTTAGAACATTTCTCCTTCAGGATGTAGCAAAGCGCGATAGCTATGAGAACTGCTATCGCAATCGCCATACTTATGCTAATCCAGATTATCTCCTCGTTGATCCCGCTTGTAGACTTCCCTGTGAACAAATAGTTCATTTAAAACACATTTGAGCCGTTTGGGGTAGATATATTGGATCTTTGAAGACAAAGCTCACCGCATTTTCAAAAATCTATCTGCGCTGGGTCGATGAGACTTGAGACCAAAATGCTGGTGTATTTACTCGTACATAGGTACAAATATTGCCATCTAACAAAGTAGGTAACCTAACTATGGAATGATTGGTTTATTCTTTTTTTTCTACAGATGTCTATAATATATTTCCATTTATTTATTTTCAGCCATATATTCGAAAGATAATTTTTATTATAGAGCTCAGAGCTATTACGATCAGGTAACGTACTAAATCCATCTTCTTTATGTTTCTTAAGGGAGTTCTAAAGGTATATTGTTATTTTATGTAAATGTAGCACATTATTGGTATTTTATTGAAATTTATTCGATCTTAAACGCAACAATTTCGTTTAGGGGTTTTCTGTAAAAGATAAAAGCTAAGAACTTTTTATTGTACAGATACATTTTTCAAAGTATGTATAATATCATAAAATTAAAACAAACAAACTTTCCTAGGGGATACCACGGAGTTCTTCTGATCTAAGGGGGATACCTACGTTAAACATCAGAATCTATATGAGTCCCAAATCTGAACTCAAGCTTTTCAGTATGTAACTCAAGTCTGTGTATGAGCTGTGCGTTGAATAATCAGTCGATTCAATAACGCTTTTTTATATTTAAATGATAGGGATCGCGTATCTTGAAATGTCCTTAATGAAAACGGATCGGCCACTCGTAAAAAGTGTACGAAATTGTCCAGCAAAAGGAAACAGCCGCAGGGGAAAGAGGAAACAATCATTCTCAAGTTGACGGAGATGGATGGCTCGACCTATTAAGCGTAATGAATACTAAGAACATGCAACCTCTCCGCAAATAACGAGCGCTTTACTTCCATGTTTCTTGAGAGTGAGGTGGCCGGGAAGATTACTGGGCTAAGGAGACTTAGCATCATGTTAAATGTCACTGAATGAACCCAGTGTTGCCAAGGACTTCGAACCTCTTGAATAGGTATTCAACCTACGTAACGATGTTATTATTAACATTAGGCGAGCGGGTTCGTCTCGTTCATTGGCATGCATTAACGCATCCAAAACTACTCAACTTGAAATAAATTTAGAATTTAGAGCATAACTTAGACTCTGGAGAACAGAACACGTACGATGTTTTGTGAAATCAAGTGAAATCATGGGTGTAGCTTACTATTTTTTATTAATCAGCCTGTATCGTCCCACAACATGACAAAAGTCTGACTTCTCTTTTACCACTCCTTTCTCTGGAAATCAGTTACAGGTGTATTCTTGAGATATGAGTCAAGTTCTCTTTCTAGCAACTAGCAACTTTCTGAACTTCATAATCAAATATTTGCGTTTTGGAGCTAAGTATTACAGCAGTGACTCTCACTCTGTCTGTGAGTTTCTCTCCTAAGATACTGCGCTCCATAGCTCTTTGACAAACTCTGAGTGTAACTTGTAGCTCTATACAAGGAACCGTTGTAAAATATATACGAGTAGGTTAGTTCGTGAGCCCACTCACAATGAGAGCAATTTGCCTTTCATTCAACTTTTATACCGAATGTGGGAAGTGGGAGTCCTAAATACACAATAACTATATTACGTAGGAGATAACAAAACAGTTTTAAGGCTAGGGTACTATAATAAAACAGCTCGGGTTACGGCCTGTTCACACGTTGGGGGTCTTTACCGCTGATTATTTAATAAGGGTAGATCAGTGGAGCTCGCCTATTCGACGCAGTGTAAAATAGTATTAAATAGAATAGAAAACACTTTATTGAACAGCATGAAAACAATACGCTAAGCTTTAAAAAAATACACATCAGAGAAAATAACAATGGTCCGAATTGCTTACAGAAAAAAGATGGTACGCCTGTGCCGCTTTTTTTTGTTCGACTTGGCGGGGGTATTGCCGTGCCCCCAGATCAGACAAATGTCACAAGCAGTATGATTTTCATGAAAAATTGACACTGCGTGCTAATATTGCGGAAATATATTTCACACTTTCATAACGAGCGAGCAACTAAGATAGCGTTCACGGAGTATTGTTTACTTCGTTGTTAACTCACACTTTGACGCATTTGACAGATCACAATAACCGTTCCTCTACCTATTTATTCTATGGTCTTTGCCGTCTCACTGAATTTCATGTCCGAAAGAGATATGAGTTTTTTATCTCAGCAATTTTTCCCGTCTGACTAGCGAGCGTGATGGGACTCGGTTCTCGGTACAGTGTGAAAAATTCGGAATAGTTTGCAAAAAGTTGAAAATTCCCAGCTTTTAGATGACCGGTTGACTAGTTGAAACCTGAATGAGAATAACCAGGATATTTCAAAAACAACAGCTTTAGGTGCTTTAGGTGGCTTTAGGTTTTAGGTTAGGGCTTTAGGTGGTAAAATATATGTTTCAGACGCTAGAATTTATTTTTATTAAACAGCAATTTAACGCTTTTATAAATTACAGGACTCTTTCCGGCTTTACTTAGCCTGTTATTTAGAAATAGTGTTCTCGGTAAATAGTGTTCGGGTTCTTCGGTTCATTTGAAGCTATAAAATATCTTTCGTTAAAATTCCGTTTCCGAGCTCAGCTTTTCAGACGACATGACGAGAATCAAAAATGTACTAGCGTTGCAAAATTTTTTATGCTCAGCTTTTTTAATGATTTACGAAACGTTGAGAACTTTTCATAAAACTGAGGCTGAAATTCCGAAAACGCTGACTCCCCACTGGCCTCGTGTAAATTATGGGTAGACATTTATCAACCATTTCTAAATTGCACCTGTTAGCCAACATTTTTTTTCTGAGGTCTATGGTTACTAACTACAGATTTAGAGCTTTTGCAAAAGGCACGTACCTTCCGCGTATTGTAGGCGTAATTGAGTCTCTTTAACAATAATATGATTATATTAACTACTATTAGGTTGTCTGGAAGAGATCGCTTTTAGCGATAAGACCGCCAATTGTTACACTAATGTCGTGATTTTGTGTTATAGTTTTTAAGTTTTCTGTATGTTTGTAGTGTTTCAATAAAGAGTTTTCTATTCTATTATTCTATTCTATTAATTTTCAACCGTCACGTAACAGTTGGTGTAATATAATATTCATCATCATCATCATTTTCAGCCCATATCGTCCCACTGCTGGGCAAAGGCCTCCTCCCTTTTGTGCCATGCAACTCTGTCCTGAGCAGTTCGCATCCAGGTCTTTCCTGCGATTGCTGCGATGTCATCGACCCATCGGCCAGGTGGTCTGCCGATATAATATAATATTATTAGATACAAATAAGTGACTAAACCAGTAAGGATGGTACCATTGTCATGTCGTGCTATGGCCCTAATAAACAAGCCTCACTTGGCACAAATATAGACACAAAACGTCAAATTTTCTAACAATACAAAATTTCAAAAGCTATTTATTTGAGAATTCGACAATTCGCTCCAAAATTTCCGCCAAGGAAAGCGCCAGCTTTCGAGTAGTCAAACTGTGCCTCAACATTAATTGGGCACGAATTACGAATCAAGCCGAAGTTAGGTAACACAAACTAGTGGAACTAAACTATTGTACCTTCAAAGTTGAAAGCCAGGAGGCACAATTATAGTTACTAAGGCAGATATCGCGCTTCATAAAACAAAATTACTTCTCCCCTTGCCAGTCCGATTTGGTACAGAACAGACTGGTAACCTTGCGTTTAATACCTCTAGATCTGATTTATATATATTTTTTCTAAATATTTCGTTTGCAAAGTTAATTTTTAGGGTTTCTGTAGTCAACAAGGTCTTATATACCCTAATAGTTTCGCTTTATCCTTCCGTTTGTCTGTCCATCTGCAGATTTACGAAGAAACTACGAGTATAAGTCGTAGAAAGCTGCAATTTTGCACAGATTTGATAAGGATTAATAATCTGGGTAATAGAATCTTACTAATATTATAAACGTGAAAGTTTGTAAGAATGGATGTCTGGATGTGTGTTTGTTACTCTTTCACGCCTGAACGGGTGGACCGATTGAGCTAAAATTTGGTATACAGATAGCTTAGACCCTAGAATAACATATAGGCTATAGAAAATCGGGTAAAACCGCTGGGCGCAGCTAGTAATAATATAAATCAAAGTTATAAATATATAATTAATTTGTGGCATTTATAACATACATATTTTGGTATAATATTTTCTTGATTTGATTTATTATTCAGCACAACGTTAGGTCTAACTTAATGCTAAAATAGCATTTTCTTCCAGTTGACCTGATAACTGGAAAAAAATGACAAGATAACGGGATGGTTTCTTCGTATTTGTTCACGGACAAATTTTTGTTGTTTTAGGTACACACATCCCTACTGTATTAATTGAACAAGACTTCACGACTTGTGCGTTGCCTGTATTCATTCCTATAGTAGTGTGCTTCAAAGCCTTCAAAGCCTGTAGGTACTCGTTTGTTTGCTGAAGTAAGCATTGACTTTACCTGCAGATAAATTAGTTTGACTAACGCAAAACTTGCGTACCTTTGTTTAGGGATAAACCGAAATAACTTTCCAGGAATACACGCGCTGAATTAAGCTTCTAAGTGAAGTTTAAGTTGTTCAGGAATTTTGGATATAGATAATATCTGGGTAGCAATATTATAAATCAAAATTGAATTGGTACTTAAAGGAATGAATGTATAATTAAAATCGTTATTAACTAAATTGTAGAATAGAAACAAAGTGAAAAAAACACATCAGAAATTGTAGCTACTCACTACGCAGATCACATTGACTATGAAAGAAAACATTATTGTTAAAAACCAGCACCCAGCCACCAGCTTAACCCGCTGAAAATTAGTCTATTTTTAATTCTAAGCATAACAAATTTCAATCGGCGTGAAGAGGTGACAAACATCATGTACGCGTATACATGCCTTACAATTAAGTTTAAAGTCGGATTGGATTGAATATTTCCAATGTTTTTAGAAAAGATCTGCCTTTTCTACGTGCTAAATAAATTACGCGAATATTGAGCGTTCATTAACACTCATAATCACTATTGAGTTCTGAGTTCTGTGCAAATTCAATAAATTAATAGAGCGCTATCGTAATATTTTGTACTGTCACTAGCAGCTTGAACATAAATTTAATTAGGTAGCTAAACCCAATTTATTATGACAGAAATTTATTGGTTTTAGTTATTTGTCATTCGTTTTGATTATCTTCTACTTATAGGTATAGGAAAGAGTGACTGATTGACTAACTGACTGAACTATCAACACACCGATAATTAACCGATGAACAGATTGTATTGAATTTTGAAACACAGGTAACCTACCTGAATGAAGTCATATTATTACGGTAAATTGGACGTCTAAATACAGAAATAACAAAAAGGCACTGTAGGCGTGGGGATTAACCTAGATAACCAAAACACCATTAACATTTCTTAAAATATCCTTTTGGGGAATTCAAACGTAAGAAAGACGTCTGAAATCATCTCTGCATTAAATAAAAAGGCTTTTCAAATAAAATGAGCCAAATTGTTTAAGTATCCTTAAAATATTTAGACAAACAATCGCAAAAAGAATAACAGGGCGAGCACTCAACACGTCTATTTTGGGTGGAAATAAAAGGTACATTGTAAAAGGGCCGTTTGGCGAACATCTGTCCTCTCTTTCCCCCTGAGTGAAACATAATGCTAGCCTAGTATGATGCCGAGAATGTGTTTTTACGAGTATTCCAGGAAATCCTTGTTAAGATTAGGAAACATGTCACGTCGCGCCCTTTTTCACGCGACTTGCAGGGCAGGGACGATTATTTTCAATAATTTAGTGACTGCTTGCTTATTGCTAATTCACGTGCGCTGTTTGTTTGATTTTTTTCATAAAACCTACATTGTTTACTACCATTTGAATATGGGGAGATAATTCTTCATTTTGTTTTTTATTGTGGATCCGCGCGCACTTCGTCGCGCACTTAGTCGCGCACTTCGTCGCGCACTTCGTCGCGCACTTCGTTGCGCTTAAAAGAAAATTATCAGTGTTTTTCTACTATGCTATTACGTATTATACATATTATATAAACCTCCTATTGAATCACTCTATCTATTAATGAAAATACGTTGCGTAGTTTTAAAGATATAAGCATACAAGAAACTTTTTTTATACTATGTTGTGATTTTACTTTTGGTTTATCTACAACATATAGTTTAAGTATGGATATTTTGGGAGCTTAATTCGTGGTAATATTGTCCTTCAGTCCGGTACACAGTAAAGCCTGCACATTACTGGTTGTGTGACAAATAACTGACAAAGGTGTGGTTCTTATTTTTTCCCCAGGTGCCCTGCAACAGAGGCATACCACTATAAAAGTGATAGCAAGTACTTACCTCCCATTTTGTTGGAGTACCCGCCGACCTTCCCGGCGACCCTCGCGGACGCTCCTCCAGCTATCATGAGCACCACCGTGCCGGTGCGCACGTAGCTCCGACCTAAACAATACAACATTACATTTATATTTGGTATTCAGTGGGTAGTTTCACGAAGCAATACTACATACAGCTCTTTAATTTACCTATTATAATCTAAGAAATAAGAAGACAAACAGAAAATTACTAAATAATGAGATGAGGACGGCGACCACCCGGCTGGCCGCAAGATGCGGTTATAATTGAAGCTAGCCATATGGTTCTGTCCGCGTACTTTGAATAAAAACATCCCACACTTTCCGACCAAGCAGGCCCAAGTTTGGCTATAGCAACAATAGCGTGTACTGTATCTTCCCCTTGTATTTTATTCAATCTAAGGGTTGAATCTTTTTTATAGAGGATATTTTTTCTACCTGTGCCCAGCAGTTTTACTTTTACCCTCTTCAAAATAGCTTATGATACCGAAGTCTAAGCTACCTACTAACTATACTACGAACAACTGAATTTCAACTCTATCGGCTTAGCCGTTTAAGCATGAAGAAGTTACAAATACACGCACTTTCATACTTTCGCATATTTATAATATTAGTAGGACATATTTTTATATCATTTCCTACCAGTCCTTATTCAAAGCAATAACAATAATTGCGCAAGCTTCTCACGTATCATAACCTCTATCAAATGAAAACGTGACGTCATAACTACGTAACATCCAGCCTGAACTAACGGTGGGGGATCTAATAACATTACACTATAATTAGTGGAATATTTAGACAAGGGTTAAATAGCGATAGACGTGTAATGGGTTCTAACCAGCGATAATGAGGGATGCATTAAAATCAACTGATTTTATAACAACGTGTTAGAAAAGAGTGTGGTGATAGTTAACTGGCCGTCTTTACCTATAAGAATAAGTTGTAAAATAAAGAAACAACTCGATAAGTTGATCCATTTTGTTTGGAAAGAGTTTTTATCCTGAATATAGAAAATGATAATGCTTATTTTTATTCACGTTATGTATGATATTATATAACAGATGTAACAATTATTTTTTATGCATTTTTTTTTATTTTATTGCTTTTTTATGCAGAAAAACAGCACGACGCTCTCTTGATGGCGGCGGAAGAGATAACGTTGCTCATAATCGGTACAGTGACCCACCCGCCCAGGAATTCACAATGATGTAAAATTTTATATATAGCATTGTTTGTAATAGAAGGTAACGTACATTTTAAAATGGACAATGAGCAGGCTACAATACCTTTCGGCATGGTGAAGGTATGATTATGTTAAATAGATGTTTACATTTTACTTACCTATTACAATCACCATCTTGAGGCTTTTAGTCAATTTCCTAAGTTGAAAACAATGTGGTTCAGTCCGGTACTATCTTGGTACATTTATTTCATTGAGCTTGCCAAGGATCTTCATCTAAAAAGAAGAAAACAGATTTATAGTAATTGATGGCGATGGTAGACTTCGGTTGTGGCTTGTTGCCACGCAGTCATTATGATCATTTTCTCTTTTACTCCCAGACGTCTAGACTGATTAGGCAGAAAATTGAATGAAATCTATGTAGCTCAGACCCTGGAATAATACATTGAGCCTTTTAGAGCGAAAAAAGTGCGAGGCGTACCTAGATTTGATATAAAACTAGAGAAAACAAAATAATTTGCTTATTTAAACTGTGGGGTGTGCAATAAAATGTTTTTCTGTAGGTATATTCGCATACAATTTTATTTACGAGCACTCATCTAAAATAGGTAGGTACCTACATTACAAAATATAAGTTTTCGCAAAGCTTTATACATACATATATTAACAATAACATACAAGTACGTACAATAGTTTTTTTTCCGTTTCCGGCTGTGCTATCGCAAAGACGTAGTGTCATTGAACTCCGTGACAATAAGAAAAAACCTGTGAATCAAGTGTTCTATCCATGTGAAATTGTTCAAAACCTGTGCGCAAATCGATAAAGTGTTGAACACAATATAAAACTGAGTGGAATCTATGTGATTAATACATTTTCGAGTGAATACAACAGTGACTTTGAGGTTATTTGTTTACAACACGAACATAGGCACAGAACACTGACAGTAATAGTACGGTGTTGCCAGAAAGATAAACAGTTTCATAATATAATACCAACATCACGGCAAGCTGTCCATAAACAATTTACGTTCCGTTCTACGTAAAAATATCATATAAGAAAACAAAAAATGGATAACCTACAAACACTGTTTGACAGAATGAAAATGGAAATGTCAAATCAAACGAAAGATATTGTTGCACAAATAGATGAAAAATTAATACCTTTTACTCGCGAATTAGAGGAATTGAGATCAGAAAACCAGTTATTGAAGGAAAAAGTCAACAATCTTGAAAAACAAAGAAGAGTTAATAACTTAATTTTGTATGGATTAAAAGAAAACGAAAATACGTCTACCGACCTTATTGAAACTGTGAAACAAAAAATAAAAGATGATTTAAACATTGTTATCGAAAGTAGAGACATAAATACGATTTATAGAATTGGTAAATACGATAGGAAGAACAGTAAAGCCAGGCCTATATTTATGTCATTTGTCAACTATTGGAAGAAAAACGACATCATGAAAAACAAGAAGAAATTCAACAATGTCTTCGCTTCTGATGACTACCCAAAAGAGGTTCTTGGTAAGAGGAGAGAACTACAGGCAAAACTTGAAGAGGAAAGGGGGAAGGGTAACTATGCATACATAAACTACGACAAATTAATCATCAAAGAAGAAAGACCAACTAACGAAAAACGAAAAAGATACCCATCTACTTCACCGAACGCAGTCCAACAGCCTCGCAAACAAAACTCTATAATGAAAACAAATAGACTAAACGCCTTTGACCTAATGAGGAATAGGAGTAGCTCCTTGCCTTCTGAGAGTCCTGTAATAGACCGCAAATCATAGGAAGAATCCATCAGCCACCGGAAAGAAACAATAAATAAACTAGAACTAAATAATATAAACAATGAAACATTCCCCAAGCCGACTGGTCCTCGTGGGGAATTAGACCATCACCCTCCAGCTAAAGACAAACAAAATAGAGAAGCAAGTCTGAACATCTGTACCTTTAATGTAAGATCCTTATCATCAACGGAAAGATTTCTAGAACTAAAACATGCCCTAGAATACATCAAGTGCGATATTTTAGGACTTTCTGAAATTAAGAGAATGGGCTGTAGTATCGAAGAACATCAAGATTATATTTTCTGCTATATCGGCCAAACCAAAGGACTACACGGAGTGGGCTTTCTAATCAAAAGGAAGTACAAATCAAATATCGTAAACTTTACAGGAATTTCAGAACGAGTGGCACTTTTGCAATTAAAATTTGATAATTTCTCCATCTCAATAATTCAAGTATATGCACCTACTGAAAGATCAACCGAAGAGGAAATTGAACAATTTTACAATGACATTGAAACAGCTCACGGACTAGCAGATGAGAAAATAATTGTAATGGGAGATTTCAATGCAAGAATAGGATGTCCAAAATCACACCAATCTCCAGTTATAGGTGACTATGGATTCGGAGAATGTAATAGTAGGGGTGAACGCCTCATAAACTATGCTTTTCAACACAAATTGTCCATAATGAACACATTTTTTAAACGAAGAAGAAGCAGGAAATGGACATGGATGTCACCAGATCAGAACACAAAAAGTGAATATGATTTCATTATGACAAATTATCCAAAACAAATATCGAACACCGAAATATTAAGCAATGTAAAATTTCCTTCAGACCATAGACTTGTAAGAGCTACATTGTTGTTAACTCATCCAAAAAAGAGTAGAAAAAACTTTGTAACACCAACAAATCTACTTAAGACAGATGAGGAAATAGAAATGTTCATTGAGACCTTACAGAAACAGGTGGAAACTAATGGTGTTGAACTAACAGACATCCAAACTTATTACAACTTTTTGGAAAAGAGTATAAAAGAAAGTTTAAAACTACACAACACAACTCAAATAGATCAACATAAAATATTTAGTAAAGAGACTGAAAAACTAATTAAAAGACGCACTGAACTAATCCAGACACAAAACAAAACTAAAGAAATGAAGAATGAACTAAGTGTGATATACAAAGAAGCTAATAAATCAATCAGAAAAGACTACAGCTCCTACAGACATGGCATAATATCAAGAAACATTGAGAAATTCAGAAGCACAAAAAGAGCAAATAAACAATTAAACAGCCATAAAACCTGGATCCAAAACCTCGAGCAAAATTCAAAAAGAACTAGATCAAGAAAAGATATTTTACGTCATGCTTCAGACTTTTATACAGAACTATATACAAAAAGAAATAATAACGAAATGGATATTGCCTTCCCATCAAACTCAAATCAAGCAAGAGAAATTAACTTGGTCAAACCAATCGAAGATCTAGAAGTGTACGAACATATAAAAATGCTAAAGTTAGAAAAAAGTCCTGGACCAGACGGAATATGCAATGAAGCCCTTAAGAAAGGTGCCCCTGTTCTAATTCATCATCTCTCACAACTATTTAATATGGTACTCGACTCTGAAAAAGTTCCAGAGCAGTGGTGCACATCAGACATAATTTTACTATTTAAAAAAGGAAACCCCAACGATATAGGAAATTACCGACCCATAAGCCTATTACCAAGTATATACAAACTGTTCTCTTCAATGATATTAAGAAGAATAACTTTTACCATTGATAAATTACAGCCAAAGGAACAAGCAGGCTTCAGATCAAGCTTCAACACATTAGACCACATTCAGACCTTAGAACAAGTTATAGAAAAGCATCGAGAACATAATAGACCCCTGTATGTGGCCTTCGTAGACTATAGTAAAGCCTTCGATACCATCAGCCACTGCTCCATCTGGAATGCACTGCAATGCTCAGATATTAACCAAAAATATATCAACATTCTGAAATATATTTATGAGCATAGTACAAGCAAAGTAAAACTCGAAAGCAGAGGCGATGAAATAAAAATAGAACGAGGAGTCAGACAGGGCGACCCACTGTCACCGAAGCTTTTATTGTGGTACTCGAAAGTATATTCAAGAAGTTAGATTGGTCATCTAAAGGCGTGCTGATAAATGGGAAATATCTGAGCCATCTTAGGTTCGCTGATGATATCGGTATACTAGCAGAAACTGCCAGGGACCTGGAAGAAATGATGAGTTCACTGGATCAAGAAAGCTCAAAAGTCGGCTTAGAAATGAACGCAGAAAAAACCAAGATCATGACTAACAGTAATAAAAGACCCATTGTGATTAAAGGAAATAACATAGAATATGTCAACGAATACAAATATTTAGGAAAACAACTATCCTTTAAAAAGTCCAGCAACGAAGAGGAAGTAACCAGACGAATAAATGTTACTTGGAATAAGTTTTGGTCACTAAAAGAAATTCTAAAAGGAAGTTACAATATACACTTGAAAAAGATTATTATTGATACATGTCTCTTGCCATGTTTACTATACGGATGCCAAACTTGGGTTTATACACATAAAGTAAAGCAAAAAATTACATGTACTCAAAGAGCAATTGAAAGAAGCATATTGAATATTAGAAAGATCCATAAGGTCAAAAGCAGCGATATCAGAAAAAAAACAAAAATTACTGATGCACTAAATCATGCACTCAAACTTAAGTGGAGGTGGGCTGGTCACATTTCACGCTATACGGATAAAAGGTGGACCATAGAAACTACAAAATGGAAAGGTCCAGAAGGAAAAAGGAATGTTGGAAGACCAATGAGACGATGGGCTGATGACATCACCGAAGTAGCGGGAAAAGACTGGACTAGCTTAGGGAAGGACAGGGAGTCCTGGAAGGAGCTGGAGGAGGCCTTTACCCAAAAAGGGATCCATATTTCAGAAAATATTTCAGAAAAATGCAAAAAATTTTACTAACATAATAATAAGTAATCATACTAACACTAAATGTAAAGAAATATGGAATAAATGGCTTAATTATTATTTATTATTATTTATTTATTATTATTACGTACAATAATACACTAATCCAAGTCAATAGAGATACATAAACATAAATGTTAATCCTTTACCAGTCAGCAGTCCCTAGGAGCCGTCGGCATGATAATTCAATATCCAGCGGCCGACGATGTTAATTAAGGAAGTAGCTTAAACAACAAGAAATAGAGCCACCTCGGGTTTAATTGCATTTTAACGACTACCGTGCAGCGTATACTGTAAACCTCTGACGACGCGAAATCTTTGCATGCTTTCATTACGGTCAAATTATAATATGACTGAACTTTTTTACTCATAATTTTAAAGACATGTGTACATAGGAACTCCACGATCTGCTTGGAACGTGTCTTCGAGCATTTCAGAGATATTGACAAAAAAGACAGAGATAGACTTGAAAAACTTGTGGTCTCTGACAAAGTGGAACGAAGCCCCGTAGCGTACGTAGATATTGATTGAGACAACATTTCGTAGTGATCTACATATCTACATAATTATATTTGAATGACCTATATATTGAAACAAAGCTTTTTAGGTAAAACAATACGGTAACAATAAGGTTTATGGGTAAAAAATATAAGAATATCAATTTAATATAAAGTTGATTATTAACAAAGTAAAGGAGGAAAAAGGAGGTGAGTTAATAAAATTTCCGCTAATAAAGTGCTGCTTTTTTTGCTGAACTTAACTCCCACGCAAGTAAAACGTTTTCTCTACATTTTGCCAGTGAAATGTTATATTGAAAGAGTTTATCGAAAACTACAAAATATACCTCTCAAAATAGGGAATATTTTAGTGTTCCCAAAAGTGAATGTACTGAAATTGAATTTCTCTAAGGTTTTGTCTACCGCAGCTCTAAAATATACGTGAATTTACGCTCGACAGGCTTCAACACCCGCATTGCACATTCTAACTTTATTCTGAAACTTATCTTGCTGTTGAACGAAAATCTTATGTGAAAATGTTTGCACAAAATGTTGTGTATAAAACTTTTTCATAGTACTTGTAATCTGATGAGCTAACCGGCGCAACATCGTCAGCTTCTGCTGAAAAATGGTTTACGATCTATTTTCTGACCTACCAAATAGATACATAGATAAATCCTTTATTGAAACACAAAAATGTACAATAACAACTTAAATCTATAATATAAAACTAAGTGATACAATTGGCGGTCTTATCGCTTATAGCGATTTCTTCCAGACAACAGTGCAAGGAGAGGAAATATACACAACTACCAATGGAAGATCTGGTAGGAGAGCTGGGAACAACCCGAAAATTCATATTCGGTCGGTAGGTATTTGGTTAGACGTTTTGGATGAATTTAGTAGCAAACACAGTGACACAATTTTTTTGTTGTTTCTATCATATTCGGTGGATAAGGAACATTTTTTAGAGTGATTCACTTGTTCATCTTTTTAAATAATTATAATTAACCAAGCGCTATATACCTAATTATAGCAATGTAAAGGTATGATTAAGCTATGTAATACAAAATGACTGTACACTTTCTATTCACACCCAGACACCAATAACGAAGTAAATTATACATACATACATATCTTATAGCAGTCTGTAATCAGAATTCAATTAAGGCCGATCAATAGGGCTTTGGTTTAATTTCTTTTGTATATACGCAGCAAAATTAATTAACTTTCGGGGGAAACATTGCTTTTGTTTATAAACCAATTACCTAAAGCAATTTTAATAGGAAGGAAAAGATCGACCACTTTTAAACTGCAGGCCATTTCTTTATATAGGTACTACAAATTTGCTTGGCTGACAGGAGCAATTTGATAATGGAATACCTGTTGAAAGTTGAAATTCTAAGTTCTCTTTAGAATGAGAGATTGCATACAAAAGATAAATCTAGAGGTATAGGTACTCTACTGACACCTACTGGCCACCTTTACTCTTCCGACTCTCGTAGCGGACATATTATAACTTTGTGTGTAACAAAAAATATTTTTTTGAAATTTTCTTTATTTGAATTAAATAAAAAATAAATAAAAATTAATTTATTGACATACAAAAAACACAACATCAAAGAAAAAATAAAAAAGCATGCATAAGTTCCTTAAACTACTACCTAATATAAATTCTGCTATTTTAGTTATACATCATTTTGTAGTCAATTGGGACAAGCTCAGCTTAGTGCTACGCGAGGGAACCCTGCGCAGCGCTGGTTTTCAGCATGTCCCATGCGACGTAGAAGTTAGTCGAATTCATTCATTACAACATTTTTTTGAAATCTTTGAATCCGATAACCGAGTGTTTTAATCATATACGCCCCATACCCTATTATATCTACGTATTTTAATATCTAAGAGATATTAAACAGTATATTAAGCCAAAAAAGGCAAACATAATGTTATGTATATATTCGTTCCTAAATGGGCTTGTCTTACGCGTGTATTCTTATAATTTATTGTGGTATGGTATGGAACATGCACCGACTTTATTATAAAGTAAAATAACTCTATGGAAAGAGATCCCGAGCGATACGATGTTGGCCGTCTAGTATCGCCTTTTTGGCAATATACGCCTTACTTTTTTAACAAAAAGTGTTTTAGATATTTTATATTTTGTTTGAGCATTTGACACTCCATGACTCCATGCGAACATTTTCACAAAGTGGAGCTGTTATGTTAAACCATCAATCAATCAATCAATCCCCGATGCTAAGAATAGTATTACTGTCGGTCAACTGGCTATTGACCATTTGGATGCGCACCAGCTTGGACTGAGGGCTGAGGTGGCGCAGGATAGAGATAACGATTTGTGAAAGGGTCCAGTTATGGGACAATACCACAAAAAACCCCAAGCAAAACATAGGAGTGCGCATGAGACATATATTCCTTATGAGATATCTGAAATAGCTCTAATATTAGCTCCATACGAGTCTAAGAGGATAATACCTATGTCATAGTCAGTCAGAACTATTTCTTATAATATAAAAGTTCTAGATGACATACGAGTATTTATAGACTGCAATAAAGTCTCAGGTTTTGTTTTATTGGGGTGAAGTCGTAACGAGTGACGTCTCCGGGGCCAATACTGAGCTAGGCTAGATAGGTAGGTATAGCTACTGTTGGTGAGACGTGATAGAATTAACGATGTTATTAATGTACCTAATACGTTTATCTGGACTTAGCTACGTGACTTGGAAAATTTTAGTTTGATCCGAATAATAATAACTAGGTATATGTAGTTTTACATTACCTACAAGCTGTTAAAGGCTTATGACAGATAATATTTGTACTTATATTCTTTTTTTTTTTCAAAGTAGGAACTAGAATGAAATCATCATTATAAATTCAAAATATTACTTTGATGTTATGTCTAGGTAACGAAATAAGAAAAAATATTCAGAGTTATCTATTATGAACTTTTAAAATTGTTACTTCAAACACTTGTTGGACATTTCTTTGCGGATTATATATCTATTTATACACTACGGCGCTCTATAGCTTATGAACTCGTTAATAAGGCTTTATATACCAATGTCTTGAATTAGGTACCAATGAACCATAAAAATATGAGCGACACAAGTTCAATACTCGCCCGATGCTTGCTATATCGCATTATAATATCAGTACACTGGCAAGATAAATACTTAGTAATTTATAGCTCCCAACCCGCATCTTCCGATCCGAACTAAACTCCTACGAGTTCTAACTCTCCAGTAGCACATTCAACATTGCATTTACTCCGTTCCCCACAATAGCTAGTGATTGTCAAGCTCCTTTGAGCTCTGTGGGTAAATAAAACGGGGCTACCTATAACAGCGGTGAAATTGTTTCTCTAGAACCACCTTCAGTTTTCAGTAAACTTTTCAAATTATATCTGAACGAGCGAACCGTAAACATTTCCAAAGTTAGGGGTTTATCTACTCTAATATAAATTACCACATGTAGATAAAACTTTTTGCATGTTTATGGTCTCGTCGTTTGTTTTTGTATTTATATTATTTACTGTATTTTCCCTCTGCGGTTTTGCTTTACGTGTTTATAGCTGTCCCCCCATCAGTCGTGGTCCTCATATTTGGGTGGTAGTGACCTTCTTCATCCATGACTTTCTTCCTCACGATGTTGCCAACTTGTCCTATCCATGCCATGGCCATGTAGCCAATGTTTTTTGTCGTCAAATGGTACAGTCACTTAGGCATAGGCATACCTACTCATAATACGACCGCGCGGAACCGCAGCTACTCCCTGAAGAAGATCCTCGTACAGGATCGAAACGGTCGGCACGAAGCCGAAGTAAATACAAAAGTGAGTTTATGTCGTTTATTTACAAAGATGATACCTGATACCTACACATGTACATTCAAAGTTTTCAAGGTCTACACATAGAAGTCCCATGCGATTGATCCCCTAATGGTTTCGCTTGAACAGATGACAAATACGTATTTATAAGACAGCTACGAGAAGTGAATTATAATATTTCAAGCATCATTAATTCGACGACGTCTGTGGTGCAGTGGGCTGATACCCGCTTGCAACGCAGAAGGTTGCGGGTTCGATTCCCGCATGAGGCAAATATTTGTCTGATCCACAGGTATTTGTTTCTGGTCTGGGTGGTTTTCAATATCTATTATAAGTATGTATTTACAAAAGAAAAGTATATAAGTATTATATCCGTTATCCTAATCACCATAATACAAGCATTAAGTTGCTTAGTATGGGGTTAGGTGGCGCTGTGTGAATTGTCCTGAAATATTTATTTATTTATTTATTAAAACTCACCCAACGTGGAATTACGACAAACTAAAGCTACCCAAGGCTATAAATAAACACAATTTTTCCAAGAAAACACAATGATTCTACAGACAATGGGTATGTACCAAGGAAGAGTTGAAAAGATTCCCGAGACGTTCTTTAACATGAGTGGCATAGGGAGTGTAACGTCACGCTCCATTACCAATATTTTATGAGGCAGCCGGCTCCTGACTAGCGCCGTCTACGTAAACACTCAACACTTCAGCACAATTTATGTGTTTATTATTGTACTTACTTTTATTTTTAACAACATATTTTACTATAGGTAAAGGTGATAAATATACCAAGGTTCGATTCGCCATTTATTAAAAAAAGGTCTCTAACATTTATCCCGCCTCTAGGTTTAGTTTGCTACCATCTACAACCGCATCGTCGTTTAACATCACGCGGGATCGTTGTCAAAGGCTAACCTATAATGAATAATTAAAAAATAATCGTTACTTTTACAATTGTTGCGAATGCTTTGATCATTAATCTAAAGACTTTGTGCGGATTGTGAATAAATTTGCTATACCTAACTAGAAAATCGGTAGCAATTAAGGTAACCAATGATGAAGACAAAAGCATCTATGAAGAGTTTGCATAAAACAACGAGTTAAGTTGATAACAAATATAAAAAGCTGTGTATTCCCCTTTTTATCGTGAAATCCATTCATATACTGAAATCCCATAGGAAAATCAGTAGCACTATTTGTAAACTACGAAAAATCAAGTTTTTTGACCTCTGACCCAAATTTCCTATCATTATCATCTATCCGGGGGTCGCGCAACATTCCCCTCAGTTACAAAGTGTGTAGTAATAAAGTGACCATTAAAACCATGGCCGACCGAGAGGGCTATTCAAGGCTTACTTATAGAGTCCGGTTAAAAAGAAACGGGGAAATGTAGGGCGCTGGCGTGCTTAATAACTGTTTGGGTTACATCTTTAAAGTTTTTTAATATGTTTAAAATATTGACTAACAAAACAAGTAGGTAAGTGAGAGGATCGGAGTGTGTATTGTGCATACTTGTGAGTAAACATCGTCTAAGGGTAAATCCTGAGATCGGGCGTATTTAAGTGATTTCCGTGGCAGATTTTAAATCAAAGTATTATTGCATTTTACATGTATAACATCAAATTTCCCATAATTATAAGCACATCAATCAAATAGGCATCATTATAACTTGTTTTGTTCAGAAAATATTTAAATTTAAATTTTTGGTGCCACGGAAATCAATAAAGTGTGGCATGGGAATCAAAATTAAAACTATTTTGTTTGAATTCTATGTTATTATTTAAATATTGACCTCTACATACTAATCATATAAAATAGAAATGATTAAAAACGGTGATCCAATCAGATACACACCAAGCATCAAGTATTAAAAAGGTCTATATTGGCTCTCTATATGATAATCATGTAAACTAAATAAAATCAACGTATTGCAGTCTTAAACAATGTAAAAATATTGAATATATAGTCCTAGAATATGAGATTAAGTTCTCAGTCACAGTCACTGACAGGATTCACTCCAGAAGCTGTCATCATATTGTACATTTATCATTAGTTAGGTTAATCTGGACTGAAAGTTGCAGTCAGCCCATTGTTTCGTTTTATTTTTTCATCATACATCATCTCAGCCATAAGACGTCTACTGCTGAACATAAACCTCCCCTTTAGACCTCCATATATAACACCGGTGTTGGAAGCGACCTGCTTCAAGCGTCTTTCAGCGACCTAAATAAGGTCGTCTGCCACACTTGTGGGTAGACGTTCTACGCTGCGTTTGCTTGCCTGTAGTAGCCACTTGAACACTTTTCGACCCCATCAGCCATTCGCTCTACGTGCTATGTGGCATGCCCATATTACCACTTCAGCTTCCTGATCCGCGGAGATATGTCAGTGACTTTGGTTCATCTCCTCATTCCTGATTCGATCACGTAGAGAAACTCCGAGTATAGCCCTCTCCATAGCTCGCTGAGCGACTTATTAATGTGGGGATATAATGGTGCCGCATAAGCCACAGCGGCTGTCTACTATAGTACAATATAAAAAAATCTGATGTATACAATATAAAAAAAAAATCTGAAATAATGAAATATACAAATATAAACTGTCAAAATCACTTCCAAATCTGCGGCTTCGCTGTAGTTGGGTAAAAAGTGAAAGAATGCGCAAGAAAACTCAGGGGAAAATTGATCACCGTGGTAAAATGCCATAAGAATCAATACCATGGAAATCAAAATTGTATAGTTTTTTGTCAATATTTTTAAATACCATAATTATAGACCAAAATTAATAAAATATATGATAAACAATACCCTTTTTCTAACTGCACACACTAGTCAAAAAACCGTAATGGATAAAAAAATATTTTTAAACATGGAAAAGGTAATCAATGATCTAGTGAACCAAAACCACGGCAATCAATTTCTCACCTTCGTAAATCCAGTTTATAACAACGAGAGGAGGAGCCTCTCTTCACTATGTTTAGAGCGCAATCGAAGTTAGCCAATAACGTGCGTACAAGCTTCTAAGTATTGTGGTTTGTGAAATGTGGGTAGTTATGTCGCGCGCCATGGGAATCACTTTTTGTCTGGGGACAAACCTAAATTTGTTATTTTTTCTAAAACTACGCTAAGTACAGCCTTCGCGTATTTTTTTGATCATATAACAGTTCACCCTTTACAGCTTTGATCACAGGAATTAATTAAATTCCTTTTATAAATTAGTGTAAAAAATATATTTTGTTCCGAAAATGTGTAAGGGACAGCCCACGGTAATCAAATTTCAGGGCTTTTACATTTTTTTTTAGATACTTGCAGCTAAATATAACCCGATGTCTATCATGCATTAAGTAGATTGAACCTTAGACTAACAGGAAAAAAATACCTTTGGGTAGAATTTTTATGTTACGGGTAGTTTATTCCCCCAGACACGTAAAATTTTGACTCTCAGGAATCACCCCTAATAGGCCTACCCAGGTACCTCTGGAGGGCAATCTCATACTAAAGTAATCTCAACGTGGAAGAGTGGCTGGAGAAAGCGCAGGACCTGACGGAATATTGTAATCGAAAGGCAAAGCCGGCTTTCCACCTCAAAAATTGAGCAAAGTATCAAATTCTCATTCTGGCCTCCGCAAGCGAAACTGTGGAGAAGCTTGAGCGTGGTAGGGCCATAAGAAATAACAATAAAGAAAAAACCCACTATTTAGTTTTTCTTAATACCACGCCCCATCTCTTTTTGCACAAACTCCATTCAGACTTACTTATACTCTTAGAATGGCGGTCCTCGGGTCGTTTTCTAGGCACTATCGATAAGTAACATGGCTTCTAATATCCTTTCCTAATTAGACTGCCGTTAAATGTAGGGGAAACTGGGTAACAATGGATAATGGGGAACAGTGAATAAATTCCAATAAGTATCTGTGCTTTAGTTATTCACTCACACCGAATGAACTGAAATGAGCCGTGGGTGATACCAATCGTTCAATCCAGTCCACACTGAGCTGTGGTTGGAGAGAGACCCGCTGCTGAAAATTGGGGAACAATGATTAACAAAAGTAAATTTTCACTACTTTTTGAAAAGTGTTTCACGTAGTTCTGGATTCAATTTTTATTTTTCTGATAGATAATTTGGGATCGGTAATGTTTTAATTCTGTGTTTTCTGTTTTACAACTTTGATACTCGTGATAGAATATTATTTTTTTTAATTAGTTTGGTCAAACGGTCGTTGGGTAACAATGAATAATCGGCCGCTGGGTAACAATGAATAGGTTATTCATTGTTCCCCATACCAAACAAGCATGGGGTACAATGAAAATTACCTCGTTCTTATTTACTTTTGAATCTTATCCTTTATTATTTAGGTATATAAAATGGCACGTAACTACATTCGGAAGACATCCGAAGCTGCGCAACGCTCTATCTCTGATAAAATTATAAAATGTAGCCAAATAGATGAATTGGAAATGGATTCATTGAAATTTGAAAAAAATATAAAATTGACTTGCAAATGTGCTCTATTGTAGCCTATTTGAATAAATGAAGTTTGAGTCAGCCTCGGGATGCCGGACAACGGCATATATCGACACTATGTCGATATGTTCAACATCTTCAAATTTCAACCCAATCAGTTCCGCCGTTTGGGCTTTGATTTAATAGATCAGTCAATCAATACTCTGTCAGGCATTCCTTCCATATATTTATTAGACATAGGTTGTATACAAGTGAAATAAAAATAACTTAAAAAATAAGCTTTTATAATTCTAGAACCATGATAAGTACTTTCTTCAAGAAATTGTCGTTCGAATCAAATGAGCCCAAACTCGATGGGGTTACGTCGATTAATTACGGAGTTTGTATAGCCATCATCAGATCCAGCCTTCTAGCTCCATCATCAGATCAGCTCCATGTCATAATAATATTGCATTGTCATCCGATTTGCACGCAAAATTTCAGCTCAATCGAAAGCGGAAGTGGGTATAATTTAAATTGAAAGATTTGATTACAGGCAGACAGACAACAGATAGGTGAAAGTAGCTAAAAGCTTGTAAAAACGTGATTTTTATACTTTTAATTACGATTTAAATTACAATTGAGAAGAGATTGATTTTAAAATATATTTTTGATGAATAAATGCAGTTTTTATGTTACAGCCTTAAGAGTTAATTACAATTTGATCTTCAATTATTCAAAGAAAGTTATTTTCAAAGACAAACTCAAGTTAGTTTCACTTTTTGTGCCTCATATTTCCATTAAAATTCATTGTACCCCATTGGTTCATTGTTACCCGAGCAGTTATTCATAGTGACCCAGTCCTGGGGAACTATGAATAATTTCCCATTTTTTGTTAAATGCCTCACTGAGTCGTAATTATTGAAGTTAGCGTCCAAATTATGTGCTCCCTTTGTGCTTCGATAATGTATCTATAGTATTTGTGTAAAAATAATTTCCTAGATATAAAGAGTATAGTAATTTTTAGCGTTAGAAAAAACGTTATTCATTGTTACCCAGCTTCCCCTAATGGAAGAACCGGTAATTGAAACTTTATCTGGTTTTTAAGCCACATGTTTAAGTTTACACAGTTATAAACTGGTTTAAAGCTAAGTTCACATTGAATTTTTTGAGAGACAAAGGCGAGCAAATCAGGTGCTATATTGCCATATCAGAGTTGTTGAATCTCATGTCAAGTCACTCTATGCTCCAAATTTTGCTAGAAAAACCGCTCGACAGATTTTGATCAAATTTGAGGAAAAACGGGTATATGAAAAAAAACTAAATCGGTGCAGGCGTTTTCGAAAAATGGGTAAACATTTTTAACTTATGAAAAATTATGTTTTGTCGATTAAAAACAAAACGTAGCTAGTGGACGAACTATTTTACAGTTCGCAAAACTGTTACAGTTGGCTTATCATTTTAACGATTTTTTTTTTAAATTTGGGTCAGTAGATTAAACCTATTAAATAAAGCTTCATGAATAACTTTATATAACGAGAGTTCCAGCAAAAACTTTTGAAATTCTTTCAGTAAATGAATCGTCGAGGAGATTTAAATGTAAAATATTCTTTCAACTTAATTTTAAATGCAAAAGGGTTTTAGCGATTTACCTAAGCAGACCTTTTTAGTCTTAATTAAGAAAAAAAAACGACGACTTAATTTATGTGACTTAATAATACTGGTTGTTTTTGTATAGCTCTACAAAGATAAAATTAACACAAGGTTATTTAAAAATTAACTAATAAAACCTAAATGATCTTAGAGCCACAGAATATGTGTGATGTTCAATGAAGCCAGGGAGGGATTTATCCCGCCTTCTAGGTATAGTCTGCTGCCATCTACGGCCCCATCGTCGCTTAACACCACGCGAGATCGTGGCCAAAGGCTTACCTATGTAGGTATAGTATAATCTATAAAAAAAGTGCTTTAATGCATTACTCATCATCATCATCATCATCGTTCGTTCACTGTTCATCCACATAGGCCTCCCCTATGGCACGCCACTCAACTCAGTCCTCCATCTTTTTTTTTTTTTTTTATGTCGAGAAGTAAGAAGACGAGCAAGACGCTCTCCTGATGTTAAGAGATAACGCTGCCCATAATCAGTACAGTGCTACCCAGAATTTCACAATTATGTGCAATTATAGGTGCACTGCACCAACGCTTCTTACTCAAGAGTCATAAGATGTTAAGACTCTTTAGCCCAGTAATTTCACTAGCTACAGTGCCCTCCTACCGAAGCACAGTAATGTTTGCACAACACTGCTCAGGCGGTAGAATAACTGGCACTGTTGGGGTACCCACCTAGACGACCTCCTGCAAAGGAAGTCTACCCCGGGTGAAACAACCCCGCGCACTCCCCATCTACCTCAACCCCGCGCATTACTCGACAATAATGAAAACTTTTTCGCTCTATGTATTTGTATGTTACTTATAAAATTTATATACCTACCTATTTAAGTTTTATTATCTATGTTTATTTTTTATCTATTGTGAAACCGTCGTCCTTGCAGTATATTTTCTCTTTTCAACGCACGGTTGTCTGGAAGATAATAAACATTTTACAAGCTTTATATTACTTTCACCTGTCTGTTGTCTGTCTGTCTGTCTGTCTGTAATCAAATCTTGCAAGTTTAATTTGACCCACTTCCCGGTTTCCAATTGAGCTGAAAATTTGCATGCGTGTGTAAATCGGATGACAATGCAATATTTTTATGACATCGAGCTGATCTGATGATGGAGCTGGAAGGTGGCCAAAGGAACTCTGTCATAAAACAACGCAACCCCATCGAGTTTGGGCTTATTTGATTCGTCTTGACGCGTACTTTATGATGCAAGATGATAACAATAATTAAAGCTTGTTTTTAAAAAGTATTTTTTAAATTTCACTTGTTTGTTGAATGCTTTATTTTTCAGTGTGATGTCAATAAACAGGTTTTTTATTCATTATAGTGCCTTTGACCACGATCTAGCGATATTAAGAGACCATGCGGCCGAAAATGGCAGCAGACTACGCTTCTCTCTCTACTTACTCGTAGATATCGTTGACTTACTCGCTCTACTCTCTCTCTCTACTTTATGATTATATCATTAAATGAGAGTTATTAACTCTTCACAGACCAAAACTAATGAAGCGGTCGAGTGGAAATTTAGTATGAGACCCTAAAATAACGCACAGAGTAAGTAGGTACTTGTAAGCGGTGAAATTATTTATTCAGAGGTACGGCTAATAACCTAATGAAAGCTTTTTCTCGACGAGAAATTCTAGATAAAATACCACGACCTTGCTTTATATTCTGCCGCGATTCACTCTAATGAGGATCCATAATAAAATAAAATAAGTACTCATAATTAGGATGGTTTTTAGTCAAAATCGATAGTAATAAAAGAAAAATGTTCAACATTCGATCTTATTGAATGCGCTATGCTATGAGAATATAATGTCACTAGAACTGCACACCATCAAAAAGGGACCGTAATTATGATGTATTAATTAATTATTATTATCTCTAAAACTGCTTAAATTCGCTTTAGATTTTAATAAAAAGAATGCCTGCACATGTCTCTAAATCAGGGTTTGCTAACTTCGGTAAGCCCTACGTAGTTCTGCGTTAGTATTTTTTCATTATATTATTATATACTTGCTGTGCCCAGCGGTTTTACCCGCTGTACCTATGTGTTATTCCAGGGTCTAAGCTATCTTTATACCAAATTTCAGCTCAATCGGTCTACCCATTTCGGCGTGAAAGATTAACAAACACACATCCAGACATCCTGATATCCAGACATCCATTCTTACAAACTTTCACGTTTATCATATAAGTTTTTTTTTTTTTTTTAAGTAAGATAGTATTTTTTCAATATTATCTAGGATTCATACAAACGTCGTTCTTTTAACCACTTTTATTATTACTCACTTAAAAAATAAAGACTTTAATAAAATTACATGAATATTGTTTGAATAATTCATCGTCAACTCATCTTGTATCTCGGTTAGAACTTATTCCATTAGAATATAAGAACTGCGACCTCAAACTTTCAAGAGCTACTTTCTGTCTGAAGTGTTCTTTTATCATTTCTTTTCCACGCAATCTAACGGAATATTTTAGCTTTGAAAATTGATATGATAATAATTGCATATAATCTTGGTACTTAGGTACCAAAAGAGACAACAAAACCAAGACATTAAAAATTGTGATTGAGTAGGTTCCATTTTCTTATTATTTTCCTCATCATATAAAGCCAACTGTAAAACAAAAATGAGGGAAACATAAGTTTCGAATAGCAAATGGTTTCTCTATTCTCCATTTTTCAAATCATCCAGTTCGATGATCAGCATTTCCACTCAACATATTTGCCATTTAACCGATAAATAGTACTCGTAGTAGTTAAACAATAATTATTCTAGGTACTTAGTACTTAGACCTTGTATTGCGAAGGGAATCGATTCCCAGCAAGGAGCCCTAGGAACACGAAACAGGATCTTATAATACCAAATTGCAGCCACATCGGTTCAGCCTTTTAATTATTTTTACTTTTTGCGCTTGAAAAAACAAGTTTATAATAGGTATTCGCCACCCAGACAAAAGACTGGAAAGAGAGAAGGGAGGCCTTTGCCATGCAGTGGGATGATAAACGCAGAATAATAATCATATTAATAAAATCTACAGTTTATTGTAACAGCTGGTATAAATTGTAGGTATCCAATAACAGGAAGGGTCACAGAACGATTAATAAATAATCTTAAAGCCTATCAGAGGAAAATTACAATGTGACACGGATCGGCGCGTGGAGGAAATGGGAACTAATCTTATTTATATTGTTATTTGCGATAACAGCGCCATCCATACAAAGAGAACCATGGGGTGAAATATCCTTGTTTCGCTATAATATCGGTGGCTGTAATATCAGACTGTCCTAAATTGATAATAATTGACAATAGGTATTAGGGAAGTAATATTTTATGCAAATTGTATATTATCTACAAATCAGGGAATACATCTACGTGGAATTAAGAATAGCCTATGTATAAAAAATGCAAGCTTTCTCAGTGTTGTTGTAAAAAGCAATTTCGGGATAAAACAAAAATAAATTTGACTTTTCGAGAGACATACTCATTTCCAAGTGAAATTATTCCTGCTCTGTTTTATTACATCCAAATATTATGTATGTAACTGTACACTATAATATTTGAATACAAAAATATAACGTTATTTCTACTTTATAGTCCAATAATATGTAGCTATGAATGCGTAAAAACGTTGCTTGCCTGGAAGAGATCACCTACAGCGATAAGGCCGCCCATTGTGGAACAAGATGTTTTTTTTAATTTTTGCTTTTGGTCTCAATAACGAGTATTCTTATCTCATTTTATTATACCTACCTAAAGCAAATATGAAATTTAAAAACATCTCTACAAAACTTAAAAGCTATATAAAACTACCGTCAATAAAATATCATGGCGTAAAAAAGCTGCTGAATCAAGGCTCAGTTTTCAAATATTAAAACAACTTTGTGTCCAAACAGGACAGAATATAATAATAATAAATTCAGAACTTCATGCAAATTAAATTGCAAATTAACCACAATCACAATTAATGTTTAAACAGCGTACAAACCGTGCAAATCCAGGCGCTCCATGGCTAATCTGTTAATCCTGAACCCGACGCTAATTCTGAAGCACTTTATCAATGCCCAATCACTTCATGGACGATCAGTCAAACATAGAAACCGAGGAAAAACATCGCGATTTTTACAGTTCACAACAAAAATTGGCCTTTTCACCCCTGTAACTACCAATTTATAAGCTTCCGTCAAAATCTGTGATCATATTTTTTTATATGTAAAAAACTCTATTTAGTAATTAAAAAATGTCATATAGTGTAAAGAGTGAAGAGTGCAAAGAAGAAATGAGGCCTTTGCCCTGCACTAGGACGATATAGGCTGAATAATATTTAAAAAAAAAACAAAGAAGCTAATGGTATACTCATATGTAATCATAATTTAAAACAGGCTATTCTATCGATTTTACTTATTCATTTGTAAATATTTGGGTACCTATATTTTATTATGTTGCTAAGTCGAATTAAGATATTTTTTTATTTAAATAATATTTCTTGTAGGTAAACAGTTGTTAATGTACATCAGCTTAAACAACTCTTTTAAATCCACAAAATAAATAAATTAAACAAAATCAGCTTGGCATAAAGTTGGTTATCTAGAAAAAATTGCTTTTTAGCGTTAAGATCGCTGTTAGAATATTTAAATTTTCAACAACTCTGATTTCGATGTATTTCTATTTTGTGTGGTGATAAATAAAGTATCATATCTAATTACAAAAAAAAACACAATCACTAATTACCATAGATTAATTACACAATTTTTCGCGCGGGTAAGTCGTAAGTTAGTACGCGAAGCTAGCGTCCCTTCGTGGAGAAGCGTCAACCCTCTCCAGCGGTCAGGTTGGTACTGAGGCTGGCTGCTCTGGCCCGGGAGCGACCTCGCCCGAAAGCCCCACGACATACTTGACGCTGTATTACAACTCGGAACGTATGGTTCTCATTGTAATTGGTAACTTTAGTATACTGCTCTTTAATGATGCGGGATGCGACTACGAAAAAGGTAATAAGTCAGGGAGTCTACAGGAAATCTAACAAGTCAAAGGAAGTAATTCCTCAGAAAAAGTGTGTCTTCGTGAAACCATAATGACTATGCAACGTTATTTTCATAGGTCAATGAATTAGCCGGTTACTTGTAGACGTGATAAGTAAATAGGGCACAGGAGAGCTACAAAATAATTACTGACTAAAGAAAGAGCAGCGATAAGTTAGCGTGCGTATTTTATTTTATCCCTGCTATAATACTGAGTTTTTGTTTGGTCATTTTTGAGTGCAGTTACATTTCTTGTCTCATTATATTTCTAGTGAGGCTATATTATATACTACACAACTTACAATCAATATTATAAGGCTATCATAAAATCATATTGCTGAAATGCTTCAACTGAAACCTAAATATTATATCTATGTGTACCTCACCACTATGGATACCTACGCATTATTAATACGCACGTATACGCTATTCCATCAAAATCAATTTCCATCAAAAGCGTTCCACCTCAAAATCTTAACACCCCGGGACCTCGCAAATTGTATCCATTATACTCACTCTCCCTGCTCATGTTTCTCACCCTTGTAACTTTAACATTTAATGACTGCTACGATCTAAAGCAGAAACTCCCAACTTGAAAAGACGTCTATAATAAGCGGAGAAAGTTATAAATATTTTGGCCTCTGGAAACTTTACGAGTGTAAATAAGAGGCAAGTAAACAAGTGGGGACATATAAACTTTATAGATTTATTTTATTATCTTTGAACATAATATAGTTATGTTCATAACTGGACTGATGAAGTTGAAATGCTTAGGTGCTGTTAGTGAATAATAATATGATTTAAAACACGACTATAATAATGAATTAAAAAATTAAGAATATAATTATATTTGTATAAAAGTGAATTTAGTTGTAAGTTACAAGAGCAATGTAAAATTTACATAGTATTATACTGTGCAAAAAAATGATAATTGCTAAAAGCTTCTTAGCTTTTAAATGTCTTAGTTTTCTCAGTTCCTTACAAGGAAAGGCAACTTAAAACAAAACAGAGTTTAAAGAATTTATGTGTTGGCAAATCTTCAAAACTAAGTCTGGATATAAATCTTTCAACAGAGTAAAATAAATAAGGGCAAAGTTACCAAGGAAATTACTTGGCATTCGGAACTTAACCACTATCTCAACTCTACTCAAACTGTTACAAACGCAGTGCAGTATTTCGTAGGACTTGGTAACTAAATAAAATAAATATTTCAGGACACATAGCGCAACCTAACCCCAAGCTAAGCAACTTAATGCTGATGTTGTGGTGGTTAGGATAATGGATATAATACTTATAATATAACTAACGAAGAAGTACATAACAGGCGAGCTTCGTGCTCTTCTCATTTAGATCCATCATCATCGATCTAATTATATCAACATATATTTTCTCAGAGGCCTTTTGAAGTACTTTCGTATGCCTATCGAACGTTCGTAGGCGTCTGCGAATACTACCTCTATGTAGCACAATCACAACATTCTCTATGAATACAAGTATACTAGGCATGAAGCACAGAGGGTTAAATTTTAAATGTAACTTTTACAATATAAGGCTAGGTACAGATTGCCGGGTTGGGATGGTGAAAGCAACTGTGGCCTCATCCTACCAAAGGGTGTTACATGTTGTTCTTGCACCCCCGTCGGCAAGTGGAGCCTACATTAAATAAAACACCTGACACGACCATTAAAGGGTCGTGTCAATATTTTGTAAAACTAAAACTATCCAAAAAGCGCAACTCTTAATGGTTTCCCTCACTTCAACCCACATAGAATTAAATAGCTAAAAATAAAACGGCTTGATTATTTTTTTCTTTTTCCATTTCTCTCTACAATCTATATAAGCTGATAGAACAATAATAGTAAAATATATTATACTTTAGTAGATAGTACCCATCTAGGTAATAGTGTACTTATTCTCAACACAATCCTGTTTTGTTCTCGCTTCGTTCGTATTTCCACGACAATGCAACCACTCAGTGGCACGTTTTTTTAACTTTATCACGTATTTTCATTGTTTCATTTTGTACAAAATTGTGGAGCTCGCTTGACTTGATTTTATGAGTGTGTGATAACTATGTATACGAAAATCCACACACACTTATATCTAAACTATCTCATGATCAGGGATTCGCATTAAGAAACTCGTTCTTAGTGGATGTTTAAGTCGCAACGTTTGTATGTGTGCCAATTTAGATTAGTAATTTTATAAGCAGGTACAAATATTTGTAATATTTTTAATTTTAGATGAATAAGGAATTCAGTTAATGTTGAGATACGTCACATTAGAACGTCATTTAAATCCGAAAAGGTAAAAATTGGCACAATTTCCATAATAAATATACAAATATTCAAAATAGTACACTAACACAACCCTATCATCCTCCACATTTCATTTATCAGTAAATAAGTACTCTCTGGAGGCACTAAGATCACGAACCGACATAAATTATAGTCTGATATCAAATTATGTGTAGGCGGAAATGTGGCTTATTTATTGCATATTAAAAATAGTACGGTTTTTAAATTAGTCTTCTTATCCATATATAAGATGTTTATGATGTTTTTTTTGTCTCAACCAAAATCTGTAGCAAATTAAAGCCCAATCATTTTATGAGCTGTATCAAAGAGAGGTAATTAATATACACATACTCCCATACAACACTTATAAACACATAAAATTCCCATAATATAAAATATAAGGGCCAGCGTGGATTACACTAATAGATATATCATGTAATATAAAAGCATCATATCATGTTCATATAATATTAAAGCTGTAGTATTTTTAGTTTGTATTTCTCAAAAACAAAATGTATTATAAATGCTAATGTTTTTAATTTTCACGCTTAAGCCGTTGAACAGATTGTGCTGAAATTTGGCATGTAGAATTTAGATGCTTATAGACGAGAATCACACTAATAAAAATGCGAAAGTTTGTGTTGCGAAAGAGTGTGTTTGTGTTGTGTTCGTTACTTCTTCACGCCTTGATTGAGCTGAAATTTGGTATAGAGATAGCTTCGACCCTGGAATAACACATAAGCTATAACAAATAAGTAAATCAAGTAAAACCGCTGGGCGCAGCTAGTAATATATAATTTTAGAGGGTTAATCTATTAAACGCAGCTAGAACAGTACAGCTTAGTAGGAAGTACATTGACAAAGCGAATCCCCTGTAAGATTGACGCAGCCTCTGTCGCTGAATGAAGACCCAGCTTTAGGTATAACCGGGATAATCAGCTGCCAGACCTGCCTGGAGAAATCAGGCTTAACCGACACCGCTCTCATTATAGAACTCCTATTACATATTTTAAGGACAAACTATGTAATAATGTGGAGATACCACGCCTATAACGGATGAGAAGCTAAATTTAATAATACTATGCTCCTATTCAATCTTTTGTTGACCTATTTTTGTTGTTCAAACTCATTGTAACTGAAATTTTGAGAAATTAATTAAATATTCTTTCATTCATATGATGAAAGTATAGATTGTGTATTTGTTATTTCTTCACATCTATACAGCTGAAATTCGGTATGCAGGTAGCTGGGAGGCTATTATACTATTATTATTTCACGGTAAACAAAAAACTATTTACTGTCGGTAACAACGAGGATGATGGCGGGACGAAATAGAATGGAAATAGATTTTGTCCCAAACCATGGCCAGGGAGGAGCCTAGCAAGGGAGGAATGAGGAATGGAAGCGAGGCCGTTGAGCAAGGCGATAACTTGGACGATAACGATTTTGTATAAACAGGGTTTACAAAAACTAAAATGTTTATAGTAACTACTTCGGACCACATGAATCATTAGCTGAAAATTATGACTTGACATTACGTTCGTATTGATCGAGTAAAGCGTAGTTTTGATTGGTATTTGTTTCGTTTAATAAAACGTGGTGAGTGGTGTCTGCATTCACTATAGTTTGCGATTTAAGCGTACTTCTTGTTGGCGACACTATTATGAAAGTTATAAGACTTCACATTCTATATTATTATTAAAAGCCATAAACTGGAATTTAGGTGGAAAGTTTCGGTCTTAACTTAAAACAACGGTATACTTACTAAATAATCTGAAGTTTATAAACTTTTTGAGTGTTTACGCGACAAAAACTGAATCGATTAGGCTGATTTTTTTTTTATAATTATAATAAATTACAATAATGGTCATACAAAATAGTCATTTACATAGCAAAACATGTTTTGTAAATACCGAAGTTAAAATATAATATATAACTATATAAAACCGACTATACTAAAATATTAACTAGGAATAAAAATTGCGAACTACTAATAAAAGGTCGCCTTACCTTGAATCTGAAGGGATACTTAGGTAAATCAAACAAAAACCTACGAATAAGGAATGTACAAAAACTAATAAATCAACTAACGGAATAAAAATGTTAGCTTTTTTGAAAAGGTTATAAAAAGGCCAATTAGTACCTCAAACTCAAACTCAAAATTCATTTATTCAAATAGGCTACAATGGAGCACTTTTGCAAGTCTATTTTACATTTTATTTTAATATTCTACCGCTCATTCGCAAGGCACCTCTATGAGAAGAATGAGCAAGAAACTCATAGGGATTGCTTTTTTTAAATATGTGTTTACAATTATTATCTTGGTTACATAATTTATTTACAGGTGGTTGCAGAGGTTTCCAGGCATCTTTGTCTTCTATGTATTGGCTAATTTTATAATAAGCTTTCTTTTGTAATATTATGTCTTTAACACGGCTTTTGAATTTACCTTCTGTGAGCCCCGTTATTTCATCAGGGATTTTATTATAAAAACGTACACAATTCCCTAAAAATGATTTATGGCTCGTTTTGGACAATCTGAATCGAGGTACAGCTAACTTATTCTTATTTCTAGTATTAAAGCTATAAGTGTCACTATTTAACTTGAATTTATCTAAATTTTTTCTGACATACATAATATTATACCTAACTTAAACTTAAGGCAATGTAATTAAACATGAGGAAAATACCAGATTTTGTTTACAGGAAATGTACCTACATTTATGCAGAATAAATTCCCGGAAACTAATCTAATTTTGCAGCGTAGCATTCCGCTACGAGCCGCGCTACGGTGCTACGAAGTTACGTAGCTCCTGCTACGAGGATGCTCGACATTGTAGAAAACTAGCTGCGCCCAGCGATTTTACCCGCTGCACAGTAGCCTATATTCTAAGGTCCAAGCTATGTATGTACCAACTTTCAGCTCAATCGGTCTACCTATTTAGGCATGAAAGAGTAACAAACATACATCCATACAAAATATACAATATACATACAAACTATGTCATTTATAATATGAGTATATTTTGCACGCGGGTCACGTAGATGACTTGAAGACTTGTGGATGACAGGGACCTGCCAAAATGTTAATATGTTAAGATAACTAGTTTGCTATGAGTTCAGAACATAATATTTTACTTTAAAAATTAGATCAGCCGTTATACATGATTTGTATCAAAACCGGCAACACAGTATGTTAAACCTGTTCTCGACTTTGAATCTCAAAACAATGGTTGAAAGAACGAAAGGTAATTTTGATTTGATATAAAATCACAGCTAAATAAAACGTAACGCGTTGAATTGATGTTGTAGTGTAGCGGTGAGGTGATTCTGGCTCATCTAGTATTTATAGTGGCTTCGTCGGCTGTCGGAATGTTTCATTAGTTCGCCTCTGGAGCTCACGATTTGTTTACTGGATTCGTCTGAGGCTAGGTATGTTACGCTATGTGCTATAGACAATATAGTATTCTATTTAATTAAAATACGAGTATTCTAGCCAATTTCAATTTCAAAAATTAATAAGATACAAAAAACAAAATATAATAAACAACATGGTATTCAGGGGTGGTTTGACGACCGCTGCAACTAATACCCGCCCGCAACGCAGAAGGTTGCGGGTTCGATTCCCGCATGGGACAAATGTTTGTGTTATCCACAGAATTTGTTTCTGGTCTGGGTGGCTTTCTGTATCTATTATAAGTACATATGTATTTACAAAAGAAAAGTATATAAGTATTTTATCCGTTATCCTAACCACCATAACACAAGCATTAAGTTGGTTAGCTTGGGGTTATGTGGCGCTGTGTAAAATGTCCTGAAATATTTATTTAATTTGGAAACTTGGATAATATTAGGGTAAATCCTGAGATCGGGCGTATTTAAGTGATTCCCGTGGCAGATTTTAAATCAAAGTATTATTGAATTTTACATGTAAAACATCAAATTTCCCATAATTATAAGCACATCCATCAAATAGGCATCATTATAACTTGTTTTGTTCAAAAGATATTTAAATTTAAATTTTTGGTGCCACGGGAATCAATAAAGTGTGGCATGGAAATCAAAATTAAAACTATTTCATTTAAATTCTATGTTATTATTTAAATATTGACCTCTACATACTAATCATATAAAATAGAAATGATTAAAAACGGTGATCCAAACAAATGTACACCAAACATAAAGTATTAAAAAGGTCTATATTGGCTTTCTATTTAATAATCATGTAAACTAAATAAAATCAACGTATTGCTGTTTTAAACAATGTAAAAATATTGAATAAATAGTCCTAGAATATGAGATTAAGTTCTCAGTCACAGTCACTGACAGGATTCACTCCAGAAGCTGTCATCAGATTGTACATTTATCATTAGTTAGGTTAATCTGGACTGAAGTTGCAGTCAGCTCATAGTTTCGTTTTATTTTTTCATCGTACATCATCGCAGCCATAAGACGTCTACTGCTGAACATAAACCTCCCCTTTAGACCTCCATATATGAAACCGGTGTTGGAAGCGACCTGCTTCAAGCGTCTTTCAGCGACCTTAATAAGGTCGTCTGTCACACTTGTGGGTAGACGTTCTACGCTGCGTATGCTTGTACGTGGTAGGCACTTTTCGACCCCATCAGCCATTCGCTCTACGTGCTATGTGGCCTGCCTATTACCACTTCAGCTTCCTGATCCGCGGAGATATGTCAGTGACTTTGGTTCGTCTTTGGGTCTCCTCATTCCTGATTCGATCACGTAGAGAAACCCCGAGTATAGCCCTCTTCATAGCTCGCTGAGCGACTTATTTTAATGTGGGGATATAATGGTGCCGCATAAGCCAGAGCGGCTGTATACTATAGTACAATATTAAAAAAAATCTGTCGACGAGTATACAATATAAAAATACAAATCTGAAATAATGAAATATACAAATAAAAACTGTCAAAATCACTTCCATACCTACGGCTTCGCTGAAGTTGGGTAAAAAGTGAAAGAATGCGCTAGAAAACTCAGGGGAAAATTGATAACCGTGGTAAAACGCCATGAGAATCAATACCATGGAAATCAAAATTGTATAGTTTTTTGTCAATATTTTTAAATACCACAATTATAGACCATTAATAATGAAATATATGATAAACAATACCCTTTTCCTAACTGCACACCCTAGTCAAAAAACCGTAATGGATAAAGAAATATTTTTAAACATGGAAATGGTAATCAATGATCTAGTGAACCAAAACCACGGTAATCAATTTCTCACCTTCGTAAATCCAGTTTATAACCACGAGAGGAGTAACATTTCTTCACGATGTTTAGAGCGCAATTGAAGTTAGCCAACAGCGTGCGTACAAGCTTCTAAGTCTTGTGGCTTGTGAAATGTGAGTAGTTATGTCGCGCGCCATGGAAATCACTTTTTGTCCGGGGACAAACCTAAATTTGTTATTTTCTCTAAAACTACGCTGTGTACAGCCTTCGCGTATTTTTTTGATCATATAACAGTTCACCCTTTACAGCTTAGATCACAGCAATTAATAAAATTCCGTTTATAAATTGGTGTAAAAAATATATTTTGTTCTAAAAAAGTGTAAGGGACACCCCATGGTAATCAAATTTCAGGGCTTTAACATTTTTTTTCAGATACTTGCAGCTAAATTTAACCTTATATCTATCATGCATTAAGTAGATTAAACCTTAAACTAACAGAAAAAAAATACCCTTGGGTAGAATTTTTATGTTACAGGTAGTTTATTCCCCCAGACACGTAAAATTTTGTCTCTCAAGATTCACCCATTATATTGTGTGTATGTGCGTGTGTAAAAAACGGCAATTTGGGTAATCGATTTGAATGAAATTTGTCATATTCAGCGGGTAAATTAAAATAAACTTTGGCCTTGTACCATCTATATATAAGATCATCTAAGTAGAGTTGAGTTGGTGTAAGGGTTAAAATACCACAGTCTTTATAGAAATAAATAAGTATGATCAAATGAAAGCGAGTAAAATAAAACTTTTCCAGTAGAGTCGAGAATATGAAAAGAAACCTTGTTACCGCGAGCATCTACAAGTCTAAAAAGCAACATCAAAAGATTGTTTTTTTTAAATAATTACAACCTTCTCTCTAGAGTTAAATATTCATGTTTCAGTTACCGTATTTTCCTCAGCCATTTTGTAAAGAACGGAGATAATCTTAATAAAATTATCTTAAATTTAAGATTATAAGACGAGGAAAATATCACCATACTTAAGTACTGCTAATGATCGTAAATGATGGGAGTTTAAAGCCCGGATTACATTTAGTACGAAACGCAATTTTATAACGCGCGTTTCCCTGGGTTCATATCTTAGTGTGTGGCAAAAAGTTCGCCTGGACGTTACCGTGCTTCGAAAGGCACGTAAAACTGTGGGTCCCGGCTGTTTCCTATAAGATATGTAGGAGGCAGTCGTTAGGTCATGTTTCAGGCCCTGTAGTAATCTCGGCGACCTGAAACTACAACATATAGCTTGGTCACAGAACCTTTAAATATAATAATGGTGTCAAATGCCTTTATTGAAAAAACAAACTAACAATACTACAGCTACTACACGAACACAAAAGAACACTTTTATTAACCACAGATCGGCTACAAGCCAATCTACAGAAAATCCAAGTACTCCAAGTTGCTGTCAGATGGTAGAGTGCCCAGAATGCTGGCAGCATTGCCAGGTTAAATAAAAATAGAAATTGTAATTTGACTCTGACAGTGTAAGTAGGGTAACCTGTTCTGTTGAAGTATAAACCCTAATTATTATTATTATTTCCTTATGCATATGAGTAGGTACATTGGATCAAACCTATGTCGCTCGTATATCGTACATTTAGATCTTGCGGGACTTAAAAAAGCAATTTTCTCAGAAAAAGCGAAAAACTAATTTCTGTTTCCTTGCGCACTGTAGCAGTGTTCTGAATAGAAATATGCTTTTATATATATTTTAGTAAACATATTTTAAAATTTAGTTTTATTGGTTTACATAACACAAACTATTCGATTTTTTATTATTTTCTTTCCTTCGTAATTTTATCACACCATGTACTTCGATGTGTATATGTTACACTTTGGACTTAAGCCGAATCATATATTATATCCTTATGAGTTTCTTGCTCGTTCTTCTCACAAAGGTGCTTTGAGACGAGCGGTACAGTTTTAAATTTAAAAAAAATGTAAAATTGACTTGTAAAAGTGCTCCTATGTAGCCTATTTGAATAAATAAATTTTGAGTTTGAGTTTATATCAAGTTTCAAAGAAAAGATGCATTATTTAAAACTTGATCCACGTTAAATTATGTAAATTTACTTAGAACGCGATATATTTTAATATTTTACCATAAGCAAAGATCATTAACATCCCGCTCTGCAGATTCATAAAGTAACCGAAATAAGGCCTTTAATTCATGCCTCTGGGCATTCGCCAAATAGCTCCGATCCAAAGAAAGTCGCGTTGTTTTCTTCTAATGATATTTATGTGAAGGCTAGACGAAACACAGTGGGTTTACTTATTCAATATTTTGTTCTATATAAAATACATTCATAAAAAGCACTAATGTCATCATAAGCAGCCTATGTTCGTCCACCGCTGGACATAGGCCACCCCATAGCGCGCCACTCAACTCGGTCCTCCGTCTTTTTTTCTCCACCCACCCCCAGCGACCCTCCGGATATCAAAAAAGCACTAATGTGCAGGGGCATAATACTTCATTCTGGACTAAAAAACATGTTACCAGCGAAATTAGTGGGCTTAAAGAGATACACCTACGACGAGATACTTATAATATGTACTCCACGTGTTGTGTGTATGACTTCTTCTTTGCTCCAACAATATTTTTTGCTTTCCATATCCGATGGAAAGCACATACCTACAACAAAACATAATATCAATATTCATCAAAATCGCCGAGATTTTTTTGGACGTTGTCATGTTAAATGTTTTTGAACCAAAACAGGAGCTGGAAATGCGGCTTGAGAGTGACAGGCGTGATCATATAAGTACTAGAAAAAAAATGATCTGTGAGCGCAGTGCTATGCCGTGCATAATTTTGATTTAAAAAACACTGAGAGGCCCTGCGCTGTACTTTGGCTGATAGGGGCAATCATGATGCTTCCTGTCACCCTGAGATATTACTTTTTGAATCTCATCATGCTCAATTTTCATGCTTTTCATGCATGCTTTAATTTCCATTCACTGGACACACGAGTACATACGTCCAAATTGTGTTTTCTTTTGTTTGGTTGGTAAACGGACATTTTTAACACAAAGTTATGTGTTAACCCTCGTAAAGTAGTGTTTTTATTTATTTTACGAGCATTTGTTACGATTTTTTATGAGTTTTAAAGACAACAGTGTTATGGTGACTTCCCTTATGTTTACTTGCGAGTAACATAAGCATATAGAGTAAAATCAGACAATTACCTAAGATGATGAGTTTGTCTCTAATATAAAAAAGAAAAGAACAACTTAAAATTATGTAGTATATATTTTAAAACTGTCTTTAATCTATGTAAAAAACTTAATTTCAAACCAAATCCTTGTATTTTTTCTTGGAGTTTTAAAATGTCTATATGGCTAAAAAGCACAAAGTGCTATTTTTGTAACGCCTTTTTTAACCCTTTCAGGACCATAAGACTAGGAGAGGTAATGTTATGGTTATTTCTGTATAATATGATCTTTTTGATGTCTATAAAACATATTTTAAAGTCAAAAAGTAAAAACCTTTTTTAGTTTTTTTGGAATTTAATGGTACATGGATGTCCCTATGGTCGTTAACGGTAAATTTTATTCGAAATTATTTTCGGTTTTGTTTCAAGGCTAGAGGAATATCTAGGATCTAAACACTTATTAAAAACGCAAATTTACTACCTATAATTATTAATTTATAAGAAATGAGTCAAGGTACATAATAAAACAATATAATCGGTCGTATATTATAGGTGAACTTTGCATATACAGGTGTTGTTAGTGAGATTATCTTTTGGAACGTGCACAATACGCGCATCGTTTTCTGTTTATCTTTTTTTCGATGGGTTGTAATAGGGTAGATCGTTTTATAGCTTTGCATAATATTACCATACTATTATAGTACTTACCATATTATTATAGTACTTACTCATTTTTTCAGAAAGCCACAAAGACTTGCCTGATCTACAAACAACCAATCAATCTATTCTGACCGTGCTTCTCTGTGTACATGGTATATGCGTTGTTCAGTGTTGTATCAAAAAGGTCGAAGAATAGTCTTAGATAATATATCTTATCTTCTTATTCTTATTTTAACTTTGACCTGCGATTAAGCTCGTGTCTTATTATTTCGTTGATCCGTTAGACCAATGCCACCCATATTTTGATTGTAGTGTGATACGAAACATATTTAGTAAAAAATCGTACCTAATCGAGCGTTACGACTTTACCATGGTAATCAGCTGGAAGCTTGGCTGGTAGCCAGCTTCAATTATTGGAATGACATGATTGACCATCACTTGGTGCACTTTTATGCAACCAATCTTACCCTCTAGTCTGGCTAAACAGTAACCCATGCGTCCTATCCTAACGGGACAGTAAGAGAAGCTTTGCATAATATGGCTCTAACGGTGTAGGTACCGTTAATTACCCAGGTAGAAAGTTTACCCGAATTCACACGGATTTTTTATATGATACAAGAATGCATTTTATGACGACTACTATTATCTTAAGGCTATCCTAAGAATCTATATCGTTTTACAGTTGGCTGTTTCTATTCATTACACGATATTTTTAAAGGTTTATGACTTTATTGAAATCATTTATTTTTCTTTTATTGATATTGCTTGGTAACTATTCGGTTTTTGAATAACAATCATAATATTTTGTTCATATCTTCGTCTGAAAAAAGTATCCCTTCACGACCATAGGGACAGTACTGTCCCATTTTATTTATGACTTTATAGCTTTATTAGGATCAGATTATCATATAGTGTAGTAATTTATATAAATAAAACATTAACCAGGCTATAGTTTTTTCATGAAATTAATTTATGATTCTCACTTTAACATCTTGTGAATCTTGTGTAAACTTTTTCATTTTGGCACCAGATGATATGTCATCTTTTATAGATTATAGACACAATATAGTTCTACTTTTATGGGGCTGCTAGCTATGAATGGTTAAAGTGGACATTTAAATATTAGAAAAGAAAAAAATATTTAAAATTGGCCTAGTATTTATTTAGATTTTTACACTTTTGTGCTTGGGACACGGGTGTACCCGTGGTCGTCAAAGGGTTAATCAATCCATTCTGTCTTTTAATTTTTTCAGGGACATGAAAAATTGTAAACAGCTTGGTAACGAAGTCAGAAGAAATTGTGCAAATAAATTCAAGTTTAAATTGGACGGACACAAATGTGATTGGAATTCTCAGAGCGGCCATTGCTGACTCATTGTGGAATACTTCTCGCATTCCTTTGTTCTCGATTCATATTAATATTATTTGATTTCATGTGAATTTTATCTCTCTTATTATTAAATCTTACTAATTTTATAAACGTTAAAGTTTGTAAGAATGTATTGAATTCTGGATGTCAGGATGTATGTTTGTTACTCTTTCACGCTTAAACGGGTGGACCGATTGAGCTGAAATTTGCTATAGAGATAGCTTAGACCCTGATATCAAACACATACAGCGGGTTAAACCGCTGTGCGCAGCTAGTGTTCAATAAGTCTGATATGGAACCAATATAATAATACTTACGTGAAGAGTGACGAGTTAGAGTATTTTGTATACGAGAAGAGATAGATCACGGTTTTAAGCCTAAAATTTTGAAACTCTTTAGACAATATATTTAGAGGGACGAGGGGATGTTTAAGGTGTTCATTTAGTTGGCATGAAAATAAAAAAAAATAACTTAGCACCAATTATAATATAATAATAGAATAGAATAAGTGCCTAAAGTTGGGTATAGTTGTTAGGGTACATTTTAAAGAATGATATTTCGCCCTTTACGAATGTACAATATTATAATGCATAAATATGCTTAAATATAAATATATCATGCATATTATGATGCATTTATTCTTCTGTAGGTACTCAAAAACTAACTACATTGGTAGGTACTATATATGTATTATTATGTCTATCAATAGGCGGTAGGTACAACGCCGTACCGCTGGGAAAGCGGATGTAATTTTCCACATGTGAACACAGCCTAAGCCGATTTGTATTCGCGGATGTGATTCTAGTTTGTTAAACTAATATTGCAAATATTGCAGTGTCAACCTTTCAGTTTTGTAAGCTTGGTAACATTTCGGAGTTGAGATATTGTTGGAAATTCTACATAAAGGTGGCAAGAAGGTTTAACCAGTTGAATCTGAGAAAAGGGCTGGTCGCTATAGTTACTTCTGCACTTCAATAATGATGCTCGTGGATATTTCCTCGTTGGATGCTCACACCTTTACATACATAAAATACGTTATAAACATAATAATATATGAAATACTAGCTGCGCCCAGCGGTTTTACCCGCAGTACTTATGTAGCCTATGTGTTATTCTAGGCTCTAAGCTATCCCTATACAAAATTTCAGCTCAATCGGTCCACCCGTTTAGGCGTGAAAGAGTAACAAACACACATAAAGACATCCTTCCTTACAAACTTTCACGTTTAAAATATTAGTAAGATGTTATCTATAATATATCTAATAGTGGAAAATAAACTGATTATTATAAATACTCAAATTGTGTGTGTAATAGGAAAAAGATTAAAACAATAAAAAAAAGACGTGTGGCACTCGGAGACTGCCGCGGTAAAGCTATTGCATAGCATTTTTATCTTTAGATGGAAAAACTAAAAAGTAAAAAGTATCACCGCTGTGCCGGTCGGAGTGGGGGTGTTAGGTTTTTTTCGTTACGGAATTTCTGGATTCGGTCCCCACGCTCAAGGCCCGCGATAGAAGCTATGCAATAGCTTAACAAACACAACATTTTCATAAAAGTAATTTTTTCTCGAGGTTATTTAAGAAATTTGGAGAGGATAAAATTCAACATTAACCCGTTAAAGTATAAAACCCAACAGCTCGACATAAAGGTTCCAGAAAATCCAAAAACCAACATTCTAAACGATCCCTGGTCCCTAATTAACTACGAGCTCATAAAAACAAAGGCTTTTAATAAACCGAATTGTTCACTTGAAAATAATTGAATAAAGGCACGACGCGACGCTTGAAATATAAGAAAATGAGATCTATTTCTCTTTGTCGGAGACATGAGAAGGGTGGAATTGACCTCTATTAGGGCTTATATTTCAAAATTGACCTCCACAACAAATGACAAGACAATAAATGATCAATATCGGGTTGTTCTGCGAACGATTGAATCTCAAAGCCTACTATGTGCACCAAATAGCATTTTTTTTTGTCATTCTCTATTTTATCGTTATATTTTTCACTAACATAACATAAAAAATAACGTTTTAATTTGTGATGAATCTTCGTTTCTTTTGTTTCGTGAAATAAAAGCGTTTTATGAAAATCTCCTTTTGTTACAGAATTCAGCGATACAATGTACTTACAAATTCTGTAGGCAAATAAATGAAAAATACAATAAACGATAAAGGAAATCACGACTTCCACTAGTACATTCTAAAATTACTCTTTTAGTGGGCATAATATTTACATAAATATATCAGTTAGTTCATGTTATATTCCTACGGTACCTATTTATTGATACTTAACAAACATAATGTGATCTGAGTATATCGAAGGAAAAATGATATTGTATCATAAAGATATCCGTTTTCCTGGATTGGATCCACTTATTTCCAATACATAACCTGTATTTGAGTAGGTATAGATAGGGATACTAATATTACCTCTAGAAATGCGAAGGTATGGTTGTACAGATGTAATTGTGTGTGTTTGTTACCTTTACATGTCTAAATTGAGCTAAAATGTGTGTGTATATGTGTGTGTAATGTATGTGTGTATGTGTAATGTATGTGTATTATGTTAGTAGCTGAGACCCTGGACCACATAGGATAATATTAATAATAATAATCCATTTATTTCAGGCAATAGTACACTGACAACAAGTACAGTGTACCAGAGGCCCATATCAATAAATACCTTAAAGACTAACAGACAAAAAATAATAAACTCAAAAAATAATAAACTTATTAATTAGGTAACACGTAGCGCCGGCGACGTGTTGCGCGCGAGTCAGCAGGAAGTCGCCCTCGGAATTTCCGAAATACGACTCCCTGCGGCCAGAAGTCTTTTCTTCTGTTTGTCTTTTTTAGCGGGTAAATTCACTGGGCTCAACTAGTAACCTATACACGAGAATCTATAATGTATTATATTAAGTAGTAGCATATAACTCAGTACCCGCCCTGTAATCGTATTTAGAGGGTCAAATGGAAGGAAGTTTTTTCCTCGAGCTTTATGGAATTTCCATCTCCCGTGGGGCACTCATTTCAACTCTGTATCGAAAATCGACATAACTGTCAACAATTTGTGAACAAAGCTGGCTTTAGGCAATATTTATCTATAGAGAGGATGGCAATAAACTCTTTATTGTTATGAAAACTTATGTAAGGACATTGTTATGATAACTATAACAGTCATATAAGTATATCGTTTTGTTAGCAGAAATTGTTTTATTGGTAGACTCAATGGAAACATGTATGGATTTGTTTAAAAACTCAATGCTTTATTACTATGCTAGATCATGCAGAAAGTACTTAAAAGCAGTACCAGATGATGTGGGTTAAAAGGTTTAAGTTTTTGGTGACAAGAAAGACGCTGTGTTAAGCCCTAAAGTAAAACTTAGGCACACATATGACATTAGGCCTAACATGGAGTGCTCGAGGGCTTGTTGAGAATGTCAAGTAAAACTGTCATCGCAAACATGTACAATGTACCTGGTACCTATTATATTCTCAAGAGCAAACATTATGCTAAGCCCACATAAAGTGATAATATTACTAGCAATATTCATTACCCCTATAATTATTCTGCAGTGAAATCACAGGAAACAACAAGCAGCGTAATAATAAATCCTTTGCATTAACGAGTGCCCATTCAAAACTTTACAGAATAATTTCCAGTGCACTGAAACTTCAGCTTTCTGATGCGATAAATTGCGTTCTAAAAAGAAACATAGAAAAGTTTTTGAGCGTTTTAATTATTTCTCGTTTCACATTTTCTTTTACAAGGGTGTAATGTAATTGAAGAACTTTGTCAACAGCAAGTTTCACAAGACTGAAGTATCTGTGAACAAAGGCTCGACTTTGTACTTTTCGTGTTTTGTGCTCGATCTCGCGACGTTTGATGAAAAGCTACGGCTGAGCGAAAACAAGTTAATTGTGCTTATACCGTACACTGTCTAAAAGACAAACACACCTCTGTCTAATTTCGTAATTAGAAATGTGTGTGGATAGATATGTACTATAATATAAAACCCAATTATTATCATTCGAAAGAGCTTTTGATATATGTAATAGCCACCTATGTAATGTACTTACTATTTACATATTATTTAATTCTAAGTAAAATCAAACTCAAAATCCAATGGGCAGCAATAGGCTTACTACTGCTTGCTTTAAACATCAGACAAATCTTACTAAAATTGTAAATGCGAAAGTATGGGGGAGTTGTGTGTGTTTTTGCTTCCTCTTCACGACCGAATGGCTGAACCAATTAAGCATACAACATAGCGGTAGCCGCTACTTACCCTTTTTTACCCAGGAAAATGTGTTACGCATCGTCACCCTCTATGTGTTAGTCTGCCAAAGATGAGCGCGGGGGTATACATACTAAAAATCTGGGGGTGTTCCTGCGGGGAGTCATAATGTCAGGTCTGCGCTTACGCTGAGGCACTCGTCCGCGGATCTAGAAAGCTTACCATAGAAAACAAATCTACATAACAAATGTAGTATATAATTATTAATTAAGTATAATACGTAGGTTGTATCCGCGATAGCAAACATTAATCCCTAATCTAGGCCGACTAATAACATGGTTGCATGAATAATTTGGGGAATCTATTAGTGTTTGGAATGATGTATCGAATGGAATAGTAGGTGATTACGTACGCAATTACATTACATGACAATTATGTAAAAGGAAATAGTGACTGATTGAATGATCTATCAAGCACAGCTCAAACCGCTAAACGGATTCGGTTTAAATTTGGAACACAGGTAGGTTTTATGATGTAGATAGACATCCGCTAAGAAAGGATTTAACCACGCGGGGAAAGCTGCGAGCACAAGCTAGTATAATAATAGTTGCAGAGTTTGTGCGAGAAATCCTTACAAATACAATGAATAATTGATGTATTAGCATTGTTCTAAATAACTGTTCACTTATATGAAAAAGTATGGATGAATAGCAACGAATTAGGGAAGTAAATGAATAGTATAAGAGTGATTCTGACCTCCTCACGCCTAAATAGCTGAACCGATTCTACTGAAATTTGGTTAACAGGTAGCTTAGACCCTGGAATAACACATAGGCTAATTTTCTACGGTTAAAACCGCTAGGCACTGTTAGTAATATATACTTATAATATTATTATAATTACTTTAGATAGACACGTAAACTGTCCTAAACAACAGAGTAATAAAAAAATCGCAAAAATATCTTTAACCATAAATAAAAACTTTTCCAATAACAACCCGATTGAACTCAAAATATCGAATTATAAATTACCTTCTGGCTCATCCAGTATGTGCCTGCATACTCCGACTGTAAAATCCAGAAGTGAGATCAGCAATTACTGCCGGGTCAAATTACGAAGTAATTGTTTCAGGGAGGTCGCATCCCGGAGGTAACTGAAACACTATCTACAGTGCTTATGAGTACCTGAACTTCCACAATATCTTAGGGGAAAATATGTTTTTGTGTATCGTGTACATAAATAAAAAAGAAAAGGTACAACTGGCAAGTGGAACTGTAACGGAGTTATTGGCCATCACGCACTGGTGACTAGCATTATAAAACGATAAAATAAAACGTTCTTAGAATCATACAGACCTAAGTTAAAAAGAAGTTTCCGAACTTCGTCACGTAATCCATTAATATTATATACAAAAAATTTAAGACACGCCTTTTTAACATAACTCGTAGGTCTCCCTTATCGCCCGGGCAAAACTGTTTCTACACACTGAGATTTGAACCCAGTGCATCACTGGGCCACAGACACAATATTTTCAACTCCACAAGCTTAGAAATGTACCTACCCCTTAATCACCCCCGTCGACAAAAAACTGCGAACTACCTCAAAATATTCCACTCATAGAAAACGTAAGCTTCACCACTGCAAATAAAATGTTCAATACGTGCAGTGCACAGGCCGAGTTTATTGGCAGAGCTCCAGGCAAATGTCACGTAGGATGGTACTCTACAGGTGACCGGCACACCGGGTAATCTGGGGTTAACTGTTAACTGAAACGGCTTTATCGGAGCTGGATATACCTACGACTGCCTACGCTTTGCATCGTATTTCATTTTTATCTTTCGCCTATAAATTGAACTACCTATTTTACTACTAATATTAAACACATTTCTCACTGTTAATCTAAACACCAAACAAGCGTCGAGCAAGTCTGGTTCATCCCATTTTTAAATTAATTATACCTACAAAATTTTATAACACAAAAAATGACGTATTTCATATGTATGTACAACATATATGCATTTGTTGCCAAACCCGATTTCAGCCGATTTTACCTTTTTTCCCCTTTTCTTTGTCCTGAAATCGGGTTTGTTCGGTAGTACATATATGTTTTTGAAGGGATCCTACTTTCCACGTACCCATTTTTTACGATGACCACATCTTTGGCAGCTTAAACCCCGAAATTTTGTGTTCCAAAATATTTACTTTTTGTTGAATTTACTTCATTCCATTTTAAAATTACCAAAGTTTTTCTCAATTAGATACCATTTAATCTGACTATAATTACAAACAATTAAACAATTCAGCAAGCAAATAACTTGACTAATTAAAAGTTTTTACAACAATTAGTTTCAATTCTGTTTACAAATTGGGCGTGCGCCAAAAAACCTGTTCAGGTTCACAGAATCTCTCAACTATTATCTGAACAAAAGTTTTAATTTGAAAACAAAAGTTTTGGATCAGTTAAGGTTACTTTCAGTCTTCAACTCACGATAAACTGAGCAAATACTGCAAACTTCGTAGCTGCTGGTGACATGCCATAAATCATTTAGTAAAAGCTGAATAAATCTAAATAATACCCTTTATTATTAATGGATTTAACAGCTACGTAAAACGAGAATACCATTCTCATCAAGATAAACATTTAAATTTGCAGTCGTAAAAATACAATCATTACTTTTTAAGACCCTTTTTCTCTGCCTTCGCCAGTTGACCCCTTCTCCTAGGTATTTAAAGATATCGGCAAGTAGAGTGCTACGCCCTGCAGTTTCACTCTTATCAGATTTTTTAACCCAATCGTTTAAATGGTTTTATCAAATGAAGACAAAGTTCTCTTTTGTCTAGGCAATTTACAAGTGATCTTGTCCCTCTAGATATTACAATTATTATCTAATTTTTCAATTTTGTAAGCCTTTAAATGTTTATGTACCTGTCGCTACATTTTACATAATGTTCATATTATGTTAATAGACTAAACCTTCAAAGCCTTGGCTTTTTAAATCATGAAAATAACTTTAGCCAAACAACACATTGTCGTTAAGATTACAATAATCGTGAGCCATTTTTCATAGCTTTGTTTTGAATGAATGTTTTGACGCCTTTTCAGAATAATTTATATAAGGACAGCTAAGGTTACAAAATCTATTTTGGTTTAACTCATTCCTCTATTTTCTGAAGCCAGACAAGGTCAAAATCTATTTTATTTGTGCGTCTATTTCTTTCCATTGTTGTTTTCTGTTCAATTGTGCGTATCAGAATTCAATCAAACTCATACTATTTTTAAGAATATTATGAATAAAAAAAGTTTGATGTGTTTGTTTCTTTTAGTATAGACCCCCCGATACGCTACTTACAGGTTTCCCCCTAATTGAAGTTATTATAATTGTACACGACATGCTTCTTTTTGTAGAAATTGTGAACTGGTACATCTTCTGTTAAACAAAACTCTTCTGTTAAGAAATAAATACTATATGAATTGAGTTGAAATTTTAATCATTGAATCATCGGTTTTATTAATATAGACGTATGCTAAGAAAGAATTTCTTATAAGACAGAACTAATCCACGTAGCGATTTATAAAACTACGGTTCAGTGAACGTAACTATGTAGCAGCTCAAAAATAGCACAGTAGATACAACCAAGCATTGAGTGCAAGGAAGTAACTCAAAGAGCTTTCCACTTTCGAGACTCTCGACCGCCGTTTTTCTCTATCAACGAGTTCTAATTTACGACCACTACTCAAGAAAATGTAACCAACTATTGCAACCGAGATTAGTGTTGTCCATAAGGAATTGAGTTACTTAGTAAAGAAACTAGTTAACGTAGACAGTAGTATCGATGTACTCCAGTTATTACCTCTTTACATAATAGTATAGATAATAATTAAAATAAATCTGGTTATTATGTGTAATATTTAACCAGTCTTTAATATCACATTAATTAGCTAATAATATATATGTTACGGCTAAATTCCGAAGTGAGGCTCTTAGGTTTAGCTGGTTAAACCTAGGTGTAGCCGACCGCTTCTCGAGGATATTTATTGCTGAAATGGATGAGAGTACATACATATATCTACCATATATCTCTACATTTGTATTATACATCTACGTGTTATAAATTGCGCACCTATAAATAGTAAGTAGGTATATCATCATCATCATCATCAGCCTTTGCGTCTATTGCAGACGATTTAAGCACTGTCTGTTGGGTTGCGTTGGCACTTTCGTTGGTGGCTAATAAAACCAAGTATATCATACACTCCACGTATCTATGTGTTAAAGGTTTTCCTTGCATGATTGATGTTTTTTAAATAATTATTGTTTGTAGGTACATTTGCGGTGTTTAAAGAGATATATATCTATCTGATGTATACAATCCAATGACTGATTTTTGAGCCATTGCAAACACACACAGTAGAATTTAATGTTCAAAAACATCAATAGGCGCCCCGTTATTACTTACGAATTTACGCTCCTACGGACTACGACATTATTACGATACAATATTGTAAAAACAATCTTACTCAGTTCAATAACGTAGGTAAATCCATTTTATTTTATCGATAAATATGTTTATTTATTACATAAATCCCAGGGCTAAATCCCTTACTCGATTTCCTTGTCTATAAGGAAAGACGTTGGGTAATTTAAGAGTCTTTGCAAAAAAGAATCGTGATGTTACGGCAAATTTACATTTAGATTTTTATATTCTATGTTTATGTAGATACAACATGGCCTAACGACTGCCTTCTACATAAGATATCAATTCTTCATAATATATCTTATAAGGAACAACAGGGACCCTTAGTTTAAAAAGTATAGCCGGTTTTGTGCATCGACAATTGTATATTCGTACATAATTTCGTTATTCTATTCGTGTCCGTCTTTAATGAACTTATTAAAAAGGACCATAAACACATAGGCGCCTATAAAAAAATACGTATAAAAATGGCTGAGATAAAACGCTTATAAAATTTTACGTGGGGATGCGCTACGTCACTATTTAGTTCGAAATGTACCAGAGTTCGGCAGAAACTTCAGCATCTTGTATTTCACACGTTTTTCATAAAATTTGCAAACAAATAAACGTGTCCAATATTTTCAATAAAACACATTTTTTAGTTAACATCCCCATTCTTACAACTTTTCTATTTCTGAACAGACGTATCGCGTTTTTCAATCGGGATGTTTCCAGGATATTTGCTTACATTTCGTTCGCACTGTTTGCTTTCAATTTGGAAGCTTTTTGGCGCGAGCTTTGTTACAAGAATGTAATTTGTCTTGCAGCTTTCGTTGTTGGTTTAGTGAAGTCGAATCAGGAATTTGCAGTGCCTTTTCGATTGAATGTTGTGATAGAATTGCAAGTAGGAATACTTAGAAAAAAATATTCTATATATTATACTCGTCTGAGCGTTTTCCATTACGTAACCACTTAAGCGAATTAGCAGTATAATCATGTCTCTAAATGTTTAAATAATTATAAAAGTTGAATCAAATAATATTTATAGAGTTTCATAATATATAATGCCCAAGAGTTCGAAAACAACGAAACGCTTAATGTGGATATATTAAAAACATTTTAATTGGCAATCTTCACGCTAAAGGCACCTCCTAACGGGTTAAAGCATTTAGAATAGAATAGAAAAGAAATACTATTTATTGTGAGCCATCATGTACAAAACTATAAAATACTACCTAGACACACATTTAGATAAGTTCAAAAATTAAAAATTATCAGGTACTCGTATTTCAGGTAGGTATACTTATATTTTGAAGGTGTGACCCATTATTTAATATTCATTTAAGCATTACTATAAATCAACTATATATTATTATACTATATACATATTATTATAAATCAACACCAGTAGCCAGTATTTAACCCATAAACCCATTTTATCGGGTCCTTTCCGGATCCCAGACCTTTTCCTAAAATAACAAACAAAACAGTGTTAACTTTACGCTCCCTGACTCCCTGGGTATCGATAATATATTTCATTTAAAAGACACCAAAAACATGTTAATAATCCCAGTAATATTAAATAAATAAATATTTCAGGACATTTAACAGCGCCATCTAACCCAAGTTAAGCAACTTAATGCTTGTATTATGGTGGTTAGGATAACGGATATATAATATTTATATACTTTCTTTTGTAAATACATACTTATAATAGATATTGAAAACCACCCATACCAGAAACAAATACCTGTGAATTACACAAACATTTGTCCCATGCGGGAATCGAACCCGCAACCTTCTGCGTTGCAAGCGGGTATTAGCCCACCGCGTCACAGAGGTCGTCAATATTATAAATGAGTCAGTATGAATATGTGTAGTTTGTATCCTCTAAGCGCATACCGGTGAACGGTGAACCGGACCTGTAGACCCGGAGATGTAGACTCAATGAGCTTACATCTCAGACCCAATAAAAGAACACATTTTCAATTACTCATACTCAATTTATTGGTAAAATAAAAAAAAAAGGTAGCACTCCGGGAGTGCCGGCAGAAGTGAAAACTTCAATATTAACGTTGTGTTTAATTATAAGTATAAAAATACTATCATTTATGAGGTAGAATACAATGTTTATTTATTGCGCTATCGTACACAAATATGACAATTTATATGTTGTTATTTATAATATTATATCGTTATTTATATATAACATTAAATTTTATCTCTCAGAAAAATCAACTTCCATCCATAATTTCGACGACTTTTACACCATCGTTATTATCAGAATCATCATCGCAAATTTTTACAACTGATACAATTGGTTTATGATAACTGAAGTAAGAAACAAACAGTTTTGATTCGAACCTATTTAAGTGTCTAATAAAAAAAATATAAAAATATAAAATATAAAAAAAAAATATCGGGCGCGCGCTTGTCTAAGCCCCCTGTGCCGCCTAAACAGAGCAGCACACTCAGGCACGGTAGAAAGAGTGGGAGATACTAGTTCCTCTCCCTTCCCCTCGATCTTACGCTTTTTCGATCAGCATCACGTGACCCTGACGCGAGTTTGAAAGTTTTTACCCATACAAAAAAAAGTGCTCAGCGCCGCTAAAGAAGTTTTCACTTCAAAAATTGTATGCCTCTACGTAACTAAGCATGAATGTACATAATCTTCTAATATATAAAATTCTCGTGTCACAGTTTTCGTTGCCATACTCCTCCGAAACGGCTTGACCGATTTTGATGAAATTTTTTGTGCTTATCCGGTATCTATGAGAATCGACCAACATCTATTTTTCATCCCCCTAAATGTTAGGGGTAGTCCACCCCTAATTTTTATTTTTTATTTTTTAGCCAAATTTTTTAATTTCTATTTTTTTATGATACAACATACAAAAATACATACAATCCTCAATTTTCACCCTTCTACGATCAACCCTTATTTTTTAATAGCCATTTTAGTAATTTAATCATTTTTCTTCTCCGGTCGAAAACTGATCAATCGTCATTTAATTAGTTATTTATTATTAAAATCTATGAGAATCGGCCAAAATCTATTTTTCATCCCCTTAAATGTTAGGGGTAGTCAACCCCTAAATTTTTATTTTTATTTTTTAGACAAAATTTTTAAATTCTATTTTTTTTTGATACAACATACAAAAATACATACAAACGTCAATTTTCACCCTTCTACGATCAACCCTTATTTTTTAATAGCCATTTTAGTAATTTAATCATTTTTCCTCTCCGGTCGAAAACTGATCAATCGTCATTTAATTAGTTATTTATTATTAAAATCTATGAGAACAACTTAAATGTTAGGGGTAGTCCACCCCTAAATTTTTATTTCTATTTTTTAAACAAAATTTTTAATTTCTATTTTTTTTTTGATACAACATACAAAAATACATACAATCCTCAATTTTCACCCTTCTACGATCAACACTTATTTTTTAATAGCCATTTTAGTAATTTAATTATTTTTCCTCTCCGGTCGAAAACTGATCAATCGTCATTTAATTAGTTATTTATTATTAAATTATTATTTATTTATATTTTTTATTTATTATTATTTATTTATAATTTATTATTTATTTATTTATAATTTATTTATATGGCAAAACAACGTTTGCCGGGTAAGCTAGTATACTATAAGTTTCTTTAGTATAGTTCTCATGTCAGCAACTAATATATCTATAAATCTTTAGAGCGAATAATGATCTTTAAACCTAAAAGGACGTAGATTTTACTTTAACAAAAAGCTTTCTTCACTCAAAGCCATTTCAGGTTTATAGTCAAATCAATCCCCCTGAGGATGCTTGAGATAACTCTATCTTACCTCTACGTAACGCCGTTTTATTACTTGATCACAGGTTTATAGGACATTTGATGGCAACCATGTTTATGGTTAACGAGAACATAATGTGATGTGCTATAGAGATTTTGATTTATTCTAGTCGTATAATCTATCTAGCTACGCCCAGCGGTTTTACCCGATGTACAGTAGCGTATATGTATGTTATTTTAGGATCTAAGAAACCTCTATACCAAATTATAGCGCTATCGGTCCACCCGTCTAGGTGTGAATGTGAAAGAGTAACATACAACCCTACAATCTTTCGCGTTTATAATATTATTAGGATATAAAAAATGTAGTTTACTTGTACAATATTAAAATAACAATAAACTCTATTGGTACCAAATTGAAATTACGAACGAGTGAAATTTAAAATTAAATTTATTTCAATACGTGAATAGACGTATTTATTAAAATAAAAAAGTGCATAAGACGACTCAGGTATTATCAATGTTTGTTCGACACATGTAAAAATGTACTTACAATATGTTTTGCAAACTAAAGAAAATTTAGTTTGTGCAGAGTACCAGTAACCTATAGGTTTAATAATGACTACTGCGCAGCTGCAAAAATAGACAAAATAAACGGAGTGATGGGATAAGTGGAATATCGTAGACCAGACAAGAGTTTTTGCGTTTTCCTATCATTAATCATCAACATAATTAATTGAGATATATACGTTATTGCTTGGATAAGTACTTAGATAAATTGATTGGATAGGTGTAATAATACTTTACTACTACTAGTTTATGAGCACTTACGAGCACATATAAACTTTCAGTAAGTGCCTATATGAATAACTTGGTACCTCGCCAAATCATCAACCAATTGATCCTCGAATCAACGATTTTACATCCCAATGAATGAATCGCTTGTCCCACGCAATAAAGGAGAGTGGCTTGTCGTTATAGCTGTTGCGAATTTATTTAACAACCGCGCCATGATTTTTCTTTATGTCATTCGCGATATTTTTTATAGTCCATGACTTTTAACGAAGATTGGGTAATAAAGGTAAGAGCGCTTGGCAGGAGGAAGCGTTCATTTATAAGAAGACCCGCGATTATATCTACTGACAAGTGCTTTGTGTTATTGGGGTGTTTAACACGTTAACTGCGTTGTGTGGTCATATTGGCTCATAGCTAACTTTCATTCAGTGCGGAGCACAAAATAGCGTTCTTTCCCCTGGTGCGGAAGGCATAACTTTGTGTGTAGCTATCGTAGGAAAGAGATACATATACCGTTGTTATTGTCACTTGAACGTGAACAACTCAGCATTTTTTAAAACTCGTAAACCATTTTGACCTCACCCGCACTTAAAGAAAAATATTTAAATCTGGTGCGGAGTGTGGTCAGTATGACCACGCGCTCCCCGCACCCCACACCCGCACTAGATGAAGCGCGGGCGCCATTTTATGACGTTAGTGATGTGCCTGTGCCGCGCAGTCACCTGTGACGACGTGTTGTTTTGTGCGAATTTAGGTATATTACGATCTTTTGCAACAAAGTATCATCGCAATTTAAGTTGAATCATCATATTATACTGAAACTATAATATCAAATTGTACCATATATGTGTGTTGTTTCCAGGTACCAGATTACATCTAGACATTTGAAAAGCTGATTCCAGAAAATTTCAATAATAATTACTACTTATCTACTTTCGTTGTGTTGTTACACTAAATATATTACTTTATGTTATATCTGAAAAAACATAATTATTTTCATTTCAATATAAACTACAAGAATCAAGAGTTTTATTTGCATTAAACATTTACACATACTCTACAAATACATTCGGCATGTAAATAGAAAGTGATCAAGTTTATATTAAATATTATATACACAATCTCAGTACGTAAAAAATATATTAAAAAATATAATACTTAATAGAGCAAATTATAATTAATGGAATTAGGCGTTACTTTGCGGAAATCCATGACTACTATTAATTAGGTGTATTATTTATTATTTAGTGTAATTAACACTAAATAATACACCGCTCCAATGTGAGAGTCTAAATAAGTTAAAAAGGTGGCGTGGAATTCAGACGACACCAATACAATTTGTAATAATAAAATAAATAAACTAATAAAAAATAATAGGTAATAAATAATAATAGATAATAATTAGATATAATTAGATAGTAATAGATAATAATATAATAGATAGTAATAGATAATAATTAGATAATAATATATAGTAATAGATAATAATAGATCTGTTATTATCTATTATTATCTATTGCCTATTAATTTTTATTATATTATTTTATTTTATTTATTATAACAAATTATATTGGTGTCGTTTGAATTCCACGCCACCTCTTTAACTTATTTAGACTCTCACATTGGAGCGGAATTAACACTAAATATAATAATACACCTAATTAATAGAGCAAATTATCTTCATCTTAAATTTTTCTCTGTTATTCAAATTATCCTCAACAGTAATTATGTGTTTCCCATCACTAGTTTTTTGTTATATTCAGTGCGTTGTGTGGTCAAAATGAATTCATAAATTGTTTCTCTTCTGTAGGAATGACGCAAAGAGCGAACTAAAAACGCAGCTAGGTATATATTGCTCATATATTGGTCTTTGGCTTGCATATAAAAAAAATTAAAATAACTGTATGAGGTACTGAATAAACCCATTTCAAAACAGAAACGATTGGGGGTTATTTTGACTACACGACGCACTGCAGAAAAGTCTACTATGTGCCAACATGACCTCTTGACGCACCAGCGGAAAGTACACGAAAAAATGCTACGCAGCGAACGTGTTAAAGCTGCCTTTTTATTGATATCATTTTATTGGTTAAATCTACACCGAGGTTAAATTTATACCTAAATATGGTATAAATTTAACCTCGCTCATCCTTTCGCCAGCGCTCTATGATCATTAATCTTCAAATTAAACATTAATAAGTAATGTAATATTACACACAAACTATATCCAATCGTATCTACGATTGGACCGTCGAAGTATCTACTTAGACGCATCACACGCTTATTAAAACACATTTTTGTAAAAGTTTGTCAAATATGAGAGGCATATTTGCTATCTCCGAGTTTCAATATCAAAGCAAACGTGCAGAAAAATATTCAAATTAATTCTCATTCACGCTTATTTGAACCCACATCCCGGAATCGGGTCAAACCTTTTCAAATGCAATATTGAAGGCGTCGGGGACAGTTTCCACCGCATTTCTCTAGAACATTACCGAGCAAGTACAAAGTTGTTCGAGAAACTTCCGAGCTTACCGAGCGATCCGTCACAAGTTGGCCATTCGCTGACGTCATGTGTTCATAACAATTTTACAAGTTTACCGCAAAACTAAAGAACAGGCTACTAGAAGTAGAATGCAGTGAAGTACTCCTTGTTGATACTCTTCTGCTATATAAAAACTTCGTGTCACTTGTCTGTCTATCCACAGATCGGCCATATTATGCCTACCTACAGAAAATCGAAGTGCTCCAAACCACTTGTTTATTATACGTCAAAATATTTTTTTAAGCAATTAATTAAGATGACGAGCAAGATGCCCTTTCTTAGGTAAGATAACGCAGCCCATAATCTATACAGTGCCACTCAGGATTTCACAATGATGTAAAATTGTGTGTGCTGTACATCAACGCTTCTTACTCACGAGTCACGAGTCATAATATGATGCTAGGGTTCTTCAGCCCAGTAATTTAACAAGCTACATTGCCCGCCTACTGAAGCACAGTAATGTTTGCACATCACTGCTCAGACAGCACACTGCTCAGGTTCGTTCCTTTCTTCAGCAAGCTCAATCCAGTTTTTCGTCTGATTTTACAAAGTTGGTGTGGAACTTACTAGCATAGAGCGTCGTTTGTCGACAATGTAAACTGCCGCCCGGACGGTAGGTACATAGTAGCAAAATGAAAGTATGTATTTTTAGGCTTGTAATAGGTATTATAGTGATATACTTAGCAGATTGGAAGCTGTGTTCATGTTCTGACTTTGTCGTGTGCAGTGTTACGCAGGACTTCGAACTTCTCCTAATGCTATCTAGAAAACACTGCGTATTAAAGAGCCACCGTTATTGCTTTCCATAAAGCATAAAGCTCGTCTTATTAATTTGCTAACATTAAAAAAACAGTATAATATAAAATCTTAACATCTTTTTAATAAATATTTACTACGTTATAAAAAGCATGATAACGAATGGATGAAAAACAAGCAATGTGAAAATCAAAGCTCCACAGCAAAAACAAACAACAACGAATAGGCAGAACGAACACGACGGCTACAAACCAGGCGTTAATTAATTCACTGCACTACTTCGCTTAATCAATATCGACTCAGTGGCGTAGTGAGTGAGATAGTGGGGCGACCCACCCCCGTTTGGCCCTTTCCAAGGGGGAATAAAAAATAGCCTATGCGTTTCTTGATCGTTCTTCTCTTATAGAAGCTTTGCGAACCAGCGATAGTGTATTAAAATAGAAAAAGTTGTAAAATTGACTTGCATAAGTGCTCCATTGTAGCCTATTCAAATAAAATAATTTTGAGTTTGAGCACTTAATTAATGAACTGGTCCACTTGCGATGACAGTGTGACATCTGGAAATGCGTTATTTTACAACAAAAAAACAAACCTTGGTAAACAGTTTACAGTTTTGTAAATTTACGTTCTCAAGATATTTGCAACAGAAGAACAGATAACCGCTGGGGTAGATGAGTTCTAGAGTGAAGACCGCATTTTCAATGGGCTTGTCAAGGTACATCGGCGTAATTTTCCTATTTAAAAAATCAAAATAATATGCACAAAAATAACATTGTTGTAGCAAGCTTTTTATGTATCTACCTACTACCTAGGTATATGAACACTGCAAAGTAACCTTTAATAGCATTGACTTGCAAAAGTGCTCAATTGTAGCCTATTTGAATTTCGAGTTCGTGTTTGATAGCTATAAAATTAAGTCCCCCCTGCTGACCAAACCCTGCGTTACGTCACTGCATCGCCTGTTCATGACACACTCTTGAAACCTTATTTCACTTTACCGATATCAAGCGATGGGCTTGCAAAAACAATGTCGTCAGCAGACTGCAGAAAATCAACCAACAATGGTTTATGATACTTATATAAATGGAGTACGAATAAGTACTAGGTATTCACAATACCTTTAAGGGTAGGGGAAGCTGGGTAACAATGAATAACGTTTTTTCTAACGCTAAAAATTACTATATTCTTTATATCTAGGAAATTATTTTTACACAAATACTATAGGTACATTATCGAAGCACAAGGGGAACACATAATTTGGACGCTAACTTTAATAATTACGACTCAGTGAGGCATTTAACAAAAAATGGGAAATTATTCATAGTTCCCCAGGACTGGGTCACTATGAATAATTGCTCGGGTAACAATGAACCAATGGGGTACAATGAATTTTAACGGAAATATGAGGCACAAAAAGTGAAAAAAACTTGAGTTTGTCTTTAAAAACCACTTTCTTTGAATAATTGAAGATCAAATTGTATTTAACTCTTGAGGCTGTAACATAAAAACTGCATTTATTCATCAAAAATATATTTAAAAAACAATCTCTTCTCAATTGTAATTTAAATCGTAATTAAAAGTATAAAAATCACGTTTTTACAAGCTTTTATATAATTTCACCTGTCTGTTGTCTGTCTGCCTGTAATCAAATCTTGCAAGTTAAATTATACCCACTTCCCGGTTTTCGATAGAGCTGAAATTTTGCGTGCAAATCGGATGATAATGCAATATTATTATGACATAAGCTGATCTGATGATGGAGCTGGAAGGTGGCTATACGACCTCCGTAATTAATCGACGCAACCCCATCGAGTTTGGGCTCATTGGATTCGAACGACAATTTCTTGACGAAAGTACTCGTCATGCTGCTAGAATTTTAAAAGCTTGTTTTTAAAACTTTTGTTTTAATTTCACTTGTATATGACCTATGTCTAATAAATATATGGAAGGAATGCCTGACAGAGTATTGATTGACTGATCTATAAAATCAAAGCCCAAACCGCGGAACTGATTGGGTTGAAATTTGAAGTTGTTGAACATATTATCGACATTGTGTCGATATATGCCGTTGCCTGGCATCCCGAGGCTGACTCAAACTTTATTTATTCAAATAGGCTACAATAGAGCACATTTGCAAGTCAATTTTACATTTTTTCAAATTTCAATTAATCCATTTCCAATTCATCTATTTGGCTACATTTTATAAAATTTAATCAGAGATATAGCGTTGCGCAGCTTCGTATATCTTCCGAATGTAGTTACGTGCCATTTTATATACCTAAATAATAAAGGATAAGATTCAAAAGTAAATAACAACGAGGTAATTTTCATTGTACCCCATGCTTGTTTGGTATGGGGAACAATGAATAACCTATTCATTGTTACCCAGCGGCCGATTAATCATTGTTACCCAACGACCGTTTGACCAAACTAATTTAAAAAAATAATATTCTATCACGAGTATCAAAGTTGTAAAACAGAAAACACAAAATTAAAACATTAATGATCCCAAATTATCTATCAGAAAAATAAAAATTGAATCCAGAACTACGTGAAACACTTTTCAAAAAGTAGTGAAAATTTACTTTTGTTAATCATTGTTCCCCAATCCTCAGCAGCGGGTCTCTCTCCAACCACAGCTCAGTGTGGACTGGATTGAAAGATTGGTATCACCCACGGCTCACTTCTGTTCATTCGGTGTGAGTGAATAACTAAAGCACAGATACTTATTGGAATTTATTCACTGTTCCCCATTATCCATTGTTACCCAGTTTCCCCTACCAATAATATGTCTATTAGTTAAGCATCTTTATTAAAGTACATAAAAATGAATATAACCGATATTATTTTTATATACAACAAAGTAGGAAGTCGAGCAAGACGCTGTCCTGATGGTAAGAGATAACGCTGCCCATAATTAGCAATTATACCCAGTATTTTACAAAGGTAAAAAAATCTGGGTGCACTGCGCCAACGCTTCCTACTTGAGAGTTATAAGATGTTAAGACTCTTCAGCCCAGTAATTTCACTAGCTACAGTGCCCTCTTACCGAAGCAAAGCAATGTTTGCACATCACTGCTCAGGCGATAGAATAACTGGCACTGTTGGGGTACCCATTACCCACCTAGTCAACCTTCTGCAAAGGAAGTTTACCCCCGGTATAGGTATATTAACTTAGGTCTCAAATACAACTTTATACTTGGCCGCGTATAGATGTCTATAGGCGTAGCAATGGTAACTGCTCACCATAGAATAGAATTTCCTACAAGACTAACTAAGTATCCTAATATTTATTTACCAGCTTATGGTCGAAGCTTCGGCCGGATTGAAAAATATTTTAGCTGATGTCTACGTCACTATATCTAACTTTATATCTGTGTCTGTGCCAAATTTCAACTCAATCTGGATTGAGCTGTATATTGATAGATCAATCAATCACTCAATCAGTCAGTTGCTTTTCTTTTATGTATAAGTTTTGACATAGATAGATTTACCAAAAACGTCAGCCAGATATTTAAAAGATTCATCCAGACATCGTTTCAATTATTTTACGCCAACGCAACGGTCCCTAAGCTATGCGTCAAATATCCCCCTATTTATGCTGTTTACCCGTTTAATCCCGAGCTGGCACATTATACAGAATGTAAATCACCTCACGAGTGCCGTGTCAACTCTTAGATAAACGAAAAGCTGCGAAGTAAAACAACCTAACGAACCGAAATGTTATAGCAAATGTAAACTCACGAAGTGTGAAGTTCAGTTTAAAATACTAGTAGCTTAATCAGGTTCAACCATTTTTTATTTGCACCTGTCAACCAAATACAATATTCCTGATGTCTGTGTTAGCCAGCACCGTTTTAACAGTGATCGACTTTGCTAGATTGTTAGTTTCGAAGTAGATAGGTATCTAAAACTGAAATTGCCCCAGAAGCCAATTTTTTTTCTCTAATTGTTACGTACATGCGGACACTCGTATTATTAACATGTATAAAAGAACGAAATTTTTGGAAATCACAAGACTTTTCACCAAAATTTCCAACTGGCAACAAGAATATATCGGCCCCGCTAAGACTCATTACGAATATTTCGTGCATTAAGTAGATAAGATAATTATCACCGCTCATCTAATGTTATTTGTGTTCACCTTGAGCGCCCATATCCATCATTCCCGGAGATTGTGAGGCAGAGGCTGTTAACATGTTAATTATAAACTCTGCGACAACTCAGTTATGTAAACTGGGGCGGTTTGCATCAGCTATCTGAAGTGAAAACTCGCATTACTCTTCGTTAACGATCGGCGAACGAACATACAAAGGTATGCAATGATTCATAGGGATTACCTGTCTATAATCATTTGACTCTATACATTGTCTATCTTTTAACACTCAACTCATTATTACGGAAGTTTGAAACCGCTGTACATCCTAGGCTTGTATTTATAAAATTAATAGGTAAACATTACCCCTACCACGTTTATCACAAATAAAGATTAAATGATTCTGATTCCAGAATCTCATACCAACTTACTTTTCTGCAGGAAGAAACCCTGATTTACCGTGTTATTTATTTTCGTCTTCCATACCATACTAATGCTATGCTTGGCGTCTTTCTGATCGCATCTGATATGAAGTGATCCAGCAGAGAACCAGAGTTGCCGACACAACTGAAGGAACATGCAATCCCAAAGGGGAAGCCTTAGTGCATGAATGAGTGAAGGCTGACGACATCTACTTTCAGCATGCTATCAGTTACTGTGTTTTTTCCTTAAAAAATCTTAGTCTACTCTCCTATTATTATAATTTAAATATTTGGATATTTAAATAAAATTCTATCCGGATTACTATTGTAAATTTTTGGTTTGCAATAAAGTATTATCCTATTCTAATAGAAAAATTGTCTAAGAATTTTTAATATCCTATCTTTACAGGTTTATTGTTGATGGATTTCCAAATCACAATCAGACATCGGCAGCCGGCAGTCACATTGTTCAAAGGCCCATTCGTCTTTGTTATTTATGAAGGGAAGCTTTTTACCTTTGAAACAGCGTTTTTTTATTTAAATTCCAATATAGCAGACGTGACGAAATACTACAAAGTGACGGGAAAATTGGCTTCTTTTTAGAACAATAAATCAACTGATTCAGGAACTCGCAGTTTAGGTCGTGTCTTTCTAGGCCAGTGAGCGCGTGCGGACTAATTTGAACAGCTAATAAATTCGAGAGCACTTCTTGGCACCGGGACTCACATAGATGCCTACATTCATACGCAAATTCGTATGAATTATGACAATGGCAATATTATCAGAACTATTTCTTGTAAGTAAAAGAAACGAGTACAATGTTCCGAAATTAAGCTCTCGATCGATACTCCTCGCACGATATAAATTTAACTAAGCTTTAAACTCATGTTCATCGTCAAATATGCCCAGCAATTCATGCTTTTCATCGGCTTTGAACAAGAATAAATTTATTTGTAGATAACTGAGCTGTGATGAATAATCGGAAAATTCTATTGAAAAACCCTCCCCATTGTTAAAACGAACAGATCAATTTTTATCCTTCAAACAAATAATAAATAAATTAGAATTGTTAAACTCCACAGATCAGATGTTAAACCCGCATCTAGATTACTCTCTAAAAATTCAATCATTAGAAAGAACACCAGATGGGTTTGACCGTTTACATTCCGAAAAGTCGGATTGTAATGTAATTCCAGGGTCGGCATAGGTGAATCGGACGGCCACCCACATCTGAAGAGTTTGTACAGAAAGTGAAGGATCGTGGCATTATTGAGAAGGTAAAATAACTTTCCCTGTTAGGTTCTTTGATATTTCTCTATGGGATAGGCTTCACGACTCGATGTTAATTGATGATGCCTCTTAGAAAGCAGCATAAACAATATCGATTATAATTTTTGTACCTATCTATATGAAGTCAAAAATTAGGTAAGTATTCTAATCAGCGAATCAGGTAAGTGAATCACCTTACTTCTTTGTTTCTTCCTATATTTAATAAATAGCCTCAAATTATCTTGTTTTTCTAGTTAATAACATTAAAATATGGTTCAACTTTACGCAAATCGCCAAATTAGCACACGAGCGCCCCCCATTCTACAACGTTCCCTTTTTCATCGCCACAGACCCTACATAAATCACGTCAGCCATCCTTTGAACAGGTGGAAATGCGGTCCGGCCCCGCCGTGTTCCAGGTAAATAAGTGAGAACTCGACCTTTCGCCCAACTATTTCCGCCCGTGATAGAAATCGCTTGCACACACACCCTTTATTTGTAAAAGGGAGACAATATCGGCAATTTTCAACAACACAGGAACTTTCCTATGTTTTGGAGGTATGGTTTTTGTTGGGTAATTTTGGCTTTGAATGTGGCGCATTGAAATTCCGGAATTATGTACCTACCTACTTAAATAAAAGTAGGCAAGTATAGTAATAGTTAGCTAATCAATATATTATTATTATAGTACGTAGAATAGTAGTAGAGTACATACAGACACATCCATTTCCACATTTTAGGTAAAATAACAGTGCCTATTCTATTATATATTTTCAAGTTTGATATATTAGAAACCATTGATTGGCTATGCAACATAATATGAACTTTCTCTATCCCTGTAATTCTGGAAAACCTTTTATACGAGTTTTTATAAACTTTTTCTACTTTGAAATATTGGAAAACATAAAATGTTCTTCAGAACTCTTAAATAGAACCGTACCCCGGATGAGACACATACGTTCCAGGATATGATGCTCTAACCCAACGGATATAGCCTCTACTAAAACTACGGAAGAGAGATTTCCTGTCGTAACAATACAGTTAAACGACAAGGTTACTTACTAGTATATAGTTACTACGAAATAAAATGACAAATCATTTCGACGCATTATGTTATACTAACTGCACCCAGCGGTTTACCCGCTGTACTATAGTCTACTTATGTGTTATTAAGCTATCCATACCAAATTTCAGCTAAATCGGTCCACCAGTTTAGGTGTAAAGAAGTAACAAACATACACACTCACTATCTTTTACTCGATTATGGAATTAAATTGTACCTTTATAAAGCTAGCGAAGGTTCTAAGTTTACGCTGCGCTAGCCTTTGTGGCTTTCGGGATAGTGCTGATCGTTTATTTCATGAATAAAATTATGGAAATATCGCCCACATAAGCCAAGTCACATTAACCTACACTTATATAACACTAAGGCATTATACATGCACTTGTATTATAAACAATTGAAAATTAAAAAAAAAAACTATTTTAAAATCAAGCTTTTATTATATTTACCATCTAGCATCAAAAAGTACTCGTCAAGACGAATCAAATGAGCCCACACTCGATGAGGTTGCGTCGTTTAATTACAGAGTTCCTATGGCCACCTTTCAGCTCCATCATCAGATCACCTCGATGTCATAAAAATATTGCGTTGTCATCCGATTTTTACATGCATGCAAAATTTCAGCTCAATCGGAAACCGGGAATGGATCAAATTAAACTTGCAAGATTTCATTACAGACAGACAGACTACAGACAGGTGAAAGTAAATAAAAGCTTGTAAAATCGTGCTTACTTTCTAGCACGAAAGTAGGTGGTACAGAATATAATATGTATAGAAGAATAGTCCTTGTTAAAAATGCTAGCAAAGTACGCCCTTAATGGTATTTATATACCAGGGCAAAGTGGGCGATAACACCGCTGAAGGTTTAAGCATTCTCTACTTTAATGCCACTTTTATTCGCCCAATCCTTTTCGGTAGCCGCGCTTAGATTAAGTGCGCTAAGGATTTGCATATGTTATAAAAAAGAAATAAATGTGTGCTTAAGTATTCTGGGCAATAAAACTCCAAAAATCTCTTTAATCCATTTAATTTTCGAGATAAATTTTTGTGAAACGTAGGCTTTAGTGGATAACATAAATATTTCGTGTATTCAATGCTTGTTTGTGACCTATGGTAGATCCAATAGTAAAATTTGCTAGGCAAATAGTTATTTGCTCTATTTTTAATTTTTAAGAAACGCAACATATTATAACCTCTATACGAGTATTATGGTGGAGACCTGAAAGCCATTCCTTTTTTAAGGGACTCTTTATCATAGAGCAATAACTCTTCCCTGCTTAACGTTATCAATCGAAGCGCCGATAATGATTTTGCGTATTGACGGGAAAGCACATGCATTTTGATACTTATCTTCCTTTCCTTTTTTGAATAAAAATATCTTGCGCTATAGTCACGCAACAGTTTTTTGTGATGTAAGGATTAAGGATGGCTGTATAATATCAACACGCTCTTTAAGTTTCACCAACTACCCCTAATTTTAGAGATGTATATAGACAATGGTGACCATAGGCGGATTTAGGGGGGGGAGGGGGTTTGGCCCCCCCCTGCCCCCACCCCAAAAGCATCGTAGAGTTACGAATTTTGCACATATTGCATGGTCAAAAGTATATTTTTTTCTCGACGCTCGCAGCAAGCTGCTCGCGCACTTATTATTAAGAATATTTGAATTTTCTAACTTTTCAGAGCGAGCTAAACACACACTTTTCGTTGTAAAAATTATAATATTTTTGCCCGTCTGATCAGCCCTTGACGGTGACCGTTTACTATCTATCAGGCGGGCGATCAGCCTGTTTGCCGCTTTTGACATAATAGGTAACTGTTTTCCTTTTGTAGTAATCTGCGTTATTAAATTATACGAGGAACATCTTATCCTGATGAGTCTTTAAGTGGGACGATTCCCGATAATCAGGATCAGAATTAGCGCCCTCTCAATCCTGTGTAACTGTCGGATTAATCAAGAGAGGTAGCGCAGTGACGCGTTCAGAGATAATACTTGGATAGGTACGAAAATCGCTCCTGACGAGGGTTTTCCTCGAAAATCGTGTCATTTGAAGAAGCAGTAAGTGTTCCGGAGCGTTTAGTTGACCCAAGCGCAAATCTGTGATGTTCAAACATGGATTATTTTGAAAATACTTATTTTAGAACGGTACTTTTACTCACAACTTTTAAAAGAACTTGTAATCTAATCAATTTCTACAGAAAAACCTTTTTAGTTTTGACCGTTTTTAAATTACGTCAAGGTAAATGGATAAAGGTTTTATAGATTTACTTCTGAAGCAATGTTTGGACATGGGTATATCCAAATATACATGTCTTTATTAGAATCTAAAAAATTGCTATTACTGGAAAGATCCTAAACTAGTATATTTATTAAGGAAAAGTTTGAATTATAGGTATTTCTTATTAAAATAAAATCATAAAGATGTGAAATTATCACGAAATTACTGTTTACAAAACATTTTTTTTATACATGACTCTTTTATATTTACTCAAAATAATTACTTACCATTAAATAATAACATTTTTTTGATCCAATCGTATTTTTAAATTTACTTAAAATGTAATATTTATATTTTTGCCGAATTTTTCAAAATCACTATAAAACGAGGCCCGCGTCGGTTCTCGGTTCACTCGGCCCAAAAACCTCTCAGAGAGTGGACGTGTCGCTCCGCGCTCCAAATTATTCTCGTCGCTAACCCACACATATAGTGCGATTATAGTTGGACCGCAAAAATTGATACTCTATATAATAATAACGGAATTTTTTTTTTGGTCACATAATGTTATAGTACTATAGTGTTTGTTAATATTAAAGTCCGTTTTATTACAAGCTTTTATTTACTTTCACCTGTCTGTTGTCTGTCTGTCCGTCTGTCTGTCTTTAATCAAATTTTGCAACTTTAATTTGACCCACTTCCCGGTGTCTGATTAAGCTGAAATTTTGTATGCATGTATAAATCGAATGACAATGCAATATTTTGACATGGAGCTGATCTGATGATGGAACTGGAAGATGGCCATAGGATCTCCGTAATTAATGACGCAACCCCATCGAGTTTGGGCTCAAACGATTCGCCTTGACAAGTACTTTATGATGCTGGGGAGTAATAATAATAAAAGCTTGTTTTTAAAAAGTTTTATTTAAAATTTCACTTGTTTTACTTACATCTGTCTGTTGTCTGTCTGTCTATAATCAAATCTTGCAAGTTCAATTTGATCCACTTCCCGGATTCTGATTGAGCTGAAATTTATCATTCATATTTGAATCGGATGACAATGCAATATTATTATGATATGGAGCTGATCTGATGATGGAGCTGAAAGGTGGACATAGGAATTCCGTAATTAAACGACGCAATTACATCGAGTTTGGGCTCATTTGAGTCGTATTGACGAGTACTTTGATACTATATAATAACCTAGACACAGAGACAGACAGACAGACACGTCAAACTTATAACACCCCGTCGTTTTTGCGTCGGGGGTTAAACACTTATAACACCACGTCGTTTTTGCGTCGGGGGTTAAAAACTTATTACACCCCGTCGTTTTTGCGTCGGGGGTTAAAAACTTATAACCCCCGTCATTTTTGCGTCGGGGGTTAAACACTTATAACACCCCGTCGTTTTTGCGTCGGGGGTTAAACACTTATAACACCCGTCGTTTTTGCGTCGGGGGCTAAAAACTTATAACACCCCGTCGTTTGGATCATTCCCACTAGTTCCCCTTTTAGTTCCCTAGTGGATCTAGTAGGAACTTTTTTCTCAGTAGTTCCCCTTTTTTGGAACAAAGTTCCTTATCGCGCGTTATGAGGGGGAGAAGGGAGGGGGAGGGGAAGGGTGAAGGGGAGGGGAAGGGGAAGGGTGAAGGGGAGGGGAAGGGGGAGAAAGGAGGTTAGGGGGAGAAGGGAGGGGGAGAAGGGAGAGGGAGAAGGGAGAGGGAGGGGGAAAGTTTAGGGGGAAGGGGTAAGGAGAGGGAAGGGGGGAAGGGGAGGGTAAAGGGAGGGGGAGGGGCGAAGGGGGAAGTGGAGGTGGAAGGGGTGGGGGAAGGGGAGGGGCGAAGGGGGAAGGGGTGGGGGAAGGGAAAGGGAGGGGTGGGTGGAGGGGGAGAAGGGAAGAGGGAAGGGGAGGGGGGAAGGGTAGGGGGAGAAGGGAGGGGTGGGAGGGAGAAGGGAGGGGTGGGGGAGAAGGAAGGGGTGGGAGGGAGAAGGGAGGGGTGGGGGAGAATTAAGGGGGAAGGGGGGGAGGGGAGGGGAAGGTGAGGGGGAAGGGGAGGGGGAAGGGGAGGTAGAGGGGGAGGGGTGAGGGGGAGGGGGAGAAGGGTCGGGGGAGGGGGAGAAGGGTCGGGGGAGGGGGAGAAGGGTCGGGGGAGGGGGAGAAGGGTCGGGGGGAGGGGGAGAAGGGACGGTGGGTGGAGGAAGGGAGAAGGGAGGAGGAAGGGGAGGGAGGAAGGGGAGGAGGGAAGGGGAGGGGGAGAAGGGAGGGGTGGGTGAGAGTGAGAAGGGAGAGGAGAGGGGGAAGTGGAGGGGAGGGGGAATGTGGAAGGGGGAGAAGGGGGGGAAGGGGGAGAAGGCAGGGGGAGGGATGAGGGGGGAGGAGGAGAAGGGAGAGGGTTACATATTTTGAAAGCGCTGCGTTAAGGTTTTTTTTTAATTTTTAATTTAATACACTTGTTGCTATAGTAAGCTAGCTGTGCGGCGTGCGCATGTTTCTCTGTCTGTCTCTCTCTCTCTCTCTCTCTTATAGAAAGCAAGCCAGATATTTTCATTTCTATTTCGCATTTAACAGTGTGGTGTCGCGACGATTATTTTTGTTGAGTGTATACAGGTTTTTTGTAAATAATAAATCGTGTAAATCGTGGGAACTTCGTTCCATCCGGGTGACCCTTGACACCTCTCAAGTTTTTTAAAAATGTATGTGTTCTCCTATCTACTACAATACGTATAAGATAAATAAATACTCGTATTTGTACATCGAGTACCAGGACACCATGAACATGGAGATCTATTTATTATTATACTAGCTGCGACCCGCACTGTTACCAGCGGCACAGTTATTGCCGATAAAACTTGATTATAATAATTTTGGCCAAGTGGGGTTACGGCGTAGATTTTGGCCAAGTGTGATAACGGCGAAGATTTTTGCCAAGTGGGGTCGATGGCGAAGATAAGTACATGATAAGTACGCTGTCATGGAAGAGTCTTTCTGAGATATTGACATATCAAGTTTGACAGCTGTCATCTGAAGTTAGAAGTAGATTTCCTCAAGATCTTTCATTTCTTCCATGACAGCGTACTTATCATGTACTTATCTTCGCCATCGACCCCACTTGGCAAAAATCTTCGCCGTTATCACACTTGGCCAAAATCTACGCCGTAACCCCACTTGGCCAAAATTATTATAATCAAGTTTTATCGGCAATAACTGTGCCGCGGGTAACAGCGCGAATCGCAGCTAGTATAATAATAAAAAACTTGAGAGGTGTCAAGAGACACCCGGATGGAACGAAGTTCCCACGATTTACACGATTTATTATTTACAAAAAACCTGTATACACTCAAAATAATCGTCGCGACACCACACTATTCAATGCGAAATAGAAATGAAAATATCTGGCTTGCTTTCTATAAGAGAGAGAGAGACAGAGAAACATGCGCACGCCGCACAGCTAGCTTACTATAGCAACAAGTGAATTAAATTAAAAATTTAAAAACAACCCCCAACGCAGCGCTTTCAAAATATGTAATTAGCGGTTTTTTGGTGGCGGCCATCTTAAATTTTAAATTTATCATAGTGCGTTGTATTCTACTAGTTAAGCCCCCCCCCATCCCCCTCCCCCATCCCTCATTCCCCTCCCCCTCACATCCCCCCCATCATCCCCCATCCGCCCTCATCCCTCCTATTCCCCCCTTCATCCCCATCCCCCTCCCCTTCCCTCACCCCTCCCCATTCCCCTCACCCCTCCCCTTTCCCATCCCCTTACCCTCCCCTCCCCCTTCTCCCTCCCCTCCCATTCCCTCCCATCCCCTCCCCTTCACCCTCCAATTCCCCCTCTCCCTTCCCCCTCCTCCTCCCCTCTCCCTTTCCACTCCCCTTTCCTCTTCCCCCTCCCTCTTCCCTCTTCCCCCTCCCTCTTCCCCCTTCCCCCTCCCAGTTTACCCCTCCCCACCCTTCCCCCTGCCCCCCTCACTCCCCCCTTCCCCTCACCTCCCTCCCTCCCCCTACCCCTTCACCCCTCCCCCTCTCTTCTCCCTGCCCCCTCCCCTCCCCCTCCCCCCTTTTCAAAAAAGGGGAACTACTGAGAAAAGAAGTTCCCACTAGCTCCACTAGGGAACTAAAAGGGAATGATCCGTCGTTTTTGCGTCGGGGGTTAAAAACTTATAACACCCCGTCGTTTTTGCGTCGGGGGTTAAACACTTATAACACCCCGTCGTTTTTGCGTCGGGGGTTAAACACTTATAACACCCCGTCGTTTTTGCGTCGGGGGTTAAACACTTATAACACCCCGTCGTTTTTGCGTCGGGGGTTAAAAACTTATAACTTCCCGTAATTTTTGCGTCGGGGGTTAAAAACTTATAACACCCCGTCGTTTTTGCGTCGGGGGTTAAAAACTTATAACACTCCGTCGTTTTTGCGTCGGGGGTTAAAACTTTAATACCTACATATTGACTTAATGATTTCAACAAATAACTTGCATTGCATAGGATCAAGACATTTTATTCCAAGCGACTACATGTTGTATTACTCGGCCGCGTAAGTGATGCATTGGTGTGCGTCGCGCTCAGCTAATATACCTAAACTTGAACGGGCTTCCCTCACTATAAATGCTCTTAAAGGTGCGTTTCAACATACACTTAACGGTAAAAACTGAGCTAGAATTTAACAATTACTATGCTTGATTTTTTTTATTTCGCACTAACTAGTCGTATCATGTATCGTACAGTATACGAATAAGGCAGTTCGTAGGTTATGTTGAGGTTTGAATAATATTCCTATATGAGTTGGCTACAGTATATTCGGCTAACTACTAATAAGTAACACATAATGAACCGATTGCCAATGAAATGACCGAAACCCAAAGAAAATAAGTATACCAGACGAAAGAAACCTATTCAGCTGAAATAATAATAATACTCAAGTAAAGAATTCTTTCATGAACCTAGAAAACTACCTCATTAAAAAAGAAATACCTTAGGTATTCTCGGTTCGACATTCTTTATCCCTGTCTATAAATTAATTGATCATTGGCCGTGTAATCTCATTATTACACCCCTACAAATAAGGCTTGTTTTTTGCGATAAATATAGCTCCTGCCCTACTTACGCAGCTTAGTGACCTGACTTGGCAGCGAGGTAATAAACACGATGTTTTATTCGATATACCTTGGGAGGTGAGTAAGAATCACGAAACACCTTGTTTATAGAGGAACGGTCATGTTTTCTGCAGTTAGTCTAAGCCGTGCTGACGGACAAACTTCGTAAGTAATATCTTAAACTCGTATTATAATTGTGTTCTGACCCTTAACTTTGCTTTACTCAAACTTTTTCGAGGAAAAGGGTATTCTAAGTCAAAATAATGGTGTCCTCTCGACCATATATTTACACTTAGATTCTTAGATATACTTACCCTTTTTTGGAATAAGTTTAAGTAGTGTAGAGTCGAGGGCGATGACTGAGGACTCATAAAATACTCAAAAAACCTTGCTCGTCGGTTTAAGTTCTTGGTCTGTTCTTATCATGACCGATCTAACAACTAAGTAATAAGTAGAAATTCTCATTTAGTATGGCTTTGTAGAAAGATATTGAACATTAACTCTTGTAATTGAAATCTGATAAATAAAGGAAAACAAGCTCAAGGTGCGGGTTCTTTACTCGGTTTAGTTACGGATTTTTGAGCTCAAAGCGTGCAGCACAAAGAGCTTTTTATCAAAGCTCGAACAGTAGGTGTGTTTGAATTAACACAAAATAAATTCACAGCGATACAAATCCATTTTTGTGAATATTTTTATTCAAAAATAGGTTATTTGAATCGGAATTTCCGCAACATTCATGGAACTGGAAAACTCGTTCAATGAAAGGATATCCGAGAATCGCTTCGCATTTAAATAATTTGTGCCAAATTATCGATAAAAGGGGTTGAAATCGGATTATAAACGAGGCCATTGAGAATGGGGGTTTCTTTGGTTTTCACACTCCGTGCGGATGCATAAATTGTAAAGTTAGCATCGCCCCTTTTTATTTCCTTGTCTTATAATTTATTAGCGACACGCCAAAAACCTTCAGCATAAAATATATTAATGTCTTTTGGTATCCGAAGCGTAGCTTAAAATATTTAAGGCATTTAATTGGTGCAGCTTCCTATTTTAAGGCCTGTTCGATTTAGCTATTGCCTTAAGATATAAGTATGAATCAGCTAGTTGCCCATAGACAGCGGGCATCGAGAAGCGTCTTTGTTATAATATACATACTAGGTACACTAGACAGGTACCTACTTATAATGTAAAAATTAATATACGACCCAACTGCACCCAAGTGTATTATGGATAAACGAACTAAATAAGTAGAATATCGAAAAGGTACCTACTAGTAGGTAGGTATAGTATAGAGAATAGCAGCTGCTATTCTCTATGGGGTGGGTATACGTCATTGATTGTGCTCTACCTCTATGCTCTATAATATTCCCTCGAATATTTTTGTCCAATCCTATCGACCGTCTCGACCTCAGACTTGCGAAGAGACCCACGCACGTAATCCGATATCTAAACACTTTTATCGTGTTTCTTGTGCTCAGGACTCTGTAGACACAGCTGATCGCAGCTGTTTTTATTCTCACCCATAATAATATTACCGATAACAATTCTAGCACGTATTAAAGAAAATATAAACAGTTAACGGTGCGTATATGATTAACTAGCTGCGCCCAGCGGTTTTACTCACTGAACAGTCTATATTATGTTAATCCAGGCTCTATACTATCTCTATACCAAATTTCAGCTGAATCGGTCCACTCGCTTAGGCGTGCACATGGCGTGAAAGAGTAACAAACATACATCCATACAAACTTTCGCGTTTATAATATTAGTAGGAAGTAGGATTAAGACATAAGACTGTTTATTGCCAAAAAGTTTACTCGTATGTAGTCGCAATTATCGCTACGGGTTAAAAGTGCAGACTTGCTTTTATTGCAAGTAGATACTCCTAGAATACGCTTAGACATACGTAGCATAATATACTTCTACATACTTACGTATAAATAAAGGTAAGGCAATAAGTTCATAAGCAAGGCTCTCGTAGCGCGTGTAGTATGAACATCTTCGTAGCACGCGTAACATGACATTTTTTCGTAGCACGCGTAACTCTTGTGATCTACGCGGTATGGCATGCCAATTTTCGGTAGGACTCATAGCATGCGTAGCGATTGTGACTTTCGTAGTATGTCAATCAATTATTGGTATCATACGTAGCTCTGCTGACTCGTGATACGGCATTACACTGGCGGATCCAGGATTTGGTTCTGGGGGGGGGGCCAAGATGCAGACGAAGAAAAATTTTATAATTTTTACTACGAAAAGTGTGTGTTTAGCTCGCTCTGAACAGTTAGAAAGTTCAAATATCCTTAATAATAAGTGCGCGAGCAGCTTGCTGCGAGCGCCGAGAATAAAATTATAATCTTGACCATGAAATATGTGCAAAATTCGTACCTCTACAATGTTTCTGGGGGGGGGCCTTGGCCCCCTGGCCCCCCCCCATAAATCCGCCTATGCGGCATTATAATAATATAGCATGCTAGCTTTCCGTAGCACTCGAAGCATGCGTATATCTAAAGATTTGCAGAAGTTTCCGTTGGACTCATAGCATGCGTAACTATTGTGACGCGTGTAGTAGCGTGTATAACCCGCAAACCAAGTTTGCAGTAGCTTGCAAAATTTCGTGTTCTTAATAATAGTAGGATGTATCATTCAACATTCGCACTTTTCATTTTTAATTCACAGATTATTTGAGAATAATAGAAAAAATATTCAAAATGAATTAATTTCTCCGATTAAACAATGATATTGAGATAAGTGCCCTATTGTTTGTAATCCATTATTCTCGGCGACGTTCTGTCGGGGCAAGTGACATGGCGTCCATACATAAAGCCCATTACACACGTCGCTATATAGCGCTATAAAGCATCTTATAGCGCGGCATAGCTTCAGTACAAATCGGCATCCGTCACACACGTAGCTATAAATGACATATAGCGCTATATCGCGCTATATTTTACAGTTGATGCGTAGAATCCGCCATTTTTCATTTTGACTAGGTGATAAAATGACTAAGCCGATTTGTATTACCGAGACAAAAAAAACAAACTCGTATTACCTACGTGATATATTAAACAAAATAGTAGCAAATGTTTAACCGCTGTGTAACAAATTAGAAAAAAATGTTTTTTATATATATTAAATATTTTCTTGTGTTTGCAGGTCTTTTTGTTAGCATTACGAAACAAAGTAATATAATTTGTATTTTAAATTTCACCTCCTATTTACTTGTAATAGGAGCTCTTTTTATGCATAATGATTATTTGTCCGAATAACTTAGACCTTTGAATACCTTGCAGTAGACTTTCGCTTAACCGGCTAAGTCATGTTACAAAATGGCTACGCATTTTTTTTTATCTAGTTCATATGGGATTTGCCAAATTGTATGGTTTTACAGCAACATGTCTGTTGACAATGTCAATTTTGAGTCTTATACAGGATGTGTAAAAAAATCATGATTTTTTTCTCAAATTTTTAAAAAATACATACCAGGAGGTTGCCATGGTTTTTTTTTTTATAAAAGTGATTGTCAGTTAAATCTGTAATAATGCAAACACATTGTTTCAAGGGTTTTGTAGGTACCTCTAAAGAGAAAAAAAAACAAACCATTATTTTATAGTTTTTCTAGACATTTTTACTAGGAAACTGAACGTTTGGAGTTCTTCTTGTCCTTGTCATATTGCCTATTACTGGGAGTCATGGCCCTCCTTTGGAGAATTTGATATCTGATGATAGATCGCTATCTGGGTTGGTTGGATGCGATTTTCATAGCCAGGAGCCAAAAGACAACAGGACAACAGCAACTTCAAGGGTGGTGCGGATCTGATCTGACCAACGCATCGGACTACGACCTGAGTCCGCTTTCCTTTGATTTTCCGGATGACAATGAGCTTCTCTACCTATGCTATTTGGCCGATGTAGTCGAGAATCCTCTGATAAAGTCGGTCAAATCCAACATGAATTGATCTTATTTGATTAACGTAAGTCATACTTTTAGTAAACGATGTTAATTTAGAATAAAATTTTCTGGATTTTTTGACGAATTTTGAAACGTCATTTTTTTTAAGTTTACCAGGAGCAGATTTGAAGGAAACCAAAATCTAGGAAAAAAAGAAACATCCTTTATGTAGAAAACATTGTCAAATTCATTTGTTTAAGTAGTGTTGGGGAATCATTGGAACTATATGCAATCAAAGTGATTGAATCTCCGTTCTTACTCCTGGTACTCCTGGTACCTACTTCCTAAAAATATTAACAAGGAACTAGCTTTTAAATGATGAAAAGTGGTATGTACCTTTAACGAGTGTGCATATATGAAAGTGCATAGGAAGGAGAAATAAAATAGACCCCGTTGTCGTGATTTTCTGTTTAGCAACAAAATCTCCAAAACCTGACGGTTGGTTAGTTTTGATTGGCTTGTTTATAAAAAAAAAACTCTTTTTTAAGACCAAACCACCTTAAAATCAAGAGAGAAGAGAGAAATAAAGCGAAAAATATATAAAGCGTTTTCTTTTAAGAATTCTCGGATGCTGCTTGCTGGCGCAAGCATAAACAATACAGTCCAATTTCTCGGATATAAAGATGTACAGTACAGGTCCTGCACAGATGCAATAGATATAAATAGCAGATAACCACATGAAATAAATACGTCTAGTGAAGCAAACGTACGAATGTGATTTGATTTCGAACAGGAGAAATGATTTGGATACGCAAACTCGATCACCTGCTCGCATTAAGACCCACTTTGAATTTCTTCCAGTTAGACTGCGTTCGTTTTCTGCTTAGATAGGATATGTGAGTCACTTGCATGCCTATGTACGTAAACACACATGCGCCTATGTACATGCAATAACGCTCATCCGAAATCCTGATAAAGTTTTACACAGTCACCGTAAAATAAATCGGTGGTAATATAAATAACATACATTATCATTTTATAGGTTTTGATATAAAAATATTCGACTTATTAGTGCCTATTACTATTAATTATGTACAGAAAAGTAAGATAATAAGATTTCAGATTATTTCTCTTATTAATTTCGATTAGATAAAAATAAGTTGGTTAGTTTTATCACTAATTTATGACGATTTTTAAAAGCAGTTAATTATTGTATATATTAACACTTATATTTCTTTTAAACAACGGTTTTCAACTTATATCATTCATCGCAGGAGGCACAAAGTGGAAATTTTGCATACACTTATTAGGTAAGTAAGACTGGTGATAATGCTATATTTTGGTAAAATTGAATTGATCCGATAATGAAGCCGTAAAGTAGCAACTGGAACTCCGTGAAGGTTATAGAACAGTTGAAGTATAGCTAACATATATTAAAAAACAATCTATAATACATAACATAAAAATAAGTATATAATAGAGTAATTTTCACTTTACATTAATGAAACTTTAATAATTATCATTATTGTGTGGAATAAAAGAACAGATACCTAAACTATTAAAATACGTATTTATTCGTAATATATTATGTTAATAACATTTTTCCACACAAGTATATTATGGCAACTCCAAATTGCACTTGTCCGTTTTTATTTTTAAATAATATATTTTTTTTATATTCTTGTATTAATATACCTATTCTAAACGCTGTCAAAGAAATTGTTGACAAGTTATTCCAAATATTTAAATATTTCAATGATCGACTCAAGATTCAATCACAAAGAATGAACTATTAAAAAATATAGTTCCGATCAGTAACCTGGCCATCACTAAAAATAATATAGCAAGGCATAGCGAGGTATAGCAAGGCCTTGCTATGCGATGCTATATGGTACCAGGAGTCATATAGCAAGGTATAGTATAGCGTCGTGTGTAATGGGCTTTATAGTTATTATCTTCGATCTACGCACGTTCCACTAATGAAAGTTAATGAATGACATCTCTGCAGATGTCGTGGCTTTTGTTTTCTCATATATTGTTGACTTATCTCAACTTACAAATAGGAATGGTCGTTTATCTTAGTTAAACGACCATTCTTACATAAAATTATGGGGTAGGTAATAGGTAATAATATTATGGAAGGAGGAAGATTTTATAATAATAATTGGGGGGCTAATTATTCTCCAACGAATCTGGTTAACCTGATTACACTGTCAGAGTCAAATCGCAACTACCTAAAGGTTATGTGGTCAATCTATTTGTTGTAATTGCAGATCACCAAGATTCATACAATTCCAATATTTCATCTTCTTCATTTGTTTAGGTATAGCCTACAATAAAAATCACACTGTTTTGGTGTGCTATGACCAGGGCCGGTTTTAACATTACCAGCGCCCTGGGCGAGATTTCTACGGCGCCCCCTAAAAAGCAATTCAAATCCATACTAAAAACGAAAAAGGAAAAAATTCCAGAGCTCCGAGATAATTTTGAATTTTTCAGCACGAATGGTGTGCGTTTAGCTTGCTCCGAGTGGCAAAGAAACTAAATAAGTATTCTTATTTATAAAAGCGCGAGCAGCTCGCTGCGAGCGCCGCGAAAATTTCGATTTTTTCAACACGAATGATGTGCGTTAAGCTTGCTTCGAGTGGCAAAGAAAGTAAATGTTTTCATTTATAAAAGCGCGAGCAGCTCGCTGCGAGCGCCGAGAAAATTTTGAATTATTCGGCACGAATGTTGTGCGTTTAGCTTGCTCCGAGCGGCAAAGAAACTAAATTAGTATTCTTATTTATAAAAGCGTGAGCGCCGAGAAAATTTTGAATTTTTCAGCACGAATGTTGTGCGTTTAGCTTGCTTCGAGTGGCAAAGAATCATAATGACCTTATTTATAAAAGCGCGAGTAACTCTCTGCGAGCGCCGAGAAAAATTTGAATTTTTCAGCACGAATGATGTGCGTTAAGCTTGCTTCGAGCGGCAAAGAAAGTAAATGTTCTCATTTATAAAAGCGCGAGCAGCTCGCTGCGAGCGCCGAGTAAATTTTGAATTATTCCGCACGAATGTTGTGCGTTTAGCTTGCTCCGAGCAGCAAAGAAACTAAATAAGTATTCATATTTATAAAAGCGCAAGCAGCTGGCTGCGAGCGCCGAGAAAATTTAGATTTTGTTCAACACGAATGCTGTGCATTTAGCTTGCTTCGAATGGCAAAGAAAGTAAATTTTCTCATTTATAAAAGCGCGAGCAGCTCGCTGCGAGCGCCGAGAAAATTTTGAATTTTTCAGCACGAATTATGTGCGTTTATCTTCCTTCGAGTGACAAAGAAACTAAATGTTCTTATAAAAGCGCGAGCAGCTCGTTACGAGCACCGAGAAATATTGAATTTTTCAGAACGAATGGGGCGCCACGGGTCACGCCCCATTATAGAGCCTGTGGCGCCCCTTTTATCCGGCGCCCTGGGCGGTCGCCCAACCGCGCCCTACCCTAACGCCGGCACTGGCTATGACGCATTAGGTAGAGCTAGCCCATTAAGTATATTTATTCCGACTATAAATAATAGTTTTCTACTCAAAAAGATGATATTATGATAATCCTATATACCTATGCCTAAACAGCTTTACATTTAAAATCATGTGAGATAAAGATCATCATGTGATCAAGTGAGTAGTTATATCATTAAATTACATTATTCAATAGTAGAAAGGGGTCTATCTCTCTTCTATTAACATGTAGATAAACGAGTAACTATATCAACATCTTTGCTAAAACCAATTTCGTCCGAACAATCCAAAATTCACATTTCCATCAGTTTTCAAGCCCTGAGTGTGACGCAATTACAAGTGCGTCGCGTTCCCACGATATCGCGTCGAGATTTAATTTCCGATAGCGTTTGGGATCCGCGAACCGAATAGAAATATTGATTAATTTGATGGACAGAATTTAAAGATATAATTTAATTTCCTCGACGAGAATTTCCGTTCAATCATTTTTACATCATTATGAAAAGTCCCCTCTATTAATATTCGTTTCAGTGGTTGAATAGGGAATATTAATTTGCAAGACTACTACATTGGTGCCTATTGATGAGTCATTGAAATTGTATTCTCAGGAAAGTCCCTAAGAAAATAATAAGCAAAATCACTAGAATAAAACATAACTAGGTATGTACTTCTACATAGCCTTTATCTACATATCCTATTATCTAGAATCTAGACTCGCGGTAGCGTGTCAAGCCAAGTTCAAGCAACAGAACTGGCGACTGCACCATGTGTTAAAAGATTATAGAAACCGTTAGAAACTATTTTTGACGAGATACTTTTCTACCTAATTCATAAGTAAAAGTCTCAGCGTGCTTTAGTAAAGGCAAAGATTACCGAATGGAATAGATAAATATTATTATGATCGTCAATTTGAATCAAAAGTCGAAATTTTATTTCGTTAAATGTGTAATTCCTTCTTTTACTGATATAATTCAGCAAAATGGTTTGATAGCCACATAATAGAGGTATAGCCAATCGACTCGATAAGCAGAAGTTTTATTGTTCAGTATATGTTGGGTAGGCACGTTGACCCTCAAAGGTGCTTCTCTACATGTATTTGCAAAACATCGAACCTTTGTACCTACATATTTAAGAGCAACTATTCTAGAATTTTCATCAAAAACAAGTATTCCCGTAAGCCCACTATATCATTATGTAAATATCAAGTTACCCAAAAGGCCTAAAGAGGGTGTACCTATATAAGCATTTAGTTCTGGAAAAGTAGAGGAAATCATAGACTCTATTCCTTTAGCGTGAGGGCTATCAATCTTGGGACTGAACAGTAAAATGGGTTAGGTATTTGGCACTGGGCATATAAAGTACTTGGTCCATTAAGAGCGTATATATATCGAGTTCGCGTATATACGCTCCCTCGCTCGCACTCTGACAAATTTTGAAATATAAATTCATCGAATTAATTTATTGAAAATTACTTAAGACCAGCCCTCCATTATATTATTGACCACATTTTAAAAGTGTTTTCAGTTTGATATATTAAAAAAATGACAAAGGAGCAATATTAAAAAAAAAAAAAACTCTTATCATGCATATTATATAAAACTGAAAACACTTTTAAAATGTGAGCAATAATATAATGGAAGGTTGGTTTTAAGAAATTAAAAAAAAAAACTATTAATTTATATATCAAAATTTGTGAAATAGTGCGAGCGTCACTCTATAATATACGCTCTTATGTGTTCAACGTTCCAAATCGAAAAAAGGTTCAATTTCTCACTAAGAATAAGCTACGGTATGGTTGGTTAGTGTCCACGAGGTGGCGCGCGCGGTGTTTCCGCGCGCCCCTTGAGAGGGTGGGGTGAAACTCCTCTTCACCCCACCGCGGAGGGGTCCTCCTGTCAGTGAGGACCAAACGCCGTCGGGGCCGTGGATGAGTGCTTCGGCGTACCCGTTGCCCCGGCATTATGGCGTCCCGCAGGACACTCCCAGGTTTTTTAGTGGGTATCCCCGCCGCTCCCATCTTTGGCGGGGGAGTCCCACATACCGCCCCGCGCCCCCTGGCGTGGGGTGATGATGCGTAACGCATTTTTCCCGGGATAAAAAAAAAAATTAAAAAAATGGTTGGTTAGTGTGGTATGGGCGCGATTTCGCTTGTTTCATTTATTCCATATACTAGCTTATGCTAGCGGCTTTCCCCACGTAGAGCAATCCTTTCTCAACGGAGCTTGTTTTACATTATAAAACCTATCTATACCTATTTTACATTAAATTTTAGGAGTTGGTGGGTTTACTTTTTGCACGAACTGATTGCTAATACTGTAATTATGGATTGCGCTGCCTGTTTTAATGCTATTGTGGTGGAAGATGAATTTTTACGTTGCACTAACTCTACTAATAATTGTAGTAAAATATATCACCTCCTTTGTACGGGAGGTAAGAAATGCCTTGATCCTACACAATGGATATGCCCGGAATGTTGTTGTTTTAATAAAAGAGGTGATGACAACAGCACGACCCCCGTTGGCTATTCTCAAAAAATGCGGTACTCGAATGTTACTATTCGTAAGAAAATAACATCTTCTACCCAAGATACAGGGTGTAACTCTTCTACATCCTCTGATGTTAAAACTGTAATGGAAAAGCTACACATCGAAATGATTCTGATGAAGGAACAACTCAATCACGGCATAAATAAAATTTCAAAGTATGAGGCTAAATTTGACAATTATATGGCCGAAATAAAAACTTTACGTCAACAACTTGTAGAGTACATGACTGCCGATTTAACTTCTCCTGTTGATACTTCATCCCAAGCATTGCAATCACAACCTCAACCCCGAACCTACGTAACTGTGGGCACTCAAACTACTGAACGAAAGGAGTTCGCGACCTCTCCTGGAATTACATCTCCGTCTGCAACCGTTCCACGCCGATCTTATGCTGCTGCTGCTGCTGCTGCTGCTGATGCTGATACTGATACTACTACTATCAATAAAACTAACAGAAATTATTTTTCTCCTAAAAACATAACGGAAAAGAAAAAGATAATCAAAACAGCTAATGATGCCAACTCAACTTCACCAAAACTGATTTCTCAACTTCCAACTTCACATACTACTCAAGACATTGAAGAAAATATTGCGATTTTACCTAACCTTGCAGCATCTGCTATCTCTCCAATATTGCAGACCAACGCGACAACTAAGGTTCTAAATCCAGCTCCTGTTACTATTGAATTGCAAACGGACAGTGACTCCCAGCCTTGGATAGAGATCAAGAGAAAACCACGTAAAGATGTTCCATTATACGGTACTGCTGATTCCACTATTACATCATTAAAAGCCATCGAACCAAAAAAATACATCCATCTATGGAATATGGAATCAGAAGCCGAAGAGATCTGCGAATATCTATGCCAACTTTACCCTGGAATTAAATGTACCGTCGATAAACTGCATCCGAAGGGAAATTACAAATCCTATAAAGTGGGAGTCCCAACTATCTTTTTTAATGCATGCTTATCCCCAGATATCTGGCCTATCAACGCAAGGTTAAAGCCCTGGACCAATCTTTATCAACAGAGATCCATTCGGAACTCTCAGGCCACAAACAAAGTTCCAGCTGATACACAGCCATTTCGTAAACCAGCAAAGATATAAAAAGATCTCTTACCTAAATATATTTTACCAAAATGTCCGTGGTTTGAAAAGCAAATTAAAAACATGGCGCAATAACCTATTTCTACTGGAACACAATCTCCTCGCAGCTACTGAAACTTTCCTGGACAATTCTGTGCAAGACTCCGAACTAACAAATTCTCAATGGCACATCTTGCGTCGTGACAGATCCACACCCTGCGGCGGAGTATTACTAGCCGCACGAACACCTATTGAGCTTCAAAGATGTACCTTCCTTGAAACTGACCATGGTGAAGACCTATGGGCTAGTTTTCTTTGGCAAGGACGACAATTACATATGTGTGCTGTTTACATTAAACCTAGTGCTCGTGATGAAGATTATATGAGCTTCTTCTGTAAAGTAGAAAGTTGTATCAATGACCTGAAAGGAAGTGTAATCATTCTCGGCGATATGAATCTTAACAGTGCATCTACTAATATAAATAATTACTATTGTTACTTCTTATCCTTTTGTGGTCTGTCTGAAATGAATACTGTAAATAACATGTTTGGAGGAAAGTTAGACGTTGTTCTTGTCCGGGATATCGACGAGAGTCGTGATACAACTAGTGTAACAGTAAAGTCCATTGACGGCATAGTATCACCTGATAATTATCACCCTCCCTTAGACATTATATTTAAATCTCTTATTTTTCCCAAGAAAAACCGCATTGAACCAAGTAATATCGAACGTAGCAAAGATTGGAATTTTAAAAAAGCTGATGAGCAAACCCTGTTCGGATCATTATCTTGCACCTCATGGGATGACGTACTCCAAACTAAAGATGTCCAGTTGAGCACCGATAACTTTTATAAAATTATATACTCCATTTTTGATAACTGCATTCCTAAAAAGCAACGTAAATTTTGTAAACGTTATCCCATATGGTTTAGCTATGACATCATTAAAGATATTAACCTCAAATTAAAACTACACTCTACCTGGATGAAAAGTCAGTCATTTGTTACCTATAAAAAATTTTCCGATCTTAGAGAATCATTAAAACTTCGTATATCAACTGCTTACGCTAACTATGTGCAAACAATTGAAGACGATATCTCTATCAATCCCCGCAGTTTCTGGCAACATATTTCAAGCTTGAAAACTAAAGGAGGATTTGAGCCCACTATAAAGCAGGGAAATCATACCATTAGTGGCATCAAGGCTTCAGAAGCTTTTGCCGAATACTTCGCTAGTGTGTTCCTACCTGAAGTACCCCAATTAAATTCAGAAATATCTAATAAATTAGACATTGACCCCACAAGCAATTACATTAATATATCTAATATTAGCACAGTTGAAGTAGTGTCTGCAATTAAACAGTTAAAAAGGCATAGCTCTATAGGTCCAGATGCCATTCCTCCTTGGTTTATTAAACAAGGTGAAAAATACCTCACTCATCCTCTCCATCACATATTTAATTTAGCTCTTTCAACCGGAATCTATCCCTCACAATGGAAGGTCTCCAGAGTTACACCCATTCCTAAAAACTCCAATAAACAAACAGTTGAAGAATACAGGCCAATTGCAATCTTACCAGTGCCTGCTAAAATCTTTGAGAATATCCTGCAACATGAAATTTACCGGCAAGTTCAAACCTATCTCTCTAATGAACAACATGGCTTTAGGAAACATAGATCTGTAAACACTAACCTACTAACGGTTGTGGATTATATATCATCTTCTCTTGATCGTAGATCCCAAGTTGATATACTCTACCTTGACTTTCAAAAAGCTTTCGATAGAGTTAATAACGATATTCTTTTAATGAAGCTAAGCAAACTAGGTTTTGCTCCAGGATTGTTGAAATTAATCGCTAACTACTTATGCGATAGGCAGCAATTCGTCAGACTAGGGATGTATGATTCACAGCTCTACCACACACGCTCAGGAGTAAGCCAAGGCTCAATACTTGGTCCTCTACTTTTTATTCTAATGATAAATGACCTTCCTCACGTGATAACACATGCTAAATCATTACTATATGCTGACGATTTAAAACTTTTCTTGGAAATTAATTCTGTGCAAGACTGCTATAACTTACAGTGTGATCTGGATGCGGTATGTGCATGGGCTGTGGAAAACAGAATGGATTTCAATACTTCTAAATGCCACACCATGACTTTTGGCAGAATGCGAAACCCAATTGAATTCCAATATAAAATAGGCGCTTCTAATATCACAAAGTCAACTGAGATTCGAGATTTGGGAGTCGTGTTTGATCAGAAGCTCACGTTTCACACTCACATCACAGCCGTGTCTAAAGATTCATACCAGCGACTTGGCTTCATACTTCGAAACTCCCGAGACTTTCACAAAGACCATGTTGTAAAGTTAATTTACAGTGCTTTGGTTCGAAGCAAACTTGAGGCTAGCTCATGCGTCTGGCACCCATATGAGAGCACTTATGCCTTAATTCTCGAAAAGGTACAAAAAGCATTTCTCAGGTTTTTATATAAGCGCAAATTTGGTTACTACCCATTTCTATATCCAACAAAATTCCTTTTAGGATGTCTAGGCTATAACTCTCTAGAAGTGAGGAGGTCATGTGACCAATTTGCCACTATGTGCAAAATATTGCATAATAAAATAGATGCCCCTGACCTACTCCAAGAGCTTTTACGTATTTTCGCACCCAACAATTATCTTCGAAATAGGAAACACCGGCTTTTCTCACTACCAACATCTCGAACTGTTGCCCGTTCCCGCTCGCCTATTCCTCGAACCCTCACGACTCTCAACAATATCTTGGACAAGAGACCCGATTTTGACGTCTTTGCTGACGACTGGCGTAGAATAATGCTTGTATGTCTAGAGTTTTTTGAGAAGAATGCATAAATACGCATGCATGTATTTTCTCTCTTAATTATTATAAGCTATGTTTTTCTTTTACTTTGTAATGTTATACATTTGTGTTTGTTGTGTTTTTTTTTTTACTATACTTACTCTGTAATATGTAGGTACTGTATTGTTTAATATCTTTTCTCTAAGCTATCTTAAACTTTAGTAGTGTAATTGGTATAAACCGTTCTATTGAAGTATAAATAAATAAATAAAAAAAAAATAAATAAAAAAAAAAAAATCTGTGTTCCAAATTTCAATCCGACGTGTTCAACGGTTCGGACTGGGCTTTGACTAGTCACTCTTTCCTTTTATGTATTAAGATACATGTGTGCTTATAATAATTGACGAAAGTTTAAATGAAAATACAATAAAGGGTAAAAATCTTATATTATTTATTGTTTATTTTACATACTATAATGTATAATATACACTAAACAAATGCCTACAATTTATTCCTAAAATATTGATATTACATAATTACATTCGCTCGCTATATACTATATACCTATATTTCACGATTACGTTATTTATTATTTAATAATATGTATTTACAAATCTTTAGAGTCATTCGGGTCAAGAGCACGCACTTAGTCTTTCTCGACCACGCCAGATCAAAAATAATTGATTATCAGGAATATTTCGAAGTTTATTAAATAGAGTATTTAATACTTTACCAAAACTTTCACTGTATATACTAGCTATATATATAGTTTTCTCTATATTAAGCAATATTTAGGCCCGGTCAGAATGCGATCTCTTGACCCTCAATTGGGGTAAAAGTTCGCAACGTCGGGGGCAAAAGTTCGCGTGTGGGGTAAAGAGACGCACGTGTAAAACTTTAAGAATAAAGTGATATAAAACACAATTATTAAATATTCAAAAGTTTTTTATTAATACACTTTGAAATAAACTAAACCAAGTAAGAAAAAAGTAAAAAAGTAAAAATTTAAGTAAGTAAGTGGGTAAGAGAACGCTTGTGGGGTAAGAGTACGCATGCGTTCTTTTGCCCCCGTTCATTACCCCACGAGTTCATTTTAAAAAATATAACATACGCTTGCATCCGTGTTAGAGATAACCTAAAAACTTCACTCGGAAATAATAGCACATTAACAGTCTAAAAACACTAAAAACTACTTACTGCGTTTATCCAGTATTCACAGATGTTATAAACTTTTCCGTGAAACAAAAAAGTACGTGATTAACAACGAATTTCACTAGTTTTAATTTTTTTTTTCGCATTCGCGTCACACCTAAACATATCGCTTGGCTTCAAAATGGCGACTTGCTCGCCGATGATTCGGCCACACTCACTTCCCCGCTCCCACCCCTCTTCGCGAGATCTCAGCACTGCGTTCTCTTACCCGACGCGAGCTCTTACCCCGAATGACTCTAATACATAATACTAGAAGTATTGTATAGTTTGATGAGTTTCATAAGTAATTTTGTCATCGTCTTTCTTCAATGTCAATTCGGGCCTGGAAAGAACAATAAAATAACTTATTTGATTATTACTTTAAGTAACTTAAGATAGTAAAGAATAACTTTTCCTTGCATACCAAGTTACAATAAATAGTTATAAATACAAAAAAAAATATTTTATTGTTCAGCACAACGCTAGGACTAACATAATGCTAAAATAGCATTTTCTATCAGTTGTCCTGGAACTGGAGAAAATGTACTGGACATTGGGAGGAGTGCAGACAATGCTAAGGAGATAAAGCGATCTTAAAACTACTAAACGAAAACATATAAAGCACTACTATGCTAGTAGCATAGTAGCTATATTAAATACAAATTACAAAAGCTTTAATTTAACAATTATAAAAGTAGAGGCAAAGAATCGGTTTATCGAAAAAAGCAATTTCTTACATACATCCCAGTGGGAAAGTATTTCTTTTGAATTTTCTTAATAGAACCTCTAATATCGAATCCTTAACATGATATATATGCTACATAGATGGGATATATGTAAGTGTTCATTATATTAAATGATGCAAGTGTTTACTTACAATGTAATCTCCACGGTCTGAGGCGGAACTGCAACTAAAGAAAAAATTCAATTAAAATAAAGGTTATATATTTAACAAAAATCCAGTGAATTTTGAACCATTATTTTTTTCGGTCGATCGGTTATAAAAGAACCAGAAAAATAACTTTATTTATGGCAAAATACAGACAAAAAACTTGAGAGGTGTCAAGGGACACCCGGATGGAACGAAGTTCCCACGATTTACACGATTTATTATTTACAAAAAACCTGTATACACAGAGAGAGAGAGAGAGAGAGAGAGACAGACAGACAGAGAAACATGCGCACGCCGCACAGCTAGCTTACTAAAGCAACAAGTGAATTAAATTAAAAATTAAAAAAAACCCCAACACAGCGCTTTCAAAATATGTAATTAGAGGTTTTTTGGTGGCGGCCATCTTGAATTTTAAATTTATCGTAGTGCGTTGTATTCTACTAGTTAAGCCCCCCCCATCCCCCTCCCTCATTCCCCTCCCCCCTCACATCCCCCCATCATCCCTTATTCCTCCTATTCCCCCTTCACCTCCCCCTCCCCTCCCCTCCCCTCCCTCCCCTCCCTCCCTCCTCCTCCCCTTCCCCTCCCCCATCACTCATTCCTCTCCCCCCTCAAATCCCCCATCACCCCCTTCCCCTCCCCCTTCTCCCCCTCTCCCACTCCCCCTCCCCCCCTCCTTACACAAAGACAGACAGACACGTCAAAAAGTCTCTAAGACTGCTCTAGCGGCTGTAACGTTTAACTCTTTTTCGGGCCGCTAGCGGTCGGGACGTTTGAGTGGCTAGCAAAAAGTGTTGACAACTTTTGGTACGAGTTTTTTCCGTCTAGTCCACTTTCACAATTCACAACGCGCGCATCAAATTTGATAACGTTCTTCCATTTTGCATGTATCATTAAATTATGCCTATTTATAAATTACCCATCTGATACATCAGGCCCGAGACGTCACCGAAGTACATATGTAGACTTCTTCGGCCTGTTATGATAATTTAACACACCTTTTAACACACATACCAAATACCCACATACACACACCTTTTAAAAGTATCCTGCGCCATGACGCCTTCACAGTCATTTATTTGTTTTCTTCTCGAAACTAAGGGGGTGGTGTGTCGCTAGTGTTGCACCTCGTTTAGTATTCATTCAGTAGGTTAACTAATAGAAACTTACCCATCTGATGTATCTGCGGTTGTTGCATCAGTCCCGAGACGTCGCCGAAGTATATAGCCTGGTTGGGCCTGTTGTCTATATACGCGGTCTGTATGATCTGCGGCGCCGTGATCATGATCTCCTGCGGGTGCCACTTCTCTATCTCATGCGTGTCTTGCATCTTTTGTAGTCGTTCGACTTGCTTGTAGGTTGGCTCGCCGCCGATGTAGTCGCGTTTTGTGCGGTTGTGGTTGCGGATTTCGTGTTTACGGAGATCGGATCTGAGGGAGAAACGTTACAATGAATATACAGGGTTATTGATTATTCAGTACATATTTATTGTGTACTAGCTGCGTTTTTACCCGTTTTTCTATAGCCTATGTGTTATTCTAGGGTCAGCTCAATCGATTCATCTGCTTAGGCGTGAAAGAGTAACAAACACACATCCATCATCCAGACATCCATTCTTACAAACTTTCACGTATATAATATTAGTAAGATATGGCCTTATTGGGTAGGTACAGAATATTCTACAGAAATCTCGAGGTCACAAGGAAACTATTATAACACTCCGATATATAAAAAAAAAAACAAAATAACTCGAAACGCACGTTTGCGTATGTGTGCATGAGCGTTTAAAAGTTTAGAATAGCAATACAAACCTACTAACTATTTAAAATATGTTTAGGATATATTCGTGCGAGTGTGCGTGCGTAAGCGTGTCCGTGTGCGTGCGTTATCGTGTCCGTGTTATCGTTATCGTGTCAGTGTGCGTGCCTATGCGTACGTGTGTATTTGCAAGTGTGTGTGGGTACGTATCCGAGTGCGTACGCGTGTGTGTGTACTCGTACTATATAAAAGTTGCTTTACTACATGTACCTAAGCTTACATTCTTAGATCATATCGTTTTCTTATGTTTTAAGGGGAAGCTGACAAAGACAGCAACATATCGACCCATTGGGATAGATTATATAGTTAGTCAAGTTATAGTTGTATACCTGTAACAGAAGTCCCGTCCGCAGTAGTTGCAGGAATGCTTGATATTCATGTGCGCAGCCTCGTGATGTTCACGCAGCCCGGCGTTGGTTCGAAACGCTTTCTCACATAGCATACACTGTACACAAAACAACTTACATAAAGACCTTAATATTAATGTAGTCGGACAAGAACTATATGGTAAGTAACCACTCTTTAGCTCCACACAGACGCGGAAATTTTTCTTGTTTCTGACCGCGCCCGTCTTTTCTGGATATTTAACAGGTATGAGTGCCTGACTGATCAATCAACGTACAGCCTAAACCACTGAACGGATTAGATTGAAATTTGGAAGACAGATAAGTTCTACCATAGACCTACGCTAAGGATTTCTTTAAGTGAATAAAGCCTCGCGCATTCGCTAGTAGGTACCTACATAATATGTTGCGGGGAGCGTACAAATTCGAAATTTACACAAGTGAAATTTAAAAAATACTTTTTAAAAACAAGCTTTAATTATTTTTATCATCTTGCATCATAAAGTACTCGTCAAGACGAATCAAATGAGCCCAAACTCGATGGGGTTGCGTTGATTTATGACAGAGTTCCTATGGCCACCTTCCAGCTCCATCATCAGATCAGCTCGATGTCATAAAAATATCGCATTGTCATCCGATTTACACACGCATCCAAATTTTCAGCTCAATTGGAAACCGGGAAGTGGGTCAAATTAAACTTGCAAGATTTGATTACAGACAGACAGACAGACAGACAACAGACAGGTGAAAGTAATATAAAGCTTGTAAAAATAACTGTCTTACATCCCCGCGAAATTTGATCAATGGTTTTTCAAGTCACAGACAAACAAGAGCTTTTTAAGAATTAATGCTACATACCTTAAATTGCTTGTCCTGATGCGTCAATTTGTGCTTGTTCAAGTTGGAAGGGTTGACGAATGTCGCGGGACACTGCGTGCACTTGTAAGGCTTCTCTCCAGTGTGTGTCCGCATGTGCATGACCAGGTAATACTTGTGCTTGCACTTGTACGGACACAGGTCGCAGAAGAAGTTGAACGTGTTTGTATGAACCATCCTGTTACAAATGTTATATGTTATTGTTTGTTCAACTTGTAAGGCTTCTCTCCAGTGTGTGTCCGCATGTGCATGACCAGGTAATACTTGTGCTTGCACTTGTACGGACACAGGTCGCAGAAGAAGTTGAACGTGTTTGTATGAACCATCCTGTTACAAATGTTATATGTTATTGTTTGTTCAACTTGTAAGGCTTCTCTCCAGTGTGTGTCCGCATGTGCATGACCAGGTAATACTTGTGCTTGCACTTGTACGGACACAGGTCGCAGAAGAAGTTGAACGTGTTTGTATGAACCATCCTGTTACAAATGTTATATGTTATTGTTTGTTCAACTTGTAAGGCTTCTCTCCAGTGTGTGTCCGCATGTGCATGACCAGGTAATACTTGTGCTTGCACTTGTACGGACACAGGTCGCAGAAGAAGTTGAACGTGTTTGTATGAACCATCCTGTTACAAATGTTATATGTTATTGTTTGTTCAACTTGTAAGGCTTCTCTCCAGTGTGTGTCCGCATGTGCATGACCAGGTAATACTTGTGCTTGCACTTGTACGGACACAGGTCGCAGAAGAAGTTGAACGTGTTTGTATGAACCATCCTGTTACAAATGTTATATGTTATTGTTTGTTCAACTTGTAAGGCTTCTCTCCAGTGTGTGTCCGCATGTGCATGACCAGGTAATACTTGTGCTTGCACTTGTACGGACACAGGTCGCAGAAGAAGTTGAACGTGTTTGTATGAACCATCCTGTTACAAATGTTATATGTTATTGTTTGTTCAACTTGTAAGGCTTCTCTCCAGTGTGTGTCCGCATGTGCATGACCAGGTAATACTTGTGCTTGCACTTGTACGGACACAGGTCGCAGAAGAAGTTGAACGTGTTTGTATGAACCATCCTATTACAAATGTTATATGTTATTGTTTGTTCAACTTGTAAGGCTTCTCGCCGGTGTATGTTCGCATGTGCATGACCAGGTAGTACTTGTGCTTGCACTTGTACGGACACAGGTCGCAGAAGAAGTTGAACGTGTTTGTATGAACCATCCTGTTACAAATGTTATATGTTATTGTTTGTTCAACTTGTAAGGCTTCTCGCCGGTGTATGTTCGCATGTGCATGACCAGGTAGTACTTGTGCTTGCACTTGTACGGACACAGGTCGCAGAAGAAGTTGAACGTGTTTGTATGAACCATCCTGTTACAAATGTTATATGTTATTGTTTGTTCAACTTGTAAGGCTTCTCGCCGGTGTATGTTCGCATGTGCATGACCAGGTAGTACTTGTGCTTGCACTTGTACGGACACAGGTCGCAGAAGAAGTTGAACGTGTTTGTATGAACCATCCTGCAGAATCAATTAATTAGAGCCTTTGCTCATAGCTGTATCGTAAGAGAAACTTAATACGCAAACACGTCGCTCCACTCGATCCACCGTCTTTCTTTCGACCCTCCGAATATCATCGCCCCATCTTGCTTAAGGGTGTTTGTCGAGACTAGGGATGAAAATGTCCGAATGTTTCCGAAACTTTCCAGGAATACTTCCAATGTTTCCGGAAATATAGGGAAACATTGCAGGAAACTTTCCAAAATTTCCAGATTAACACTGAATTTTTAAATGCTTTTTTTTTACTACTATGGCCCCTTGGGTTTATTTTTGTTTTGTTATTATACTTATCTATCTCAAAACTATAATAAATGATGGTAATTGCCATGAATATTTAGTTGACGATGGAAATATACAAAGAAAAAGTGAAAACTATGATACTGGTAACTTATGATAGCTGAACCCATCATTTTTTTTGACTTATAATTATAAAGATTATAAATAACCAAAGAGAGCATTGATACCGACTGATATAAACATAATTCATATAATTCTGTTTTAACATTAGCTCACCAAGCAGCCAGGTTATTACTTGTGAATCAGTTATTGCACTGTTTCTCCCTTTACATACAGACACGTGTAGATACTTTCATATGCTCAAGAATAAGTCTATTTAACAAAGTAAAACAAAAATACAATGTTTTTTTGGTAATTGGTATGATTTTACCATCAATGAACAGCGTATTTCTTATCCTTAGTATATCAATTAGAAATTTAATCTTATAGTCAAAATTCTTGATTGAGTATTGTAGACAGGCACTAAGTCTACAATCATATCAGCAGTAATTTTACTTTACTTAGCATTTTTATTTAAAAAATCAGATTTCTGATTTGGGGTTTATTCCCCATTGTTTCTGTCAAATTTGGAAAGTTTCATGGAAGTAATGGAAACTTTCGGAATATTT